>CM061350.1:103699464-104313571 GCA_030867105.1 Liasis olivaceus | reverse complement strand
ACTTCTCTTTCTTTATAAGCCACTAACTTATCTTCTGTCTCTAAAAATTCTCTCTGAAGAAAGGTGATTTGGAACTGCAGCATCATTGACTCTGCTTACTGTCAATGTGCAGAGTGTTTGGATGCTCAGATTTTATTTCTTCAAGATTACTTGAATAGACAATCACAATCATCTCTTTGCAGCAGCAGCGTTTTGATTTCACACTCTCAAAGATTCTCCCAATTAAGGCATTTTCAGCCCACATTTTCTTTCCATTCAGTCTCATCCCGTTAAATATGCTCACGGCTCAGTTCAGAATTTTTTCTTCTCACTGCTAGCAACAACTCAGAATGGCAACAAACAAAAAGGTATGGCAACAACTCTTTTCAAGACAAAGAGTGGTATTCCCACAAATGCTTAACACCTACAGAAGTATACAAATACACTTAACATTGGCAATCATTTTAACTTATCCAATGCATTTGTGGTAAGTTCACAGTAAAGCTCAGTTTATACTGCAATACTTAGAGCCTATGGTTTTCACATTTCCCAGAAAGCTCTAAAGCTATGTCATATTGAGAACATTCTGTGAAATTTAAAATACTGGACCAGCTGGATTTCACATGAGACTCCCTTAAAGATACTTCATATATTGTATTACAGAATATTTTTCCAGAGAATGTCTGGCCTCATCTTAGACAAGTATAAACAGCTCTCACATCAGTGGCTTAAGGGCTCAGGATTGAAATCATTCATTCATTCATTCATTCATTCATTCATTCATTCATTCATTCATTCATTCCTTTCAGGACTTATAAGACTACCCAACTCAGACAGTGTGACTCTGGGTGGTGTACAACGTAAACATACAATAAATTTTAAAAAAAAGAAAAACATCTAACAACAAGCTGTATTGAATGATTGATTGATTGATTAAATTACAGCAAGAGCCTGGTTATCAGTGGCTGTTACTTCCACTGCCTTTGGCAAATTCTCCTCTTCTTCCCAGTAGGCTTTTATTGGAAGGTTCAGGAGTAAGAAAAGAAGAACTGGGGCCATCCAACTTGTGCTGTAATGGCAGAGAGGCCACGCCAAGAATCCATTCAAATCTGCAGCAGCCCAAAGTATAATCCCAGGTTATTAACTAGATGGAGAGTTGTTGAGAATAGTAACTTGCCTAAGGCCATCTTGTGAATTTCACTGCTGAAATGAGATCTGACTGAAGGACCTTTTGTTTACAGTCCTTATGTACATCCTGAAACCTGTTCAGAGTGAGGGTTACTTTATTATTTTGTTTAGACTGAAAAACTATGGCAAAAGTATAATGAACAAATATATTCTTACATATATTGTCAATCACAACCACTGTGGTTTTTTTAGGGGGGGCTATATATAAACCCCAACACCACAACCACCATAATTAGTTTGCTGTCCATTTCCCTTCTAACCTTACAAAATTGAAAAAAGAAGCTTCTGGTAAAATTGCAAATGACATCATACCTATAATACCACTGGACAGAATTATCAGTATCGTGTAAAATCTAAGTACAGACACCCTCCCCCCTCCATACATACACACAACATAGATCAAGGTATTCACTAGTGGTTTGGGAGAATAAGGCAGAGCAGAGGGAGCTGTGGCATTTAATAGCTCTTCCTAGGGAACAGCAATCAATTGACTGTTGTTAAAAGGGGAGGGGAAGGAGCTAAACTGTTCTTCTGTTTACTCACTTAGTAATCCCCTGGGGACTAAAGGAAATATCATTTAATCACATCAGTTCAGTGTGGTAAACATGCCACTTAGAACTGTCTGATCTTCAGGTTATGGCAACCTGCCTTGCTCCCTTTTAAAGATGTAACTGTGTCAGTGCCAGGAGACACTTTCTCTTCCTCCCCTGCACCAAGAGAAATAAATCAGTGTCCTCTGCTGAGAATGAATGTGTCCTGTTTGCTCAAGATCAGTTTTCAGTTATCATGAGAGTCAGAGAAAATGGAGGCGAGAGAAGTAACCACTAGAAATATTTGCCTCACCCAATAGGATATTCTTCTACCCTGTATCTTTTCAGTTGTGTGCTTCTCTATAACTTGGATGGCAAGAAATTGGATGGTTTAGAAAAGATGCTGAGGAATCCAAAGACCATTCCACATATGCACATTCATCACCTCCATGCGTGAATGAGGAATGGTAAATTTGATGCCACAGATGGAACTCTCTTACCTTAAACACCCCGAGGCTAGTTCATTAATGTAACTAGAGGTGCAACTATCAAGCCTCTCCTTCCAAAGCAATATGCTTTACAGTTGTAGTGGTCAGTAGCCTATTATTATTATATTTCCATTTGCTTCCCTCTATTTGCACATGTTTAGATGAAATGCTTTCAGTTTGATAATTGTGCATCTAGTTAAGTGGCCATGTTGAGCACATATCCTGTTTGCAGCATGTAAACATAACTAGACTAGGGGGTACCTCAACTGGCTGAACCATTTTGGAGATGGGAATGCTTTAGGATTGGCCGTCTTTCCCACCAAGGCTTCAATTGACTAATTTACCTGTATTCTAGAGAGATCAGCTGGATGGATGGTAATTTAGCATTTATTTGCACATACTGACAGTTTCTTTTTAATCAGTGAGGAAAGCACAAACAGATTCTGACCTCTCTGCAATCATCTCAGGCATTCAGTTTCTCAAATCTCCAGCTCTGCTGTTTGTTGCTGAATGAAAGAGATTCCTAAACAAAGGTATCAAAAGAGTATTAACAAAAAGTACAAGGCAAATTAAGACAGAAATATATATGAACAGACAACCTGCTGAGCTTGTCAGTAATTCCTCCACTCTGATGGTTCTGTTCATCTTTCTATTTGACTTCCCTACTGTGTACAGGAACAGAAATGGAAGTGTGTTTAGGAAGAACATTTTGGGTCATAGATGGTTCCTGACAGCCTTTCCTCACTAATGATTTGTAGCATCACTGGAAGAAGCCAGTAATCCCAATTTTATCCCCTGCTTACATCATATTGACCCTATTTCATCTTCAAACTATGTCTTCAACAAGAGTCTTATCCCATTGCATTGTATATTGCAAAACACTCAGTTCTCATTTCTTAAATGTCAAGGCAGGGGGAAAATGCAGTGCTTCTCCACTTTAATGGAAGTAAATTCATGTGCCCAGTGCAGCCTTTATTTTTATGGGTACAATTCCCAAGTCTGGGTGATATTAGCAGGAATAACTTGAATCTTAGAAGGAAGGGAGGACAGGAATACATACCATTGATCTTTTAAGATACTTTTTACATGCAAAGGCATGTAACCAAACTCTAACACTGGAAGAAATCTATCTGGGAAAGGAGTATGACTGGAGAAGACACAAAACAGAGTTTTAACCCTTTTCCCTTGAATTCCAAATTCCTTTTCAGCTTCCTCCCTTACCTTCTAACATTGTCTTGGACACACTGGCAAGGGAAGCAATGAATGAGAAAACGTGAAGTACAATAACTCCTCTGCTTCTTCTCTATTCCTATTTTCCTCTTCCTAAATAGATTTTTTTTTTTTTTTAGTTTCAAGAAGGCCAAAGGATGTTGGTTCTCAGTTTATTTAATTATTTAAATATATTATTTGACATATTTACCTGATGGACTCTGGGTAAAAAACAAAGCACATTTTTTTAAAAAAATAGTATACATCATAAACATTTCTGGGAACGACCGCCAAAGTCAACTGGGGCCAAAGGCATGTTGGAATAATATGGTTTTTATTTGCTTGTGAAATGTAAGAAGGAGTGAGACTAAAGAATGTATCAGAGTGTGGGGACAACTACAAACAAAGCCTGTCACCTACTCCAAGACCTGTGAACTTCTCAGCGGTAAGGGGAATTCTCAGCAGGCCCTTTCTAGATGTTTAGACTGATAGGCAGATTCAATTCTGGCAAGATATACATCTCCAATCGAGAGACTGGGAGCACTGCCTGTTATCCCAGTATTGCATTTTGTTGGACTTTAAAGGTAATGAACAACACTTTGAATTGGGCCTAGATGCCTAATGTTTACCAATGCAGAGAGACAAAATTGGTGTTATTCTGCATTTATTTTGCTCTCTGGCCAGCAGTCTAGCCACTGCAATTTGTATCAGCTGATTGACATACAGTGACTCACAGTGTGTTATAGTACATGTAGTCCTCAACTTACAACCATTCCTTCAGTGACTGAAGTTACAACGATGTTGAAAAAGGAAACTTATAACAAGATCATGATCTGGGTGCTTGGTAACCCATTTGCACTTACGACCAGTTGCCAAGTGCCCCGCAATCACATGATCACAATTTGCAACCTTTGATGCTGGCTTCCCCAGAAAGTCAAAGGGGAAGCCAGCCGGGAAGATCGCAAGTCACTGAGGTAAGACTCCCCCACCTGCGCACCCTCCCCCAGCCCCTCTGCACTGGCACCATGCCAGCCACTCACACACCCCCACACACCCTCCCCAACCCATGCTGCACCCCCATGCATCCTCCCTGACCTGTGCTGCACTCCTGTGCACTCTTCCTGACCCATGCAGTGCCTCTCTCACAACCCCACATGCCCTCCCCAACCCGTGCTGCATCCCTGCACATTTTATCCAACCTGCGTGGCACCTCCTGCACACCCTCCCCAACCCACGCCTTTCAAGCAGACATGGTGGGGACTAAACTTAGTGTCTTCAGAGACTGACTATATCCTCTACAATCTCTCTATTTATATTTAAAAATGACTGCAGTGCTTCTTTCCATAGAGAATTACCACCATCAAATTTTTATGAATAGTTTAATCAAGATATTTTAAGAGTCATTTCCAGCGTTACAGATAAAAATAAAATAGAACCCACCCAGCCACCACTTGGAGAATATTAAATTAAAAAAAAGAAGTTGGCTGATCCAGATCTATATTAGTACCTATAGTTCAAGAGCAGAGGGGGTAAAAACAGAGACAAAAGACAGCCAAAAATAGAGGAATGGGAAGCAGCCAAGAAAACAGCCAATCCAAGCCTTGTATTGAAAAGCAATCCCAAAACATGTTGTTAATTTCCATAAACATGTTCTCTGTTTCTCAACAATTTCTCCTCCCCTGATAGCTAGAAGATTGACAACTTCAGCAGCCAAGTTTCATAATTCATCAGGGAACTCAATTGCCAAGTCTTTAATATAATTTGTTTAGCAATTAAGGCCAATTTTGCAATCTAGGTTTTCTGATTACTACTGAGAGAGGATAAATATTTGGGAAGCACCATCTTATAAGATACAGTGCATGTGCAGTGCAAAATATAAAATCTATTCACCTAATCACATCTTCTCAGTAAATTATTGTACAAGTCAGAAGCATATGTAATAAACCTATTTCTGGGGTGTACCAATACCAAAGAAAAGCAGAGTCAGTTATATAAGGTCTCTTTTGGGTGTGTATGTGGCCAAAATGAGTTTGTTGTTTTGTTTTGTTTACAAATGAGATCACCCAAAGCACCATATTCCTTACAAGTAAATATTCACATTGAAAATAGTAATAGTGATTATTTTAAAAGTTGAAGAGAAAGTAATAGGCAACTTACAAGTCTCTAGAAACTTTAGATTTCAACTCCCATTACTCCAGCAACAATGGCCCATGGAAAGAACTGCAGGAACTATGGTCTAAAACTTCTAAAGGTCTTCCAGTGTCCTGATGTAGGGTATCAAACTGATTGTAGCATTTCCATGCTGATCAACACAGACATACTAGCTGTGAATAATGGGAATCATAATCTAGAGTACCAATTGGAGAAGGCAGAACATTCCAAGCTCACTAACATAATTCAAATATCAACCAATATGGCCTTATGGAGATCTTTCAGTTCTGAAATAAAAAAGAGATTTGGGGTAGATATAGTTTTGTATATTATACCAGAATGTGGAACTTATTAAGGATGTGCTAGAATACTTGATTATTCTTTTGAGGAACAATTACAATGAATAAAAATTCCCACAAGAACTGAGTGTAGCAAAACAGAATGGTTCAGAATAGGAATGGGAGTGAGATCAGAATGCATTTTGTCTCCATACCCATTTAACTTGTTCAGCGAATATATTTTAAAAATGGCAGGATTGGAAGGGATAATAGCTGGAATCAAAATTAGAGGCTGATATGTTAACAGTGGGAGACAAATAGATGACACCGGTTTGTTACCTGAAAGAAAGAAGATTTAGAAAAGCTAATTAGGAAAGTGAAAAATGGAAAGTGAAACATCTGGATTAGTGGTATATATTAGGACTTAAAAGTAATGTCAACTAGCATGCATACATAGTGAATTCACAGTTGATGACAAAGAAGTGAATATGGTACATTGTTTGTTTTCTTGGGCTTCAGAATAGAGAATGAGGAAGAGTGGGCCTGGAAAGGTAAGTGGTGACTACTCCTGTGGAAGAAGGAAATGACAAATGTAGATAAGATCATAAAGTATAAGGTTATTTCTATGAAACAAAGGCCAGAATGATTAAAGGAATTGTTTACTAGTATTAATGTATAGCTATGCGCAGCTGCTTAATGACGCTGAAAGTGGCCAGCCAGAAATGGTCGACACTTCAGTGGTTCGAGCCCAGCCTTCGCTCAGCAGAGTGAGCTTCTGTTTCCTCCCCAGCTCCTGTCAACCCAACAGATCGAAAACTTACGTGAGTAGATAAATGGGGACTCTCACTCCAGTGGGAGGAAAAATGCTGGCGGCGCCTTGCAAAAGGAGTCAGGAGCAGTTGCCTGTAGCGCGGAAGCCACGCTCGCCCGAAAAAGGCGCGAAGCAACGGAAACCCCGCCTCCTGCGCTCGCCAGCTGGGCTCTGCTCTAGGAAGGAGGCACCAGAAAACCACTTCCGAAAAAAAAAAAAACCCTTGCCTTGAAAACTGCAAGGACTCGTCCAAGCAGTCACCGTAGAGTCGGTAACGACTGAGTGCAGATTAAAAAAAAAAAAAATGAAGGCAGGACATTGATAAAGAAAATAGATACCTTTGGAATTAAGATTTGGAAATGGTTATTAAGAATACTCCATGGACTACAATAAGAACCAATCAGTTGGCCCTGGAAGGAATAAAGAGTGACCGGTCCGTAGAGGTGATATCAACAAGCAGAAACTCACAAACTGTATATCAAAGAAGCAGATGATGGACAAGAAAAAAGCAACTGCTTGGCAAGATTGTGGGAAGTAGAAGAAGGACAAGACAACAGATGAAGTAGATGGATGAGATTAGGGATATCACTGGGATGTCCCTGGAAGAGTTGTGGATTGTCACCAAAAACGGAAACATTTGTCTGCACAATTATCAGGAATCCTAAGCTAAATAACTAAGCTAATTGTCATAGAAGCAACAAGGTGGAGGGGCAAGAATTGCCTTGGGATTCATTCTGAAAGAGGTCCTTAGATTTAAACACTAGGAAACTCTTTTGGGGGGGCTTTTTTTTTTTACCTGTCACCCTTTTTTATTTTTATTATGGCTATGAGCCCCCCAAAACTGGAAATGACCCACATCTTCCTGGATCTCTGAAGAGACCAGCTGTGCCAAACAGAAACAAAAGAAGCCGCCTGCTGAAGTCTTCTTGGGCCTCCTTTTGCTCTGAGAAAGGATGAACAGGGGAGCCACAAGATGGACGACCTGTCCCTCAAAGCTGCTATCTATGAAGTAACAGTGTAATTGTGTGTGCCTTCCTGTGTGCTTCTCAAACTTTAAAAGCAACTGGTGTTCCTCCTCTGGTTTCCAGTGGGCTGCCTTTCCCTCTTCATTTCTTATTTCCTATAGCTGAAAAGGAGTGTGGGAATAATTCAGAGATGTCAAAACATGCCATTAGTCACGCTGTGAGGCCTCCTGCTCAGGGAGCTGCTGCCACTGAGCATACATCAGGTTGAGACAGGAGGATGGTTTGCAGGGAAGGGAAGGCTCAGGGACTAAGAAATACATGTCCAGTCTGACAGGGAGTTCCCTCCTTCCCCTGCTTTTCACCTGAACTAGCCACTGACACCTTAGTAAAAATAAAAAATAAAAAAAGTAAACCCAGACAGCATTCTTTTTCCTTTCACGTTCTCTCTCCTGAGGATAGCCACTAGGCCTCTTTCAGTATTGGATTTGTTTGTTTTAATAACCCTTTGTCTCATTGCCCCTTTTTGGTTTCCAGTAAGTTTTAAGGGATGGCACTAGACTGGAACATGACCCTCTTCCTCAGCATCACACTTTCCGGTAGCACTTGAAAGTAAGAAATGTATTATGGCATTATGCGCACTTCATTAAGGAGATGGGGCATTGTCTTGAAACAGAAATTATGCCTCAGGTGCCTAGGTGGGGATGTGGGAAAAAAGGAAATTAAAAAGAAATGAAATGCAGAAGGTGTGGACAATGAAAATATAGGGGAAGCATTTTTTTCTACCATACAAGAAACAAAGCAATTGGTCAGAGTTAAGTAGTGGGACCCATATGCTCCTCCCCATCATAACTTTCCATTTTCCAGATGGTATGGAAAATACCTTAGCTGTTTCTCTTACTCCATTCACTTATCAAGCAGGGAAAGGCGTCAGCCAGGAAAACCCTTAGAAAATAAACAGATTCCCCATTTTCAGCACAAAAGGAGTTGCATAATGAGTGCAGCTATATTAATTTTAGCCTAAGGCCTTCTTTCTCCATTTACAAGAAGAATACTGTAATACTGCTGGCCTATTTTATAACTCTTGACTTTGCCTGGGGGGTGGTGTAATCAGTGTTGCTGATAGAAAACGTATATGATATAATTACAGAAATGTCACCCAAATTTAGTTGTGTTATCCATAACTCTGTGCTTTCAGCTCTTTCCTCTACTTAAACACCAACACACGCACTGCTACAAAGCAGTGGTTTCAGCAGGACCATAATGTAAGGGAGCTGTTTTTGTTTTGTTTTGTTTTGTTTTGTTTTGTTTTGTTTTATTTAGACCCAAAATGGAAAGCAGAGCTACATGACTTTTCTCTGCTAATTAATTACCAAGGCAGAATGAAAAAGCATGACTGGAAGGTAGAGGCCATTCTAATCTGAGGGCAGACCTCATCCTACGCTACTGAGCCTATTTTACAAGCTGAGGGGTGCTTGCATGTGGAGATATGTTTCTGTGTATGCTGTGAGCACAGCATCAAACCAGCTTCCTTCAAGCTTCCTTGCTTTCTCTCTTCCTTCTACTAGACGGCGTGAAATCTGGCAAACAAGCACAGTATGTGGGAGGGGAGAGAAAGGAAGAGAGTTAAGCAGTTAATTATCAAGCACCTTCTCATGGTTAAACCCAACTAAGTCCAGTCCCAGGTGGCAGGCTTGGAGCACAGGCTGAGTCTGGAGGCTCACAGCAGAAGAGAGCAGAGTGCTCCAGCCACCAGCTGAGTAGCTGACAGCCACCATCTGTTGCGCCAGCAACCGGAGGGGAGGAGGCAGGTTAAAAAGAACCGTCAAGAGCATTTTGACAGCACTTGGAGAGGGGAGGAGTGATAAGAGCATTTCTCTAGCGGCAGAGTGATAGATAAAATAGGATGGGGGAGGTGATTCCACCTGATTAGCAACATGGCTTGTGTCTGGGACATTGGGCCTGATACAGGAATGTCTTCCACAGTTTTACAGGAGCCAAGATCTTTGGCTATAGATCCCAGGAATACAAAAACAATCAAAAATGAAATGTTTAAAGAAGCAGCAAAATCTAATCTTCAAGCCACAGTGCCATTTTAGTTAAGGTAACATATTCAAACGTGACTTTAGGCAAAGAATCACTCCAAACCAGATTTATAACTGGCAACAGAATGGTGGATAATTCTGATAATTCTGATAATTTCAATATCAGAAAATGAAGAAACAGCCACCACCTTAATTATACAAAAATGTGGCATGGGTCTAATCTTTCCTCAAATACATGAACAGTACGCAGAGAAATTCCTGTCTTGCCCTCTTAAAATGCCAGAGCTCAGAGTCATTCAATAAATGAGACTGGCAAATAGGCTCAGGGGTAACACAAGGAAGCATTTATTCATGAGATGCATCATCTGATTATGGAAACAGTTTCCATAATCACATTTTCAAATGTGAAAATAGCCACCAGCTTTGACATTTTTAAAATAAAGATTTAATTTAAATATTAAATTCTGTCTTAAATGAACTTGAAAACAAGTTTATGTTGAATAAATTAGCCAGTGCAGTAATAATAGAAAGCAGCGTGTTCAGAGAGTTTGGACCACTGAACAAGTAATGGTAGCCAGCCCCTCCAATGTTCACATGCCTTCTTTGCCTGGAGGACCCAGAAGGAAGCAAACAATCAATCAATCAATCAATCATCCTCCAAGGAGGCAGAATCACCAAATTTGCCTAGTCATTCAACCCCTCTCATGTTTCTGGGCAATATGGAGGACTGAACAAGTCAAACACTACCACATTACAGATGGCAAGTGGTCCACAGGGGCACCTGCTGGGCTCAGTCTTCTCTGAGGATTGTGGAAGAAAGGGAGGCAGGAGTTGCTATTGCCTTGTGTTGCTGGCATGCTTCCCTGCCTCCCCCTCCAAGTGGCAGTGCTCAGAAACTGAAGAACAGAACTAAGGGCTTCCCGTCTGGAAGATCCTACTTGTTTTTTTCTAGATACCTTGAAATGGCTGGTTATAGAATAAGAAGTGGCCAAGTGCCCTTTCTTCCAAAGAAGAGGAGCGTGAGTGCCCTTTTTCAAGTGCCCTGAAAAAGAGAGATGGGGAGGGAGGGATGGAAGGAAGCGACATGGAACAGACATCTCCATCTTTCTCTTTTTATGAAGTTCACAGGTGCGCATAACCTGTCAGCCCTGAAGATAATGAAGGAAGGATTAGATGGGCCCATTATCCACAGCTGCATGACAGCCAGTACCATCATTTTACTGCTGATTCTGTGATTTGGTGCTTGAACCAAAAAAATGCAGAAAACAATTGCTTTGACCAGGAATAAAATGGTGTTGTGATAACTTAATCGCCACCAGACGATGCTTTTCTTAGCACACAGAAAAGCATTGCCACTGCTGAAGTTTTGCAGATCAAACTGCTGTTAGGTGCAGCTACAACAGGTCATATGACAGTTTCATGCTCTCAGCAAATTTATCACAAAAGACAGGCAGGAGATCATATGGGAGGTTATGCAATAATCAGACCATGCTGACTTTGTTAATAATAGTTATAAGAGTGTTTTGCAATTCTGTGGTGCTTTAAAATGTTCATGACTCTTTAAATAATGCTTACAACAAAATGCTATGGTAGGCCACTGTGATTATCCCATATTTTAAGTTAAGGAAAGAGATTAAGAAGCTTGTTTAAGTCACCTAATGCATGCATGACTGAAATTAACCACTTTCCCACTTTAGCTACTCTATGGTTCATTACACTAGCTCAGTTCCTTAGGATGAACTAACGACAGTTAGCAGTAACCATTCGTGCAGTCCCCTGATACTTGTGCCTACTGAAATAAATTTGCTCATCCTGAAGATCTGTTCTTTTCAGCTATTTTGGCAATGGTTAGAATATCTCATTGTGCCAAGAAGGAATTTTTCTGAATGGAACCAACTTTAGCATGCAAACTAAGTTATCTCAAGCATATATTGACATTTTCAGACTTCAATCTTTTCAAAAGAAATACAAAATTTGACAGAATAAAGTGGTTCCATCAGAAAAAGCAATCATAACATTACAGTTTTGAATGCTATTATACTGCCAATAGTTCCACAATCATATTTAATGGATTCCAAACTTCATGCAACTTCCTGCAACAGAGATATTAAACTAAAAGCAGATTCCATTTGGGGCAAGGTTCCTCTTATAATCTGTGGAAAGAAGAGCTTTTATAGTGCAGCTCCTTCTCTCCTGAGATTCAAAAACCTATGTTCATCTACTCCATTTATTTGCTGCTTATCAGTTAATGACTGAAATGATGTACAAGTAGATATATACATTACAAATTAACCTTGAACACATTTACCTGCAAGTAAGTCCCATTGGATTCACTGGAATTTACTTCTGATAGATATGTCTAGGAAAGTATTGTAATATAAACTTCCTTTGGGTGTTCAAACTTTAAACATTGGAGCAAGTACCCACAAACCCTAGCTCTTCTACTTTTGATCTTCTCACTGTGGTGGCAAAAGATACCCCCACATACACATGTGACATGCATTCACTGCCAAACCTATTAGATACCCTTTAAGCATGTGAACTGCTTAAACGTTCACAGCAAGCTGAATTGATCCTAGGTGGCAACAGGGGGAAGAACCAGTCAGGAACCTGTGGCCCAGTAAACCAAATTGTTTATATTCACTGACCATATCTCAGAGATAGTATAGCTAGCATGCTGACCTAATAGGAAGGGATAAATAATAAGGTTACCCAGATGGGTTTATCAAAAACTTTCCAACATCATACTGTACTTTACACTGTGTCTGCCTTTTCCTTTGCCTTGCCTTTGCAATGTAGTAGGCCAAGAGTATATAAGCCGTAGTTCTGCCTTTGCTAAGGGCTGCCCAACAAGCTGCCAATGCTTTGCTGGACACTGTTTTATTGTTTGCGTGCTAATAAAATTATGTTCTGTCTTCAAAGTGATTTGATTGCTTTAAGTGAGCCAGGTTTTGGCCACAAGATCAAGTTGACTGAAATGGTCTAAAAGGGTCAGTGACTACATTCATCTAACCTGGTAACAATCCTTCAGGAGCCTTGTGCAATCAGGATTCTCCACCCCATGATGTTACAGTTCTTCTTCAGGCCTTCTCTGTCAATACAGGGAAGTTGGAGTGGAAAATATGGAACCGGTGCTAGCAAGCACTTTTTCATCTTGCCCCCACTGTTATAGTTTGTTTGTTTGTTTGATTATTTCTTTAATCAATGTATATGGCCACCCAACTTTCCATTGTGGCTCTGGGCAGCTACCATCAGGTTAAAAAAAAAGGTAAATAAAAAAATAAGCAAAAGATAAATAAGGAACTTAATGCATCCTAGGCCAACCACAATCCTGATCACAGTTATGAATACCTGAAAGTGGAGCTAATAACCACGGTGGAATGAAGAGCCAGCGAGCAGACCAGCTCTTCAATAATTCCTCTCCAAACAAGGAAAGGACTTGAGATTGCCCACAAGTGCTCCAGATAGCTGCTCCTCAACAGGAGACCACAAGACAGCAGTCTCCAGTGGGTTTGGAGCTTTGGGAGATGAGGGAATAGCCATCTTGCTCAAACTGCAGGCAGCACCTACGAAAGGACACTAAGTTCACATACTTCCTTTTTTAATTCGGAAATTGCTTGCCAGATTCTTTTCAGCTATTAGAAACCTTTGGATCAACACGTTTTACAGCACTGGGTGAGTTTCCTTCAATCCTTAGCAAAAGACGTTTAACTGCAAGAAACAAGCAAATAATTTATCCCTGATCAAATAGTCCAACTTTATATTCCTTCTTTTTGCTCTTTCACAATCTTAACCTTTAAATCATTCCAATGGCATCACAGGATCTGATTTTTCATCTGTCTTTGACATTCAAGAGGAGTCTTCAAAGCTTTCACCACTCACTTTGTAAATCCCATAAACAGGCACCAACCAGAATTTCTTGTCACAGCTGTTCCATGTCCAGATCCTTTTCTTCATTTGTCTTCTGTATTCCCATTTTGGTGATCTCAATTTTGTTTTCTTCCATGCCTTCAAACTCTATAATGCCTATGTCAGGTAAAAGTTTTTAATTTTTTTTTCTCATCATCTTCTAAAAATTTATCCATTGAAATCTGTATCCTTTCTGAAATTTTAATTATTAATATCTCAGTCCAATTATAAAAAGAAAAAAACTCTTTAAGATAAGAAAAGGTTATAGCCGGCTTAGCCATTTTAACTCTTTTCTGCCTTGTCCTTTAGTTCCCTCTAGTGTCCATTTACAACCTTCATCAAGCCTCAGTCCATAATATGGGTTTAGTTCAGTTTCAGTCATTTCCCACAAGTATATTATTTAATTACTCTTATTTAGTAATTATTTTATACTTGTTTTTCAAACTTTACAGCAAAAATAACAAATATTCCAAATCTCTTTGGTCTCCCAATCTGTTTAAAACTTTCTTAAAGCAATTTTTTTTTTTTTTTTTTTTTTTTTGCTTTTTACCAATTGTATATTGGTAAATAATTGTATATTATTTTACATTCTTAAGTCTCTGTTTAAAATTTCTTAAATCCAAAGAAGAAAATAAAACTCACCAGGTGTCAAATTAAGCTCCCCATTTTGAAGGTCTCTAATACCCATAAAGTGGTTAAATTGAACATTTCTGAATGTGATTAGAAAGTGAGTTCGGCTGGCTTAGTGTCCTTACTAAAGGCTCTGCCACATCTGAGAGCAAAGATGTTGTCTCCCTTGATTCCTGGTGCTCAAACCCCCTGAAGTCTGCTGTTTTATGGTCTCCTTGCAAGCAGCTGCCATTCAGAGTGCTCATGGCAGTCTCCCATTCTCTCCTTCTCCAGAGAGCTTTGAAGGACTGGTCTTCTCACTGGTCTTTTGTTCTACAAAGTGGTTGTCATCTCCGCTCATTCGTGGAGATGACTTCAGTCAGCCGTTACTCACAGTGGAGGTCCATGACAGAATGAGATCTCAATCTTATCTGGACAGATTAAAAGCCTGGGCTGAGGGAAACAAGATGTCCTTCAATAGGGAGAAATGTAAAGTATTATATTTAAAGAGGAAATATATAGGGCATAGATACAAAATTGGGAATTCATGGCTTGGAAGCAATACACTGTAGTATTAACCACAAGCTGAACATAGCCAACGGTATGACACAGCTGCTCAAATGGCTAAGGTAGCTCTGGACTGCATTAGAAGCACTTTCAAAGATTCATGAAGTCCTTATTCCCATCTATCCTGCATTGGTAAGACCATACTTGGAATACAACGTACAATTCTGGGTACCACCTTTTCAGAAGGATATTGATAGGTTAGAACAAGTTCAAAGGAGGGTGACAAAGATGATTCAGGACATGCCCTTTGAGGTGGGCTGAAAGAATTTGGGATGGTCAGTCTGGAGAAAAAAACTGAGGGGAGACATGATATCAGTGCCCAACTACATGAAAGAGTGCCAGGAAGATGATCGGGAACCATTTTCCATTTCCACAGGAATAAATTGCAACTACCTCGATTTTATTTAAATATAAGGAAAAACTTCCTGATGATAGGTTATGGGTTTTCCATCTCTGGAGGTTTTGAAGAAGAGGCTGGGCAGTGACTGGGCAGGATGATTTAATTGGCTTTCCTGCACATTGCGGAGGGCTGCACTGGATTATCTTTATGACACCTTCCAACTCCATAATTCTATGATTCTATAAGTAACAAAATGTATCCAGCTAACATCAAAGTTAATATTATGACATTTAAACACAATAGAAACTCAGGACAATATTAGCATTGATAGGCCCCGTAATACTTTTTTTTATCTGCACTCATTTATTTATTTTATTTATTTAAAGAACTTATATGGCTGGCCATCTTATATACAATGATCCTGGGTGGCTCTCACAACAACAATAAAAACACAACCATAAAACAGTAATACAGTAACATCACAAACTACACCTCATGGCACCCCACTAACAACACACCATATATTTGCTGGGCTCCATTCTCACTGTAGCCTGGATTTGGGGGAAGAACCACCTCTTCAAAGCCTTCCAGAAGGTAAAAAGGGCGGGGGCCCTCTGGATCTCGGAGGGAGACTGTTCCACAGGGCCAAGGCAACTACAGAGAAGGCACACCTCCTAGGTCCTGCCAGATGGCAACATTCAAGGGCGTGTACCTAACTTATCTAACTTGGTAGGATGGGCAGATACACCACTGCCTCCTTCAAGACTGGTGGAACCACCCCTCCTGCAATGAGGCATTAACCACCATTTGGACCCAACCACATGCACATCTCAGGAAGTCTTATCCAACAAGGAAGCATATGGGTCCAGAACACAGGCAGCAGAGCTCACAGCAAAGATAACCCTGTCTGTTTCCTCAGGATCAACTGGCTGAACCTCTTTCCAGATAACCAAGATAAGATGTGTCTTGGCCACTTCCGTAAGACCTTCCTAGCCAGAATCAAACTCAGAGGGAAGCTGAGTGTTTTTATCTGAGAGGTGCCTAGAATAGCCCTCACAGCAGCTCCTCAAGGGCTGCCTGGTCCCTCCTTACCCAGAAGGGACCTGGTCATCCAAAACAGGGCTGCTGGCTGGCTAGGTGTGGATTCAAGAAGAGTGGAAAAGCGAGGTAAGTCCTAATAAGGACTCTTACCTATGCTTGGTCCACTTCATCCTTCATCTTTCTCCAGTGGTGTTCTAGACATCTTTTGCATTGCTTCATCTCCCACAGCACCTCGGAAACCAGGGGGCTCTTTGGGATCCATGATCACAGAGAATCTGTATAAGTCCAGCCTAATGCAGGGTCCTTGTTGCATGCTCATTCCAAGCCACAGTCAAGGCCTCGGCTGAACCATGTACCAGAGCTCCAGGAATAACCCCAAGTTCCCTCTGAAACTCCATTAATTCCATCAGTTGCCTGGGGTGGGCCAATCAAATAGGCACTACCTCCTTTCAGCAGAGGATAGCCATGGAGAATTCCATGATCTGTCCATGGCAAGGGACCGATGTTGACATCCCCCAATCCTATATCACAACACCACTGCCTGACACAAAAACCATACCTCATCTGTGCCCACCACTATGAGTTGACCCTTAACAAGTTGGAACAGGACCATAGCTGCCATGAACTCCTGAGCCAACTCTGTCTTTGGGACCAAAGAAGGCAGGTTTAAATCCCCCAGAACCATATGTTTAAGGAGCTCCACTGCCAACTCAGCCATAGAGTTACGGAACTCAGGCAGGGGTGTCACTATGCCACAGGGAGGAGGGGAGACAATTGACAGCCCCAGTGAATCCCTGTGGCCCAACTTCACAAACAAGTTTTTACATCTGGCTATGTCTGGGGCAGTGCTCCTAAAAGCCATGAGAGACTTCTAAATAACAGCAACCACACCCCACACCCCACACCCCTGCCCTACAATCATAGCTAGTGCTACACCTGAAACACAGAATGGCACATCTCCAAGAGGGGATCCTTCCCTCTACACCCAACCTGGTTTGGGTGATGCATGTCAGATTGGCCCTCACATCCATGGATGAGGTGAGCTTTAGCATTATGCTACTTAGCATTAAGTAGCAGCAGCCAGAGTCCAGGGCTGCCAAAGCTCCAGAGATCAGGTCTTGGGGCTGAGCATAAGGGACTAGAATGTGGTATCAGTTTAAGAAACCACCTTCCCTAAGAGCAGTCACTCCCCTGCCCCCTACCATATCTCCCCATACCCATCACCACTACAATGTTCCTCCCTTGCCTTCTCACCATCCAACTCCCCCCCCCCCCCCGCATCCTCCCATCATTTGTAGTGGGAGGAAAGGAAAGACCTTGAGGGACAGGAGGAAAAGCTTCTACCAAGACAACGGTCAGATAAAAAAAGCCTGAGTCTTCTCAGATTCAGAAACTTCTCAGACAAGACCCCCCCCCCCATTTCTCAAAAAGATAAAGGGAGGGAGGGGGGAAGCACATTCAGACTTGCAAGATTTGCAAGTTGCAAAGTTACTATAACTTTATAATAAAATGTAGTATTGGCCTGTGTGACTTTGGTTTCCTACTCTGGTCTACCTTGGTGGGCTGACATCCTCAAGCCTAAAGGACCCATCCACCAGACACATAAAAAGCAGGGGACAAATAAAATCCACCCAGGCTACCAGTACTACTGTATAACATTCAGCACCTTGGGCCTGGACAGCAACTCCATCACTCATCACCCAGTCTACCAACTCCCCTCTCCATCCTATCCCTAATCCCCAGCCACCCCACTCTTACCCAGGCCATAGGAGGAAAACCTTTACCACCATCAAGCCTGGCAGGGAAGATCTCCCCCACTGCACCCTGTTCCTCCATCTCTCATCCAAGGATAGCAGGCAAATCCAGCCTTGTCCAGCCAACACTCCCCTAGACAATGCCCGCTGGTCCAGATCTTTTTTCTCAGGCTGCCAGGTGCAATCTCCTTGGATCTGCACTGGAATCTCAGCAGCAGGGCTGAGCCCAGTCCACTCAAGTCCAGAGTCCCAGGAAGAATTCTGATCCTTATGGGTGACTACCACTTCTCAAGACACAGAGCCTCAATTAAGTATAGGTCTTCAAGAGAAAAAGATGCATTGCTTAAAGAAAGTTATATATTCAGCTGACATTAAAAAGTCATCAGTGTCACTTTTTGAGTGAGTGATTCATACCCATATCTCTGAGTCACTGCATTCAGTGGGTGGGCTTCATTGACTCATGAAGTGGGAGTCGCAACTTCTTGATATCAATATAGAGCCCTATCTGTATTGGGTAGATACTGATGCCCTGCCACTAGGCAATATTTAGTCTGAGTCTGGGACTCTACTTTTTGCATTGCAAAGCAGTGCTTGTCATGAAATGATAAACCAGATGTGTGGGGAGGGTGGTCTCAATCATCCTTTGGGATTGTGTTCCAAAGATCCTCCACTTCAAGCCACTGGAAAAAATGATGTGTGTGTGTGTTTATGTGTGTGTGTATACACACATACATACAGGGCACTATTCCCTCCTTCAGGTCTATCACTGCTAAACTTTCCCTGTCTTATTGCACCCTATGCTATCATGCAATTATATATGATTTAGCATTTAAATCTGGTCTGCAATTATTCCTGACAAATCACAATTTAATAAATGTATTGATATAACTCAAGTATAATATATTGATTAGAGCAATTTATATATTATGTATTAATTCAACTTGTACCCCACTTTTCTATCCCTAAGGAGTCAAAACAGCTAATAGAGTCTCCAAGCCTCCCCACACATACACATAATGCAAAGAGCTGAAACTCAATTAAAATTACAGCCACAATAGCTAAAATCTTCAACTATCTAACCTAAAAGGTCTGGGTAGAATGTCTTTACTCCTTTACCAAAACAGAAAGAACAGAGGCTAAGTGCATTTTTAATTTACTTGAAGTGAAATAAAAGTGTCTGTGCAAACTTCTTCACCTCTAATATAAATTTAAGTAGCTCAGTGGCTTGAACAGCGTTGTGCCTCCAAAAGAGGAGAAAAAATCAAAAACATTTGCCACTTATAGTTCTTTGATGAGGATGGTAAGGGAAAGGAGGAGGGGGGAAGAGGAAAAATTGGATTCAGGGACTGACAGATCAGAAGGACCCTTGGAATCATTTGCTCCAACAACATCTTTTGGGATGAGTGGCAAGATTGCAAGGGAGGGGGGCAAGATAGGGAAACAGAATGTTTATCTTTGCTGTCACCACTGTTACATCCCATTTTTTCTTAGACAAGTGATTTCTGTATGATGGCACTTACTCTTTTGAACAATGTTTCTTTTCAATTTATTCACAATTCTATTCTCAACTGACACTTTTGCATGTGACACCCTCCCCTCTTTATTTATCCAACATGCCATCCCTCTTCTGTCCCATCTCTTCCTCCATGTCTTTACCAACATATGTATTATATTGCAATTTTTTATTTTCTCTTTGGACAATAATTTTTCAGTTATACCAGTTTTTACTTAGTACTCCTCCTTCATTCATTCATTCGTTTCTTTCCTTTCCTTTTCTTTTTCTTTTTAGAGTATTACATTTTCTATGACAGGGGAATAAATATGTAAATGCCTTCTTCCTGCTCTTTGTCTTTGTAGATAACATCCTTACCCTCCATTTTTGCTCTTGTGTGTGTGTGTGTGTGTGTGTGTGTATTAGACACTATCACCAAAAAGATCAAATGGGGAAAGTGAGAATGGGGATCAGACAAACGGTAAAAAATTGCAAGGAGCATATCACTTTCAAAGACATGCAACTGATTTTTTACAAAACCTGGTATGCTTCATACTGCCAGAATGGTTAATTTTCCTGAATATTTTAGCTTGATCTGATGAGCAACCAAAAACAAAAAAAAACACCTCATAGCGACCTTTAGATCTCAATGTTTTCCCCATGTCAGAAAATGTCACGTCAGGGCAGAGTTCCATCTCTCCTAACTCCAGAACTGGGTATGAATTAGAAGGCTGACACAAGATGAATTCCTCTCCTTTAGTTAAGGATATATCTGCAGCCAGGATATTATTGCACAGCAGTAACTTTTATATAGCATAACACTATCTCCGCTGAATCCATTAGCAATATATGTCTTGAACTTATTTTTTAGCCTCTTTCATAATTCCACTCCAGTATGTTCTTATTTAGGACATATTTAGAGGAAGTAGAATCAAAATGCCCTGGAAATGTTACATCTCCCACATAGATCATTCAGCTAGTATACATTTTACTAATCCTTAATCGCATTAAATGCAATCAAGCAGGGTTTTATAAAAGCTTTTCTTAAAATTCGTGCAAAAAAATTGGCCAGTTCCACATCTTGGTTGACAACTAACTCATTTAATTCCATTCCCAGTTCCATTTATATATGTTTTTGAAAGTCTCTATTGTACTAATTATATTATAAAGCTGACTTAGATTCCTCCCTACTTAATTATTGGTGATTATAGTTTCAAATGTTATATAGTCCTTGAGTACTTATTGTTTGTGTTATTTGCATATGCTAGAACAGGCTTACCTGAGATTTTTCATGATCCAGATATTTCTGTATAATTTTCCCCTCATTCTTTATTATTTGAACAATTTCAGGCAGCTCTTTTTTTCCTAAGAAGTGCATATCCCATGATCATAATCTATTCTTGTATTCTTCATTATTATGTACATACAGTTAACCAGGATAAACATATATATAAACTAGTTTGATATTAAACCTTTTTTCCTATAAAGATTTGATAACAGTGTGGTTGAATGTAGAGCAATATCAAATATTTTTTAAAATCTCTTATCTACAGGTTACACTGTTCCAGAGCTATAGCTTTTTTCAGTCCTAAATCAAAATGTAAGATAAAACAGGATGGCCAATCATAGTAATGTTTTATGTAGGAAACAGTATCCATCAAGTCTGAAAAAAGCAATATGAAGTTTAAGCTGTATATTTTCTCATATCAACTAATATCAATACGACCAATGTTATAAGTAATTGAAATGCATGCAACAGAATTTTCAGAAATAAATATAAACTCTAACAAAATTCTACCAGGCAGTTAGGGCATTGTCCAATAGAATATAATTATAACTTCTAATAACACCAAGACACAGGAAACAGGAGTAAAAAAAAACCCAAGACATAAATCATACAATAAAATTTGAGATAGATATTAAAATTGAATACAAGAAAACATGGTACACAGAATTTAAAGCCTGATAAAAGAGAAGAATCTTTCTGTCCAGCATGTGTTAGTAGAGAGGAGGAAGCCAATCTAGTTTTCTTCATGCAAGTTTTACACTTTGGGTCCTGTCACAGAAAAGACCCTGTTTATTGAACAGCTAACTGTGTTAGACTGTAGGTCAGAGAAGTGGGGACAAAACAGATGGATGGATGAAACAGAACAGGTCCTGCCTAATAGTAGATTGCAGGTAGGTGAGGATGAATTACTTGTTTGAGGGCCTTGTGGTTCACTACCCTGCTTAAATTTGCAGAAACAAAGTGAAAAGCAATAAGGCTTTTCCAAGAGCAGTGGAATCTGACTTGCATGACAAATTCTAACAGCCATATTTTGCACAAATTGTAATTCCTGAACATTGTTAAGGGAAGCCCCACATAAAGTATTTGAAATGAGAAACTTGCCATCACTGTTCCCAGATTTTTAAAATTATTTCATACCATTCATGTATTATTCAAGTAAGGACATATTTCCCCAGAATTCCCTTTGCAAACCAGCATCAATTCTAGATACCAGCCACAGGTACTGCCATGTGGAGAGGGAATTTCCTTTCAAATAAATCATTCACTCTCATCTGCCCTTCAGTATTGTTGCTCTTTGATTAAGAAATGCATATTTTCCAGCTATAAGCTAAGCAGTCCTGTGCAGGATTATTTGAAATTTACTCCATCAAACACAGTAAGACTAATTTCAAAGAAAATAAAGAGTTATTGGGAAAAGTGATCTGAAATATGCTCTGATTTCTCTTTCAGAAATTGAATATGAGACAAAGTCCCTTCCCTATAGCACTTTGTCCCTTTCTCTCTCCCCACTCCCCCCCCTGCCCCCCCACACACACACTTCAAAGTTGTTCTGGCACTGTCATGAGGAGCTTCCTATCCAAAATTGGACATGTTACTTTATGCTTCAACCTTCTTGACTTCTGCATTTCCTGGCCAAATCATCCCCATTTTTCTCTTCTCTTTCTCATTTCTGTTTCCTTTCTGGCTGCTTCCTCTTCCTCCAAGATTCTCCTATTTTCAGTGTCCTGCTGCATTTTGGGGCCTTTGCCTCCCTTCTTTCCAGGGGCCTGTGAAATGTTGGTTTTGGTTAAGGGAGTGACTGCTGTTTCTACCAGGAAAGATGAATGGAATTGTGGGCAGAAGTTGCTTTAATAGCCACTGGAGGGAGTACGATGGAGCTAGACTTCAGGCTGCCCCTGGTGTCTGACATGAAGTTCAGGTAAAAGCTGCTCTGGCATACATCGGCCAGAGAAGCTGTTCAGCAAAAAAACACACAGATGTTTTCAGCAGGAGATGAATACAAGACATTTCTTCAGACAATGCTGCTGCACAGTATAGGAACAGTTGATAAGAAAAAGTATAATTATACAAGTTGGCCCAATTCCTGAATTACAAGCTGCAATTTCACATCCCATTGAACAGCATGATGCCATCTAGCACACACTGAAACAACTGATCGGTTACTAGGAAAGGAGGAACTTCTAACTGAACCACGCCATCTATGTTGGGAGTAAATCCAGAAAACTCTCTGTCTCAACTTGCTTCAGATTCTAGTTCACAAAAATCGGAGCAGATATTTATCTGAGGTTGTGATACTTTCAGTTAATTTTTTTCTTAAAGCATGCATTTCTGTAGGCAATTAGCTGCAAAAGTAACAGATGCAACTTGATTCTAAATGGTTAGCATTTTTTAATACAGAGTAAAAGAGGTCGTTGTGAATAATTATAAGATAATATGGACAAGATAGCAATTGGAAGGGGCCATGGACAAGCAGAATGCAGATTGCAGTGTGCAGATGGACTACTGGTCATTCTGACTGATGATCCAACACCAGTTAGTTCCTGTGATTCTTGCAAAGAATATCAAACTTAGGAGAATATGTCTGTTCCTCCAAAGCACTTATTCAGTTCTTAATTAAGAGTTTGGTCTAAGGATCAATGGACACAAATGGATTATGCCTTAGCCATGAAGAGGTCCTGAATATGAGTGCAGTACAATTTCAAATGCATTGTTGGAACAATATAGGGATTCTAGTTTATTTATCTGCTTGCTATTTTTAACATAGGCTCACAGAATACCCCAGTTCTGCTGTGCTAACTCCTTCTAGGAAAAACTCAAAATCTACCATGAAAAGATAAGCTTATATGTTGTATTACTATCCTCAAATCCTTCATCAAAACAATGAGGCTGGTTATTCCCAATTTCACATACAAAACTAAGGCAGAGAAAAAGTGATTTGCAGAAGCAATTGAGTGAAAGTATTAAGCTAACTAAAAATAGAATCCACATCTCACAATACTTAAGCTCTATCTAATTACACTACAAAACAAACTGTTGCGTGGCAGATAGGCCTTGCACTCATTGAAATGACAAATTAATGTCTAGGCTAACGTGAAAGGATCACCGCATACAATGTTTACCTAGATGCACCTCCAACCCCCCCCCCCCCCAAACAACCACTAAATAGAACAGATGTTAGGGAGAAGGATTCTAGGCTTGTGACATGGCCATGAGAGTTTTCTTCAAACCATCAGGATGGTTGAATTAGGAGGCATAGATAGCAAACATTTTTTCCATAGCAGCTGAAGCAGTACAATTCTCAGCATTCCTTCATGGTGCTAAAATCCTGCCACTCTCTTTCAGCATACGTATTTCCTGTTCTCTCTGAAAATGAACTCTTCTTCCCTAGTTTATTAGGAAAAAAATCCAGATTTGACAAAGAAAAGTCAAAGTACTTGATAAAGTATCAATCCAGTCCAAACCTATTTGAGAACAAGCCTCCAGGAATTTTACAAAAACTGTTTTCAAATTAACATAGTAGGATTCAACATAGAAATGAACTGAACTATGCAAATGTAGGCAATTTCCATCATTTATTTCAGCTGCTGCTACATTTCATAAATTGTTATCTCATCTGAAAGAAGAGAGGAAAAGCTGATGCTTTCTTTGAAACATGATATTCTAAAACAGGCGTAATTTTAAATATGCTGAACTATAGTTCTCAGTCAGCATGGTTGAAGAAAACTGATTTTAACTACAACTTTGGCACAGACCTCATATCCCAAAAGTTCCTTGAGATTTCACAGACCAAAAGGAAAGGAAACAAGGGCAATATAGTAAAAGCTAACCTTTTTACTCATCTGGTAAAAAATATAGCCCCTGACAGAAGCCTAGAAGCCTGCTGAGCACAGCATGCAGATGAACTCTTAGGTTTTCTTGCAAAGAACAGAATCTCTTAAATGATAAACTCACTGAAGTAGCCATATTAGACTATTGCAATAAAAACCAAAAGTCTTATGATTCCTTAAAGACTAGCAAAGACCATAGATGTATCAGATGCATAAAATAATCATTAAAATGAGTAACTTCCAGATGCATGATATAAATTACCTGTGAATACAGAAATGTACATGTGGGTCCATATGGGCAGATATATTTCACCCATGCATATACATATATTCTATGAATACAAAAAGATTTTTTTAAGATAAGCCTAAATGTTTATCCAATCCAAAAAGAATATTCTCTGAATGCAATGACTAGATTAATCAGAAAGCATTATGTCCACTTCTGCATTGAATTTTAATGTGACACACCTACTGTTCTCCCTTGTGTTGCTTGATGTTTTGGCTTCTTTATCTATTGAGGGTACCTATTAATATTAATCAACTTTTGCAAATGTATTTCCTAACAATAATATTATTATGAAATCATTTTTTAAAAATGCATACACATAAACAATTTTACTGATATAAATAAGGACAAAAGAGTTTTTTAAAACCAAGTGTTACAGGGAAGTAGTTCTTGAAACAGTAGCTTCCATGCCTTCCAAGCAGAAATAATGGATCTGTTCTCCCTTGACAACTTTTAAGATGTGGGAAGCTAATTAATTAGCCAAGTGAATTAATTCAATAAGAGGAAGTGCTTAAGAAATAGCTTCCCTAAAAAGAGTGGTTAAAAGTGTATGAACTAAATAACTGTACTTGGAATAAGATTACACTGGTAGTTAAGGAATATAATTCTTTAAAACTGGGAAGAAATTATAGTTGAAAACTAAAGGTTTATTGCAATAGTCTTGCCAAGACTGTGATGTATTTGATGTTGCCTTATACTGATTCAGACTATTTAGGCTTTCCCAATCTGGTGCTCTCCAGATGTGTTTGGAAATCCTAGCAGTTTTAGACCAACACATCTGGAGGTTATCAGATTTGGAAAGGTTGATCCAAGTTACTGTTGTTTGCTCTGAGCAGCCAAGTAGATCTCAAATGAAATCAGTCTGGCTATCTGGGACTGTTCTCAACTAGAAATACTAGGCACTGAACAGAACTAAGACTTCAGCATGCAGAGTGGAACTCTGATGCAGGATGTCTTAGATCAACTGTACAGTTAGACAATTCTAGATTTTATACTTAAGGCATCAACATTGGTTTGTCTGTGCTCCTGTACAGTATTGGTTACTTGTATGGTTAAAGATGGGGAGGGAAGAAATTCCCAGTACCAAGCTGAATTTGCCACAGAAGACTCTTTGTCTTTTGGAAGGATATGTTCTTCAGTGGTCCACACTTCACTTAAGCAAACTCCTTAGTAAGGTTTGCAACATGTACCAGTAAGTGCTTCATTGTTTAAAAACACTGTGCACAGTCATAGCATTAAATACATTAAGCATACATTTCTGTACTCAGAAAAGAGACAAGATTAAGACATACAGTACCAGATCTCTGTCCCTTATAATTTGATGAATATTTGCCATTCATACCTTATATTGCAATAAAAGTAGCAACTTTACAAGACAACACTGGATTTCACTCGTCAGAGTTCAGGGGGAAAAAATCTTGAATCTTCAGCTGAGAAAGGCCAGAATGAGTCAATTAAATCAAAATATGAGTAAAAGACTTCATGATTGTGCTACTATGACTACAGAATATTGCTGTATCATACCATTTGATACAACTGCCCAAAGGATGGCGCACTTAAATCCATCCCCAAGGAAGCAGAGGAGGGATCGTATAAACACTGATTCACACCAGAAAGGGAAAAGATGTGGGTTAGGTATGATGGGATCTCTTATACAAAACTCAAAAGCAGGAGTTTGCCATGAATTAACTGAGAAGCTCACTCTGAGCATCCCAGTGAATGGGAGTCCAAAAGTTGTGAATGAAAACAGAGGAGGACAGATGCACAAGAAGAAAGCAACAACTAAATTGCTGTGTGATAAAGGAGGCAGGCTAAATCTAGGGGAGGAGTAGGTAAGCTCAGGCACAAGAAGTTAAACAGCCAAGTTAAGAACCATTCTCTACTCATTTCACAAAGTCCTTTGAAAGGTATAATCATACCAGCTGATAGTCTGGCAGTCACTTTCAGGTTTTGGATTTGTTAACCATGGCACACTTTAATAGGTCCACCTTAAAAAACTGAGCAATCTCCCACATGCATGAAGGCTACCTTAATAAAAACTTTCTCCAGCCAGAACACAGAGAAGCCCCGGTGGTGCAGCACCCATGGAAAAGTTCCTCTTTAAAAACTTATTTAAAAACAACTATAAGGATACACAGAGAAAGAAGAATGCGTGACATTAAGCATCTGCAGGAGAAAGCAGAGGACCATCAGAGAAAAAATTACTCACATTGTATAATAGAGGAGATTTTCCAGGACAAACCTAAGGAAGAATCACAAAAAGGCTGTAGCGTTCCTATCTCTGGTCAGGCTGCTGTTTCTCTACCCACCTTTGTCAAGATTAGTAGCAGTAGCAATGTAGATTTCCAGAGTTCCTAGCACTGCCATCAAATAAATGATAAAACAAAAGCCTTTGAGGCAGGGATGGAATTCAGCAGAGATTCAGATCATTCAATGAGATAAAAAGCAAAATGTAGCTCCATTCCATCTGAAGGGAGACCCCTGAAGTCTTCCATTGCTCCCCAACAGGTAGCAGATTGCACTGAGTCTAGGATGTCTTTTTTTAAGTGTATAAATATACACTGAAAAAAATTAAAGAGGCATTGTCTACTTTAAGAAAGCCAGCGATCTACCCAAACAGCCATCCCTGCAAACAGCAAAAGCTAAAATAAGCCCTTACCTTGAATAACATGCATGGCTCCTGGCACAAGGCTGTGATATCATTCCAGAGACATTATTTGTAATAGAGAGGAAAAAAGAAGACTGAAAGAGGGAGGAGAAAAGGAAGGGAATAGAAGGGGTGGAGGAAACAGAAAATGAGAAGAAGATTAGGAAAGGAGAAGAAGGGGAGATGAGAAGATGCAAAAGGAAAGAATGGAGGGATGAAAATTGAGACTGTAAAATCTGTCTCCTGCCTACACAGTGGAAAAGAAATTTCTGACAAGCAAAAAGAGAGAGAGAGAGAGAGAGAGAGCTCACACATAACCAGAGGGGGCAGAGGGGAATAACAATGCAGAACAGAGTAATCAAGTGAAATTAAATACTAAGAAAAATATCCAGGCACAAGGGACCCCGGAGAAGACGTTGGGCAAGACAAAAATTGAAGGTTTGCTGGAAGTGCCACATAGTTGTGTGTAATTAAAGCAGGGAACCCCCCATGTGCCCAGGTTGTTTAGGTTGAAAGAACTGTTAGGAGTCTGGTGACCTATAATTCACTTTTGGCAAATTGGTGGTAGAGGGGGTACTGAATGAATCCACACTGCAAGAATACAGAAGGGTTTGCACTAACCTTGTGTTTGGATTGGAAGTTGCAAAAAGATTTTGAAGAAAACTAAGACTGCTTTGGGGGAGCTTGGGATAATGGTGTAACTCAGATAAGTAAATGTGGCTCTCCAGATGTGTGTAATCTGCAACTCCCAGAAGCTCAAGGTAGCTAGTGGCAAAAGATGCTGAGAAATATAGTTCCGAACTATCTGGAGGGCCACAGAGCCCTACAGTCACTTTTTATTCAGTGACTGGCATTACCACAAAGTTTTTAAGTGTAGCTACCTAAAGGCTTTTTTTTTTTTTTTTTTTTTTACAAAACCCTCACATCTTATTTACATATCATACTCTAATCATTCACATGTCCCTTCCACAAATACCTATGTGTGTCTATAAGTGTATATAATCTCAGATTAACTTTGAAGTGCTGAATGATGCTGAGACTTGTACACCAGAAGATAACCTGCTGGAGACCAGGCTGATTGTCATTTTAAAGGCCAATAGTAATAGCTCTTTGAATGTTGTCCAGATGCTATCATAAGGTGCTGCCTTCCTTTCCTTTCACAATAGGAAGTTAGCTTGCCTTGGAGTCATAGAGTCTGCTGTAATATTGTACTTGGTCCCAAGACCAGGAGGAACTTGTTCACTAATGTTTTGATCCCAGATTAAACTCTACTTACCTTCACTTTCCTCTCTAAGTATCTCCTATTGACCAATTTCATCATTACTGCACCTGTTGAATCTTGTTAATTTAAGCTTTATTATTTTTATACTGCCTCCAGGCTTGTTGTTACTGAGAGAGCTAGATATATATGTTACATTCATTTAGTTTTTAATAGAGAAGAAAGAAAGAAAGAAAGAAAGAAAGAAAGAAAGAAAGAAAGAAAGAAAGAAAGAAAGAAAGAAAGAAAGAAAGAAAGAAAGAAAGATTGACCTGAGCCTCACCAGCTGGCTCACTGCACCATAATATGGTGCCTTGTTGTCCATGTGTACATACTAACAGCCAGATCTGCATGTCCCCCTTTTGATTTTTCATTTTTCTAGCCCTACTGGAACGACTAAAAACCTAAAGAATGACAACTTGAACAATGTACACAAGCATAGTTTTAATAAGACAACCCAGGGAGACAAAACAAAGGCAGTGTTTTGAAGGAGGGAAGTGTCAGCAAGTCCAAAGTGCCTCTGGAATGGCAGGACACAGTTGAAGGATCTCCCTTGTGTCTTCGGAGCTTTTCAAAGGCTGGCTCAAACTATTTCTCTTTTAGAAGGTTATTTGGCTTCCTTTGAGGTTGAGCACTGGGGGTGGGGAGTACCATTCTATTCAATTTAAGGGATATAAGCAGTAGGAAGCATTGCATCATTCGCAATTGCGTTTATTTTTGGCCCTAAATTGTGATGTGCTGTTATATTTTAATAAATATAGAGCCAGTTTGTTAGAGCATAATATTTGTCTTGGACTTAGATTTAAATTCCTGCTGAACCATGAAGTCCACTGGCAGATTTTGGGACAGGACAGTCATCAACTCTTAAATATGTTATGGGACTGGATTACCTTGAGAATAAATCAGGTTACCATACTTATTTTCCTGAGCTCCATGAAGAAAAGCAGACTGAATGGAAAGATGTAACAAAATGTTATATAATGCTTTGAGGAGGAGGGGAAGGAGAAGGAGAAGGAGAAGGAGAAGGAGAAGGAGAAGGAGAAGGAGAAGGAGAAGGAGAAGGTCTTTCAAATAATTTTACAAAGCTCTTTCAAATAATTTTACAAAGATCCTTGAAGTTAGAAATATATTTTGATTATTTTGATTAAAGAAAATAAGAAAATAAGGATGGCTTAGTATAGTTATCTACTAAATCCATGACAGATTCAGGGTCTTAACTCACTTTTCTTGCATTTTATTCACAGTTTCTGCTGCCTTCATCTTTCCTGCATAAACTGGATATATCCATCGCAAAGCAGGAATATGCCTCAGTTCATCAGGCTGGCAAACCCACAGACATGAAAGATTAGCATCTTTTTATAAGGTGCTGAATTGTCAGCTTCCAACTTAAGGGATAGGTATTTGATTTTATACATTACAGTAGTTACATCTCTTATCCATTCCCATATTATTACAATAACCAATAGTATTTTCATCAGGATCTGTGTCTGTTTCCGTAAGTTTCCAAAATAAGTTTGGGAGGTCATGGAAACCAAGATGAATAAATACTTATTCCATTCTCCAACGTGCCCTGTCTCCAAGCCTCCGTTTTTTCCAAAGCACAGCTCTTTTCCTGCAATGTACGCTTTGTTCTAGTTCCATTCACCTTCCCCCTCCCACCAGCTTTGGTTTTACAGAACTCTAGGAGTAACATTTGCAAATGAGAGACATGACATCAAACTGTTCTTTGAGAGATATCGGGGGAGGACAGAGAAGACAGCATTGGGAAATCAAGAAAAGCACTTAATCTAAAAAGGCTTCTTTCCTAGTTATTAATAATCTCATTTGAATCATATATTTATTTATTTATCTCAAGGCAGAAGACTCATTTCATTCTTACAACAACCATGGGAGGTAGAACAGGTGGAGAAATACTGACAGACCACAAGACTGACCAGCAAGCTTCCCTGCTGATTCGTATTTCAAGCTGAAACATCTTTACCACTTTCAAAGCCAACAACATTGCATTGACTCTGGACACAGTTACACAGAAATAGATGTATTATAGGTTTATGATGTGAGCTGTGTTCCTCTTCTGTTTTTCAAATATCCAAAATTGCTTCAAGAGGAGGATTTATTTAAACATTTTAAGTAAGTAAATAATAACATCTTGAAATACCTATGATTCACTTCTTTACATTTTCTAACAGGCCCACGCCACTTTTTTGTATTATCCATCAGTGCTTTCACAGTTCTGTTTCCATCTTTGCCCTGTTTCTCTAAAGTCCTTTTTGAAAAGAAAGGAAAGAAAAAAGAGAAGAGAAGAGAAGAGAAGAGAAGAGAAGAGAAGAGAAGAGAAGAGAAGAGAAGAGAAGAGAAGAGAAGAGAAGAGAAATAATGCAATCCATGCGGGTGCTAATTCTTTAGTGCTATTGTTCTGTCTGGGTGTGATTTTGATAGCCACTGACATATTGATCAGGTTATCACAGTCCAGTATCTTTTTTTTTTTTTAATCATCTCTTCATTTTATTTTAATCTACCATTTAAAAAGAGCTAAAGCCATCTTGTAACAAGCTCTATATTAATAGCAAAAGAATACTTAAATGAAAAGTAACTTTCTAGCCATTGTTATTTTAGCAAGGTAGTTAATAGAGGTGACTGAAAAAGTTTTTTTTAAATAAACTATTTTAAGGCTTTTATTGCATAACGTTAAGGCTTTTGTTCCATACATTCACTTTATTCATTAAATTCTGGGGGGCTACAGATGATAACTCTCGTTTGTAACTCTCCCATTTCTTCCATCATTGTTCTTTCTAGAGAAATCCTCTTAAGGGAAAATACATGGAATAACTACGCAATGCTTTCTAACTGGTGGTTTTGAAATGCTAAGAAGACTTCTGGGCTATCAGGATGTTGTATTATATCTCTATAATGCTAACTTTAAAAATCATTTGAAAAATGTTTTCAGTTACTCCTCCATTGACTACCTTACAACAATGGCTATCCTTGGAAATAATTTATTTTTCCCCATCATTTTACATATAAATATGTAGGATTATAGTACTGTAATTCTTTCTCTCTGTGTAGTCAAAAAACTATCTTAGCTCTGCTGAACACTGATTAAAAATAAAATTAATGAAAGATCAAAGTAATCATCAATCATGAAGTTTATGTTAAATCTCAACTATTATAGGTTCACTTGATGAATAGCTTATTCCTTATTTAAAAATTACATTGAGGTCATTTAGTTATACAGAAAGGATTGAATCACAAAACAGTTCTGTGAAGGAAGATTGAATGGATCAAGAGGAAGGGGAGCATGGAGCAAGTCATAGTTGGATAGAGCTGATGAGATCCTCAAAAACAGAGAGATAAAAAGTTTAAGATGGTACTGGTGGTATTCCTAAGAACTCCATGGATATCCAAGAAACAAAAAATGGTTCATTAAACAAATCAAACCAGAGTTCTCATTCAAAGTATAAATAACCAGATTCAAATTATCCAGCAATTTGGACACAGTATGCAAAGACTTAGCTTTCTGGAGAAGACTCTAATGCTGGGAAAGGTGAAAGGAAAGAAGAGGACAAACAGCAACAAGGTGGATGGACTCAGTTACAGCAGCAATTGGAAGACCTGAAGGACACGGTTGGGGACAGACCATCACAGAGAAAACTTATCTATGTGATCACTAAGAGATGACACAGAGTTGATGGCTCATAATCAATTGATCAGAAATTTAAGAACTAAAAGCAATGCATGAACCATGGACAAGGCAGAAGGAAGAATAGTTTGCAAGGATAAAAAGGTATAGATAGAGGTTAAAACTAACTACATTTCCTTTTGGCACTGAAGATGTTACCTAGCTGGGTAATGAAACATTCGCAAGAAAACAAACCAGCTCAGAGAACCCCAAGGACTCCATATTTCCTTTTCTTTGCTTGGACTTCATTACATTCATTTATTCTACTTATTCTTTCTCACTCCTCTGCACTTTGCATAATATTGTTTATCTCCAAAGGGAGTACGATGTGTATGTACATAGGCATTCTTTTTTAAAAAATTGAAGAATATCACTAAGTGAAATTAGTCTGGATAGAATATATCAGGATTGATGCACTGGGCGTTCAGGCATTCTCTAGACTGTTGTCAAGTTGTAACACCGTGTGTGGCTTACGATAGAAAAGTAATGGAGCCTTCTATCTGGAAGCTCCCCATTTAAACACTCACGAACTGTTTGGATAACTGTGTATATAACAGTCACTCAAAGTCTCATGCTGTGAGGTAGGTCAGCAGCTTTGGCAGTTCTTAACAGTTTTTTAGGTGTTGTCATTCAAAACAAGTAGAAGCAATGTATAAGGCTGAAAGACTATTATAGGGGGAAAAAATCTCTCTTTCCATATTTAGAAAGCCAAAATAATCCCCCCCCCCAATTGAAAAAAGCATCCATAGTTGCTGTGGGGCTTGTGGAGCCAGTTTATTCTGTGTCTGTATTTACCAGAAGCATTCTGTTTATACCACCCTGAATTTTTTTTTTATTACAGAAAGAAAGGAGAAAAATACATAAAAGTGGTTTAACAAAAAAGTGGGGAAAAAACCAACAAAGAGAAAATAAAGTGTTAATATATCATTATAACAATAATTTCAATTCTATATATACTTATCCAATACAAATATCATTCAAATACATATATATTTCTAATAGATTTATATGACTAAAAAAAATTGTTTAAATTAAAAAAAAAAAAAACAACCACGATAGTCATGCCACCCTTCATCTTCAGCTCAATGGGAAACATTCTGTTGAGTCTGCCATCTTTTCGCCAAATCAAGAGCAAAAGAGCAAACTACAAGAACTCACTGATTGAACTGTCCTGAACTCTTCTCTGTACCCTTCAGATTCTCCTTGAAATCATGCTCCTGAAAATTCAGTAGCTAACCTCCAAGCAACAGAAGTCCATTTTCAACTGGTAGCAAAAGAAAAACGGAGTGTAAGCCATTGGATAAGCCTACTCTGCCCCCGTTTTTTAAAAAGTAGAACACACAATCTCCCTGGGCCTGCACATTTAAATGACACTGCCCACTGCACTTAACCTGTTTATTTATTATTAACATCTTACTTAAGTCATTTGATTATTATCATTTTGATGGATTCTAGGGCAGGGTGCAAAAAGTATGGGACTGCACATAGCCCACCAGCTTCCCTTTCGCAGGCCTGAAAGACTCCTCAAGAAATTGGGGTTTCTGGGCATTTCTGAGGAGGTTTAATGGGCCAAACTCATGCCTTATGTCTTGCAGATGATTAAAGCACCCATTTTGCTCCTTTCAATTCCTGTAATCCTCTCTCAAAATGGGACAGAATTCTCCCTGGACATTTCCCTCTGATACAGTCCTTAAGCTGTCAGAAAAATTACATTCCTCTGACCTAAATAGAGAATTTTGGATATTTACAGTACATTTCCTATGCATGACTGCTTGGAAATAGAGCTTACAGTGTCATCGGGTTGACACATCATAGTAAGTCACAGTTTTTAAAACCAAGCTTGTCTAAGCTACAATGCACTAACCCAAAAACAAGCTACATGAGAGCATAGCCTGATGAGTCAGATTGTACAATCAGAGCCCTTTCTTCTCTTACAAAAGTGGTGAGGGAGCTGCTGCTATTCAACAATGTGGGAAGTCATGGGCTACATTAGATCTGGTAGCTTTAACAAGGCTAAGATGTGCCTTCTTAGAAATGGAGGAAAACCTGCATCAGTCATGCAATGGACTTCTCTTACATATTTCAGGTTTCTCATGTTATGAAGTAGTTAAAAAGTCAACAAAACAGTGAACAATAGTACTTCTGACTCTGTTCTACTTCTCAATGTCATGTAAGAATAGTTCACATACCTATAGCACCCCGTAGCACAGCCTTTCCTGATCATATATGTTGAAACTGCAGATCCCAAATTCCCATCGTGTTGCAGTCCCAGCACATCTAGAAAGTTGGGAATGGGAAATATATCATATCTAGCTTCCAAAATCTAGATAAAACAGAATATTTTCAAGGTTATTTGTGATTTGCAAATATGTTCCTCATTTTCTGATAAAATTTCTCCAAAGTTAACCAAACAAGCAATGACAGAAAAGACTGTAATGTGCAAATATAACTGAAGTACACGAACACTAGTCACGGCACTGTCATCTTGCTTTTTGGGTAATAATAATAATTGAGGCTCCTCTGAATCTAACCTAAGCATAGTCCAGTGTTGTCCAAACTTGGCCACTTTAAGATGAGTGGACTTCAACTCCCAGAATTCCCCAGCCAGCTGGCTAGGGAATTCTGGGAGCTGAAGTCCACTCATCTTAAAGTGGCCAAGTTTGGACAACACTGGTATAGTCTATCTTGCCTGGTAGATTCTTTTTTCTCTTAGGAAGTTAGAGGACATTCCAAAATGCATATTGGGACAGAATTGTGTTCTACTTCCCCAAGAGGTGAGAAATTCTAGGAGCAGGCTGACCCAGATTTAGTTACCTATGAAGCAGAGAGCCCTGAGGATTTATCCAGTTTTTAAAAAGCTTTCACATAAATGTGCAAAGCTTAAAAGAAGGCAAGCAGCACATGTGCCTACCGTATAGCAGATCTGTCACCACATTCCCAGAGACACAGAGACACAGGGAGAGAAATAGAACTTTAAAACATGATCGTAGAGTCAACGGTACCCCCTTCTCATGTTCCATTTTAAGACTCTGACTAAATGCTCATGGTTTCAGTGCTAGTCACCTTTCTTCATTTTCCCTCTCCCCTTTTGCTTTGTTTCTGATTCAAAACTCTGCAGATCTTGAAAATCTGCACATTATTTTATGATCTTTAGGTTGGCCTAGGAAGCATTGCTCTGATTTTGGAATTTGTATTACAATCAATATGGTTACTTTGTTTTCAAGAATGCTGAATTTAGCTGTTTGATAACGAGGTCTGCTATTTGAGAGGAAGATAATTTAATATCACCTTGGACTTTATTGTCTGAGAGGATATTCTTCAAGCTAATGGATGAAGAATTTAGCGTCTATTGACTTTTGCTCTGAAATTGAGTTCATTACCTCAAATTATGTCATGTTTTGTTAATATAAAAACTGTCTAGTTTCTTTCTACACCTGTTTTCCACCAACCCCAAACTGTGTTTTGTCTCAAAGGATGGAAACGGATCTAAATTATAAATGGATATTATTTTCAGAAATAGGAAACAATCCATTGGCTAAAAGTAACCTAATCTAAATGCTTGCTGTCTACTCCCATATTCCATTGGCAGATTGTGATTAAATGAAAACCTAAACCATCTCTCTCCTGTCATTTCATTGAACTTGCACTGGTCAATCCTTCATTTAAAGTAAGGATGGACAACTTGTAATCCCAGGGCCACCTGTTGACACAAGGCAATCCCTCTTTTTTGCAACCTTTAAAAAACCTTCTGAAGTAAGTTCTGAAAACAACAATATTCCCCATCATTTTGACATGGGGATCTCATTAAAACTAGAGCATAATCCTAAAATAGGCACATTTAGTTAAACCTCTCAAAATCCCCCTCCCACCCCCACTCTTCTCCAACAGCTGACCTTCTCCACATGCATAACTGGGTCCTATACACTTTGCAGCTTCTGCCTCTCAGAAATGTTAAAAGTGGCCCTTCATCACCCCAAAATTGCTGACCTCTGGACTAAAGGAACATTTTAAAGAGAGAACAGTGCTTCTAACAAAAAACTGTCCTCTGTAAAGACCCACGGACATCTTAGCAAAAAGCTATAACAGAACTTTGAATGAAATTGGTTTTGAGCTACCAAATGCAGCTTACTTGATAGAAAATATTTTTATTATTTTGAGTGATGAACTGGTGGTTCCCAATCAAAATAAAATGTATTTAGTGAGTCTAAAGCAGTTTTTGTGTATTTTATTGAGGTACACAACTTAAAAATCAGCTGACAATTAACTTTTTTTTTCATTTATCAAAAGCTTCAAGTAATTAGAGGAAAGCAGAAGCTTTTCGTGTGGAATAAGTAATACTGGTTTTGGCCTTATCCCCTATGTGCCTAGAATGGCAAGAATCTGACTCGTCTGCAAGGAAATGCTAGCAAATGAAGGGTTGATTTATATAAATAGAAAAGTCTTCACCCAAGCCTCTATTTCTCCTTCTCCTGTTTGAAAGACAGCCACCTGGCCAGTTTTAACCCAGCAAGGTTTTTTTTCATCGCCTGATTTCTTTCAGCTTGGTCTCAGAACAAGATATCATGAATCATTTGGGAAAGATAAGTATATTTAAAATGGTTAGCAAATCACTTTATCCTTGCATGATCTATTTTATTAAAAATTGTAGATATCTTTTAAAGCAAGAGTTTATAAATGAGATCTGAGAACAGATAAACCAAAGGCATATTAATGATTATACTGTATGTGTAATGATCTTGGGAATGGTTGCTAGGTGCTAGCCCTTGCTGACCTGGCATGGGCTGAGAAACTAAGCAAGGTCCTGGGAGATCACCAAGAATTACCAGGGCATGGATATATCCATGAAGAAGGATATACCAGGAGTCAAGTTCAATTCAAAGAAGCATTTAGCTGTGTTTTTCTTTCAGTGATCCTGAAGATCTTGCTTAATAAATAAATTGCCCTGTTGGATCAGATTTTATCCAAGTATTTTATCACGAAAAATCTCAGCAGCTTGCAAGCATTAAATAGTTCACCACTAAGCCAATATCAGCATCAGCCTTCCCCAACCTAGTGCCCATTAGTAGCTGGGAATTATAGGAGTTGAAATCCCATGCACACAGAGCAATAGGTTGGGAAAGGCTAATGAGCATCAACTCAAAACAAGTTTTATTTTATATTCTTCATGGAGAAAACAGGGAGTTCAGGTAGCAACTAGAAATGGGACATGCCAATAGTAACAGGAAAAAGTGACAGTGTTACCAATTTTTCATTTTAAAAAAACTATAGTTGCCTTTGAAACTGGAATGGGTCTAGAGAAGCAAACAGGACAGGATTAGGCTTCTACAAAACCAGCATGTCATGCAAATGGCTTAAAAATAATCCTTTTGCCAACTCATAGTATTAAATTCAGTAACAATAAATTACAATTGTCCTTCACCTCAGCTTTATTTTCTTTACATATGTAAAAATGTGGTTTTGTATTTACAAACTAAGATAAAATGGCTTGCTAACAGACTTCAGTTATGCAGCACAATCTTTCAGATGTAGATCTACTTTTAATAACTATTATGTTTCACCATGTTTTAATAACTATTATGTGTTGGGTTCAAACTGTTTATAATCTAAAAGTAATGTCTCACCTAACTGATTCTCAGAGCCAGAGCAGAATCTAGCAGAATATGTATGTGCCAAGCAGAATCTAGAGAAGCTTTTCCTAGCCTGACACCTTCCCCCTGAAGTTGGTCTTCAGTTCTCATCATTCTGGGACCCCATGGACAATACTCATTGAAAACTGTATGAGCTGAAATTCAGTACACCTAATGGTGCCAGGTTGGGGAAAGCTGCTTTAGAGCATTGGCCCTCAATTGACAGGCCAAGATGGAACCCAATCTTGCAACCCAAGATAGCTCATAATACTGGTATCATCACTACATAGATATAAAAGAGAAGAGTTATACATGTTTAAGCAGAAGACAGGTTCTGAGTCTAAATAAATTGAAATCTATTGATTTGGGGCAGCCTTACCCAATCCAGCACATTCCAGAGGCATTGTAATGGTATGTGGGAATGACCTTGGGAGACCAGGTGAAGAGATGCTGCCTAGGGAATGGTCAGATAAAAGGGAACATAGCCCACAGCTGCATAGTGGGTGGAGCAAGAGGCTCCCTAAGTTAACAGGCTGTTAGGTGACAGCGGGAGAATTGTACTTTCAGACTTACAAGATTCTGTTAATGTAGCCTTGCAATAAAATAGAATTAGCTTATCTGGCCATATTTCCTGTTTGGTCTACCTGGGAAAGCTGACATGCATTGAGACAGCAATTCCCACCATTCTCCAGCTAGCTTGTCAATTGGGAAATCCTAGGAGTTATAACCTCAATATTCCTGGAAAGTGTCAGGGTGGGAAAGGCTGATTTCGGGTTTAGCAGTTTTCAAGATGCAATATTCATTACCTGACACAATATGCTCTAATATAACATGAGTCATTTGGCAACCCTCAGCTGAAAAAGCCTACCATGGTGATAGCACATCCACTTTTTCTTCACCTCCACGAGCGAAACTGTTTGAGAGAGCAAATGCTTCCCAGCAGTTTGGCAAAAGCTTTTACTCTACAAGCTGCACTGCCTAACTTGACTTTGTTACCAGTGGCAATGGCTCCGAAGAGCAGGCCTGGTTTAATAATTCAGCACATGGATTCCATTTAGTAGCCATGGAAACCAGCTCTCTGACATCCAGTTGTGAGAAGGGGAAAGAGGAAGAAGCGGTGGAGAACGCACGGTTGTACACTCAAGCAGACATAGGGTGTTAGGCTTCTCAAATTCTCCTTCTACAGAGCTTAATTCATAATGGTATTTAAAGTATTTGCATCTCCCTCATTATTACCACTGCAGTCATCACATTCAAAACTTTAATCCTACCTCCCTACTGTCATTGAAAAACAAAATATGGAAAGGAGCAGCCTGGTCTCTCTAGAAATTTGAGCATTTGGAAATGAAAATGCTTCCAAGCTGTAATATACAGTTTCCATTCCTTAAGGTTACATCTTTCTTTCTGAATATACATTTAATGTGTATGTAGGGTCCTGGTAATTATTGAGATCGTTTAATGAATTGTTGAGCTATCTTGAAAACACATGTGGGAGTAAGGCAGCATATTATTGCTAATAAATACACCCATACACACGCACAAATACCTGTCAAATATTTGAATAATGCCCGTCACTGTATGCTGTTAGGAACACCCTTTTCTGTTTGGAAACTGAACTGACCTGGGGAGTTTCATGGGTCAGTTTCTGGTCTTTTATCCAAATAACATGGTGGTGAAGATATGTCCTGGGTATAAAGGGCCCACTGCTTTTCCCTGCCTCCCCAGGAAAAAAACTGGGGGAATATCCAATGCACTGTAATAATTTTATGAAGCAATTACTTCCAACAGCTTTATTACAGGTAGATCTCAATTTACAACCATTCATTCAGCGACCATTCAAAGTTACAGCGGTGCTGAACAAAGGGACTTATGACCAGTCCTTGAAGTTATAGCCGTTGTGACACCCCCAGGGTCATGTGATCAAAATTCAGGTGCTTGGCAGCCCACCTGCACTTATGACCCCAGAGGTGCTTCAACTCCCCACATCCACCAATCTCCCCCCCCCATCTATGCCCTTTGGCCCCCTGCACTCCACAGCCTCTGTCACCCTAGCTGACTTTTACCATCTTCTTGCTCTTGCTGCTGACCAAGCTTCCTTGGCCTGGCCCTTTGTGAGGCAGCTGCTGGCCACATGAAGCTTTATTCCCAAGGTTGCATATTGCGGTTTCCTTGCAAGACCTGGGGAAGAAGGCCTCACGTGGCCAGCAGCTACCTTGAGAAGAGTCAGGCTGGGCACGCCTTGTTAGCAGCAAGAGCAAGACGATAGTGAAAGTCAGCTGAGGCAGTGGAACGCAGGGCATCAGGGGCCTCAGAGTGTAAGGTGGTAAGGGCAACTGCAGCTGGGACTAGGCTGGGGTGGCTGCAGCTTCCCAGAGCAGCTGTGGCTTTGTGCCATGCTGCTGGGCTTTGCTGCTGCAAAGGGGTTCATGCTGCAATGCGGCTCAGCGGCTTCTTGCAGCCCCAGACCCCCTTGCGTGCCAAGAAGCCCATTTATGTCATACTGCTGGGCCAGGCTCCGGCAGCTGAGGCTTCCAAGGGTGGTTGTGGCTTCACACTGCAGTGCGTCTCAGGGACTTCTTGCAGCCCCAGAGCTGCAGCATGCCAGCGCAAGGTGACAAGCAGCCCCAGAGCCGCGCAGTTCTGGGGCTGCTTGCCACTCTGCAAAGCAGGGTGCAGGGTGGCCAAAAGGGCAGAGATGGGGGTGAATAGGCAGTTGAGGGGAGTTGAAGGTGGGGCACTCCATTACCTTGGAAGAACTGAGGCTTGGGGCTGGGAGGGACCAATCCCAGAATGCTTTGGATTGGGGTGGGTCCTCGGCTAACGACTGGTGGAATTCGGTTAATGATGGTAATGGGGAGTGCCGGGATTGCTGTTGCTAAGTGGTGCAGTCATGTGATGTCATGCTTTACAACCACATCACTTAGTGACAGAAATTCCAGTCCCAATTGTGGTTGTATGTCAAGGACTACCTGTAACTGTTATTCAGTGAAACTCTCCCCCCACAAGACCATCAGCCTCTTCATACATTCAGTAACCCTCCCTCATCCACCAGGTCTCCTCCCAATAGTCTGTTCCTCCTCACTCCTTTTTTTTTCAGGGTCATGTTTTTGTTTTCCTACCAGAAAGCAATTCCTCTTCACTCCAAACCAAATCCTTTCTTCTCACACTCCTCCCCTTCTGGATCACTCTTCCTTCCTTCCTTCCTTCCTTCCTTCCTTCCTTCCTTCCTTCCTTCCTTCCTTCCAGCTCACTTTCTATCTCTCTCCTCCTTTCAAATTCACATTTCTCACCAAATCTCTCTCTTCCTTTGATTGCTATTAGGCTGGGCACTGGTTTGCAAATGGTCACCTGGGAATCAGAGCTGAGAAGCCCTAACTAGGTATCCTTATCAGAAACTTAGCATCTTTTAGGTGTCTTCCACTGAGTTGGTTCCTATCTGCTGCATTTTATTTCAGGGGTTGATCCACTACCCCGCTTTTGGATCTGCTACAGCAGAGTCCAACAGCTTCGTTTACATTATAGGTAACAATCCTGAAAGCCTTGGGCCTGAGCCATTACAGATATAGAGAAGAAATTGTAATTTTTAAAATGATCAAAAGGAAAAGCTATGAAATACATGGGAAGACATCATATTTGCTATATTAAATTAATTGCATACATTTTTAATTCAATGTAAATCAAATTCAGTTTTTATTTTAGCCTTACCGGTTGGAGGACTACTCTGCTCTACTGTAACCCCCTGGCTTACAGTACACGATCCCAAGCACACAGCTTTTTGCTGTAGGTGTCACCAAATTGATTATAAAATTGCAAGGCTCCTGAACCATTCTCTAGAGCAACACTTCTCAACCTCAGCAACTTTAAGATGGGTGGACTTCAACTCCCAGAATTCCCTACCCATCTTTCTGGGAGTTGAAGTCCACATATCTTAAAGTTGCTGAGGCTGAGAAACACTGCTGTAGAGAATACTTTGACCATAGAGAATTCCATTCTTGGTCTACGTTAGGTTTCTCAAGCCATACCTGGGAATTATGTGAGGTTAATTCAAAAAGATCTGGAAGAATGGGATAATTATAGGATGATCCAAGAAGACATCAAGATTATAGAACAAGTTACTTTTCAGAGATGCTTCCCCAATCCAGGGAACAGTTTTGTGAAGAAGGAACTTTACTGAGCAAAAGAGCCAATTCAAATTGCCATCCATTCCATTGCCTTCCTTCCATTGCATCCAATGTAACATTTTCACTAGTTTTAAAAATCAAATCATTCTCTATTATTCCACCTTCCCATGTCACACCATGGAAGTCTCTGCTACAGGAATGGAAAAGTAACAATAATGTTGGAGGAGAATGTGAAAAAATAAACCCCTCCTGACAGAAGTTAAGTGCCAATCATCACCACCATCAGCATCTGATAGGCTAAAATTAGGGGAAAAAGGCATTCTTCAAATGTTTCTCGTTGTGTTTTGTCCGATGTTTCCAATAGTCTGCTTCCAAGCTACCAAAATTCATTTCCACAGCACCAATCTAATATTAATCACTGCTTTCTTTCCCTCTAAATGGTTTAGGCCCAATATTCCTTAAGAGATGGCCCCCTCACATGTACCCTAATATGCAGCGTATACCAAAAGTCAGGCCTCATAGGCCAATCACAATATATTTTTTTCAGAGAAATTGTTACTGTACTTAGGAATGTTCAAAGTTCATGTATCGAACAAGTAAAGGGGTTTTTAGGGGGGAAAAATGGCAACCAATTTGAACATTTAATGTAATTTATGTAATAAATTATCTATGGGGCCTGATTGTATATATACTGCAGGTAACCACGTAATAATGTCATCTTCAGTCAGTCAATATCTCTTTTCACAGGTATTTAAGATTTTATAGCTGTTTCAGCTGGTCTTTGGAGCTAAGACACCAATGAATGGGCTACTTACAGAGGCAGTTAAAGTCTTGTTCTCCTTTGGAATTGTTCTGCTTTCCGGTTTTCTTTTGTTTTGTTTAATTGCTATTGTTTTGGCTTTTGCTGTACTTGTTAGGCTTCAAGATGGGGTATACCATAAATCTTAATGTAAATAAATGTACATAGCTGATACAGATACATATCTGTCCTTTTATTTCTCTACCTATTAGAAACATTTTTCCACGTATTAGAAACATCTCTCTATTTCACGTACCCATCTTTTAATACTTATACCTCAAAACATCTGAGTCCACCCAGGATGACGATGGGCTCTGTAAGGCATTGTGTGGAAGTTCAAGATGCTACCCAGAACAGACAGTGAAATATCCGTCTGATAGGGGAGAGAGATAAGAAAGAAAACAGAGAGAGATGCATGGAAGGAAAGGCAGCCAAATGAAATGAGGGACAGGCTCTGGGGGTTATTCTATCCTCATTTAATCATCTTGTAGGAGTTGGGATTTCAGCAGGAACTGGAGGTTAACGGTGTCCTTATGGTCTTCCTCCATTTCCAATTGTGAAGCCTCCGCAGCATTAATCTCCTGTTGCATGTCATCCTTCCCATCTGAGACAGAGGCATAATCTGGGGTAGAGGAGAGGGAAAAAAGGGTTCAAACTTTCCTCTATGCTTCAGGCTATTATGTTCTAAAAAGAAATAACAATGTTCCATCACTTTCTCTCTCTCTTTTGGCATGAAACCTTTGAACCTCGGTGAATTTCTGTCTTTCTCCCTTCCCTGCCTCTCTCATTTCTCTCACCCAAACCTGAAAAGAACCCTTTGTTATCCATCCCAACCATTCCGTAATCATCCACCAAGCATTCAAATCTAATTTACACTTATTCTTTTTTAATCTGCTTTTGTTTATTTATTTCCAGCGTTGTTCAGGGACAAAGCAATGCTTTGGAATAATGAAGTTACCATGGTTACCAAAAAGTGGCAGGGGGAATTGAACTCTTGGGTTTCACTACTGAGAGGATGGCTCTTGCTTTTGCATATTCCTCCTATCCAAACATACCTATATTGTGTCAACTTTCTATTTTCAGATTAAACTGATGCAGATTTTTATCATCTATCCTATGGAAGGAAACTGAATTTGGAGTTTCTTCCCCAGCACACACATTCATGCATGTTTTGCTCTCCACAGAAGTTTGCCACTTGCAAAAGAAAATGAAAGTGGGACAAAAAGGTTGGCAAGCAGGTTCAGCAAGCAAACATTCTTCCTCTAAGTCAGTGTTGTCCAAACTTGGCCACTTTAAGATGAGTGGACTTCAACTCCCAGAATTCCCCAGCCAGCATGGCTGGCTGGGGAATTCTGGGAGTTGAAGTCCGCTCATCTTAAAGTGGCCAAATTTGGACAACACTGCTCTAAGTGGAGTTAAACTAGTGTGTTACTTGTCCACATCATTAAGATTATCGAAGTGCAAGCCCAACACACAAATAAGGGATCGCCAAACAGTTGGAAAAGGACAGAAATGAAAGCAGAAATCACCAGAGAACTGCATGCAGCATGTAATTGAGAAGGATATTATAGCAAGGGAGAAAACAAAAGTGAGTTTACCAAGGATAAATGTGTCGCAAGAGCCTTCCCTGTGACAAAAAACAAACACATGGGTGTAATTTTCGTCTGGATCTCAGCAAGAGATTCCCAACCCACCATGGTCCCCATGTTAATCAGACTCTCTTACAGTCAATTGCTATATTTACATTCTTTGGGGGGGGGGGGGAATACACATCTGTTGTCTTTATCTCCTAAAGTTATCTCTACTCTGGAACATTGGGAACTGCTGTGCTGTTGCCCTCCAAAAACTAGCTAACAGCACTTTTAGTGCTGTACTGAGAATGTCTTTGTTATAACTTTGTGCAAAAGTTCTTACACGGATATAGCAGTGCTTTTGATTCTCCTGGAAATTCTCCTGCAGTTAGCCAGAGGGCAGAAGGGGGATGCATCAAGGTTTTCACAGTATCCATCTTTTTAAGCAATAAAATCTAAAGGTGAGTGCCAGAAACAAGGTAGAAGGAAAGGTGTTTCAGTTAGATACTGTAGGTAGGTATGTAGGTAGGTAGGTAGGTAGGTAGGTAGGTAAGTAGGTAGGGATAGAGATATTTACCGTAGTCCATCTCCTATACCTATCAGTCACTATTGTAAAAATTGACCACTATGCAGACAAGAAAATATAACAATTCTCACTCTGGATCATGGCATCAAACAAGATCAGACTACTTCCAGAGCAATCCAGGCCATATTGTATCCCCAAATCAGATCAGATTGTTTCTTTCTTTACCAATGAACTTTTTTATCTCTAATGGTTTGAAGGTTTATATGAGTTTCCTCTGACGGATTGTTTTTTCTTTGCTTGTTTTACAGTCTGGTACATAAGAAAAAAAAATGAATAGGAAGATACTAATTATTTCGTGATGATTTGACATCCTGCTATGAACCCCTTCTGCTTACAACTTCGTCCAGTATGATACCTGCTAGAAGTGTTGGAACAACCACTTACAGAATACTTAGCCAGTATGGTTGTTACCTGCAATGCTGGGAATCTGAGTATTGCAATTCCAATACATCTGGAGGGTACCAAGTTGAGGAAGGTTGACTAGAGTTAAGAGCTGAATTTCAAGTTGATCGACAGGTAAACTATCCTGGTCAGAAGAGAGGAAATTAACATTAGTGAGAATGCTCCAAACAAAATACAGAGCAAAAATCTTAAATAGCAATAATTAGCATGAAGATCCATGGTAGCTGAGGATGATGGAAGTTGCATGGAAAATAATGGAAGCTAGGGATGGCAAAGTCCATGTTAAAGCAAAACTAGAATGGGGAACGACTCTCTCAAAAGCAGCAAGCAGAACCTGTTTGCTCCCAGTGCAGGGAAGATAAACCGAAACAGTGGAACACAAACTCATTAAAATATATAGCAGGAGATTATGAGATATAAAGTCTAAGAAAAGGGAAAAGGGGGTTTTGTTTTTTCCTGAGAGATTGATGATTAAACAAACATGACTGAAAGCTGAGTATGCTGCAGAACCTATGAGTACCAGCTGGAAAATAGGGACAGAAAGCTAGAAGGGAGGAGAAATCAGCCTTGTTTGCTAACAACAAAAAAAGGTTGTTAAAAGCAAGTAAGCAAAATTAACTGCATTCACTAAAGAGTTCCAGATTTAAAGTCCACAATCTGAAAAGCCAAGAATTCTGAAAAAAAAGAATTATATGAACTTTACAGTTGTTAAATAAGAGGTACTTGAAAGGGTATATTACGATCAGAACTATAGCAATAAAAACAAAGGTGTGTATTCTTCAGTCAGTTATCCGATAATGTAAAGTAAAGACTCCTTTAAGTCAGGCTCAACACCTGGTATTTCACGGACTCCTCCATCTAGATTTTTGGCAGCATTATGGTGTGCTGTTGCCATCCCAGATGTCTTTTTCTCCCACTCTAGCCTCTGTACCCAACAGTGATTTTTTCAGTCTTTCCTTTCCTCTTGACTCATTCACTCTTCCTTCATGCATTTGTTTTGCAATTCAGTCTTCATTCATTTGGTCTCTCTATCTGGCCAAATCATTTCAATATAATTCTTTTGTAGTTGGTCACTCACTTCTGCACACAATCCACATTCATTCAGCACCCATTTATCCTTGACTTTCTCTCTTCTTATTTTAATGCACATGCTTCTGAAGCATCACCATTCCACTGCATTCTTTCTGTTTCCCCTGACATACCCAGCTGTCTTCCTAGTTTAATTATGTTGCTTGATTGTAAACCTTTAGCGACAAGGTTTTTTTTTTATTTGTCCTTGAAAAGAATATGGAATTTTGTGGCTCTTCTGTTACTCATAAAAGTGCCATAAACTTTTATAGAATATTGTAGTTTCTATTTCATTAGATATTACTCTATAAAAAGCCACATCCTTAGATGGCTAGAGAGCCAAACTAGTATAAACCATAATTATGTATTTGTCACAAATATACATCCTGCTTTTCTGACATGTATTCCTTACATAAGTCATTAACAACAAATAACACATAATCAGCAGCAACTTAACATATGTTAAATAATTTTATAAGCAGTGTGTCTAAATAAGTTATTAACATTCTAACTGGTTCTAATAAGTCCTCACCTTTTTGGATTTATATTTCAAATGGATATAGTCTATTATTTAAAAGTTTATTTTAAATAATATTGTATCTTTTATTCATATTTTTAATTTTTTTGTCAACTTCTTGGAATTTTTCTTGATAAAAAATGGAATAAAATATTAATAATACTAATAACAGCATTATTGAGGTTGTACTTTTGGCATATATTGAGTTGTGCATAATAATATTAGCTAAATAAACCCCTGCTCTAAAGAGCTTCTAATATACATTTCGACTGAAAGGGGAGGGCAATAAAAAAAGAGCCAGGGGTAAGAGCAACTTGATGTTTGAGCAAGCAAAGTAGTCCTAGATTGGTCATCCCAAGAGCTATACATAGCATCTGTTTATCCCCATCCCTGAAGATAGGGGTGAGATCAGCTGTCAGAGAGAGAAATCCAGGCACCTAAAGGTATTTCACTAGAATCATGAGACTACAGAAAAGTCCACAGTCAACGTTCTTTTCCTGTGAGAGCTCCAGTATTGGAGATGACAGAAGGAAAGATATCAAGGGAGGCTGAGAGTCCACTAGATATAATCTCCCTATTTCCTGACAGCCCCAGAGTGAGAGAAGGAATTACACCAGCTCTGGTACTAGAATAATTATTTCCCTCCTTCAAGAATCAGAAGAAGGGGAACAATTAAAGAAAAGGAAACTCTCATCAGAAAAAAAATGATGGAACCTCTGTCACCAAATAGTCTCTTCTGCTGGTGTGAGGTCAACAGGCCATAGGAAAATGTACCTTTTTGCTTTGATTTTTTTTGCCTTTCCTGCCTTATAACAGGAAGCTCAGCTCACAAGCTATCCATCAGTTTCTAATTGTAAAGAACTTCTTCAGGAAGTTCTTTGCAGAACATGAACACAATGGCTGTTGCCCAAGGCCAAGTATGTCAGGGGTGAAGCCGGCATAGCTAGACCAAGGACCCAGACAGGACCATTGTCAAAACATTGTGCTTTCCACATCCAAGGCTGAGAAATGATGGCAAAAAGTATTACCATGTAAGCGTGGGAGCAAGAGACATAGGATTCAGATCTTCTAAATGGTCTGATATAGATTAATTTCTAGATGTTGCATTTTCTGAACTTCTTCATGAATTAGGGATTCTTCACTAATTGCAATAAAAGACACTTATCTATCTAAGTAATGTTCTTAAGTCTTGCTCTGCTACTCCTGAGTGTAGATAGGAGTTTGTAGACCATAATTTATTATCTTGCCCTGGGCCATTTTGTGCCACTTTTTCAGGATCTGCTCTTGATCCATTTGTTCTCACAACATCTGTTTCTGAGAGGTAAGTCTATTTACATCTGGTTCTGTTACCGTAAGCAATACTGAACTCAATTTTTCTTTCAAATGCAAAGTTTCAAGCTTTGTGAAGAAAGCCTGTTGCTGTCGTGAGAGGTCAGAAATTCTTGTCTTGCCCTGCCTTATGCTTCCTGGCTGTAAGTCAGCCACTGCTACCTCCACTTTCCTATCCAAGACCAGAGAGGTTCAGTAACCTTTTCCTGGAGCTTTCAATATCACTTAATGCATACACTATTAGGAAACTGCCTTCCTTTACTCCCTACCTTTGCTGCAATTGCATGACCAATATACGGTTATATATACGGTCATAGTCACTGCTATTGTGAAAAGTATCCAGTTGCAAAATGCTATTATTCGGGGTGGCGGTGGGGGGAATGTTATTACTTCTCAACCTATGGTAGCTTTGGCGTGGGACATTGCTGACTGAATGGTGCCCTTTGAACTCTCTTATTGGCTAGCTGGAGGAAGAATGGATAGGCTTATTGTGTTCTCTGCAAGCAGTACATTCACAACTATAGAGACAGAAATGAGCAAATAATGAAGGTGGTTGTAGATCACTTTCAGATTGCTCTGTGTGGGACTGGGAGGTGGAAATTCTGGTGGTGTCAGAGTGTCTTGAGAAAGGGTCTTATTAGCATTGTACAAAATCAAGTGCACAAAATTTGGCAGGACTTCACCAAAATTCCTTGGCAAGTCTGTTTAAATGCATTAGAGCCTATATTTATTAAAATAAGTAATGTCTCTGTTCCTAGAAAAGAAGCTTTCCCTGAAACAGATTTTAGAGAGTCCATCTGAAATCTAAAATTGATTAAACTTTTGAATTATAACAACAATTCTTGATGTTATTTGTTTATATCTTGATGTATTTTTTCCCCCAAAGCTATGAAATTCAGCATGTGGAGAAGAAACAAAACTGTGATGGTAGATTCAATTACATTGCATCCCAAATTCTACATTAATACCATGACTTTAAAGTTTGACTTCTCCACAGTTTAATAATTAAAATTTAAAAAAAGCATTCCCTTACTGATAATATTGCTATTAATAATGTCACTTCTGACAACTTATCAGTAACATTAGCAGCTTTGTTCAGCCGCATCAACTTTAGCTTAAAACTAAATCCACTCAGCACCAATTTTCAGTATCATTTTAGAATCGCAAAACTAATGAAGGGCTAGATTGATGTTCTCGGTTCCCAACAAACACAAGGAAGATATGTTGAAGGAGATCAAGGCTGCATCACTCCTCCTTGTATGACCATAGCCCATTCCATTGACTAGTTTAGGCCACTCTAATCCCATCTAACATTGGGACTGCAATGCTTATTCCTAACTGGCATACAGCCCCCAAACATCTGAAAGCTGGCCTAGGGGGTTAAAGAGCATCTTGGAAGAATGTGGTGGCCAATCATTTCTGTCCTGCTATCCAGAAAACTAACAGATGTGTCCATGTAATCACCAGCAGTTGTGCTCAACTCCAAGGAGACATTATCATTACCCATACTTATTCTCTTTTTTCTACCAAGCATCTTGGTCCAGCTTGGGCAGTGAATCTCAGTGAACATTGTTCTGTCCCTTGCTGACCTACTTCCTTTTGCTGTAATCAGTCTTGCACTGGCTTCTGAATCATTTTGTGTCAGAATTATTTAAGATGATGATGGATCTGATCACGCCTGATGCGGAATTGTTGGAACCCAACACATTTGGTTATATTTAGTATCTTGGTAGTCACTTATATGAAAAAGTGGAAATGGAAGGGAAGCATTGCATTGGCATATTGCATCCGTGTCTGCATTTGCAGTGTGATAAAGGGATACAAAAGCACCCGTTCTTTCTCTTTTTCAGACACACATATCAATAGAGAAGGCACACAGCTGGGGGGGGGGGGGGGTGAGGGGCTTGGAGGCTAAATTGTATGAGAGCAGTTAAAGGAGCTGAGCCTAAAGAAGAGAAGGATGTGAGGAGACATGATAGCAATTTCCTAACAGGCAGTCACAGGGAAGAGGGTATGGATTTATTCTCCATAGCTCCCAAGGGTAGGACCAATGGGTAGAAGCTTTACAGAGACAGATCCAAACTTGAAAAGAGGCAGAACCATGAGAGGTATTAAGCAGTGGGACAGCCTGCCTTCATGGGTGCTTCATCACCGGAGGTTTTTAAACACAGGTTGGACAGCCATTTGTCAGGCATAACCTGAAGATTCCTGCCCTGGGCTGGAGGTTGGACTAGAAAATCCTCAATGACCCTTCCAACTCTATGATTCTATAAATTATTTTTAAAAGATTTTTTTCCCAGAAGTTAAATAATAAATTGGTTCTCTCACTATCAGGCTAAAATATTGCACAGAACTGTTCTAAAACAGGACAAGTAAATTAGACCTATATTAAAGGGTTGGATTCGGACTATAAGGACCCTACTTCAAGTCCATGCTTGACCACAGAGCTCCACTAGGTAACTTTCATAGCCAATCACACTTCCTCTAAGCCCAAGAACTGTAATGGAAGGCATATGCGAGGAGGATACTGGAATGGAGGGTCAAGGTTGTCAGGAGGGGGGAGAGACATTCCACAGCAAGCGCCTCCTCAGCCCACAACAAGAGTGTGGGAAGACGAAGAGGGTGAGGCTGGCCCCTCCCTAGAGTCTCACAGGTATATCCACTAGTTGCTTTAGCATAGGTTTAGTCTGGCAAGGTTCTGTCTATTAGGTGCAAGCTAATAAAGGAACTATACTGGACTGGACCGCCTCGTTGTCGTTCTTGGGCTGGGCCTGATATCAATCTTGCCAAGCTCAACCTATACTAAAGCAACTAGTGGATATACCCGTGAGACTCTAGGGAGGGGCCAGTCTCAGCTTCTTGCTATTCTCACGGTCCTGCTGCGGGCTAAGGAAGCGCTTGCTCTGTAACCTCTCCAGGAATGCTCCCCCTCCCTTCTGATAACCTTGATCCTCTATTCCAGTTTCCTCCTCGCACATGCCTTCCATTATAAGAACCTCAGGGCTGTTGATGTAAACTGCCTATGTAAGCTGCCTTGAACTCTCACTGCTAAGAATATAAATGTAATAAATACTACATTGGATACCACAACATTCAGATTCAATTTGTCCCAGATAAATATAAAACATGTAACCTAGACCTTCTCTGCAATACTCCTTGGTTCCTTCAGCATCCGTTAGCCTAAAGAAGAGAACGCTGTGGAGAGACATGATAGCAGTCTTCTAATAACTGGTTGTAGATGTTCTTACTGTTTGAAATTTTAAAAAAAGACAAGGACTGGGGGCAATATTCAGTTAATCAGCTATGTGGAGTGTTACCCTGAGACAACAGAAAATAGACAACCCTTGCTGAACTCAATGGAAGGTAATTTTCAATAGAGAAAGCAGAAGAAAATAAAATGCAAATATCATTTTCCCATTAGTGAGCTAATTAACACATGCATTTTTTGTAAAAGATCCTTTTATTTTATATCTGCTGAACAGCTCAGCAATGAGAGAATATCTGCTAAAGACTCTTCTGTGAATGTCCACTATTTAATAGGAAATTAACATAGTCTCTTATCCATTCATTGCAATAACCAAGTGATAACCAAGAATTAACTTATATGAAAGAGTTCACACACCTAATAATTATTTAAAAAAAAAACAAAAGGTTCAGGATAGTGTACCATTCCTTTCAATGAGGAAACCTCTCCCAGGAGGTTTCCTCATTGAAAGGAATGATATACTATCTGAGCTGCTTAAGGAATACACCATATTTTTCAAACTATCTTCCTGTCTGGCAACCACCTGAATTGCTTTCCTCAAAGCAGCAACTTAGTGCCTTATTGCCAATTCCCCATAAGGCAATTGGACAAATTCAGGTGGTCTTCACCAGACACTTAATGGATCCAAATGGCTTCCAGCCAGCCCTTGAGGAGGTTCCTGGTAATACAGCAGGCAATTTCATCAAATGCCTGGTAAGCCATTGGCAACAGGATGCAACCCTAGCCACTTGACATCATAGCCCCAGAGCAGCCTCTCGCTATTGGTGGACCATGGTTTAGCAAGGACCACCAGAAGATGAAGGGGCAAAAGTGACACCTCAAGCAACAATGGAGGAAGATAAAAAGTGAATCTGACCAAGCATGGGAAAGTTTCCATATTTGGACTTATGCCACTTCTCTCTTATTGCATAAGCGAGCTGTCATCCAGTTATCTTTTTTTAGGGTGGCTAACACCCTTTTAGGAAGCAACCAATATCATGATCTCCCACCTGGCTACTGTGACAAAGCTGCATGGAATTTGGCAATGTAATTATCAAAATTAGTTGTTAAAGTTGTGGCTCTTCACTAGCAGAATCTCTGGTGGTAACTGGGGCCGGATTAACTGTGATGCCATATTATCTCAGCAGCAACTGATGGTCCCCACTTCCACTGCTGATGCTAGAAGGCAGCAGTAGCAGGACCACCCCTTTGGAATAGCCTTATATTGTAAATCAGACTGGCCCCCTTCCTGATTGCACTGCGGAAAATGTGAAAGACTGAACTCTTTTGTAGAGCATTTAGAATTTAGAATTATCCATTGATGTATACTGACAAAACATTTTATGTTTTATTGATTTTCGTTGTTTTTAATTAGATGGATGTTTTAGTCTTTTTCTGTACCGCTTGTAAACTGCTGAGAGTTGTTTTTAATTGTGGTGGCATAGAAATCCAATAAACAAGCTATCATGTTTTTTTTAAGAGAATTCAAAACAAAAGCATTTTCCCATGGGAAGGATTCTTACAATTAATTCCATAATCTTATTTCAAATCCATCTGGACCCTTAGTCCATAACTTTCCAAAATCAAAGTTCTAATCACCCTTTTGCTGTTTATTCCAAAAGATTTTTTTTTTTTTCAGTCCTTAAACTTGTAGTTAAAAATTCTTTCACTAAAGATTGAAGGAAACTTACCCGGTGCTGTAAAACTTGTTGATCCAAAGGTTCCTAACAGCTGAAAAGCAGTTAACAAGCAATTTCTGAAAGTGATTAGAAAAGGAAGCATGCAAACCCAGTATCCTTTTGAAGGTGCCGACTGCAGTTTCAGCAAAATGGCTATTCCCTCATCTCCCAGAGCTCTAAACCCACTGGGGACTGCTGTCCTGTCAGGAGTGCTTGTGGGCAATCTCCAGTTCTCTCCTTCTCTGGAAAGGAATTATGAAAAGCCGGTCTGCTCACCGGCTTTTCATTCCACCACAGTCGTCAGCTTTGCTTTTAGTGGAGCCATCTTCAGTTTGCCATTTCTTCCGTGGAAGTCATGATGTGTTTGTGGGCACACAAACATATGCATATTTTATTTTGTTTAAAGCTTAAAAAAAGAGGGTGGAACTATTTATTTTCCAAAGTAGCCCAAAGTTTGCATGAGACTGTTTTGTAAAACTGAGCACTTCTGCATTTTATTTATTTATTTATTTATTTATCTTGGTCAAGGGACGTGATTAAAAAAGCATAAGGCATTGTTGCCCTCCCTCCTCACCACCGCTCTCTCCTACTTGACATCCCACCAAGCAAGCTGCTACTTCATGTCAGCTAAAGGGATGTTAGCAAACTTGTAAATTTCAGTTCAAAATGTGGCAATAACAGGACAAGCTGAGATCATTTGAGCAAATGTTCCAAATTTACCTCTCCAACAATAGGGCAATTGCTACATACCTTCATTGCACATTTCCTGAGGTGTCCAGTATACACAAAACAGTATTTTTTATTTTATTAATCACAATCACATTTTAAGATCACAAAAAACTAATGTCAGATTCTTTGAAGCAAGTTTCCATTGATTTATAAGATATTCAAACTCATTATTCCAGAGATGATGTATTAATATGAAGTTTATCAAATTCCTTCAACTTCTTATAAAAAGGGGGCACTGACTGATTCCTGAAACCTCTAACAGATGTGGAAGCATCAATCACATTGGGACAAAATTGTGAAAGGAACAAATGCCTAAAGTGAGCAAATTGCCAAGAATTTGAGGTTAATCTAATTTGTAAACCAATCTTATTCTTTCCTACTTAGAAGGATTCCATGATCAGCTTCAACAGACGAAGTGTATCAAATTGGGCAACAGTGAAAAATCAACAGCCTTTCCAAGTTGTATAAATATGTACCATGTTTTATAGTTCTATGTATTGGAGCAACTACAGTTTCTGATTATTTCTCTGTGTCAGCTGCATAAATACAAGACAGCCAGTTTTTTCTTTTTTATGATGGCAATAGCAGCTATAGCCTGTAAAGGAGCAAAGCGACTACTAAATGAACAAACAAACAAGCAAAAAATAGAGCGATCCAAGGAGCGGAGATCTGAGAAAAAGGATGGAAGACTAGTGTCCAAATGAAAACAGCAACCAAGAAATCAGGACAAGCAAACTACCAACTGCAGCTATTTAATAAAACGGTATCAATATTAGAAATAACTACATTTTCTTTCCTAATTAATAAGGAGGAAGAGGTGACTCTGCTCCTGTTAGTATAAAAGCTATGCAACCGTTTTCCCTGCTGTTTTCCTTCTTATTTAAGAGCTATTGAAAATATTAGAAAAATTCCAGGGCTATCTTTCTTGCCTACTGTATAGCTATTGCACACATGAGATTGGGATAGACAAGGGAGCAAAGACCCAGGGACTTTTTTAAATGTTTCTACTACTTAAGGAAGCATTGAGAAATGAGCTTTTGCTTCAGCATCTGACAGGAACTTCTAGAGCATTTCCCTTTAATATTTTCATTAGGGATTTCAGGGTTTACTTTAAAAGACACACCACCAATTTAAGAACCACAAAGGCCACAATCAGATCCTGTTGGGCAGCAGAGAAATTATTTGTCCTGGGAAATCGTACATATTGTTCAAAATTAACTGTATCATTGTGAAAAGGTAGTCCAAGGACTGGGAATATTATCTGTTCTCTGAGTTCATTCCTTATTCCATTTTCTGGAGACAATTGCTACTATTCTTCTGTTTGATCAGCAAACAGAAAGTCCTAGCCCAATCCAGGGCTATGATTACCATCATCCCATTCTGGGTGAAACACAGTGGAAGTTGTAGTCCACAGTGCTGAGGGGAATCACACTGGGAAGCTGATGTAGCTTTCTTTTTACATGTCCAGGCAATTCAAAAACCTGGCTGGAAGGCAGGATAATGATCCTATCATTATCGCTAGTAGCACCAAAGAACACATACTAGCTCAGCAAAAATGTTTGATAGGAATCTGAGGTCCAAAAGAGCCATCAAATCAGCTTCCTGTGAAGGAATGTAGACCTGGCCTTGGAAAGAATGAGCAAACCATTAAAGAAGGATTTTACAGAAAAGATTACTAAGTCCTGAGAAAGAGAAAAGTGTGAGGAAGAAACTCAAAATAACCCTGCATTGATTTTGTTTTGTATAAGATGGGACTTAGAGGAAACCTGACAGGCTTTCAAGATTCTGTTATTCTGTTATTATATCCTACAAGGTAAAGTAGCATTCCTGGAAGCCTTGCTATGCCTGTTTCTTGACTGTGCCTACCCTGAAGGATTGACATCAGTCTTGAAAAACTGTCAGCCCAGTCTACACCGCTTTAAACTTCCTCAGTCTGATGTTCTTGAGATAGGACAGCAACTTGCAGCTCCTCAGCAGTCTCTTAGATATTCTGTCTGGGAATTTTATGGCTTGTAGTCTAAGCACATCTAGAAGATACAAGGCTGGGAAGGGGGCACTAAACCAATGATCTTTAATTGGCAAGTGACCACCAGTTGCAAAAGTACTGCCACCACTGTCTAGTAGCCAAAATTAAGAAGGGGTTCTTTAAATATTTGGCTAGGCTGAGGATGGGTTCTAGTTGAACACTAAAATATAAAGGGGAAAATACCAAAGAAACTAGATTATGGAGTAGCAATTGCTATTCTGGCATGAATTAGTTAATTCAAGTATGTCTTCACATTGCAAATTTTAGCCCTTGGCTTATCCATTATTTAGGATACATACTTTAAAAGTGGAATCAATATATCCGTATCTGAGCAATGGAAACAGTGAATTGAATCTCTCCACAACTTGCTGCAGAATTTCAAGTCAGACACTAGAAAGATGGAGAATTCATGCTTCATCAGCTGTCTCCTAACCTGTGGATCTTGTTATGGGGCTGAATCTATTTTCATGTTTAATCTTTCAGCAAGTATTTTTCCCCAGCTTCCAATCCAGTTAAGAAACACTACCAAACGGGCACCGTCTTGACAAAGGCTAATATATTTGTTAGAGCACAAGCTTATAGTTTGGTGAGATAGTGGGAGTCTGGGAGTTCTAATTACGTCTTGAGTTGGAAGTCAACTGGATGTCTTTGGGTCAGTCATTTTCTCTTGGCCATAGCAAGAAGAACAAAATAGCAAACTACTTCTGAAAATGTTGCCCAAAAACCTGCAGGGACTAGTCCAGACAGTCACCAGGAGTCAGAACTGATTGAAAGCACATAAAAACACACACACACAAAGGATGTATGATTTACAATCTGTGTGGCATTCTTTAACATTTTCTTTGTCATTCTGTATTTAAGTACCACATTAGAACCAGAAAGTATTAAAACAAGAGCAATAATAGCAAAGGGTGTCCTTGTCTTTCAACCTATCTAGATTTGCACTCACCAAACAAGAGTTTATCCTCACAGAAAACTATTTATACATTCAGCTACTGAAGATTGGTTCCTCAATATCAGTACATCTAAGTACTAATATTTAATGCCTTGGATACCAACAAGCATTTTAATCAGCCCCATACTTCCTAGTTCTAGAAGTGGCAGTTTAGATGCACAATGTAAATAATAGTTATTTGAATAATTGTAATGTTTTTACAATGTATTATTTGGGGAGGGGTTGTTTTTCATTATAGTTTATTCATTTGTTATCTTATTCTTCTTGTGTTCTTGTTGGTTTCTTTGACCACCCTTTTTGGGTCGGAGTCTACGGTATAAATCTGATCCATCAATCAAATATTTTTAAATGACAAGAATCTCCCTACGCTGGACTTCAAAGGTGCTATTTTGAGTGATTACGGCAGCAAATATAGATATCTATTTCTAGAGACAGAATTTTGAAGGGAAGAGGGGAGAAGGTAGTGTAAGAAAATTACACATCAGTCCCAGGGAATAGATTTTTATGTCACCCAAGTAACCTGTTTCACTGGGACTACGAGGAAGGAAAGGAAAGAAAGGAAGCAACGAGTTTTTCGATATCACAGAACATTTCTTTTCTCTCTGAAGGGTTCTGTGAAATCCAAAAGCTTGTTGCCTTATCATCCCAAACTTTTGGCTTAATAAGCATTTGAAGGGTTTCTTTTTAAAAAGAAATTCAATGTGGAAAGTAGACTTTGCCATCTTTGGTTTACATTCAGTTGCTTACATTTACAGAGTTACATATCTTTTTTTTTTTAGTTTACAGTTTTCCGATTTCCATTAAAACCCACACAAGGCAAATGCCTCCTTGAAAAAATCCCATCAAATTCTTGTTGAAAGCTGCAAAAGCATAATCAATTCTCACTACTTCCCCACTTATGGCGTTCGTCATAAAGGGGCTGACAGGAGAGGTAAAAAAATCGTGGAGCTGCAGCTGTAAGGCTGTTTCTCTTGTGAGCTGCTCGCAGCCAAGCAAACCCAATGACTGTTTAATAACATGTACCGGTTCTGTTTGTGCTCACCAGAACAGAAAGGTCTGTGCATATCTGAACTCAGAAGGGGCCAGATGCAGCATGTCTGTGAACAGACAATGGAAACAAGAAAGCAACAATTAGTCATGCCTAAGGGGCTAACTATGTGTTACATGCTAATATGTATTACTGTGCCCACACACTTTTTTTAAGCAAACACGTTTTCAAAGGGGAAAGAGTTTAAAGTGGAGAAACGATGGTGCCTAGAAGGCATGATTAGTTCTCTCCTCGCCCACCATTTCAGTGCTCAAAATGAAATAATTATTGGAGGTAGGATACCAATGGGTTCAAAAATGAGGGTCCTGGAAGGGTTTTGAACAGCTCACAGCTCCGCATACATGCTGAATACTATTAGGTCTCTTTTTTTCCTTGATCAAGATCCTACTGGGCTCAAAAGTGCCTGCAGTTTTGACAAGCCTATTCTCGAAGATGCAACAGTCCATGTGGATACAGCTGCCTGCTTACTAACTGGTACTAACAGGTTCATTAGTGTAACCTGCATTCATGGAAGCATCGCTGGTTTCCTGTAAGTAGTTTTATGTTTTTAGCAGTGTAAGCCACTCAGAGACTGGTGAGTACGCAGCATACAAATTGTGAAATAAATAAATAATGAACAAGACCAGTATAAAATTTCTGCCCATGCATAGTTGAGATTTATTAAAAGAAAAAATAGAAACTAATGCCATTTTAAATGCATTGGTTTCTGACAACTTATCTTTGAAGAACGGCTAGAATAGGCCTTTGGGCCTTGCTGAATCCTATTTCCTTCTAAAATGGTATTTAGCATTTTCGTTTGATATGTACTCATATCTCAACACAATATAAGGTCTATTTTTCCTCCACACCAACTCTGTGAGGCAGGTTAGGCTGAGAGACAATGACTAACCCAAAGCCACCAAAGAGTGAGAAGTAGCCTACCATTGAATTCAGTCAATGGCTATCCTGGCCATGGCCTCCTGCATATTGCATGATCCACGCTTACTTCTTCAGGGTAAATGCAAGCCTGTCAAGAGCAATAAATGGAACACGTACCAGTTCAAGGTTCCCATCACATTTTCCTAATTGGTCTGGAGTACAGATGTATGGCGGGGTATCATCAGCACATTGACACTACCTAACATCAAACCAATAGATGACCTGACCCAGCAGTTCGATGTAGAAGTTGCAAAAAATGTGGAAGAGGGCTGAGATCTAGGACACTCCCACACTGGAGTACCAAAGCTTCATCCCTTACAGAACCACCATTTGGTCATTCTCTGGAACAAAACACCTATTTTGTTCCTTACATGGATGCAAATATGTGTATTTTTGTTTAGCCATGGACCACTCAGAACTGGCTGTTATGCACAGAATGGATTGCACATCCCTGTTTGGTTGTATTGTTATGGCAATCAACTGGACATATGAAGGCCTGCATTCTTTTTTTTCTGTCTCCACAAGCCATTGCCGGAGACTTGCCAGTGATAGCTGAATACTAAGGGAAAGACCTGGAAAAGATTCCAAAAGTTTGCAATAAATAGGGCTATCTTTCTAGGACAAAACATTGTGAACATATGTAAGTGTATTCATTTCAAATATTGTCACCATCTTATGGTCAAAAACTCTTTAGGACTGACCACCCTCCAATAAATAGGACTTTAAAAGCAATTTTAAAAAGCAAACAAGACAACAAAAATCATAAATATAGTCATAATCTGATGTGTATCACCAGGAGCCTGGGGAAAAGAAGAGAATTCTTTTCCATATTCCTATAGATTAATTTTGCCCATACTGTTGAGCTCTTCGTAATCAGTGTGCATCCTGCCCACCTATAATCAAGTAACCAATCAGTTTATTGGAGTGATACTATTCCTGCTCTTCCATGATTTCTAAAGTCAAAATTATGAATTTCTTAGAAACACTTAGAAACAAGCAGAGCCATGCTGTAAACAAGGAGATTAGTCAGTTATGTATAAAGCTAAATATCTTGACAGGAATGGGGTTGATATGGATATTGATCTATGACAAAATCTGGCAGGAATTTGAGAAGCACCTTCAAAGGAATAGGTGAGAAACGTAAGGGAAAACACAAAAAATGAGTGTGGGGAACTGGGGAAAGACAAGCGCTGTCCAAGGATGTTGAACCTATGACATATCCATTGTTACCCATGGTGTACCCGTAAGTGTCATTTTGTTTTTCAGCAAAGTTGATCAATAATTCACCAGTATTCTTTCTTGGGCCATCCAATATGTGCATGGATACTTATGCACCTACCTCATTGTCCATATACTCCATCTGACATTCCAACCCAGGGTCCTAAAAATCCACACACACACACACACACACACACACACACACACTTCCAACAATATATACATATTGTTAAACTCTCCCATTCCCCTAAGGTTCAGTTCAAGAACTATGAAACACCCCCTCCCCACCCAGTCTTTTGACTTTGATCCTCCTATCCTGCAGGCAACATTTTTAATGTGGAAAAATAACAGCAAGATTTTAAAAAATAGCAATAACATTCTCTTGCGAAGCCATATCCATGGGAGAAGTATCTCTCAAACTGGCAGGCAGACTGCATAAAGAGGGTATTTCCTTGAAGTGTAGACAGCTCCAGGGGAAGTCACTGTGTGCAATGAAACAGTATAAAATAAATAATGGTTTGGTTCAGGGCATACCTCACAAAAGGAGAGAGAAGCAGGTTTGCTTAGTTCAACAGGCTTACAGACAATAGCTATTTCACCCCACCTTCTCTAGGAGGTAGATAAGCTTCAGAAGAGCAATGTAACAGGTTATGCCAAATGTGAAGGAATGCTCTATGATGGCTGAATAAATAATATTTTTCCTCTATTGCTTATATTTTTCATTTACAATCGTTTATATATCCTACCATAAGCACATTGTTTCCCTGGTCATGTGGAAAGGAGGACATTGCTGATAACCAGCTTCTAGAGATGTTCACAAATTGTTCTGTATGTGGGTAAGCTGGTTTTGGGTAGTCAATGCCCAAATGGAAAAGTGTGTTTCATATCAGATGTTTTGATAGAGGAGGGAGAACACAAACCAGTTGTCCAGGTACAGCAATGTTCCAGGTGTTACATTCTGTTTTAGCTGCATGACTGGAAGTGCTCTTGTCTCTTGCAACTGGGGAGTTATCTTTTGAATGCTTCTGTTTGGGCCAGTGCCAAAGGAATAGTTGGTCATGTTCCTCCTGTTATATTGACTTAGGTTGGTTAGGGGGGAGGGTGATCTGGGAGGCATTTGAGGGCAAAACAGGCAGTTAAGGAACATGTTGTAAAGTGAGGGGGCTATTCTGGATCTAACTGGAATCCCGATTTCTTTTTGTTTCTTTCTTTTTTATTTATTTCAGTTTTGCATTAGTATGGGGGTGGATGGGGGCTGTAATTTGAAGGAAAAAAAGAGAAAGAAAAAAGGATTCCCCAACCCCTCCTATTCCCTTGGTTTCCAAATCTACTCCTTTTTGAGTTTAAAGGACATTTCCCTCCCTCCAACCTCGCCTCCCCCAAATAGGCCTTCTTGCTTAATGGGGGAAATCAATTCTTCAATTAGTTTTGTGCGTGTGTACTGGCACTGACAGCGTTGCTGCTTGCTAGAGGCACCTAGGCACACAAAAAGAGCCCTTTCTTTTTCTGTTTTAAAAAAAAGGCCGGCAGTCTAGGACTAGCTGCGTACATTCTCCAAACCACCTCAACCCACCCCCAAAAAACCCCACTCTGAACAAGGCTAAGCAAGCAGGACCACTTAGAGGGCTATTCAAAGGGTTAGTGCCAAGTGTTGCTGATGAAGGAGGGTGGGGTTGCTGGAAGGAGGCTTGATTTTAGTCCCATGTCTGTTCCTCCCGAGATAGCACTGGTGCTGTCTGGCCTATGGTGGGGGAGTTTGAGAAAGAGTCCAATGCTGGGGAGGGAATGGGAGGGAACCCTCCCCCCTCCTTCACAAGCAGAGGAGCTATTGGTGTGGATGTTTAAGGCAGTCAGCCCCCTCCCCTCTGTTAGCAACCCAGAATTTGAGGGGGAAGGTCAGGAGAAGAGGAGCTAACCCCTCCTGAATTGGAGTCCACCACACATGGTAGCAATTGATAACTCAGAAGCGCCAGTAGATCATTCAGGACCTGAAAAAAAGAAGTACTTGAAGACCCACGCCATTTTGACTGCAATCACTGCAAGACATGGATCAGCCAAGGAAGGAGCTGAAGATGAGTACTTGACTAAGCATCATCCAGGTGTCCTTCCCACCTTTGGCAGCACCAGGCAACCAGGGTTGCTGATTAGCAGCAAGGCACCTGCTTTCTAGCAGATCAAAATGTCCACCCAGTGGTTGAAACATAGCAAGTAAAAGATGGTCCAAACACATATGAAGTGATGTGTGTTATTGTACAGATGATGGCTTTGAATAACTAGCCATTTAGCATGGTAAAGGATGCCAAATTCTGGCACCTCCTCCATCAGCTTGCTCCAGATTACTAGATTGCTTCATGCACCATTTTTGGCAGGTGGGCCCTCCCTGTTTCACTGTTGCAGGGAGAAAATGAGGGATGTCCTCTTCATCTCCGACATTTGGTGGGCTGAACAAGCAAAAAGCAACCTGTCAGACATAGTTGATATCATCTGAGTTATTCACCAGACTGATCTGATTGTGAAGGATGGTCTTGGACTGGAGACAGCTGGTAACCAGGATCATCCCAGCTGACACCAAGGTTACCACCAGTGCTCTTACAAACAAATGCCGTAAGATTGCTGGCTATTTCCACTGAACTGTAAAAGGGACAGGGATGCCATACCAGTGCCAGGAGAAACTGGGCTCTTAGAACAGCACAGCTTGACAGCCCAATTGCACAATGGAATTGTATGGCAGCTGAAGCCCTTGGATGCTGAGCAAGGATTTGTGTATTCCAGACTTTGGAATACAACAGTGAATGGAATGATTGTTCACATGGGCAATCTTCCCCAATTTAGAGAGCTCCTGGTTGCAGAACGGTGTGGAAGACAGAAGACTAAGCCACAGCCAGGGAGTTGGGTTATCCAGCAAACACACCTCTCCTAGCAGTAGTAGCAGCAACAGTAGCAGCCAGGCCCCCAGTTCTGGCACAGGATTCTGCTGTGTAGGAAAAAGAGACATTGTTGTCTCCTACCTGAGTAAGCCAAAGGAAAATGAGAAGGATCCATTCTAGTGCCAAGATTGACCAGACTTGGCAACAACTGCTCAGCATCAGGCCTCTTGACTATCAACCAGTGATCACACTTGGAGCAACTTGTGTTCCTTAAGATAAACCTCCCTGACCTGCTCACCGCCCAGATATGGCCAATGTTGAGGGGAGGGGGCTGTTCCTAAGACACCAACTCATCTGAGTCACACTCTGAGTGTGTCATTCACTCCATAAAGCAAGTCATACAGTACCTGGCTAAGTACCTGATGTATTGCTATACATCTGAGAGATGAACAATGGGCCAGACCCATGTGGCTTACTTTGAGCAACTAAAAATAAGGCTCACCCTGGAAGAGACTCCACACAGGTTTATCTAGAAAACAGTCCTAGTTGCAATGGGAGTCATCCAACATTCCTCCTATACCTCCCCCAGTTCCAGTTTGCTAGACCCTATGCCTGACCCAGCTGGGTCAAACAGGGTGTGCTGGCTGTGAGGTCACATGCAGTCATCACACACACACACACACACACACACACACACAGTGCCCAGCAGTAGATCACAGCCCAATCAAAGACAGAGAGAGAGAGAGAGAGAGAGAAGATTCTTCTTCCCCATTCATCTTGCTATTGCCTTGCTGCCCAGGAGGTAGGCTACTGCTGTGTTTTAAAAAGATTCCTATGAAGAAGCTGGACTTCATGGGGATTAATGTCTATGGCCTTCAAAAGAAAGGCAGATGGAATGCTGGCGGTAATATCAAAGTTGGGTGTTGGTGCAAGTGCATGCACTACTGTACTTCAGTTCACACACAAGTGAGGTAAATGCAAGAAGGTCTAGTAATGTTGGTTGGATTGCTGCTGCTTAGATGTGAGTATGCAGTGTATGCTTTTAATTCCAGTTCATGTTGAGATTCAGGATTCCTTCATATTTGCAGTGACAGTCCTTATATTCATAGGCAGTCTGAAATCTCTACAATCAACAGGCCAAACAAGCATGTACAGAATGCACACGCACAATTAAAAACAGCAAGCCGTTATCAACTTAGTTTATATATTATTCTTTTTTAATGTTCTACGCTGATGGATTGCTTTTGTTCAGTTCACTCTTTTGGAATTCTGAATTTGGTGTCATTCATTAATTGTTGCACTCAGTGCATTCTTCTGGGACCTTTTTTGGGAGAATCCAGAGGGCATATAAAAAAGCAAAAAAACTGTATGCTAGTTTGTGTGCTAAGCTTAGGTGTGTGTGCACTCTGTTTATGCTCCTATGGACTCTTGAGGCATTCTAGCATTTGTCTAGATTTTTTCAGCTCGACAAACTTCTTCTGTAACTCACTGTTTCCCACAACTGAAGCATCTAAAACTATTTCTGGTTTCATTTTTTCCAAAAGACAGAACAGGCAATTTGTTTCAGATTTTCTTTCTGCCAAACTCCCCAAAACATGTCAACAAAATTTCTGAAGTACAATGTTGAAACAAAACACATTTTTCATTTCATGAACAGCTTTAGTTGCTACCAATTTTTCATATCCTGATTAATTGCTTCAATATTATATCTGTGGCAGTGGCTGTAATTGGTTTTCTTTAACTTGGCAGCAGTTCCACTTTCAGTGGTCTTCCTGATCTATAGGACCAGCATTTAAGCTAGGAATGGAAGAATATTCCTTTGGTTCACATCTTAATACAACTTGCCCAACTTTGTATCTTTGAACCAATACACTGATCAAAACTCACCTGTCCTTTGAAGTTCATGTTTTTCTAAACATCGCAGTACAGTTGTTCAATCAAAAAAGACAAAAACATATATGTTAAGGAAGAGAATGCACAAATGTGTGTGTATGAGGAGAAATATGAATGTGGGGGGGTTGTTTTGTTTTTGTCAAGTATAATGTATTGGGACATTGTTATCAATTGATTAGCATGCTTGCGATCTTGTCTTGTTGCATTAGAACCAGTTTGATATAGTGGTTAAGGTGCTGGCCTAGATAGATAGATAGATAGATAGATAGATAGATAGATAGATAGATAGATAGATAGATAGATAGATAGAGATAGGCAGGATAAGGCTTACTGAATACTGAAGAGACCAAAGTGGCCTACAAGAAAGGCCAAATGAAGAATAGAAAAGAGACATGACAAGGTAAAAGTATTACATGGCCAGTACACAAAAAACTAGCAGACAAAGCAGATAACAACAAGACCTGGCAAAGGCTAAGAGCAGGAAAGTTGAAGGAAGAGAGAGGGGCTAATTTTAGCTGTGCAAAACCACTTAAGAAGAAATGCATATAAAGCCAGAATTGAGAAGACAGCAACAGACAGCAAATGCCACCTCTGCTGACAAAACACTGGACCACCTAGTTAGCTGCTGCAAGAAGATCGCACAGACTGACTACAAACAATGGCACGACAAAGTAGCAACAATGGTGCATTGGAATATCTGCAAGAAATACCATTTGCCTGCAAGCAAGAACTGGTGGGACCACAAAACAGACAAAGTAATAGAAAATGAAGACGCCAAAGGGGGACTAAAACTAAACAAGCTAAAGCTCTGGGACTTTAGAATTCAAACAGACAAGCACCTGCCACACAACACCCCAGACTTAACAACTGTTGATAAGAAAGACCAAAAAGTCTGGATAGTGGACATTGCAATACCTGGAGACAGTAGAAGAGAAAGAACTGGAGAAAATCACAAAATACAAAGACCTGGAAATAGAAATAAAACAACTGTGGCAAAAGAAAGCAAAGTTAGTACCAATAGTAATAGGCACCTTGGTGCAATCCCAAAACATCTGGAGTACCACTTGAAGACCATCAGCACTGACAAAATCATCATCAGCCAATTGCAAAAGGCAGCTTTACTTGGAACAGCTTATATCCTGCAACATCATCGAACAACAACATCTGCCTATCCCAGGTCCTTGGGAAAGACTCAATAGGTGAATAAAAATGCCAAATCCAATCTAAACATCTGGCTGACTGTGCAACCAACAACAACAACAACCTTGGCTACCCACAATATGTTGTAATTCTTACTGACTCACTGGAATTAGTTCTAGAAGTTTCAGTAAACAAAGAGTAGCAAAACCTTCTACTGATTCTAGTGTCTTTTATTTGATCAGAAGGAAAAAAAACCCTTCTCAACTTGATGGGTAGGACAAACTAATAAAACTAAAAAAGTGAGAAACTAAATTTAATTTTTTTATAATAATTTTATTAAGCATTACAGTTATACAGACAAAAACTAACACAAATTACAAAAAATAAAGGAATAGAGAGAGAAGATAGAGAGTGCAGAAAAAAAGAATAGAAAAAGAAAAATAGAAAAGAAGGGGAAAAAATAAGTATAGCAAAGAAAAAGAAAAGAAATATATAAAGCGGTAATTTCCCCCTTCATCACAAGTATAGACAATTTTAACAACGTATCACCTTTTCTTAAAATACAAATGATCTCTTCTTATCCCATCTCTTATCTATAAACAAATCCTTAAAACTCCACCATTCAGTCCTGGTCAGCAAATGTCCATTAAGAGTTACCATTTTAACCTTGATCAAGTAAACCAACTTTATATTCCTTCCCTTTACTTTTAACAATCTTGGTCTTTAATCCCTTCAAATAATGTCCTAGAACTTGATTTCTTTTCCTTTTTCCTTTGTCCCTTTTCACCAAGTCTTTCACAACTTTAACAGATCTCCTTTGTAAATACAATATACATTTGGCGGTTCCCAGGAGGTAGGCCTTCTCTGCCATGGAAACTTCTCCCTCCAGAAGTGAGATTAGCTCTATCCTTCTCAATATTTTGCAAGTCTCTCAAGACCTGGCTATGTATAAGGCCTGGGGGTCCCAGGGGACTGGGGAGATTTTGTGATGGCTCCCTTATTGTGGTTAACATAATCCTCTCTATTCTGTGTGCTTTTTATAGTTACTTGTGATTGCTTTTTATGTATTTATTCTTTTTAATTGTTGTACACTGCCCAGAGTCACTTTTATGTGAGACAGGCAGCTATATAAATACGATAAATAAATAAAAATAAAAATATAGAAAAGTTATCCAAGTCACTCTTCTGGTTTATTTGTATGTCTCTTGTAATTATTAAGACATCAGCCAGTTTCATTTGTATATTTTCCAGATCATTCTTGTAGCCTGTCACGTTCAAATCTATTTCAGTCTTGTCTGGTAGAACTTATTCCTCTTCCATAACATCATTTATACACAGTCTATCTATAATGGCAGACATTCTTAAAATAAACTTCTGAGTCCATTGTTCACAAATATCCTTCAATACATCCAATGTTAAAGTAATTCATCCTTGCAGGAGGGGGTGTTCCCGAAGCCTTTCAAAGAGGCTTTGGTCCGCCCACTCCTCAAGAAGCCGTCGCTAGACCCCACCCTTCTGGACAACTTTCGTCCAGTCTCCCACCTCCCTTTTTTAGGGAAGGTGGTAGAAAAGGTGGTCGCACAGCAGCTTCAGAGGATCCTGGAGGAAACGGATTATCTGGACCCCTATCAGTCAGGATTCAGGCCCGGTTATGGGACAGAAACAGCATTGGTTGCACTTCTAGATGATCTCTGGCGAGAGCGGGATGGGGGGAGTGCATCCATCCTTGCTCTTCTTGACCTCTCAGTGGCGTTCGATACCATCGACCATGGTATCCTTTTGGGTCGGCTGCGGGAGTTGGGGTTGGGTGGCACAATGTTGTGCTGGTTCAGCTCCTTTCTCCAAGGCCGAACCCAATCGGTGTTGATAGGGAGCGAGAGGTCCAGCCCCCAGCCCCTACTTTGTGGGGTACCACAGGGGTCAGTGCTTTCACCGCTCCTATTTAATATCTACATGAAACCGCTGGGTGAGATCATCCGGCACCATGGGGTGAGGTATCATCAGTATGCTGATGATACCCAACTATACATCTCTATCCCAGGTGCCCTAAGTGATGCTGTGACTGCCCTCTCGCGGTGCCTGGAGGCTGTGGGGCCTGGATGGGGGACAACAGGCTTTAGCTGAACCCTGGTAAGACAGAGTGGCTGTGGATACGGGGAGCCTCAAGATCTAGGACCTTGTCATCGTTGGTTCTTGACGGGGTTGCACTACCCCAGACAGACCCCGTGCGTAATCTGGGTGTTCTCCTGGACTCATGACTCCTGCTCGAAGAGCAGGTGGCAGTCGTGGCTAGGAGGGCCTTTGCACGACTCCGTGTGGTGCGCCAGTTACGCCCCTTCCTGGATCAGGGGGACCTCTGCACGGTCACTCATGCCCTGGTCACCTCTGGGTTGGACTACTGTAATGCGCTCTACATGTGGCTACCCTTGAAGAGTATCCGGAAGCTACAGCTGGTGCAGAATGCGGCGGCGCAGACAGTTCTTAATGCCCCTAGGAGGGCACATATAACACCGCTGTTGCACGAGCTGCATTGGTTACCGGTTTGTTTCCAGGTCCAATTCAAGGTGTTGGTTATTACCTTTAAAGCCCTTTATGGCACAGGACCAGGTTATCTGAGGAACCGCCTCGCCCTGGTCACTTCAGCCCATCCCACTCGGTCCAGCAGAAGGGGCAGGTTGCAGACCCCACCAGTCAGGGAATTTCGATTGGTGGGGTCGAGGCAGAGAGCCTTTTGTGCTGTAGCGCCCGCCCTATGGAACATCCTGCCTCCTGAGGTCCGGTGTGCCCCCTCCCTCATGGCCTTCAGGAAAGGTATTAAATCCTGGCTCTGCCAGAAGGCCTGGGGGCCAGAGGGGGGCCCGCACCTGTGGAGATGGCTGGTGGGATGATGGGTTGTCTCCCCCCCCCAGCATCTTACAGGTTTTTTAAGGCCATAAACCAGAGGAGGTTTTTTAGGGTTTTTAATATGTTTTTAATTATTTATAGTTTTTAGCCATCTCGGTGAGAGCTGTGTTTTTATTGTGAGCCGCCCAGAGTCACCCGTTGGGGGAGATGGGTGGCATACAAGTTGAATAAATAAATAAATAAATAAATAAATAAAATTTGCTCCATTCTATGCTAGCAAGTCAAATTTAAGTATTCTTCTCCTTTAATTGTAATATTTAATTCCTTCTGGCTCCCTCTAGTGTCCAACCTTCAAAGTCCCATCATATATATATGAATTCAAAACAACAGCAGTTTCCCATGGGAAGGATTCTTATAAATAATTTCAAAATCTTATTTCAAATCCATCCGGACCCTAGTCCATTTATAACTTTCCAAAAACAACGCTCTAATCACTCTTTTGCCATTTATTCCCCCAAAAAAGAATTTTTCTAAGTCCTTAAACTACGACTTAAAACTTCTTTCATTAAGTGAAGGAAACTCACCCGGTAAATGCCATAAAACTTGCCATTCTAAAGGTTCTTAATATTTGAAAAGCAGTGAAAAAGTGATTCTAAAAATGATTAAGAAATGAGACTCAGCTGAATTTTATCCCCATATAGACTACATTACAATTGTGAGTTTGTTGGAATCCCTCAACTCCCAGCTGCTCTGCTCACCAGCTGACCGCAAAAATCTCGGTTTCTACATTCTATTTGTGAGGAGAAGCTGTCCAGTGTACATGTGGGCAATCTCACAATCTCTCCTTTCTCCAGAGAGATTTCACTGGCCAGGATCCACCCTCTGGCTACCAATCTCCACCATAATGCCATCCCTGCTCATTAAGGGATGTCTAGCTTGCCGTGTCCTCACCAGAAGTTGTCCCAGAGAGAAACTAAATTTAAGAGATATGAACAAACCATTCAATGTTGACCAGTAAAGACAGAAGCAGTTACTCATCCATTGTCAACTGAAAGATAACACTATTTCAAAACAACCAGATCACACATTTAACTACAGTCACCAAGAAAATAATTGCAGACCATTTACCTACTGTAAATGACAAGAAAATGAGATGCTTGTGTCCCTGTAATCAGCAGGGGTCAAGTCTGTCTTGAGGGCATCTTTATATTTTTGTTTATTATTAATCAAATAAAGAAGCTAGATGTGTGAATATCCTTTGTCCTCCAAGAAAATGTGAATAAGGGATAAAGAAAATGTGAATAAGCCCTTATTTACAGCAAGAAAAGTTCCATGGATTAATGGAATGCAAACGTGGGCTTTATAGCATTCTCTCAACAGACTTCTTGTCAACAGCTGCTTTGTGGTGTCCTGTTCCCCCCCCCCCCCCCCCCCCAGTATCATGCCATAAATCCCTTATTTTTAAAATGAAGCAATCATAGACAGAACTCCCCAAAGCTGATAGATTCCAGTCCAGGAAATGGTGGGTTTTCATACTAGCACCATGCAAAACAAATCTGTTTCTGCATCAGGCCTTTTCCTGATTATTTGCCCATCACTGGTTTATTTTCCTTTTCTCTTGTCATTCACGCAGTCATTCAGATTTGGTCCCCTGAACAGAAAATTAGGTCTACAAGGGGATCATCTATATTTACCCAATAAACAGTAGAAGGGTTTCCTCCTTCCAAATAGCATATGTTACCAAAGCAACATATGAACGATATTAAGTCCCTTCCTTCAGGTTCTGACCACCACCCCCTCCCCCCAGAATATGATTTGCTTTTCTGTTACACATAATGAATCAAAGAAAATGCACATCTCAGCTGTTGACTGCTCTGTTGAAGGCAAAAATGAAGCCTTTCCAGGTGTTATGCTATTTCAGGTTTATAGGCACAACAAAGCATCCCCCTCCCCTCCCCTCCCCTCCCCCCACTTTACACTCAATGCTGTGCTGGTAATATTTCTATCTTTCTCAGTACATCCAAGATTGGGCTGGATATTCTTCCCTCTTATTTGGGAGGGGGGTTGTAAAAGTTTCCTAAGGCATAGAGTTAACAATTTCAGCTGCCTGCCACAGTACTTTAGAATGATCATCAAGCATTGTATCTGTTTCTGCCCGAAGTATTACAGGCATATGAAGTTATAAGATACTTGGAGATAGAAAAGCAAAAACCTGCCAAAGCAATGCATTTGGGAAGCCACACTGCTGCTCAGTAATATGCCACAGGATATGCAAAATAGCTCTCTGCTCTTTTTTAGAATAAGACAAGCGTTGGTTTCTAATCCACTGGTAAGTGATCAGTGCTTACCACCGGATGCAAAGGTAGCAATACCTCTGGAAACCAACTGCCAACACATGAAATTTGGGAAGAAATTTGGCTTATAGTTAAGACTTTTGGTTTTAAATGGTTTTAAAAATAATTTAGGTTTGCTGTGGGCAAAGGCTGAAGGTTTTATTTGGGTTCAGTGTCAGCTTCATGAAAAGGCATCACCCAGAGAATAACAGGAGCTGGAGCGCGCGCTTGTGTGTATGTACATATGTGTGATCTATGTGTCTATCCATAGACATGCATCTGACATGTTCACATCAGATATCATAGAAGCTTATCCCTTTTAATAAAAAGGCATCTTGAAAATGTACATCTTTTAATAAAATGTGTTAATCTGAAAAGGTGGTACCAAACTCCTGATTTTTGGCTACCATAGACGAACAGTCTCTCCTGCAAAATAGTTCAGAGCAGAAGCTTACCATATAAGGGCTTACCAACCTGCATAATTCCTAGTTACACTTTTCCCCTAAATGGTCACACTAGTTTGCATTCCAGAACTGAATCCATGGAAATTCACTGGCTCTATTATTTATACATTCTGTATTCTGGAAAAGGACTATCTTGTTCTAGCATTGGTGCACCCTTGACCTTTAAATGCTATAATTTAGAGAATAAGAAGAGAAAACAAATATTTTGTTAACTAGCCTTCCCCACCTGAAGCCTTTCAGATATGATATTCTTGGGATTGCAACCAATACTGGTTGGAAATTCTGGAAGTTGCAGGGTGAACACATCTGGAGGGCCCTATGGAAAGCTGTTAGAGACAATGACAACAGCTGTGGCTCGAATAAATTCAAGAGGCGACAGAATGCTTGGTTTATGAAATAATACCCAAAGCATCACGCGATTTGAAAAGGAAATTCTTGGCAACAAAATATACTTTAAGGCTCAGCATCAGTTCTGTATAATAAGAGGCATGTTTCTTGGACAGGCAGCAAGAAATGGACATATGGAAGGGCTAAATTAATACATACCCCCAGGAGGTCCAGCATTTGTATGATTGGCCATTTTGCTTTGTTCTTACACTGAAATTAAGAGAAGTAGAGTTATTGATGGGTTGCTCTGGTCAGGTTCTGATTATGTTTCCCTTCCCAGGTAATCTGTTTTGTAATTTGCTGAAACAAGAAGGAAAAATCATCAGCATTCTTTAACAAAAGGGAGAGGAGGGAGAACCAGTCAAACACTCCATTACTGCTGTTTTCAAATCAGAATGTGCACATGTTTGCACCACATTTATTTTTCTTGGGCTTTCTCTCAATGCATCAAGAAGATTCCACATGAAAGCTTTTTTCTCACCCCTCTTCCTATTTCCTCATGATTGTGTGAGACCTGGAAAATTGAGCCGGTTAGCTCAGATCCTGCCCCAGAGATAATACGTTGAAGACAGTTTTGCCACATTCCTTCTACACCTGTGGGTCAGGCAAATTCCCATTGAAAGGAAGGAACTTACTCCTTGTCCCAAACAAAAGGGTTGTCTACCCTCCCTTCTGTAGCAAAAGTGCCATGTTTCCTACTGCTGAAAGTTGAAGGAACAAGACCAGCATAGAAGTTTTCATTCTGGGAAGCAAGCATATGATGCCCTTATGCCCTTAACCCCTTACATCTGGACTACTGCAGCATGCTTTACAAGTGGCTGCTGTGGAAAATAACTCAGAATCTGCAATTGGTTCAAAATGCTAACAGAAAGGATTAGCATTAGACCTATGTTGCAGTCACTGCATTGGTACTGATAACACTTCCAGGCCCAATTAAGAGTCCACGTTTTAGCTTCTAAAACCACACATGGCTTCCCACCCTTGTACCTGCAGGATCATTTCTTCTGGTCAGAATCAGCCCACCCAGATAATTCATCCCAAGGAGGGGTGCTGAAGGTCTCCACCCTGTGTAAGGTACAAGGAGAAGGAAGCCAGAGGCAGCCTTCACAGTGGTGGCCCCCATGTTGTGGAAGACCCTGCCACCTTAAGGTAAGGGAAGCCCCCACTTTGTCTGCTTTTTGGCAACCTGTGAAGGCCATTGTGTTCTGACAGGCTTTGAGTACAAACAGTAGACTTGGCTGCTTTTATAATTTATTGCTGTGTTGTATCCATGTGACTGATGGCTTTACTCTGTAATGTTGTAAATCCCCAGAGTCAGGGGAAGCAATCCAGTAGAAAAATGTCAGAATAAATGAATTAAGTAAATAAGTAAGCAATATACTGCCTCTTGAAAGTTTCGTTGTGACCTGTTAAGAATAATATACAGTACCGTAATAGTGTCCAATCAAAATTACCCACTCTTTTTACTACTAAATCATACGAACAGGCTTTACACTTGTGAAATACCCCATGGGGAGTTGGGACTCGTTTTCCAAAGGCAGTAATCCATGGGGAGCCCAGGAAAGACTTTATCACAACTATGAATATTTTCAGATTTGCATGATCCTAATGGGCCAACCTGTCTTCCAAAACATCTGTAGAACAGTCTGAGATCTGAGATTTGTCTTTTCCAAAGTGTTTCTGCTCTCTTTTAGTTTATGGTCCTTTTACGTTATTGCTGATGATGATGGTGTGAGAATGTATTGGGTAGATCCTGACATGTTTTTGAAGCCTAGAGAAAAGGAAGAAGGGTGAAGAAAGGCAAGTATTCTAGCATAACAATAGGACAGAGCTGGGACTTCCTTGCTTCTATGCCACATGAAACCCTCAGATTAATTTAATGCCATTCTCTGCCTAATTTCAAAGCTTTTAAGAAAGACCTTTGGTAAAAGCTGTCCATCATTTCCTATAGGCAATTGGGTTGGGGCAAATATGATGCAGAGAGAGACTGAAAAAGAAGCTATTAGAGAAAAAAGGATTCACTTTTGGATCTGCCCCACCCCCTCCTTGCTTCAGCTGTTCCACACTATTCCTAAGGAAATGGGGCCCTCAGTAGAACTTGTCCCCTCTCACTTTAAGGAGTATCTAGCTGAGCCAGATCAGCACCTTCTTGGGAAATTGACTAGGAATTATACATAAACTATACTGAGGTCCATAGTTGGAGTCCTTTCAGATTTACCTTCCAGCTTGTCTCTACCTCTTGTCCTATTACCCTGCCTTGGGAGCTGGGGGGCAGCCTGAAACTCACCTGCCTTCTCAGGGAGCTGCTATAGCAACGGAGGATCTTCCTTGAGCTAGGCTTCTTCTATGCTTGTTCCTTCAAAGACACTTAGCATAGGCAGATGTCACACAGTTTTGCAGATTTACAGCAGATGTGAATCAACATAATCCTATGTTTAGAGGAGAATTAAAATGATTCCAGAATTTTCAGTTTTGGTACCCTTACCCAAAAGAGAGGGAATGATATAAAACTGGGTAGAATTTGAATTTTTATTTGAAAACAAGACTGTTACCTAAAGCATCTGGGTGTATTTTTTTTTAATTATTAGGCAATTTGCAGTTGTAGACAGAAGGAAGGAAGGAAGGAAGGAAGGAAGGAAGGAAGGAAGGAAGGAAGGAAGGAAGGAAGGAAGGAAGGAAGGAAGGAAGGAAGGAAGGAAGGAAGGAAGGAAGGAAGGAAACAATGTTAATAGAAAGTATCTGGGATTAAAAATCCTATTCACAGCAGTAGCTAAGCATCCCTGTTTTTGGTTCAGACCTACCAGTTTCTGATTGCCATTACCATAGCACAGAATTTAGCCACCTTGCTAGAGACCATGGTCTGGCTCATTTAATAGGAAAGACACAATTGCCAATTGGGACCTGTCCTGCTAATTTGTTATTAGAGAAGAGATTAACTTTGTCCTCTGGGGTGAAAGATAGCACTTCAAAAATACATGCATGGCCACCTCAGTTTTAATGTCAGAACATATACAAACTGTACCCCCTTTGAAGATTAGTAAATACAACCTCCTTAGTTTTTGTGTGGTTAAATTCAGTATAAATGCTAGTACATGGAGGCTTCATCACTTCCCCACTTGGAATACAGAAAGGACAGCATAATATGGAAATTGGGTTACGAGCTGAAGATGGAAGGTGGAATTTGACTCTAGTGAGGGTAAGGACAATGTTGTTAAAATAGAAATTAAATAATAATAGGGGTGCCAGGATACATCTCTGTCTGACTCCCTTGGGGCTGGAAGAAGTACAATCAGTTCTCTGCTGTTCATATATCTGCATTGTGGTCCATTTTATGCAGCACTGTTATTAATCAGAGTAGTTGATCAATAGAGAAGGCTCCCAGTTCTCACCATAATCTCTCATGAGGAATGAAATCAAATTTTCAGATCCATTCAAGCAGCATACAGGGCATTTCTTGATTGACAGGCCTAGGTCAAAAGGATGTCTCTGGAGAAGGGTTCGAGTCATTGTGTGGATTTTCCGATTGTCCGCTCTTTGAATTATACATTTAAGAGTTTTCACTTTCTGTTTCTGATGAAGGTAGAATCTGGATTATATCGATTTAATTTCTGTTGGCCTACGAAGAGTCGGACACGACTTAACGACTGAACAACAACAACAATGATATAATGCGCACATGGCTTGTTAAAAGGAGACTTGTAAGTCAATACAGTAACTCAGCACTTCAGCTTAGTAAAATGTTTACCCTAGAGCCTGTTTCTTTACTTCTTTACATTTACATTTCTTTACATTTCATGTTGCGATGATGCAATTACAAAATGCTATATAATATAAAGGGTGTGCAGTATTAATTAATAGTGACAAGTTCTATGTCTGTCCTCCAAACGCCAAGTTTTCTTTTTTACATAATGACACTCTAGACAACACGGGGGTAGCCCAACCCATGATATTTGCTGATCAGAAATGACCCTAACCCTAACCCTAACCCTTGCAGAAGTTTTGTTATCATGTTAGATAATATCACAAATGCATGGAGGAGTGAAGTTTGCTGATTGTGTATATATGTTAGCTTGTGCTACATGCCTTGATTAAGGTATTGTTTCTTCCTTGTCATTTGAATGTGATATTGTTTGTTCCTTAATTGTTCCTGTGTACCTGATGCTGTTTCCTGCTTAACTGGGTGTTGGTTGTGATGACAAAGGATGAAATTGGTGCCATTTGCCTCTTTCCTTGACATTAGGTTGTTTCCTTTTTTGAATGGTTTATTTGGGGTTAAGTATCATCGATATGCTGATGACTGGAGGCACTGAGCATTTGGATAGAGAGGAATAAGCTCAGACTCAACCCTAGCAAGACTGAGTGGCTGTGGTTGTCTGAGCCTCTGGTGTTGGGGATATTCCATCTCTGGCCCTGAACAGGGTCACACTATTCTGTATGGGTCTAGTGCACAACCTGGGAGTCGTCCTGGACTCACAGCTCCTGCTTGAAATGCTGGTAGCAGTTATGGCCAGGAGGAATTTTGCACAGGTTCAGTTGTGCTCTTTCCTGGACCAGGAGACCCCTTCTTACATTCACTCATGCCTTGGTCACCTCACAATTGACTAATTCAATGCACTCTATTGCAATGCCCTTGAAAACCATTCAGAAGCTACAGCTAGTAGAGAACACCAGATCATGAACAGTGATGAACAGGCCACACCATGACCATGTAATACCCATGTTTCATGAACTACTTTGGTTATCACTTGGCTTCTGGGTAAATTCAAGGTCCTGGTTTTCGCCTTTAAATCTCTACATGGCGTAAGACCTAATTATTCTAGGGACTGCCAGTCTCCCATGGTTTCTGCTCATCTGATCAGGTCTAGAAGACTTGGATCTTTCTCCTGGTCTCATCAATTGAACAATGACATCTAGTAGGAATCAAGAGATGGGCCCTATCTATCATAGCACCTGCCTTCTGGAACAACATCCCCCCAAAGATTCATATCACACCAACTTTTTTTTTTTTTAATCTATTCAGTCGTGTCCAATTCTTGGAGACTGCCTGGACAAGTCCCTGCAGTTTTCTTGGCAAGGTTTTTCAGAAGTGGTTTGCCATTGCCTCCTACCCTAGGGCTGAGAGAAAGTGACTGGCCCAAGGTCACTCAGCTGATTTTGTGCCTAGGCAGGACTAGAATTCACAGTGTCCCAGTTTCTAGCCTTATGCCTTAACCACTGCACCAAACTGGCTCTCTGCCCCAACTTTATCAGCCTTTAAAAGAACATTAAAAGCATGGCTCTCTCCCCAGGCCCTGGGTTCAGGTGATGGGGGGGAGGCTTTTGTCTGTTTTTATTTCCATCGGTTGGGGGAGAGAGTTGGCTGTTTCTCCCGCTGCATGTCTTTTGGTCTTTTGGGTTTTATTTTGATTTTTTAAAATTAATTTTTATTTGTTAAGTTACCCAGAGACATCACAGTTGGGCATGCATGCATAAATAAATAGCTTCTGCATTGGCTTTGTGTTTATGAGATGTTTTCCTTGTCATTCAGTGGTTCTTTTGCTTCTTGGATGTACTATGTTCTGTCTAGATAACTGTAGGTTGTCCTTGGTCTGCTAGAAGGATTGTGATGGCTTGGTCATTTTAGAGTCTTTAGGGCATCTTTTGTCTTATGTGGTTCTGTTTCTCTATCTGGTCGATCAAAAGAATAATTGTCTGCCTTACATTTTCTTGGTTTTCATTCATTAATAATGAATAATGCTTCTAAGGCTGCAAAGAATGTAGTTAGTTGGCAGCTATAATATTGGGCTAGACTATAACACAGAGAATGCCAAGAACAATTAAGATGAACAGGAACAATCAAAGAAGTAAATGCTACCATATATAAACAACCAGCAAACTTCACTCCCCAACACACTGATGATGTTACCTAGTTGTTAATGAAACGTTTGCAGGAAATAAAACAAGCTCAGAGAACACCAAGAACTCAGCAATTCAATCTGGAACTACCTTTATTCTCCACTCTTTCAGATCTTTTAAGATTTCCAAAACTGAGAGAAGGTACTTTAACTAAAGGGATAACTACAGAGATGTAAAACTCTCACACCATCCACACCACTATCTTCCAAATCTTCATAAACCAGGGAACTGACCCACAATGGTTTTAACTTCTGCTGACTCAACTCCCCAAAGCAGGTTGCACTGTGAGATCCAGCAGAACATGAACCAATCTTGAACTGGTGGAAAGCAGAAAGAAAGCAGAGATAGAAAGACCCTAAGCTGGTTCTGCTCAACTTAGTGGGACTTGCTTAGCAGTACAAATGCAAAGAAACAGCCTGCAAGTATTAAAATAACTTCAATAATCATGACTATCCTGTTTTTACTTAATATTCATAATCTGGTCAAAAAGTAATACATCTTTGAAAAAAAAATCTCATCCTAACAGATCTATTTCTCTGAAAGTTCTATAGCCTTTGAGCCTGAATGGTGAAAAGGGAATGGAATTGAAAATTTACCAGCTCTTTCACATATTATCTCTTAACTATATATGTGGCTATTTTCAAACATTCATTGGTGTATTTTATTTCATGCAGGTGTTTATTTCCTTTCCTACAGCTTCATATGTTTTACATGGGCATAAGCTTCATGGAGCACAATGGGATTTCCTCTGAATGAATATGCATAAGGTGGGGCTGCCCGAATATAAAAGCAAGAGTCCTCCAAGGTTGCGTTTTGCAAAAGGCCTGCCAGCAGTTTGCAGAAGCGGAACCAGATATTTGGACATGTTCTGTATTATTCAACATTGAAAGAAGCTCCCCAGTGCAAATACCAATTTACCAGAGGTCAAGCTTACACTTACTTCTCTCTACCCCCTCTAGCTTCCCAGGATGCTCTCTACTCCTTCATTTCACCTGTATCTTTTTTGTCAGCAGGTCGACATATACCCAAGTTAAATACCTGGGCTGCAGCCCCTATCCTCTTTAGTTTCTAAGAATACCTTTGGATTATAATTGGGGCCCCCAAAGTGTTTTTGGAAATAAAATTATTACTGAGAGTGGCACTTTGCTTTTAAGAATGCTAGCTTTTCAGTTAAAAAAAACTAAAATAATATTTAAAGAACATCAAGTGGAACATGAAATCTGGGGGGTGCCAAGGAAAGTGTCTATAATGCCACTGGCTGTCATAGGTACCACATTTTTCAAATCAGGATACAGGAAGTCCCCGGGTTAAGAACACCCGGTTTATGGATGACCCATAATTAAGAATGGAGCCTATTGGAGCAAAATTCAAGTTACTGGCTAATTGCTGGGCACAATATTAAGTACTGTTTGTGCACAACTTGAGACCAGGCTATTTGAAAGACCGTATTGTATTCAGACGAGCATTTCTGTGTTGTGTCGTGTTGAGTTACGTTACATTATGTTCCTTGGGAGAGGCCTTTCTCTTGTCCTGCTTCCATGGGAAGAACATGTGGCTTTGGCATGAACCTGGGAAAGGCCTATTCAGTAATTGTTCCCAAGTTCTGGAATTCCTTGTCAAGGAAGATCAGGCCAGCTGTATCTTCAATGTATTTCTGTTGGCAGGCAAAAACTTTCCTGATCAGACTTTATAGTTTAGACTTAGTTTTTAACTGGTTTTTAAATGATGGGTTTCTTTTTTAAAAAGTATGCATATTGAATATGTTTTTAATTTTCATTTATGTTATAAAACTTTTTATGCATTCTATTATTAACTGCCCTGTGTACTACTTTTGGCAGAAAAACAACAAAAAACAATTGTTTTGTGCCACCATTATGTTTTTGAAATAGAACCTTCCCATTTTAAGTTGATACAGCACAAGTGATTACTTAACAAAAGGAATGCATTGACCAAGTAGAGTCTTTAGCATTATATAAAATCATGGCCCAGTTCATGAAGTCCTAATATGATTTGTTTTTTCTGAGTTTATTGTGCACATCCAGCTGTAAACCATGTTTTATGGCTGAGTATGTTATTTGAGCCATCACTGTATGAGTGAATTTCTGCAGCAGCCTTTGATATTGGAACTGGCATGTTCTAAGTATGTTCTTCCTTTTCATGGGAAATTGAGACAAGTTCTTATTTCTCCAAGGAATGGAGGAAGCTACTTTATACAGACACTGCCCATTAGTCATCAACAACTGCTAACAGGGACTAGTAGTAGGTTTTCATGGAGTAGTGTCCCAGCCCTATTGAGCAACATTAAAGACTGAATCTGAGATTGTCTGCATGCAACGCACGTAGACAATGTTGACTAGCAATGCTGGCATCATCAGTATTAATTAAATCATCTTAAATCTAAGAGTTTTGCAATAAAGTAATTAGCTGGAAAACATGTTTTACAGCATGACTTATGTAAATATTTAACTCCACTGAAAAGAAAATACAGTTATTATACACACATACACAGTTTTACATAGATATCAACCGACAGTTTTTCCACTGGCCAATGAGTACAGGGAAACTACTCCAAATAAAATAAAATTTAAAAAAATAAGTTTTATCCTAGTTCAGCTCCTGGCCCCAGGCTTTCACATTCTAGTATTTTAGGCTTGGCCTCACTGCTGCTTCAGGGAGAATGGGCATAAAAATCAGTTGCAAAAATTGCAGCTCCCTCCCTCCCCCCTCCCCAACAGCACTGTAAAAAGCCGTTTTAAGTTCACTATTATTTTGAGGAGTTCTGAAATGAGCAGGTTTATGCAGCTTCCCCTTTTCTCCACTGTCTTTTCTCTGTCCTTTTTCCACTATGGAGGGCAGATGCCCCACTGAGCTGTAGGGAGCTCCTTGCTGGGCAAGCTGTCATTATGATCCATGGGAAGTATTTACTCAGCTCTCTTCCCTTGGGGTCTCATGTGCCATCCAACTGCACGTGGCAGCCATCCATCCTTTCCTCTTTTTCTCCCCACTTACCTTGGCTGCAGTATTGACTGATCAAGCTCAAGTGCTAATTATCTCCTCCATGAAGGAGTTGTGTAGAATACAAGCCAAGTGGGACACAGCAAGACAGTGGGGAGATTTATGTAAACTCTACACTGGATCTGCAATGATGTTGGCCAGGGGAGGGTGGGGGGAGGAAAACGTTAACTCTTTACCGTAATTGCTGTCAAATCCATGTGCTTCCCCATCAGCTTCCAGCCTGACAGTTTTACAGAACTTCGGTTTCAATAAAAACATGTTTCTAGCCCTCAAGGTGGCAGAAAAACTTTTAAAATCAGCACTGCCTTCTAGAGGTCCAAGACTAGAGAATTATCTGAATGGATGTCATTTTGGAGTGACCTTTAGAAATCATCTCTTATCAACTCAAGTCCCAATTCTTTCCTCTCTTTCTATGACCTGTTAATACCCCTCCCGCCACCACTTTTTCCCCCCTTCATCTCCCTCCTCAGTTTGTACCGTTCCAGTGTATTTCCAGACAGCACATTCTGTTCAGAAGGGAATAAGTGCCTTGGAGAGAAAAAAAAAAAACTGATCCAGAAACTTCTCACTGGAAAGTTGGGGATACGAAGCTCTCCTGATAGCTGTCGTGCATATATGCCATTCCCTCCTTTTGGATCCCTTTTCAGGTCTGTGGTTTTGTCTGTGTTTCTCCTCTGATACAAAGCTGCTTTTTTTCACTTTTTTAAGCTTCGCCTTCTTCTTTTCCACCCACTGAGGCAGTCCTGGCTCCCTTCTCCCCTTTTATCTCAAATGATCTGACACCAGACCACACATCGGATTGGTTTGGTCTCTCACAGCAGGCTAGAATCAACCCATTGACATTAAAGGTCACATTTTAGGTCTTATTATACCTAGCCGGCCAGGAAAGTCTCTGGAGCACGATTTAGTTTCTCTCTCTCTTTTCAACTGCTAGCCACTCTCCCAGGGGCTGCCTCCCTTTCCAAAACTTCAGCTGCCCCCTGCAGCCTCAGACAATGCCTTTAAGAAAGGCCAACTTGGCTGATACATTGACTTTTCCTATTATTAATCTTTAGAAGACAGGGACTTAACTCTTCAGTGGGCATGTGCTAACAGTGGGCATGCACTAATTGGCTTGCACTAACACTGCAGCGCCATAAGTAAGAAGCAGAGGAGCACAGTAAATGGGAAGCAAAGGCTACAAGATGCAGGCTTAGAAAGGTACAACTTTCCCCAACCTGAAGTCTTCCAGAGATGTTGGGCTCCAAGCCCCAAAATTCCTGGTCAGTGGGGAAGACAACCATGGAGGCATGCTGAGTGGGGGCCGGGGTAGGACTAAACCCATCATTTGTCCTTGTAGTTTTCCCATGAATTTCTTAGACAACCTAAACTTTCTCTGAGAAATCTGTTTCCTGGGCAAATGTGAACTTGCTGCAATATCTTGGTCGTTGCAAGTTACTACAGTACACATGTACTCCAGGGCACTGAATCTATGCAGGATAAAGTATTCCGTATCACAGCTGAAAAACACTATGGATGGATGGTATACATATAAGTGTATATAAACTTTCCAGATGCCTTCACTGCATCTACACTGAATTACTGCAATGTCTTCTGTGCGAGTCTGTCCTCAAAGCTGTTTAGAAGTTACATTTGCATAAAATAATTGCTTGAAAAATGCCTGGAGTTCATTGGGTAGAGAATATTAGTTCAGTTTTGTATAATCTAGTCCACCATTCATTTCTGTGAAATTCACATTACTAGTGCTTTCCTCTAAAGTCCTAATTATTCAAAGTCAGAATAAATGAAGGATTGGCTTCTCTTGTAAAACCCTGCCCATAATACAGTTATGTTAGAAATGTGGACAGGATCTTTCCTGTGGCAGGACCTCCATTCTGAACATACCTCCCTAGCAAGGTTTGATTTTTATGCATCCATATTTTTAGGTCAGCTGTTTCTACTGGAATTTCACTGATTTCAAGTGTAATTCTGCACCCTGTTTTTTTTATTCATTTTTTTATGCGAGGTTCCTACAACCCTGGTGTAATCCAACCATTTAACAGAGGATTAAAAGATCCATAAAAAGATCATACTGTACAATATATGCTTCCATATAAGCCCATCTGTGGATAAGCCAACTCTTGAATTTTTAACCAAAATACCATGAAAAATGTGGGTTGCACATTTCTCATGGTATTTTGGTTAAAAATTCAAAGGTCTGCTATCTGCAAATGGGCTTTTATGTGGGTATATACAAGAAATACAGGTACTTTTTAAAAGTATTACTGTATATGCTCACAGATAAGCCCATCTGTGGATAAGGCGAACCCAATTTTTTGGGTTCATTTGGCACCTAAAATTCTCAGCTTATCCACGAATATATACAGTAACAATAAAGGACAATCGTCAGAGGAAAAAAATATTAAATCAAATATATTACAATTTAACAATTATAGCTTCATCACCCTAACATAGTGATTAATGGGGCCAAACCCCATCCTGGCCCAAAACCTGTGGAAAGAGCTACATTTGGAATGCCTTCCCAAAAGCCAACAGGGTAGAAACTGTATGGACTTGGGGGCAGGGGGGCTATTCCAAAAAGCAAGTACAGCACCAGAGAAGCCACATCTCCTGGGTCTCATAAGGTATCAGATCTTACAAAGTAGGCATAAAAGAGGCCCCAGTTTCCAGCTGCTGCTTCTAAATGCCAAGTTAGTCTGTAATAAGACCTCCTCCATTTGTGATTTAATCATTGATAAGAGGGCTGACCTGGCATGTATTGTCAAGATCTGGCTGGGCCCGAAAGGGGAGGTGGGTCCTTTCCGAGATATGCCCAGCTGGATTTCAGGTGTGGCATCAGCTGAGACCCTGGGGCAGGGGTGGAGGTGTGGCGATGGTCATCTGAGAATCACTTACAGCCTTCAGGAGTGCTGCACCAGATGTGGGACCCTGTTCATTAAGCTGGGCTCTAGGGATCAGTTGGGATTGTTGCTATTGTACCAGCCTTCCTGCTGCATAGCAACCTCCCTGCTTGACTCCATCTCTGGGTTGATAGTGGAATTCCCCAGACTGATGGTCTTGGGGGTTTTTAATCTGCCTTCTCTTGGAGTGGGGTCTAAGGCAGTTCAGGAGTTCATGGCCACCATGACAGCCATGGGCCTGTCCCAGGTCATCCAGAGCCCGACATGAGACGGTGGTCACACACCGGATCTGATGTTCCTGTCAGAGCAGTGGCTATGTGATCTGAAATTGGGGGCCCTTTTGGTGTCCTCCTTGGATGGTCAGATCACGCCCTGATTACCATGGGGTTCTCTGGTGCCATCATCCACTGCAGGGAGGCTGGGCCCATTAGATTGGTCCACCCTCAGCAACTGATGGATGGGTTTCAGAGGGAGCTGGAGGTTGTCCTTGCTGGTCTGCTGCATGGTCCATCTGAAGCCTTGGTCACCATTTGAAATAAGAGGGTGGCTGAGGCCTTGGATCAGATTGCACCTATGCAAGACTCTCCCTTCTCATGGATCCTGACACTCCCCGAGGAGCTAAGGGAGTTAAAATGAGAGAAGAGATGTTTAGAGCATACTGGCATTCTACAGGGGATGAACTTGACTGGACACAGGTTAGAGCTGCCATTAAGGCCTAACTTGTAGTGGTAAGGGCAATGAAGCATCAGTACTTCTCCGCCTTTATTGCATCTGTGGATAGCCATCCTGTGGACCGATTCCAGGTGACACATGCCTTCTTGGGTAGAGGGGGCTTGGAGAACCCCATGCAGGGGGGTGCAGAAGAATTTGACCAGCATCTGTCAGACAAATTCGCTTGAATTTGTTCACAGTTGGATGGTACCCTTGTTGCAGGTCTGGAGGAGGTGCCTGGGGAAGAGTCTTGCCCAGTTATCTGGGAATGGTTTGATCCTGTTGGGCCTGATGAAGTGGGCAAAGTCCTTTGGACTGTGAGCTCAGCCACCTGCTCTTTAGACCCATGCCCCTCCTGGCTGGTTAAGGCAGCCCTGGGGGTGTCATGTCAGTGGGTTCTAGCAGGGATAAATTCTTCTTTGAGTGAGGGGGTTGTTCCTTTACTTGTTAAAGAGGCTTTGGTTCACTGCCTCCTCAAGAACCCATCGTTGGACCCCAAAATACTGGATAATTTTCATCCAGTATCAAACCTCCCCTTTTTCAGGAAGGTGATTGAGAAGGTGGTTGTGCAACAGCTTCAGAAGACCTTGGATGAAGCAGATTATCTAGATCCTTTTCAGCCAGGATTCAGACCCGAGTATGGGAAAGAAACAGCATTGGTTGCACTTTTGGATGATCTCTGGTATGGACAGGATGGGGGATGTGTATCCATCCTCACCCTGCTTGACTTCTTGATGGCTTTCAATACCATCAACCATGGTATCCTTCTGGATCGACTCAGAGAATTGGGGGTGGGAGGCACAGTGTTGTGCTGGTTCACCTCCTTTCTTAGAGGTCAACTCGAGTCAGTGGTGACTGGGGGGGAAGATCTCACCCTCGGCCCCTACTATGTGGGGATTCGGTGTTCTCCTGTCTCCTATTCAACATCCACATGAGGCCTCTGAGTGAGCTCATCCATCACCCATGGGGTGGGTGTATACTGATGATACCCAACTCTGCATTTCTGCCCCTGGAAAATTAAGTGATGCCATGAACACCTTATCCTGGTGCCTGGAATCTGTGAAGGTGTGGAAGGAGAACAACAGTCTTCAACTGAACCCTGGCAAGACTAAGTGGCTTTGGGTTTTGGGCCCTGATGGTCCTTGGACTATATCATCTTTGGTACTGGATGGGGTTGCACTGCCCCAAACAGACCCCATGTGCAATCTGGGGGTACTCCTAGACTCATGACTCCTGGTCAAAGAGCAGGTGACAGTCATGGCTAGGAGGGCCTTTGTTCAACTTCGTGTTGGGCGTCAGTTGCATCCATTCCTAGTTCGATGGGCTCTACTCACAGTCACTGATGCCCTAGTCATCTCCTGGTTGGACTACTGTAATGTAGTCTACATGGGGCTGCCCTTGAAGAGTATCTGGAAGCTTCAGCTGGTGCAGAATGCAGCAGTGTGGGCAGTTATGTGTGTTTCCAGAAGAACACATGTTACACCTCTGCAAGCTGCATTGTTACCAGTCTGTTTCCAGGTCTAATTCAAGGTGCTGGTTTTGACCCTTAAAGCTCTACATGGCATGGGGCTGGGTTATTTGAGGGACCACTTCTCCCCGATTATATCTGCCCACCCCACCAGATCTAGCAGAGAGGGCATGCTGAAGTTCCCATTGACTAGGGAGTTTCATTTGGTGGGTCCTAGGCAGCAGGCTTTTTCTGCTGTGGCCCCTGCTTTATGGAACATCCTTCCCTCCGAAGTAAGGCTGGCCTCATCCCTTTTAGCTTTATGGAAGTCCCTCAAGACCTGGTTGGGTTAGTTTTTAATATTAATAATATTAATTTGTACAGTATATTTAGTTTTTAACTTCATTGTACACCACTCAGAGTCACTTGATTATGAGATGAGCGGCTACATAAATATGATGAAGGAAGGAAGGAAGGAAGGAAGGAAGGAAGGAAGGAAGGAAGGAAGGAAGGAAGGAAGGAGAGAGAGAGATGCAGTCCCATAAATACACAAGTCCTGTACCATGAACTGCTTTAAAGAGGACCACCAGTACTTTCACTTTTAAATGGGAGCCTGATCATGACCAGTGCAGCTCATGAAGAAGTATGGTACATTACATGAGCATACCAAGATACTCCCATAACTATTCATGCTACCAGCTGTAGCTGCTGAGTGGTCTTCAAAGGCAGCCCATGTTAAGTACGTTGCTCTAAGTCAGCCGCAAAATGACTAAAGTATGAATGGCTGTAAGAAGGACAATGAGAAAGCCATTTTTGAAAATAATTATTTCTCCTACTCTTTATCTGTTTATGATTGTACTGTTTTATGAAGCTCTTGATTGTCATTGACCAGTCTACAGACCAGGGATGATGACATGGAAATGAAATACAGGCCCTTCTTTTTTGAGCTTTCAATGAAAAGAAATACCAGAAAATGTCAGAACTGAGTAGGATTGCTTCACCATTTGAACAGGACAGTGAGAAAATTGTTTCACTCACTTCAGGTACAGACTGTAGGCTTTTCTTTCAATACTTCCATAATGGTGAAGGTTAATTTATTGGTCAGAAGAGACAATGTAGTTCCAATAATTAAAGTTAATTCATATCTCTGGGTACACCAAAGGCACATATGGAAAGGAGGAGGGACAAAAAATGGAAACAGGAGAGAAAATTAAGAAGATGTATTATTCTGAAGGTGAATATAAAACAAAACAAAACAAAAAGCCCATCAAGGAATACACTTCACACATTGGAAGGAGAAAAAACAGCTGTTAGATTAAATATAATCATTTCTAATTTCCTGAGGAAAAAAGATCTGGAGACAGCTAAATTGCAGGTCATAGCCACATTTTCTGTGCTAAACCATATTCTAGGGTCCCACAAGTCTCTGACCTTTCCTGCCCGTTTGGCATCCAAAGAAAGCTAAGCGACCCAATGAATCTAAAGCTCAGAAGCTCAGGAAAAGACCTGGAAAGATTCAGGGAGGCCCCAATGATCCATTGCACTTCTAATCGTGGAGTCTCAGTGGTGGCCAGATTTCAATCTGTCAGGGGTGAGAGCTTTTGCTATCAGCGCAATGATGTTTTCCTTTTCCTTTGTGCTGGAGGACTGATTGCTTATATTGGAGAAAATTAAGGATACACTCAGAAAGAGCACTGGAGTGAGGCTAAACCTAGACACCACCACTATTACTTCTGAGGAGTCACCTCCATGGGGATTCTTCTATTCTCTTTCAACCATTTCTTCAGAGTGTGGGAGGGACAGCAAGAGAGACTAAGATCTTTATAACATCAAGAATACAGTAGTAGCACAGTTCTCATTTTCCTTTTCCTTCCTGCCTTTTTAGATGTCTGTAACTTAGTGGCTTCCAGATAGGTTGAAAGCACAACTTCTGGGAATTGTAATCCCATTGGGGAAGGCTGCTTAAGATTATAAATGGAGGAACTTTTTAAAAAATAACTGAACTGCACTCAGAGCTTTTCTAGTTGGCATGAGAAGGAATAAATGCTTTAAACAAGCCATCCCAATCTTAAAACAACTTTCTTTTCAACTTTCCCTCTGACTGAAATGAACTTTGTTCCATAAAGCTCAGGTGAAGTTACTGTGAATCAAATTAGCCCTTCTGTGCATAACCCTAACCTAATGCTTATTTCTTGACTCTAAAAGAGTATGTCAGAAACAGAAATCAATAACTAGCTTTTATAGAGGAAATGACCTTGGATGTCTGGAAGGACAAGATAAATTACACAGTGAGCTAGCAAGTGTCTGGAAAAGAAAAGGATTGTTATAGGAACTGGTTCCTAAATCTATGTTCTTTGGGCGATGCATATTCTAGAACCAAAGTTAGAACTAGCTCCAATGTAGATGCCAACAAAGTCTTAGAACACGATTGACAGAAAGAGGCTGTCTTGAGGGTGGGCCCAAAACATTGCCATTCAATTCATTTGAAGACAGATCTTTTTGGGTGGGACTGTGGTCCCTGCCTGGGAAACAAAATGTATCCCCTAATACTTTTCTCCCCCACAAATGTCAAACGTTAAGAGAATAAAACTGAGATAAGATGCCACAGCTTTGCTCATTCTTCAGCATCCACATGGCACATGCACAGTGTCCCCACAGGCTTGCCCATTTCCTAAATAATGGTGCAAAGAAAAGAACAGAGAGATTCCTAGAGGAAGAGCCTCAAACTGGGAAGAGCTGTTGATAAAAATGCAGTCTCCAATGCAGTAAGAATACAGAGAGTCCCAATATACAGAACAAGCTTTGGGCATCTGCAGAGGCCACTGTTAAGGCCTATTGAAAGTTACTATGTCCTAGGACCAGAAAGAATAGACAGCCGCATTAGAACCAGTACTAGATGTGTGTGGCTTTAGTCCAGTGAGAGTAGAATCATGGATTTAAGTAGGAAGCCCCAACTGTTTAAAAGCAAACGTGTGAAAGACAAAAAGGAGAAAAGAAAGCATTTGCTTACATTCAGGTTTATTAATTGAAGCACTAGCCAGCCCCAGCAACAATTCAATAAGCTGGAACAATAGAGTAAAATGAAGTCAAGGTTCTTAGATATTACAGTATAGTCTGCAGTCACAACAGCTGGAATAAGGGCTGAACCTCCACCTCGTGGCCTGATTGAGAATTACCATTCCCATTAAGTAAAGTCTTCTTCAAGTGAGCTCAGCTCCAAGTAGTTCCTGAATATATGCAGTTATCTTAGCAACAACAAAGAAATCATTTGCCATTGGCTTCTTCTCTTTCATGTGTTTTTTTTAACTTCCCAGTCTCACCTGCAGCCACTCACTTTCTATTTCCATTGCTGGTCATCATAAATGAAATTTATGGTGGAAAATGAATTTGCTTAACTCCTTTTGGGATCTGCAAGATTTAAAGTTACATGATCAGTGGGAGAGGGGCCTCTTTCAGTGGTATGCGATAGTACAGTTGGCTAGGGATTAGAACAGTGTTTTTCAACCTTAGCAACTCTAAGATGTGTGGACTTTGACTCCCAGATGAACTCCATCATCTGCTCATAGTAATGGATCTGAAAAGAAACATTTGGCACACAAAGATGCAACTCTCTGGGACACTTTTGTTGTTCTAATATGACCTCTCTGATCCTGCTCCTTAACTGAGTCTGAACTGGTTACATTTTGGCTCTGGTTAGGAGGTGGAATTTTTGGACACACAGGTGACCCCCAGAGCGAAATGAGAAAGTATTGATACCCTGAAAAGTAAGGAGCCCAAGGCCAAATGGCAAGGAACTTTATATAAATAGATACTGGCATCATACCTGCCCATGTAACTAACATAAGCTTTTCCAACCATGTTCCCTCCAGGTGTGTCATATTCAATCTTCTAATCCAGTGTTTCTCAACCTTAGCAACTCTAAGATGTGTGGACTTTGACTCCCAGAATTCTGGGAGTCAAAGTCCACACATCTTAGAGTTGCTAAGGTTGAGAAACACTGTTCTAATCCCTAGCCAACCGTACTATCACATCCCACTGAAAGAGGCCTCTCTCCCACTGATCGTGTAACTTTAAATCTTGCAGATCCCAAATGGAGTTAAGCAAGTGTACTTCTTCCAGCCTGTTTTTCCCCTGTTTGAGAGGTGGTCCTCCCCTTTCTTCCTTTATTGTGATCTGATACCAGGTGTGCTACAGAGCAGATATGGGAGAGGGAGATAAGACAATAGAGAGAAGCATCAGGAGGACCATAGCCGTGGTCTAAGGAAAAACTTTGGATCACGTGCAATAGTTTCTTATGTCAAGCACCACAAGATAAGTCACCGCCCTCTCTTCCTAGGGTGGACCCCCTGGCTCTCATTGTAGGATATTCTCAGGCCAATTGACCTTGAAATACTATCTCTCTGGTGATAGGAAGATGTGAATACAAAGGAAGCTGGGGCTGGAGCATACCATAACTTAGTGGTAGAACCCAGGCTTTGCAATCAGAAGCCAGGTTTAGTCCCTGCCTAAGCAAGACTCCTACCCCAGATAGTTCAGAAATCATGCAAGCTGGCTCCAATCTGGCGAGGCCACCTCCTAAAAGAACATTGGATCCTAGCAACAATCAGACTTTGCCTAGCTAGCCCTGGCAAGCTGCAGCATTTCTTCTCAAGGCTAGAGCTAATTGTGGCATAAGAGTTCCCAAAGGTTGTGTCTCCTCATGTGGCTGCAGGCTTCTGAATATTATTCAAGCAGTATAAGAAAGAGCTGTGCCAAAGCAGATTAAAAACAGCTTGGACTATACTAAATGCACTCATTCTATCAAGCAGACTTATAAAATAAGTCTCTGAGCTTAGAAATCTCTATCCAGAGATAGAGCTAAGCTACAGTAAAATGTTGCAGGATCTAGCTGTCATTTAGGAAACTTTAAGTTCTTATTAAGGAACCCCTGCTAAGCCTCTAAGGGTGGGTCAGGGTACCCCTACTCATCAAAATGTGGTTACAATGCAACTTCATCATCCCTGACCACTGAACGGATTACCTGGGGCTTTTCCAACATCTGCAGAAGTTTAGATTCCTAGGGTTTAAAAATAAACACTGTCTGATATAATGTGTTTACTAGGGCTACAGTGAGGCCCAACACTCTGGTTTAAGTTATGGATTTTCCTATAATGTTCTGCTGATGCAGAGATACATTGAAAGTAGAAAAGCTAGAAGTACTATTATTTTTTTCTTCTGGATTATCCTGAAATATGTTGAAAGGCAGTACAGGTTTCTGACCAGACCAGGCCCAAAGCCTGGAAAGAAATTAATCTGGCAGCTTGTGACAATCTATAGTGATCTTCAAAGTCTTTTAAAGAATCTGTTTCCAACTGGGGAAGAAAAAATATTTCAAGGGCAAAGGATGGGATTAGCTCAGATGGGAATAAAATCAAGACTTGAAGATGATAGCAACAGAATTATGTTTGTAAGGTGGCCCTTAAACAGTTCCTGAAAATAAAACACAAATAAGACTTGTTTAGTCATTATTCAAGGAAGCTAAGTGCAGTTTGCTATTTATATATCACTCCAAGGTGTCACAATGTAGTAGAAACAGATGAGAAGTCCAGAAAGTTGAGATGTCAGAAGCGAGCAAATTCCAGGGAATAGGATTCAACCTGAGTCCTAATCTGTGCTCAGAGACAGTCCTAACAAAAGCCAGTTCTTATTTTTGTTTTTGCATATAGTTTTTTCAAGTATATCATATGTATAATCCCCAAAAAGTATAAAGAGGATGCCCATCTCTGTATTTTATTTCCTTTTTTAAAAAAGCAAACTTTCATTGAATTTTTGTTTTGTTTTGTTTTGTTTTGTTTTGAGTAATGCAAGCACACAGCAAGAGCCAAGAGAAGATGACAGGGCATAAAGGTCAAGGGGAACAGGCAAAAAAAGTTATGAAAAGAGCCCCATTATGGATATTGGATTATGCCATCATGTGGTTTTGTTGGGTTTGGTTTAATGGGTCTTATCAATTCAGCCACTCTGTCTTGTAAAACATGGGCATATGGCTTACCATGCCATGTGCATCTGTTTATTTACATTTATTGATTGATTGACCGATTGAATTTTATAAAATTTATATTGAGCCTATCTCAGTCTTTTGACTCTGGGTGGCTCACAATGCAAGAATAAAGAGAAGAAGTCATAAAACAATATTACAGTAAAACTGAGGCCCCTGAAAATTATATTTCAATCAAACCATAGATGTCGGGCTCTACTGACAACTTAGCCCCTCCACATGAGAGAAAAGCCAGGTCTTCCTGGAAGGCCAACAGGGTTGGGGCCATCTAGGTCTCAAGAGTATGCTGTTTCAAGAGCATGAGAAGAATACATAAATATTTTGTACTGCCTAGAATACAAAGAGTAAGAGAGTTTTCCTAAATATCTGTATTGTTAACCTATCCGATCAATTCCACATACTACATGCTTAAAAAGATGTCTCAGAACAAAATCATATTTATGTTTGCCAGGAAGCGAGTCTTACTGTGCTTAATGGAACTTTCTCCCAGGAAAATCTTTTTTATCTCCATGATACTTCAGTTCCAGGACCAGATCTATATCCATTTACTCTATGGGACTTACATCTGAGTAGATGTATAGGTTTGTCTATTACAAGTAATTAAGCACAGCTATGCCTCCCTCACATTGCCCTTGTTACAGGGGTTTCTTGTAACAGCTTGGGAACCCTCTCAATTGTGCAACTGTTTTCTTTGTCTGGGAAGTGCAGATCAGAGTTCTTCATTCCTTTCACCTCCCAAACTAAAATGAGTAGAAAGAGCAAGGAAAACTGAGGAAGCTATACACCTACATTGTTAAATGTTTATCTCTTTTTCAGTCATGGACGACACAGATATTTACTATTGTCAAGTCTGAAAACAGTTACAGTACACGCACATGTGACCTTTGCAAAGCATTCAAAAAGCCCCAGAGAAGCAGAAAAATGTAAAGGGTTTAAGGAGAATGTCTAAGTGCAGGATTCTGTCCCACTCTTATTAAACAAAAGGAATCATTCTATGGCAACTGTTGCTTGGCGACTTCATTCAGGGACATTCTATTGCGCAAGCCTTGGGAAGGAGAGGACTGTCTAGGAAAACGAATGCAGAGTGATAGCTCAGATACTCTATTGCAGCAAAAACAGCAAAGAGCCTTGGGGCCCTTTAAAGACCAATAAACAGATTTATTCATGCACTCCAGGCCTCATCGTGATGCACAAAGTGTTATCCTAAATTAGAAATACATATGACTGGACCACTCTTAATACTCATTATTGGATGGTGGAAACAGTGAGATCAGAAGGAAATGCAGAAAATACATTTGGAGATATTTATATTATTAACAGTGTCTATCCCAAAACAGTTTTCCCTATCAAGCTACAGAAGACAGAGTTGAACCTGTTGAACAAGTGTAGCTTAGCTGTTACATTGAAATCTGTCAGAGAAGTTCATTTGCTCAAGATCACCTTACGGTCACAGGCAAAGGGTCCTCAGAGCTTGAAGTGCTCCTAATTTGTTAACATCATCACATCTATTTATTCTTCGGAGTGGAATGCACTAGGGCAGGAGTCCACACATCTTTTACTGAAGGGCTATATGTGGTCTTAAAATTCATCCACTTAGCTGGGTTCCTGTATCTGTGTAGCAGTTAACCATTTTAAATTGGGAGGCTGCCTATAAGCGAAACACAAGATCTGGGGAAGAATCCTCACGTGACCAGCAGCTGCCTCGTGAAGGGCCAGGCCGGGCCCATCTTGTCAGCAGCAGGAACAAGAAGATGGTGAAAGTCAGCTGGGGTGGCGGAGCATAGGGTGGCAGGGGCCTCAAAGTGCAGAGCGGCAAGGGCGGCTGCAGCTGGGGAGGCTGCGGCTTCGTGCCATGTTGCCAGGCCAAGCTGGGGCTTCTTGCATCCCCAGAGACGTGGCGCACCAAAATGCTGCTGAGATGCAGCGTGGTGCGGGATGGCCAAAAGAGCAGAGATGGGGGGGGGGGGCAGAATACGCAGTTGGGAGAAGTTGAAAGGCAGGCTCTCCCTTACCTTGAAAGAAACAAATCTCAGGGCTAGGAGGGACCAAGCCAGGAATGGCTTGGATCAGAGTGGGTCCTCCGCTAACAACCAGAATTCGATTAACAACGGCAAGAGGGGGGACTTCCGGTGGGGATAATGGTGGTTTAATCATCTCTCCATGAGAGGGGAAATGGCACCGCAGCTGGATTTTTGGCTGGCAGCAAGCGCTGGCCACCCAACTTGCTCCAGATCAAGGAGGAAATGAGGAAATCAATCCACACGGTCTCCGGACAGCCATTGCTCAAAAGCTAATTGCAGAGACGGAAGCTTCTGCAAATGGCTTCTGTGTCACGTGGCCGGGAGGTGGGGGAGCCATCTTTGTTTGAAGTCTTTTTTATGGACTAGAGCCAACCAAACCACATTTCTAAACACAGCGGAATATAATTTTTTTGCAACTTAAGAGAGACCTTCCTTGGGGCTTATCCTTATTTTGGGGACTATACTTTTAAAAGAAGAATTAGAGCATTAATTTGAATCTGATAAATTTGCAAAAAGCTGGATGGCAAACAGAATTTAAAAGAAATTTCAAAATTATTTACAGTGAAAAGGGAAGATTTATCTGTTAGAAGCTGATTTTTTTACAAAACTCCATTTGCAGTGACAAGGTTTGCTTTTTCCATGGAAAAGTTTCTTGTTTTGCTGGATTATGTCTGTTGATTGGCTGGGTTTTTAAAACAGAAGACTGCAACTTGATCCCTGTAAGCTGTTCTTTGACACGCGCCTGCAATTCCAGCTTGAAAGACACTAGAGGGCATGAATTGTCAATTTATTTTCATTTGTAATTTATTCTATTCGGCTATACATTTTACTTGTGTAAACCAGAAAAAAAATTAAAAAATGAGGTTTGCTTTGAGCAAAAAAAAAAAAAAAATGGCTAGAAATAAGTCCTTTGGAGCAGCTGTTAGAAGATAAAATAACTCCTTTAAGTTTACTCCGGTCGATGTTTGATGAACTAGGATCTAAATTTAAGTCCCTTGGAAAAAAATATAGAGGAAAGAGTGGATAAGATGACTAACTTTGAAAAAGAGGTGGAGATTGACTCAAATGTAGAATTGGAGTTCAGAAAAATGTTGGACTATGAAGGTGGTATGAAATAGAATTCCACAACAGAAGTTGTGTATTTGAACATGAATTTAAGATGGCCAAAAGATAAGAGTGGTATGGAAAAAGTTTCCAGAATGGAATTACAAATGGAATCAACTGAAGTTACAATGTTTAAAGAGGGCATACAAATAATAGAGAAGAATGACTTGGAAAGATTTTTTATCTTGGATTTGCAAAAGGAATGTGTTGAATCGGTGAGGCTGTTCCTGGGAAGAGACAAAGAGAAATTACTGGCGATGTTGGGGAGAAGACAAGGAGACAATGGGGAAACAACTTGTGGAACATTATTTGAAAGGATTAAAGTTTAAGCTTTTTAAAAGTAAACAAAAGGTTTACAAAGTGAACTTATTGGATTATGGTTAACATATATGCTGAGACTTTCGGTAGTTGTTAATGGGATTTTTTTGTGATCACGATTTTGTGACCACAATGCTTTAAGGATCTGTGTATAAAGTGTATTAAGGATAAAATATATTTGCAATTACATTTATGGAATGTTTGTTATTATATATAAAAACAGTAGTAAGGTTTTTATAGGTATAAAGATGGAAAGTTAGGACATTATCTATAACTTTATTTTTATATATGATAACAGCAGCAGAGGTGGAAAGATAAGACATTAGCTACAGTGGAAAAATAGCAGATGAAGCTGATGCAGTTGGTGGAGATGATAAAATTGACAGCTTTTTTGTGGGTTATAGAAAAAAATTAAATTATGTTGTATGGGTTTGATGATTAGAAATAATATGGGTTAATAGAAATAATGGAAGTTATGTTGTAAATTTAGAACAAGAGTTTGATATGTATTGTTATTAAAATCTGTTGCAGGGAGGGTTGGAAGTCCATTCTTTTTTTTTTTCCTTATGTTGTTTTTCTTTTTTTTCTTTTCTTTTCTTCACCTTTGATCTTTACTATTTTCTCTTTTTCCAATTCTTTCTATTTTTTTTCTTATTCTCTTTCTTAATATTAGTTTCTGTTAGTTTTTACTTTTTAAAAAATTTAATAGAGTTATTATTTTATTTTATTTATTTATTTATTCAACTTGTATGCAAGTTGAAAAAAAGGCAACAGGGAGTGCCAGGATTGCCATTGCTAAGAAATGCAGTCATGTGATGTCAAGCTTTATGACTGCATCGCTTAGCAATGAAAATTCTGGTCCCAACTGCCTTCGTAACTCAAGGCTACATGTACAGTGTACACTGATTAGTTAAGATTGCAATAAAATACTATGGACAATCAATGCCCAGCAGAGGGCTCCAGAGAGCTTTTAATCTACCCTTGGATGCCTCAAAGATAAAAGGGTACATTTAGACTGGGAAGTAAATCTATCTATCTATCCATCTAGGACAAAAGATATGGCAAACTACTTCTGTATTACTGCTAAGAAAACTATATTGATGTGTGTATGAAATTACCAGCTGATGAGTTCAGCTTGAAGGAAACTTAATGATACAATTAATAAAAGATTTATATCATGCATTCTACCACTCAATACCTTAGATTCTGTGGGAAAAGTAGGCCTCCATATGGTAAAACATGATTAAAGTGGGGATGTACGTAGATCAACCAAGCATCCTCTGCCTCACAACAGTTCTCATAGACAGGAAAACCAATAGAGTTAGGGAAATGTTTAGGGACAAAGAGAAAGTCTCCTTCTAAAAAAGTAGAAGTGCCTACAGGATCCATTCCTTTTCTCCAAATGATGAAAACAGTGTCATACCATTGCAATGTAAGCTCCATTCCTTTCCAACACTTTTATAACATCACCACACACTATCAAAAGGGCATAGTTTGTGGCAGGGAAGTGTGATGCTGCTCTCATCATCTGCCATCCTTTGACCATCCCCAGCAGATACCTCTGCAAAAGATTTGAACATAAATACACACACTCCTTGCAAACCAGCAAGCAACATTCTACTTGTGCTCACTCTTTGCTCTGCTAATTTTGAGCAGGGCAACTCTACACCCAAGTTCCACTGACTGAAGCAGTCTCTGCCAAGGGTGTGGGAGAGGTGATCTGTCCTGTAGGCATTAGTTGTGCCTTCAAGGAGGAAGCACCTTGGGCATATATCTACTGCTAGGCGGAGAACCTTTTATTGGGACATTATGGAGGTGGGAAGGGTTGGAGCTATTTATTGAAATGCTGAATCAAACCTTCTCGTTTTCCTGGGAGGCCTGCAACTATATCTGTTTGAAGCTAGCATAGCTAAGTCCCCTTGCATTCGTTTCAATGATAGAGGGAATTCCAGAAAAATAAAGCACATGAAGCTAAAAAGTCTGATAGAACTACCACCACCCTCTTTTGCTTTGGTGGGTATCACATGGCCTGGCCTTGGAAATGGAAGCTCAGAAAAAGGCTGATCTTGTATGAGCTCGAAGCAAAGCAGGATTTGGCCTGGTTAGTACCTGGAAGGGAGCATGCTACACAATTCCAGGACTGTAGCCTATACCTGAAATCTTCACCAAATCTGTTAGGACCATATTGCAGTAGCCTTTTAGAGTTGTTGGCATTTTCTGTTAAGTGAAAGGTTTTTACAATATGATTCTATTTCTCCCATTTTACAATTCTGGCTTCCATGTATTTTATAATAGCCAACTAAGAGTTCTTAGACTGTGCCATTTTTAAATTCTGTGTGGTTAGCTTGCAGTTTCCATTTATTAAATTTGTAGTGTTGTGCTTTGATATTTTTATAAGCTCTCTTGGATGTAATTTGGAAGCTGTGTCTCAGCACCTTTTCCAACCCTTCAAATAGCGGGAGCAACAGCCCCTAGAATCCCTAATGATCAGCCATGGTGGAGGGCATTAGGAAGGGAAACGTCACTTTGGGTCATGGTTGTAGCACTTCCATGAGCTTTGAGTGACTAGCAAGGATAGACTCTAAATGTGAGAGAGGTTGCAAAGCATTTTAAAGGGTGAAAAGACTTAATGTCCCCATAAATCCCCCAAACTCTCCCTAAATGCACAAACACAGGTTTTGATCCCACCAGTTCTGAGGAGGCTTTGGGGGCATAAAATGAATGCTCTTAGACCATATGTGGTCTCCTGGCGGTGTATTTTGCACTCCTGCTTTAATTCCATTGGGATCTTCCTAGTAACCTAAACATGTCCCTTCTTTAGCCTGTTCTCCCTTAATGCATGCCTGCACCCCCATCGAACTAGCTAAAGCTGACTCAGCCTCTCTTTAACCACTATTTAATCCTCAGGACTGCAAAATGGTACAGAAAACTGGCCAGTTAATAAGCAGCAGACTCCTAGGAATGTTCTTCCAGATGACCTCTCTCTCCCCACTTGAAGAAAGCAATGAATGCCTTGTAAATATGGATTTAATAAATATCAAGAGGAAAGCACCTGTAGAGGGCAGCAGTGTGTGACTTATTCAGCGCACAGGCATACAGCTTCCACCCACCCCCACCTCCGCTTTTTTTAAAGGTAAATTCAAGCTGGATTTTCCACAATGCATTTCAAGAATGTAAGGAAGAGATGGCTGCTGTTCTTCCTTCCCCATAGCCCTTTTGTTGCTTTGCATTCTTCAGGCAAGCTGCAACAAAGGAAATGTACAGCAGAGAGTAGCTTTCCTCAACTCAGCCCCACTTCAGATGCATGGACTTCATCTTCCAGAATTCCCTGCCAGCGTTGTCGTGCAGAGAATTCTGTGAAACGTGGAGGGGAGCCCAGTTGCTGGGTGCTTTAGCAGAAGGGCTGTCGCTCTTGCTAACACAAAGGGTATTTCTGCACTGCAGCCTTAAGCTGCTAGATTCACATGTATAAACCAGCTAGAAATGAAGCCGGCGTAAGAAATCCCTTTGTGGATTTCATCCCCTTCCTGCACCTTGGCCATGGTCCATCCAGACCTCATTTCTGATTGGTGGATTCCTTTTCTTTATCCCTTCTGGACTAGTAAAAAGAAAAGTGAAAATACCAGAGTTTTACCAGTTTTCCTGACACTTGGACTAGAAGCAGAAAGTGGCAGAAGTTGTGACAATTTCACCTGCTAAAACATGCTGACTAAAGACAGGTACGTATGTCATTGTTCCATCAGTGAACTTGTTTTTGTTTTTTTGTTTTTTTAAGTTAAAATTTGTTTAAAAAATAGCTGTGGAGCTGATTGGAGGGGAGGACGCATTCCTGCCACAGTGCCCAGTAACCAATTGGAGCGGCGGGATTCACTACAGCAGACGAACCGGACAGCACCACCTGAGATAGCACAAGTGAAAAACTTGACCACTGATATGTATTAGAATAAGATGGTAGAGTTCCCCACCCAGGGGCTGAGGCCAGGCAACAGATGACATTGTGTATTCCCACCCTCAGGAAATAGTCAGCGGCCCATACTCACACTAAGGCAAGCTAGTCATGAGGATCAGCCCGAAGTCACAGGTTAAATAACTCCAATTAGGGTGCTCTCTTGAACATACCAGGAGAAGTTCCTTCAACCTGGAGCTCTGACAGACAACTAATGTTATTGCTAGTCAGAATGACTGGTGGTCATGGCTGATGGGAGATGCAGTGTAACAAGTCTGCCAAGGTTTTTAGGTTGAGAAAGGCCACACTAGTGAACTTGCAAAGTTAGGACTTCATTACCAAAAGATTTCTGAAAGCAAACTCCCCTGAAGAGGACAGGCTTTGCTGGTCCAGTCAATGGCAAGGTTATGACTGCATCATAATACATTCAGCCGCTGCTGTTGTCTAATGATGCTTGTTCTTTGCCTCTCTACAAAATCTTTCCCCTCTTTTTTGCCTTCTGTTATTCATGAAGAACATATGCAAATGGAAGAAGAATTCATTAAACCAACTGCCAAGCACCAACTCTCACTCTCTACAAAGTGCCCTCTGAGCGCCAAGCTTTCCAGGCAGTATCAGCTGAGACTGAGCTTCTTCAGCTGCAGTTGGAGGTTACATTTTTGTAGGCTTTCTTATGGGAAGCTGTTGGTCTGTGCTCAGGGAAATGTGTTATATGCAGAAGCATTCAGACAAGCAAAGCCCACAGGCCTTATGTTTCTAACATGAAATATTACAGTTCAGAATGAGGGCATTGTGGGTTTGTCTGTCTATGCAAATTACTGTGGTATTCTGGCAAAATAAGTCATTAGGATAAGCCAATATCTATGCAGGAAGGAACATAATTTATTAGGGTCAGGAAATCTAGAGTGACCTAGCCTAAGCTCTAACTCGATTACCATATGGAAAAAAGAAAGTAAATGATGGATTGCTAATCTTCCCAGAAAGTTAGTTCCCTGCATTTACCCATATGTTTTTTCCAGAGCTGGTGAGATTTGCTGCAGTGTGTTAAACTAATAGAATTAAGTCCTACATCAGCATACACACAACATCTGCATTATGTCTGCATAGGATGTGGGAGTTTACACAGGGATTCTGGAATTGCGTCATTCGATCAATGCCTACCAGGCATAGTTACCTTGGACTGTTTCCAGGTCAGGCAGAGGAGGCTGATCTGGGAACAAAGTGGGTCAGCTACATCCAGCATAAACATACTGGGTGATGCTGTGTGCCAGGCTGCAATCCAGGATGTCATTCTTGGGCTGGGATTTTTAATGGAAGCCTGTTTTGAGGTAGAAAATTTCCCACAATAATTTGTCTAGGTCTGAGCCAAGCTTTGAGATCAGATACCTGCCATGCCTAAGGCAATTAAACAGTAAGTAAAGACCACATTGTTGCATTCCCCAGAGCCAGAACATGACTGTATACTCCTTAGGGCAGTGACCGTGTGTGTGTGTGTGTGTGGTGTGTACATGTGTGTAAGGGTCATGGTTATGAAAATGTATCGTGTATATTGTTGGCAATGTATATGTGTAATAAATCCGGCATGGAAGAAGCAATACACAATGAAAACAAGAGAAAATGTAATGATTAAGGCACCAAGTTAGAAATGAGGAGTTCTAGTCCAGCCTTAGGCATGAAGCCAACTGGGTGACCTTGGGCCAGTCCCTCTCTCTCAGCCCTAGGAAGAAGGTAATAGCAAATCACTTTTGAAAAATCTTGCCAAGAAAGCTTCAGGGACTAGTCCAGGCAGTTGCCAGGAGTCAAAACTGACTTGAAGGCACTAAAAAAATGTTTTAAGCTTCTTCAGAGTTCTTTTTCTCAAGGATATCTTTATTGGCTTTATAAAAATACTCTTTTGTCTCCCTCTCAATCAGAGGAAAAGTCTTGCTGTTGCTGTTGCTGTTGCTGTTGCTGTTGCTCCTCCTCTCTTCTTCTTCTTCTTCTTCTTCTTCTTCTTCTTCTTCTTCTTCTTCTTCTTCTTCTTCTTCTTCTCTTCTCTTCTCTTCTCTCCTCCTCCTCCTCCTCCTCCTCCTCCTCCTCCTCCTCTGCTTACTTACTCATATAAAACTTAAGAGACTGTCGTACTTCCAAGTAAAATGTGCTGCACATAGATGGTTACCAGCAGACATATTACATGGAATACTGCATGAGACAGAAAAGGATTCTTTATGCCATGCTAACATATAGTAAGGAGTACAGCACATGGAATCCAGCCTCCTGAGGATCTCAGTTTCAGTTAAATTAGCAACAAAATATGACATTTTTAGCCATCATTACTTCTATCCTTCACAAAGAATATCAGCTTCTGGGTGAGGGGAGAAAAGGTAGTTCACACTCCCACCCTCAAGGGCTTTCTAGAAGCTTCTGGATCAAGGTTAACAAACAGGAAGTTTGAACTCAGTGGAGTTTGCTTTATCCAGCAGGACATGTGATCAGAGTATGGGAAGAGAGATAGGAGGACCTTTACTAAAATCATGTTGGCAAAAGAGGATTACAATACCAAAAAATGTGCTAAAATGGCTTTCTCAGATCAGGTGTCTACCAGATAAGGTAGGGACCACTTTGCCAGAATTGTAGTCATGATGACCAGGAATTCTTCTAATCCCTCTAGAGGGCAGCTGGATAGAGAAGGCTTATACCTGTGACAAGCTGGACAGTGCATCAGACCTTCGTGTTCATTTATGCACCTTGAGGGATAAAATGTACCCAGTCCCACTATTTCAAGGGACTGAGATTTAACTTCCACAGCTGAATCCTGGAAGATGGCAACAGGGCATCTAAAGCATGTAAACCAAGGGACAATGTTTTATCATATTAGATATATTTAAAAAACAAAAATTTTCCCTGGAAGTGGAAACAATAGGAGGACATAAAATTTTGTAATTCATACAGTGAAGCTGAAACTATTCCTTATGAGGGTCACAAGGCTATCTCTGAAATCAACATTCTTGTGCTCAGTTTATTGGAATCTCTTGTTTGTTTGTTTGTTTGTAAATTCTTTTATGCCATTTCAGTCAAATATGCATCTAACCAACTTACACAAGCGGTATGCAATATGAAGCGTATATACAATATTAATAAGTCAACTTCCCAATAGAAGTCATAACATCCAGAGTGCCCACATATATTTCACATCTCAGTTCCTGAATGCCTACTTAAATAACCAAGTTTACAATATTTTTCTAAATATTAGTATGAGGGTGCTGATCTTATTTCATGTTCATTCACTTAGAAATAGGAACAAGACATTGTACTTGAACACAAATAGTGCCAATTATTTACTGTATTAGTTTGTATATAATGTTAAACTTCACTTCAGTTAACAACTCAGTTCCATGTGTGTCTGGATTGATTACTATCTTTACCTACCCTCCAATGAGAGGGTCTGTCTGTCTGTCTCTCTGTCTGTCTGGCTGTCTATCTATCTTATAAACCACCTGACTCCCAAACGACTCTGGGCAGCTTACAATTAAAGACCAACTCATTAAAAGAAAAATACAACAGATCAGAAGAGCAAAGTACAGAAAAGCTAAACCAAATCCAAAACCAAAAACGGGGCTGGGAGAACACAGAATTCCACCACAGGGAAGTCCCATAAAGAATGCTCACTTCCAAGGCCCTTCCAGAGAGAACCAGTTCCACCTCACTGGGGAGCAGGGACCAGTCCCCCTCCCCCATTAAGAGCTAACATTAGAACTGTCCAGTAATTTATTGGTTTCTGAGTTAAAGCTACTCCATCCGAGTTGATACTCAGGGTTGAGTCTCAACCTGTTCATAGTCTTCAAACACTGGATCAAAACTTCTTCAGTATCTACCATTTGTTCAGGGGTAGAGCTGTATAACTGGGTATCATCCGCTTATTGATAAACTGTACTCCAAACCATTAAATAACCTCTCCCAGTAACCTCATGTAGATGTTAAATAAAATAAGGGAGAAGACTGAGCCTTAAGGCACTTTTTGAAGGCTCAATGACTCAACCTCTCATCTTTCCCACACATCACCTGGATTCATCCATTCAGGAAAAAGCGAAACCACCAACTCTCAAGCCTCCTTGCAGACAGTCCATACGAATACCAAAGTCCATGGTATCAAAGCCCCCGGGAGTTTCCATCAGGACCACTAGAGCTTCACTTCCCCATCTAGGTCCTACTGTACATCACTAACGAGAGTGACCAGTACAGTTTCTGTCCTGACTGAGAAATGTCTAGATAATCCATTTCTTCCAGAGCTCTTTGCAGCTGCCACAACACCACCTTCTCCACAACTTCCCCCATAAAAAGGAGCTTGGAGACTGGGCAGTAGTTGTCTGCTATAGCTGGATCCAAGGTCAACACATTAAGAAGGGGGCAGACAAAGCCTTTTTCAGGGTTTCCAGCATCTTCCACTTCCTCCGTGAATCATCCACCACAGTCTGGATCCAGGCCCCTGTCCCCTATCTGGCAGATCATGCAAGCCCAGTATGACTGGAGCTCATTAATATGTCTACTGGTGGCTGGTGTTTCTTCAAGACAGGACAGCCAGGCTTCACCAAAACAGATATGAAACACAATTGCCCTCATGCTGGTGTACTCTCTCTTCCCCTTCCTCTTATGCCAAGACTAGAAACTCATCCAAACCCAGCAAATTCTGATCTGTACATAAATCAGTATTGCAAACCATGTTCTAAAATCCAAATAGCTGCATGTACACCTAGAGTTCCCAGGCATGTAGCAGAGCAGAGGGAGGAGAGAAGATATTGAAAAGTAAATTGAGGAAAGAAACTCATATTCTCAGAAGGAGGGGCTCTGGGATGCAAACTATAAATTTACTCTGATCCATATTTATCCTAAGTCGATGCTTTAAACAGCTCATATCCCCTGGGTGTCTCTTTCATCTGATCACCATTTTGGCTGAAACATTTATGGGGCTCAGTCTATGCCAATCCCACTTTATTATTAACATGGCAAAATGATCCTAGTTCTGATCCACATACTATTCTGTTGCTCTACACACACACACACACACACAGACATTTACATATTATGATTGACATCACGCCATGCAGTAACTGCTAACATTATCATGCTTGCCAGCATGTCCAAGGATAAGAACAACCCTAGCCTGTCTCTTTGCTTCATCTTCTCCTAATCAGTGACTGATTTCATCTTTACTAGTTGGTCAAGGGATATTTTTATGTAAGATGAAACTAAGAAAGGGTTTGCACAACACACAAGGGTAAAATATAGTTCGCTAATTCATGGCACAGTGTCTTGTACAAACTTAGACTATAATCCAATAAATCATGATTCCATTATCCATATCTTAGTATATTACACAAATCCAGTGAAGTGTATAACCAAGATTATGAAGAGAAAGCATAAATGTATTTACTTATGGGTAAATTTACTCTTTGATGTAACTTAGATTGAAAGATGGCAGTTAGCCCAAGATCTCCAAAGAAGTTACACAGCTCAGCAAAGAGTTTGAAACCAGATTTTCCTTCCCAGTGGAAGCCCAACAGTTTATCCATAGATCTTCTTCAACCTGGTGCTCTCATCTGATGTTGGATTGTAAACAGATCTCCACTTACCCACCAGTCAACATGATCTAAGTTGTCTGGCACAAATATAGAAGGTTCATTTCAGTCAGAGCCTCTCTTTATGAGGAAAGATTATCTGGTAAGAGTACACTACCTTGTCCTTATTACTGCCTTGGAAACTACTGTTTAGTAAGTTCTTTCTCTCCCTCTCTCTCTCTGTCTCTCCCTCACACACACACACATTTCTCTTGGCATTACAAACTTTTGGGTATGATGGGGTGGCATTTGCTTGTGTGAAATAGCTCTTGGATTCTTGCACATGCCAAGTTTAGAAAGGGTGGGATGTATCCCTAAATACCAGGTTGACCACTATCAGCCCTGAATTTAAAAGGTAAATGGAAGGAAAACTGCATGAGTGAATAAATCAAGATCATCACTATACCCATCAGAGAAAGTGCAGTAAAAAGCTTGACCTCAGGGAATAAAATGCTGATCTCCTATTTCCAGGACAAACCACTAGGCCCCAGCTTGAGCTATTAACCTCAAAATTTTACAGCCTCCCATTTACTCACTAGAGAATAGCAAAACACAATTAGGCAGCCGAATGTCCCCCTACCTTTTAGCGGGTAACCTTTTCACCTCATTACCTATTGGCACTATTTATTTTTACAGCATTGCCTCGTAGGAGCTCTTGAGGTCTGTCCTTCCCCCTTCCCCAAAGATGCCTCTATAGCATGGTGCACCCAGTATTGTCATGACCTCACCTCCTTCACAAGAATGTCTCCCAGCTTTCTCTTTTGCACTAATCCAGCCTTAATTGGCTTTTTGCCACCCCCATTGCTCAAATCAAGGATGCATCACCATGCATCAATCAATTCCAGACAATGTGTCATTGCATCCCCATCTGAACACCAAAATAGGGAGGGAGGAACAAAAAAGACATTTATTCATCAGCTGTATCCATCCAGGATGGCCATTTTGAGATAAGCTGCATTCCCAAAGAAGGCTATTCAAATACAACAGACAGAAACACAAATGGATTTCAGAAGTACAAATGTTAACACAATATACCACGAATATAACACAATATAACTTAAATTCTGCACCAAGAGTCTTTTTAATTCATGCATATCTGTGCTCATGGTATTTAATTTTATTAGCATTATGCTAATACATTTTTTTCTTCCCATGTCACCAAAGGGCTTTTTGTAGGACCCAATGAATGAATAAACAGTTCAGTTTATGCTCTCAGTCCCCCTGTAGCCTTTCCTTGAAATTTCTCAGGAAGACAACTCCACAGTCTCCCCAAATATTCTGAAATTATCTGATTTTCCCAGAAGGTCATTCTGACAAGTCACTGGAAACTGACAGTCTGGTACTTGTTTCTGATACTAATCACCAAATAGTACGTATTCAGAGACATCCCATTTCTTAACTTTTAGTATGTTTCCACCCATCTGAGCCATTTTTTGCATCTTCCTTATGTTGTGGGACTTCAAGTTTCTAATAAAAATTATGTAGGCCTGAAGGCTCCTCTCACCTGCTCCTAGGTAGATAATTCTCAACAGAAATAAGCACAGCTTTAAAAAGTGAGAGCTATTCCATTATCTAACTTCTTCAGTAGAAATTTCCTATAACAGAGGTTTGATTGTGTGTATGAGAGGCACCCGTGACAATTCTTAATTAGATTTGCAAATATACATGTATAATTTAAGGACATAAGGACATTAGTGCAAAGACTCTTACACAAAGTGGGAAATTGAACTTACATACTACTGGGAAAGGCAGGCAAAAAGAATCCATGCAAGAGTAGCAATAAAGAGGGAAGGGGGGATCTGTGAAGCTTTTTTTTTTTTTTTTCATTTCTTAGAATGAAAGATACTGAAGGAATAGCTTTGCTGCCCTTAGGTGATGTTGTCTTGGGAACAGGAAGGTTCATACAGGAGAGGATATGGGGGGAGCTGTCTCCTGAACATATGATCCAAAGAGTAAAAGCCCCACGGATCTACGCTAGGAGTTGCTGCTATATAATTTCACCTTGGGGAATCATTAAGACAGTGAAACGGGGAAAGGAGTGAGTTGAGACCGCTGCTGCCATTCCTTTCTTCTCAATCCGACAACAACAACCAAAAAAAAAATGGTCACAAGGGACTACTCTGGACAAAAACGGGGAAGATCCAATCAGGTCCAAAGCAGGACTGGATACAGGTATTTTCCTGTGCTTCAGGAAAACATTCAAATGTTTCCCTTTGCACAGGCATCATTATTGATATTGTCCTTTTGGTGGACAGTATGGTGACTACAGTCCTTTTGCCTACTCCATTTAAAGAAATGAAATGAAATAATGAAATGAAATGAAATGAAATGAAATGAAATGAAATGAAATGGGGATGCTGAGGGAGAGATGAAAATGTATCTTCCCCTTTCCCACCCCACAAAACAGGAGTACAGGAAAGGAATGAAGATTGCAGGTAAGGAAAGTGTGTGATAGCCAACAATGTTCCCTTCTAAGGGTTTTCCAATCAGCATCAGAAGATAAGAAAAGTCCCTCTGGATCAGATCTATCTTGTCTGGTGTGTTATTTCCCACATATCAGCACAGCCTGGTGCCTCCACAAAGTCTACAAGCAACAGCTTGAAGCCCCAACTGCTGCCCACAAACTAGCATTCAGTGTCATGCCCCTTTTGAACTAGGAAGAACCAAATCCATGTGTTTATATGTACCCATGAAACCCTGTATTGCTTATTAGAGCAAATCCCTAGGACAGGCTTCCCCAACTTTGATTTCTCCAGATATATTAGACTACAACTCAAAGAATTCCCAGCCACTATGGGCTTGATATCAGAGAGTACGATGATGATATTTTAATCTAGTGCTTCTTTCACCAAAAAAAAAAAAACCTCTTGGCTCTTAATTCAGCATAAATGAATAGTGCAGATAACAGAAAGCAGTACATGTAGAAGGAAGGGGCTTCTTGTAATGAAAGTTCTTGCTATGAAAGTAAGTATATTAGAAATGGGTAAGTGTAAGATCAAATTATCAGAAAACCCACTCTCCCTTCTTATCCCTCCCTCCCCACTTCGTTGGCCACCTGTGGCAAGAGAAGCATCTCTTGATCTCTTCTCTGCCCCCTGGGGATGGCAGGAGAAGTGGGTGGATGGTTCCTGTGGTTCCAAACCTGCAATCCCACACAGTGATCACTCTGTGGATCGCAGAAGACCTGCTGGTTTTCTGCTGCCAGGTATTGGCTGTTCTCACCCTGGTTCTTTCTCCCTGCCTACTTCTCATGTAGACAGAATCTCTATTCTGCGTCATCACTGAGGCAGAAAAGGGGTGGAAATGCAGCCAGACCATCTTTAAGCCAGCATAGCCTTTTGCTAGGTCGCATACTGGATAACAGCACTATTGGGCTGCTGTCCGGAAGAGTGCAGTCTGTAATTCTGAGGTCAGATTTGTATTGCTGCTGTTGCTAAATCAAATCAGTTCAGTAAAGCTCTTTGGTAGAATAATGATTTGGTAATATCCTATCACCAATCATTATGCAGAAGAATCTCCTCTTTCACCCCTCCCTTCTACTCAGGAAGAGAGAAAATATTTCTGACACTTATTAGCACATTATTTCCCAAAGCCTGAAATTTGGTTTTGATTTCTTTTAATTTACTAAATTCTCCCCAAAAGTATAAAAATTGCCATCAACCATTGAGCAAATCAGAAAAGACCAAGAGGGATTCCTGCTCAGTTGAACTCTTCCTCCTCTTTACCCCTGTTTGTCTTTACCCCAAAGAAGCTAAGACATCTTTTATCACTCCAAGCCAGGCAAAGCAGTCTAGCACTGCTGAAAGACAATTCTTTTTGATGTTGTTGTTGTTGTTATTGTTGTTTTTTTGTTTTTATCCTTCCAAACCCAGAACGTTTTTCTCACCAAGAAAGGAAACTTCTCTTTCTTTCTTTTTTATTCTCAGGCTGAGCTAGACACAGTACCTCTCATTAAGCACATCAGTCTGTGTATGCATGAAGGCATAAATGTTACATTTTAAAAATATTGGATTACAACTTTAGTTTTATTTCTCTGCTCTCCCTTTCTGTAGCTGAACTCTGTGTATGCATCATCAAAGAGAATCACTTCTCAAAATCCACTGCTTCCCCCACATTTCTTTTTTATAATACTAGCTTTCTCTTATTTAATTGACTGTATTAATTGCAATATATAGTGCTAATAATGCTAGTAATACTAATAACAGACTATTAATTGGTTAAGAGTTCAGTGTAATTGCTAATATTGAATTATTTGTATTGCCTTGTATTCCATTAGCCTCAAATATTATTTAATAAATTGTATTCATTGGCTATTAATTATAGTTTCATTGTTGGACTTCCAGAACACATAAACCTGTTTAATAACCTGCAGCAACCTTTCTCAACTGGGGTTCTATGAGAGATGGTGATTGAAAAAAAAATAGTTTGTCTTTTTACTTTGGGTACTGCACGATGCTAGTGTTCGCAATGCTAGGAATTTTTATGTGCTGCAACTCAGCTGTTGCGTTCTCTGAGACCTGAAAATTTTTCAAGGGTTCCACCAGGTAAAAAGTTTGAGAAAGGCTGACCTATAGTATTCAAGATCCTGATAGAATTGGCACTGCAGGAAGTTCACGTTTGTCACAGCTAACAAGAAACCATACATATCACTGAATGTGTGGTGGAAGAGTTTGCTACCACTAAATGGTGGTGACCAGGCGGTGATCAAGCAGTTCAGTTCTGATCTCTTAGCTAGCAATACCTGTAAATTGGAGTATGCAAAATGGCACAGGAGTAAGCAAAAAGATGTCCCATTTTCCCCTTGCTCCATCCCATCCTGCAGCTACCAGTAATAAAAACAGCATAAAGTATGGCCATGTGAAACCCTTTGTTAGTAGAAGCAGCAGAAAACCTGTAATGCACTAATTTGGCCCAGAAGCAGCAACCCACAGCTGAAAGAACCTGACTCTTTCTCCGCATTTAAATCTACTTTCTATCCAGCACAGACAAGCACTTCTCCAGAGAGCACTAGAACTGTTTTATAAAAAGCGGAATTTAAAAAGAGGTTTTGTGCTGTTTCAAAAGAGCACTAAACCATAAGAAGACCACATCATGCCCAGCCAGCACTTTATGAAGACTTACCTGGGCAGCTGCCTCTGCAGAAATCAGGGGACCAGTCTCTCCTGAAGCCCAAGCCAAATGGCCATGGAGGGCAATGCCCAGCAACTAGCAGGGAAGGGGGTTGCCTACAGCAGCTTGAAGTAGCCAATAGGAGCTGGGCAGATCCCAGCCTCTGACCCCCTAAATACAGTGTAAGCTATCTTTGCTGTGACTGAGGATGAGATGAAGGCAAGGTCATGCTGAAATATCTTTTAAAAATGCTTCACAGGGCACCTTCATGTTGTAGCCAGAGAGACATGAATCCTTTAGTCGCATTCATTGCAACTCATGGTGCTGGAGTAGACTGAGGAGGGCAAATCAGCCAAGGTTTGGTTCTGCCTTGTGAGATCCCCTTGAGGTCTGGCTCTCAACCTAAAGAATTCTCTATTCTTTACATTAGTGCTAGATAATTTCTCTCCTTGGTTTTTCCTAAATACCTGGTCAGTCCAGGCCTTTCTGCTCTAAAAACTATCCTGAGTCATGTGCTTTTAAGAACCACTAGAACAAGGCTGCCAATCACTGGGTCTGCCTATAGCATCACTCTTCCTTGTTCAGCCAGACTAGATGAGGAGATCTGAGAACATTAAAGGATTGAGGATGGGAACTCTGGGACAGTACAGAGGACAAAATAAACATCTCTTCTATGCCTACTTCAGAATTCCCCTTCTCTTGTCCAAGGAAGCCTGGTCCCTATGTGCAAAAGAATGAGAAGGCAACAGAATGCTTTGATGGCAGAGGGTGGACTACATAGTGGACTATGTAGTGAAATGTGATCCTACTTTAATAGGTATATCCAAAAGAATCAAGAAGAACAAAGAGGGTTAGTTGGGGTGGGTAAGCCATGTGTAAATAAACTAACTTTGAATTGTTTAATTGAAAACCTCTGTTACCATATTGGACCACTTACTGAGGATCACATTTTTGAATTCATCAGTACACTTAAAGCCTTCCTGCAAACAGCAGCATGGGAGATATAATTTTCTCTCCTGATGTGTTAGTCATCTATCTGCAGGAAGGGTTGTTTTTAATATAGAAGAGTGTTTACTTGCTTTGGTGGAATTCATTTATCACCTCCGGGCTCCACTATCACACATTACGCAACAATTCTTCTACCTTGCTTGGCTTTCTGGCCAGTTAGATAGCTACCTGGGGACTCGTTCAAAGGGTATTTTCTCACAACACATAGTGATGATAATCCTGGATTCACTTGGTAGGGAGCAGCCACCCATTTTAGCTCTGGGTTGCAAAGATGCAGCCTGAACCAACAAAGGCTGATTATCCTTCCTCTCTTTGAGACTCTTTCCTTTAGTGGCTTCAGCTGCTGGTTTGGAGAGGTGCTGGGTTCCTCCCTGCCTCAGAGAGATGCTCAGTCCTGGGCCACGCCTGGCACTTCTCCCAGCCCTGTGTTGCCTTCCCACAGCAACAGTACCCAGACAAAACAGCAGCTCCTCCTTTTCCACACCCCGCCAGCCTGGCGGGCCAGCCCTGATCTCCTCTTCCTGCATGCCTTGACCTGCTCTGATCTGCTTCAAAAGTCTGGCTCCCAGGTTTCCCTGGTAATAGACTGTTAGCAGCCAGCAAGGAAAGCTGGAAATGGAAAATAGAGGGCCATGGTGAATGACACCAAAGAAGCTGCCCCTGGGGCCTAGCACAGGAGCCAAAAGCCAGGAAGGGCAAGACAAGGCGCCACGTGGGATGTGGACAGGAAATTCTGCTCTTGCGCCAGCTAGCAGGCTAGCCCCAGCTCACAGCTGCAGGGAGCCAGAGCAAGAGGAGGGAGACAGTTGGAATAATATTATTTCTTCCAGCAGCTGTACCTCATCCTTCCTCTCGAGCATGCATGAAAACCAAGATGAGCTGTGGCCAAGGGTGCACAAAGCTATGTGAGGCTGCACATGATTGTGCCCTTTCATGCCAGGTTAATTTGTCCAGAATAACATTTTCCTATAGTGGCCAGTATAATTATATACTGCATTCAAGCCACTAATCTGTTCTTTTGGTGCTGAATGAATGCTTAAATTCACATCAGTGACATTGGATTTGCCCCACCAGAACTCCGTGTTATTAGTTTTATTTGATTGAGCTGGGGTATCTGCTTTATAAACAGACTAAATTGCTGTGATCTTATGTCGGTGACTTTATGACAATAATACGTATCATCCTTCTCACAACTTCAGTTCAGTTGTATTCAAAAGATTTGCTAAGAGATAGTAATTCTGTCTTTATTTCTTTCATAAGCTTAAGCTACATTATGCTATAGAAAAGCTGCCATGTGTATTATTTGCAGAAATTAGCAATTCACTGTCAACTATTTTGGAAGTTGCTTGAAGGCACAGGTAGAGAAAGTGTGGTCCTCCAAGTGTACTGCAACTCCCAGCATTCTTCACTGTCAGTTGTACTGACTAAGGCTGTCAAAGTCTTAATTCATCAGTTTCTGAAGGGCCACACATTCCCCATCCCGGCTTCAGCTTTTGTTGTCACAGAACTGGCATTACATAGGAATTAAATTTATTTTTCTTTTATACATTGTATTTGTTTGTTTTTGTGCCTTCAAGTCAATGTTGGCTCCTGGTGACTGCCTGGACTAGTCCCTGCAGTTTTCTTGGCAAGATTTCAGAAGTGGTTTGCCATGGCCTGCTTCCTAGGGCTGAGAGAGAGGGACTGGCCCAAGGTCACCCAGCTTTGTGCCTGGCAGGTCTAGAACTCATGGTCTCCCAGTTTCTAGCCTGGTGCCTTAACCACATTCTCAAAATGTAAGTAAGGTGAAATTAACATATAGCATTCATCCTTAATCTATAGCTACACAGGCCCCTAAACCAGTAGAAAAGGATTAAGCATTACAGAACTGCCATATAATTTAAATGAAGAAATCCCACTGTGGAGTCCAAAAGCCTCAGGCAGAAACAAACCCACCATCCAATCCTTTGCACATTTACTCAGAGTAAATCCCACTGAATTCATTGCGGCTTACTCCTGGTTTACAGTGAATAAAATTAGATCAGTCTGTCCCAGAGACATGTGGCTTCTTCCAGTAAAACCTCATCTAGGACAAGTCATCTGCTGTAGCCCAGCCTTGGGAGGCTCTTGGAAGAATGCCACTCATACTACTGTACATCCATCTAACTATGAGAGACTGGAAAATTAATTTGCTGGCTGGAAATTTAAATGGAATTTGGGCTGCACCCTTCAGGCAAAGGAGCTTCACTTCATATTCCAGTGCAGAAGATACAGACCCTTCCAATCAGCTGGAGACCAGGGAAAGAAAAAACAACTAGCAAGGAAGGGATAAAAAGAGATGCATAAGGAAGTGGTGCTGAAAGTATTTCTTCCTTTAAGTGGAATCATAGGCCTTCACCCATTAGGGACTTATAGCAACGTCAAGTCTGCCTTTCCTTCCTTCCTTCCTTCCTTCCTTCCTTCCTTCCTTCCTTCCTTCCTTCCTTCCTTCCTTCCTTCCTTCCTTCCTTCCTTCCTTCCTTCCTCCCATCAGTGTATATGGACCCACTCACCAAGCAACTCTGAGCAGCTAACAAGGGCATCCAGTACAATGATAAAACAAATAAAACCTAATAATGTAAAACATACTGCACCAGCAACCAGACACACAACTCATATTGTACAGACAGCTCATCTAGCTTCCTGGCCCAGAGCCTGGGAGAAGAACTGGGTTTTCAGGGCCTTGTTAGAAGCCAGTAGGGACAAAGCCAACCACATTTCAGGAGAGAGGTTCTTCATCAGGCAGCCACTGTGACAGAGAAGGCATATCTACTGGGTCTCATAAGGTGGTAGTGTTTAATTAATAGGACCCAGAGCACCCCACCCCAGATCATATTTGAAAAGTAGAGATTACTGAAGTCAGATGGTCCCACAAATAACCAGGGTCACTGAAGAGCTTTATAGGTGACAGCCAGCTCCTTGAATTCTACCAGAAGCCCATTGATAACCAGTGCAGCTCATTCAATACTAGTGTTACATGGGCATTCAAAGATGTGTCCATAACTACTCACACCACTGCATTCTGGACCAGCTGTAGCTTCTGAGTGGGCTTCAAGGACAGCCCCATGTACAGCAGATTGCAATAATCCAGGCACAAGGTGACTAAGGCATGAGTGACTGTGAGTAGGGCCCCTAATCCAGGAATAGGTGCAATTGGTGCATGAAATGGATTGTGCAAAGGTCATCCTAGCCACAGCTGCTATCTGCTCTTCCAGCAGGAGCCAGGAGTCTAGGGGAACCTCCAAATTGTGCACCAGTTCCATCTGTGGTAATGCCACTGATTCAGAATGATTGATGGAAGATTTTCAGAGATTGTTGGCACCAGAACCCACAACTTTATCTTGCTGTGGTTGAGACTAAACCTGTTCATCCTGTCCAGACTTCCACAGCCTTCAAATACTGAGGGAGAATTCTAGCGGCATTGCTTGGTCAATCTGGGCTGAGAATTATAACTGGGTATCAAAAGCATATGGATGATAAATAACTCCATACTGCTAGATAACCTTGCCAAAAGCTCTCCCCTCCTACCACCCCAAATAGAACTGGCCTCAGAGGAAGGAGGAGAACCACGGCAACTCTGTGTCCAACACCTGCCCAGCTAGTGCTCTGCAGAGCTGTTAGGCTAGCCCCAAGTCCCAGAGCCACTCCAGAAGGATACCATGATAGATGGTATCAAAAGCCTCCAAGAGCTCAAGAAAGACCAATGTGGATGCACTACACCCAGTGTCAATGATCATCCATAAGCACTATCAATGCTACTGCCCAGGCCTGAATCCTTACTAAAATAGGTTCAAGTAATCCAGTTCCTCCAGGCCCTCTGAAACTGCAGCCCAACTATCTCTGCTATAACAACTTGGAAAGTGGTTGGAAATGATCCAACAGCATTGGGATCTGTGATGGTTTCTTGAGGAGGGAACAGATCATTGCCTCTTCAAGAATGAATTTTCTCCCATTTGAACAAAGACAGCTGAAATAGAACAATTCCTGAAAATATTCTTAGCAGTATAAAACTTGGTTATTGCCTCCTGCCCTAACAGCCTGTGCTCATGGGGAACATGTTAGATTACTCCAGGGCAATTATAGGGTAAGCCCTTTCAGGACATCGTTCCTTTGAAATATGAAGGTCTCAAGTCATTAACTGCTGGAAACCAGGCAAGTTTTTTTGCCTGCCTGGGATCATGAGAAGCAGATGTAGAAGCTATGCTTTCCAAGGAGCCTTGGGACCTGGCAATTTTAGGAAGAAGCTGGAGAAGCAAGTAGAGAGCTACTGCCAGGCATACTTTATGCACCAAATCGGGCTCCTTGCATATATGCTAGTTCTGGCCAATCTTGTCAGTCACAAGGCCCTTCCATACGAGGACTCAAAAGTGGCTCCAGATGTCTGGGACCCCATGATGGTGGCTTCCAGCTGCAGGGTAATACAATTTTATATTTGAAAAGATGAAGCAGTGCAGAATTTCTGGGCAGCCTCTTTCCCTACTTGCCTCAGCCCCTACCTCCTGGACTTCAGCTACCTTTAAGGGGAATTCTGGTTTGATGTTGAATTCTCTCTCTCTCTCTCTCTCTCTGTGTGTGTGTGTGTGTGTGTGTGCGTGCGCGCGCACGCGTGCTTCTTCCCTTCTGTAGCGCAGGTGCAAAGCTCCAGGCTGCATCTGTATTTATTTCCCTTTCTTTTGTATGGAGTGAAATGATTGGGGTTACCTCTGCAGAGTTTAAGAGTGCCCCTACAATGAGTTCTGGTTCTTGTGTAGTCTGAAGACTATGCATTTTGTTTAGAACTTGTTTATTCTTCCCCATTTCAGCTGCTCCTTCAACCAGCAGCCATGGTTAAAGGCACTAAGGACAATGCCTGGTGCAGAACTGTGGACATGTGATCACACCACCTTCAGGGCTTGGTAGCCAGACAGCTTCGCCCTGCTCCAAATGCTCATTTTTTTGTTTGGGGGTGGGGGGGTTACATGAATACACCAGACAAGTACTGAAAACCTGGGCAGAGGCAAACTACTAATTTATTTCATTTCTCTTTCGAATGGAGTGCAGCTAGGGGATTTGTTGCTGTTGTTGCTGCTGCTGCTGCTGCTGCTCAGAACTTGCAAATATACAGGTCAGGACACTGACTAAATGCTCTATTTTGCAGGCTTCTATTGGCCAACTGGAGGGAGAACACTGATTGGCCCATTGCATTCCCATGTTCTGAGGTCTGCAAGAGAGACAGGTCTGTTTTGGGAGGACTGATGAGCAGAAAAGAAGTGCCCACAGTGGCTGTTCTTGCACATCCTTATCCCATCTTGTATCCACCTGGGTCGGGAATCTCATCTCCAGACTAGCACCCAGTTCTGGCTGTGAATGATGCACACCAGACAGGAAGACTGAATTGAAAATTAGGCTCAGCCCCAGAAAGCTTATGCATTCTTATATTTTGGAGTATGAGCTCAGACATCCCTGAGTGTTCAAAGCTCTAAGAATTAATTGCAGGGCATATAATGCAGAAATTTTATGTGGGTATATTTTGGCTGCTTGCCCTGCCCTGATGCTAGGCAGATCTGGGCCAATTTGTAGATGTTGCCAAGGGATAAGTGCGGTGAGAAACAAGACATCAGAGGTGCAGGTATCAGCATAGTCTTCACTGTCCCCATCTCCAAACATGCAACAGGCTGAACAGAAGCCCCTACTTGCAGGAATTTTGCAAACAATTCACACATTTTTCAAAGTAACAATTTATGTGATGCATTTCCACCAATCAACACCTACATTATAATCCCCTTACAAAAACTCTCCGTGGCAGGCAAAGATTATTATCCACATATCTCAGGTAGAGAAAGAGGAAACTGAAGCTTAAAAGTTACTCAGTTTTTGTCTGCCTGGCACCTTCAGGTGTGTTGGGACTACAGCTCCTAGAATTCCCAGTCATGATGGCTAGGCATTCTGGAAGCTGAAGTCCCAACCCATCTAAAAGGCATCAAGTTGGGGAAGGTGTTAAAGCAATTTGTCTGTGAAACAAGATAGCTCTAGCAACAATACATCATATTCTTAAACCTGGGTGGACACCAATGGTTTCAAAGGAAGCTGGGGTAACCCAGTTTTAACAACCAATAGAGCCACAACAAATTGATGCTAAATCCTTCCCTGAATTGTGGCTTGTCTCTCCCAAGTCCTCTATTTGGATATTTGACCCTCAGAATGATTCCAGTACTATAGCTGCTTGGTTAGGAGAAAAGTGCTTGGGAATGGGGCTAACCCAGAGATAAACTAGAGAGCCAGTTTGGTGCAGTGGTGAAGGCACCAGGCGAGAACCGGGAGACCAGGAGTTCTAGACCTGCCTTAGGCACAAAGCCAGCTGGGTGACCTTGGGCCAGTCCCTCTCTCTCAGCCCTAGGAAGGAGGCCATGGCAAACCACTTCCAAAATCTCGCCAAGAAAACTGCAGGATGGTCCAGTCAGTCACCAGGAGTCAAGACTGACTCGAAGACACCCCCCCCCCCCCAAAAGAGAGAAACTATGTGAGGGGTGAAATTACAGCCTTTCCCCCATCCTCAGATATCCTTCCCTTTAATTTCTTACCTTCATGCACACATAACTGTTGAAGATCAGATTTAACTATCAAGATCTGTTTGTAAGCCTTACTTTACTGCAACGGTATGATCTGAGAGCTGAGGATAAATCTGCATCAAGGACTTTCTAGCCCACACTATGTCTCATCACCCATATTCCTTTATTGGCAGCAGTTTGTGCAATTGCAATAAAATGCTCCATTGTTCTTCCAACCCTAGTAGTCTTTCCTTTGCATTAGACATGTACAAACCTATCCTTAGGCTCAAGATTAATCCCCTCCAAAAACAAAGATGACAGCTGAGGTCAGACAATGTTGGCAGAAAGCGTGTGTGCGCAGTGTGGATGAAGAAGAAAAAAAAAATCCCCAGGAAGCTTCACGCGTTCCCCAAGCTAGAACGATAGCTGCGAAGAGCAGATGGCTGGGTGGGTTTTTTTTATGGCTGCATTAATAACTGTTGGCAAGAGAGCCAAAACCTCACTCTGCCCCAGCACACATGTGAAGGCAGGGGATACACACAGTGCTGGTGACACCGCCAAAATATCTTTGCTTTTGAATGAAAAAAACGGGGGGGGGGGGGCTACAGAATTACTGTTTTCTTGGCATCTGAGGTCACTTTGAAAGCTGGAAAGGAACCTGCCAGGAGTGTCCCTGGGTGTCATTACTTGAGGGTTAAAATCCTCACTGCTGGCAATAACAAACAGGTCACTACTGTAGATGGATGCTGCCATGTCTTAGAAATGTTCATCTGACAGAAAATTAAAACTGGGGGCAGGGACGAAAGCATTTCTTTCCAGAGATACAAGCAATATAACCTGGAATATTGTATGAATAAAATTCCTCACTATTTATTGTATTGGAGGAGCTCATGTTTTGTTGTGCAACAGAAAACAGAGCAACTTTCTGGAGTGTTGAGATTAGTGGAGGGTTTTTTTTTTTTTGTCAATTAATGGGATTTTTGCTTGTATGTATTATTTGTTCTTTGGTTTCTCACTCATGTCAATAAAGGGTTAAACTATAAGCTAAATGGCTCATTCACAGTTAAAGATCATTGCTTTTTTTTACCTGAGCTGCAACACAGTAGAAACGAATAGTCACTGGGGAAAGAAGGGCTTGCTATTCCTTTAGAACAGTGGTGGGATCATAAGGTGATTTACAAACTGTTCCAACCCTGGTCTTGAGATCCCCAGAATGCCCCAAGTTTATGCCACTGAAATGGGGTGAAAAAGCAGCAATGTGGGTGGCACAATTTTTTCTGTGTCCAGTTTAAGGCTTTCAGTAGACACATCGCCTATTTTATTGTGTGGGGGGGGGGAGTCAGCTCCAATGACATCAGTCATCAGCTGGCCATGTCTCTCTGTTTCTTAGAAGCCAGCCAAGAAAATGCCGTCCCTGGCCACAAATGTTTGCCCACCTCTAGCTTAGCATTTTGTGTGAATCCAGTCAACTGTGACTGATTCAATAAACTGTGGTTTAAAAAGCCAAGGTTTAGCACAAATAGGGAACTCAGACGCTAACTCCCCATCAAAATCCCTCCTCCAAACTACTGTTCACCATGCATTTTTCTTTCCTATGTGCAGCAGGATTTAGATCATGAAAACAGTCTACTGCTATTTACTTCATTGTCAGCTGCTTTCTTTGATGGAATATGCTCCTTAATAAAGGACAATCCAATACAAAAATTCTGATAGCTCAACTTTTGATTTGAGCAAGTCATAACCATTGGAGGCATCTGCAAGGAAAGTCCCAGAGGTCCAAGGCCAATGGCTTTGTTAAAGCTGACAGATGCCTCCCATGCATCTTCATCAAAGGGAAACTTGGCTCCCTTTTAGAGCTCCTCCCTTTTCCATTTCTGATTCCAGCTGCTCCATGTTAAAATCTGGCACACAGTCTCCAAAGAGAGGAGGAGCCCTGCTTTGAGATTCCAAATGTGCAGTGCTCCGTGTACTTAAAAAAAAAACTAACCCCAACATCCTTGAGCAATTCTTGAAAAGTTTACTCTACCTGGTTCATATAAGAACGAGAACCATCATAGGAACTATAGCAAAATCCAGATTGCTTGTCTAGCAAAATCAAAGTCAATCTCATTCTGTTCTCAGACAACATCTTGGAAGAAAAGCACTTCCTTTCATCCCCTCTCTGCCCTACTCCATTCTACTTGACTCCCTCTCCGTTTTATGGTTCTTAAGCACACAATCTCACTCTGCTTCCATCTGAGCCTGTTTACAGTTGAGTCCTAGATTTCAATTCAGAATAAGTCCTTCTAAGTTTAATAAGTATCACTCCCTCCCAGAGAAGTGAGTGGAGGACTGTATCCTTACTCGCTTTTACTTCCAAAGCCCATATTTAGTAAACTGCCTTTTTGCAAATGAGCAGCAGCTGGTTGGAGAGAGAAGATGGAAACATTTTGACCTGCTCAGCCAAGGATTTCTGTTTCTCATTACCATGCTTTGCAGCAGTGGATAGGTTCTAGGCCACGAGAGTAGGATTAAGATTGCCAGTCAGAAGCAAGGCACCATTTTCTTACTAACCTGAATCAGGACCATATTACTCTTTCCTAGATTGATACACAGATTGGTCCTGTTTTTCTTAAAGAAGCCTTAAGTCTTAATCTGTTGTCCAAATGTGAAAGAAAGGTTCCCACACCCTGAATAGTTGTAGAAAAGGGGGAATTTCAGTTCATAGAATTATAACTTGCAAGCTACTCCCTAGTATTCTGAAAGCACATGGGTCAGGAAAAATCTTCTGTTACTACACTTAGGAGTGATGGTCAAGGTACAAACATATCCCTTAGAACAAAGTGGCAGGCTTAGTTCTATCACAAACAACACCTCCTCTTCAGTAGTAAAGATGAGCCTTGAGTATGTGGGAGAGAGATGGTGTTAAATCCTAATCTGCTCTGAATTTATCTGATCTCTCAAGCAAGTGAAACATGGGTCCCATTGGTGATAATGCAAAATAATTGTCACAAATTAGCATTCCGTGGGCAGGTAGGCAAACAATATTAAGTTAATGAGTCAACACAATGATGGATGTCTCTACAGATCTAGTATGCAGATTTCTAGTATGTCTGGAAACCCAAAAGTGCTTGGGCTACCTCTTGCTAGTTTCAGCTAATTGGTTAGCTAAAGGTCCCTAACCCGAATCCTTGCACAAAATGGCCCACAAGATGATAAATAACAGTAACATACAAAATAAAAGCAAGAAAAATCAAGAAAACAGTATTAAAAACTATAGAATAAATATAACATTTGGAGCACATTTACTGCAGCGGTAACAAATTACTTAATGAGATCAAGGACATGGACTTCTGGTAAAGTTCATCAGTTACAGGCTTCCTTTGGCAGGGAGTTCCAAATCCTGGGAAGGGTCTCTTTGAACTTTGCTTGATAATTACACATAAACAAGAGTTTCTTCCAAAGATCTGAAAGTCTGGCTTGTATAGGAAGATACAGTATGATCTCAAGTGGTGTAAAGCTGAGCATTTGGGTTCAGGCTAATCATGGGACTGAAATCAAATCCAGATAAGACTGTGTCCCTTTTATTGATCAGGGACATCTCTACCTTATCTGAATTAAGCTTCAGACTGCTGTTATTCTAACCATTACCCAAAGCATGCACTCATTTAAAATTTAAAGAAATTCTCTGCATTTACATAGAAAGAAGAAACAGCATGTTACAGACATTTTGGGAATATTGCAAACACAGACAACATGAACTGAACAATTTCAGAAGATGGAATGGATTTGATGAGACTCTTAAACATTACAGTGTGATGGAGATGGAAATTAATACTAATGGATTTCACGTCATGGGATTAAAAACCTACCTTCCCAGAATTTTTTTTTTTTGCTCTGAGTGGCAAAAGGGATACTAAGGAGCAAGGTGACAATATGCTAGTACTCTAACTTGATGTCCTCCAAACTTTTAGCCCACAAAACAGATTGCCTCAAGAGATGGTGGACTTTCCTTCATTGGAAGGGTTTAAACAGAGATTGGATGGTAGTCAGTTGGGAATGCTGCACCATTAGGCAGGGATTGGATTAATCCAAGTTCCCTTCCACCATTTACACTGTATGATTCTATGAACATTTGTTATTCTGGATGGTATCAGGCTGGGAAACTCCTGTTTATAGCAAACTGAATACAGCATGCATAAGCCTAATGCAGGCACACATAGCATACATTTCTGGAGAAGTGAATTTCTTTCCCTCTCCCTTTGCTGTTCAGCACTACAAGGCTCTTGTGCCAGGCTAGCTGAAACCCCAAAGAGAAGCAACTATACTGCAAGATAGAGATTCACTGCAATATTTTATTGCCAGACCAGATTTAATCCCTTCATTTAGAATGGCTGAAGAATCAAATCACAAACTGAATCCTGTCCACAGACCACCACTAAGTTGACTCTCCACTTCACCAGTCATTCTGAAAGTGGCAGAGACTTAACATTTAACTGCAGTCCCAGATATATCCACCTTCTTATCCCACCCACAACTTTACTGTTATTCTGATATCTCTAAATATCAGGACGGCCAGCTGTTTTTCAGTAAACTGCAGAAAGGTTGCGTAAGGTATGCAGGCCCCAGAAGTCTCTCTCTCTCTCTCTTCAACAGGCTCACAAAATTCCAGACTGCTGAGATAAGCCATGGAGATCTATATAGATACGTTCATATTTTCCCAGGCTGGTCATCTAAGGTCATGTCTTTCCCAATAACAACTGTTGTCCCTCAACACAGCTTAGCTACAATTTGCATAATTCCTTGCTAATTTTCTAGCTATGAATTGTGGGGAAATTTGTGGGAGGGGATGGGGACGTTTATTCATAACCAGCTATTCAGAGATACACTGCTTCAGAACAGGGAAGTTCCGCCTGTTTAATTTTGATATGGGGAACATTTTTCTTAAGGCAGGCTGTTGATCCATGGGGGAGGGAAATTGAAGGACACAGCAAACCAAGAACCATTGGGCCCCTTGTAAAAAATCTATGCTTCCTCTTCATATGCCAGTTTGTGCACTTGAAAAATCAGATGGGGTTGCAGTGTCTTTCATGATACCAGTATAGCACGGGGAGTCTTCGCTTGCTCCACACACAAAACGAAAGTTACCAGGCCCTTGGTGACTGCATGGACACCCCCGTGGATTTTTCTTGGTAACAGCATGGAAACAATTTGCCTCTGTCATCTTTAGGGATATTTGCAGCTTTAGCCTGCAACCTGCTATGTCTTGCTGGTCTCCCAAGCACTAACCAGAAGCTGCCCCTGCTTAGCTGTCACCTGATCATAGTTCTGTGCACAGGTTGTACCAACAATGTACACATTTTGTTCATCCAAAATATTTTTAATTTACCTCTATATCAGGCATTCAGGTCTCTTTGTAGGGAACAACTAAAGTCTAGTTCAAATATTTGAAATTCTTCAAGTGGAAACAGTTGTCTATTTTCTGGACATCAAAGATGTTTGGGGTACTTCCTGACACAAAACCACCATAGCAGAGAAGCTGAAATGGAAGAAAGCTCTCAGCCCAAGTTATTTCAGACTCTGGTCACAAGTTTTCTTAAAGAAATATAGGCAGCAGCTTTTTTATCTGAGGACATTTTTCTTAGCCTAACAGCAGCTCTATTTCTCAAAAAAGTGGGCTTATTACCATTAACCCAGAAGGCAGTCATAACTTACTATTCATTGTCAATTTAATTTTACTCACTCTAAAAAGACTTTGTTCAGTTGTAATTCCATTTGTTTTGTTTGCCTCTCATATGGAAGTAAACTTTCCAGGTCACATTGTAATGAAACTTTCCTTTGCTGCTCCCCCTATACCTTATTCATAATTATCCTATTTTGGTCTTAATCCAATTCAGTAGCCTTCAGATTAAGGCTATGGGTCTTTTCATTCCTATCCATAATGGTCAGGGATATTATGGAGGTGATATCCAAAATAACTGGAAGACACCAGGTTAGGAAAACCTACTCTGCATTAGAAAAAGAACTATTTTATTCCACAGCTGGAGGAAAATGTTTAGATCAAAGATAATCTTCCTCATCCAGGTGCTTTCCAGGCATACTGGATTATCGATCCTATCATCCATAACCAGCAGAATCATGAACCTGGGAGTGATATCTAAGGTACCCATTTGTCATAGGCAGGTAAAGATATTTACTGAAAACAGTCTGGAAAAAGAAAATCTAATATAAGCATTATTAGTGCCATTTACTTTTAACAATTTATATCCCCAAATTTCAGCACAGAAACATATAGATCAGAAAATCAGTTATAGCAAGAGCTACTAAACCTATTTTGGTGGAGTGACATTTACTGTTAGTAATTGGGTGGACCCTTTTATTTCCTGTGTCCTTGGTCATTTCCACAGAAGAGACTCCACCTTTCCCATAATTATTGTTAGCCCTTTTTTTTCCCCATATGCACAGTTGAATAAGAAACCTGCTTGAGAACTGTTACTGCAGCAGCTTCTGTATACAGCCTAGTTTTCATTGAGGTGATTAACCAACGTTCAGTTACAGATAGGGGCTCACATGAAGCAATGTTCCAGATGTCAACATCTTTAGTCAATAAGGCATTCCTGAGAAAACCAGCTACCCTCTTCTGCACCACTATTAAACAATACAAGAACACAAAAGCAGAATGTTAGAAGCTGCTTGCCTGCAATCCATTTTCTTCCTCTAAAGACAAGAATGGGAATCAAGATCTCTTGAGAGTGAAAGAAGTCCTTTCACTCAACCCTCCGTTTCAAAGCTGGTAAAATGGCAAATGGGCACATTAAAACAAAACATCTTGCACTACTTACCCAATTATGTACATGCTTTTTGAAAGTAACCCTCCATACCTGACAATATCAAATTCTTAGTACAGCTTTCCCCAAACAGGTGTTGCCCAGATGTTTTGGATTACAACCTCTACCAGCCAATCTGTCCATTAGCATGGTGGAATAATAAAAAGTAGAGCCCCAACATGTCTGGACACGATCTGGGATCCTGCAGTGCTTCCATGATATTCCTCCTTTGACTGAAGCAGCAACCATCCAGCTCGTCCTTCCTTCCTGCTGTTAGTGAAGAATGTAAGCAAACCACTAGCCCAACTTGTATTAGAAAACATTTTGCTTCCATTAAATTACTCCTCCCTTGCATTAGGATATTCCATCAATAGGCATGCTAGAGTGAAAAATAGGCAACTATACCATTTTCCTTTTCCACCTAACACCAAAGGCAGCAATGCCTATGGGTCAGTTTATAAACAGAGCAGGTTTAGGATGAATTAAAGATACAATTTATTTGCAACTTTTTGTTCTACACAGGTAGAAATTACTTTACAAACACAAACAGCCAGGAGCTTTCCTTAATTCTGTGTGCCACACCCACACATACCCAATACCCTAAGGCTTGAAATCTCTTCTATTCATATGGTTGCCACCCATTTACAATTGCACCTTTCATGGTGGTCTGGCACATAAAGATACAGAGAAGGGAAGGGAAGCGAAGCTTGGGGAGGGAAATAGTGAAGCTAAAAATGTTATTTTGTATTAATGTGTCAACTTCGAGACAGGAGCTATGGAGAGGGGAAATCAAAATTATAAGGGGCTAACCTACCTTGCCTGCCAGTGAAAATTATTCTTCTCTCAAATCTGGGACATTTTCAATGGCACAGATGATACTGAAATCAGTGGGACTTTGGGCCACCACTAACTTAAAACCCTATTAATTTTTTCTGTCTGTACTTTTTCCCCATAATTTTTATTGAAAGTTTTTATTACAATAGAAAAAACAAATACAAACTAAACTCAGAGAAAGAGAAATCAAAAGTACAAAGAAAAAGAATGAAGATAAAAAGTATATAAAGAAGTGACTTCCAAACTTTATGTCAAGTATAAACAAATTTGATAACTCTTCTCCCCCCATATGGTTGCAAATATTTCTTTCTACCGTAATCCATCCTTTATTTATATTCATATCCATAAATCACTAACTTTTCAGTCCTGCTGTCAGCAAAAAGTCCATAAATGGTTACTGTCTGCACTTTGACTCACCCCTCTAGTCCCAGTTCCCAACTGAAGTGAAGCCTAAGTGCATTTACAGACTATTTAGTTAGTTGTTGAACTGTCTTTTTTTGTGAGAGTGTGTGTGTATGTGGAGGGGTCAAGGAAACACAGCCAAGAATAACCTACATCTGACATAACTTCAAAGAGTTGCCATGGCAATGAGACACTGTTAGTCTAGGCCACCATTTCAGGTGGAGATTCACATGACAGGATATTTCCCTCATAGACATATTTCTGCCCAGAAGAAAAAAGCTAGAATGCATGCCTAATTTTCTAAGTGTTCTGCTTTTATTCTTTGTAGTAATAAATATTAAATTATTATTTAAATAAAAATGAAATGTTCCAGAAGTAGTACACACCAGTCATTTTGCCTATTTCTTCTTTAAAACAAGCCTACTCAAAACAATCACTCTTTTCAAGGTACATGGTACAGGGAAGTATAGAACTTTTCTAACTTGTAAGAATTCATGATGCGACCTCAGGATTTACTATGGAATTTATGTTGGTGAGGAAGCAAAGCAGGTAGTTTTACAGGCTTCAAATCCTTCAGGCAGAGATGATAATTAGCATAAACAGTATTTGTCCTTGCAAGTTATAGACAATACAAAGCTTCGTCATTAGCTGCATTTAGGACAATACTGGGAGCTTGATCTGTGCCTGGCCAAAAGAGCTGTTCTGTCTGCTACAAGTCTAAGTTGCAGCTCTCAGACAGGTTCCTCAAGTATCCCAAGTGGGAGAACACTTACACTTTCCTTTGAGTAAAGCTGTCCATAGTACCAAACTGGCCTTCATCCATATATTGTGCCATAGATCAAGAAAGGGTAGCCGTTCTCTTGCTATAAATGAGAAACTGGCACTGATTAAAACAGCAATTCCATAAGGAAGAGGTTTCTAAAGAAGCTTTAGAGCAGTGGCTGGGGAATTCTGGGAGTTGAAGTCCACACATCTTCAAGTAGCCAAGGTTGAGAAACAGTACTTTAGAGTACCAGATTCTTCATGGACAGAGGTATCCAAGATAGCATCTATCAAAGTCAGATATAATTCCATCACATCAAGTGATGTTCTGCATGTAATGAAGGCTTACCAGCCAAGGGACTTTTATCTACCACATTACATTCTGAAGGAGGCAATTCAGTCAGTTTCAGTTATAGCTCCTGAAACACAATTCACATGTTACTTTCCCCTTCATCAGATTTGCAAAATGGGTAACTCAAGGACTGCCATTTGCCAATTCCCACGCTAAACTATTGTTTAGGAAAGAGATTATTCCTAAATTGCCCTTTCCTAGCCTGATGCTCTCCTGATACATGGGTCTGCCATCACTCCAGCCAGCATGGAAAGGTCTGTACTTGGCATCTGCACACTCCATCCCCAGTCCTTGCCCAAATCCCCAGCCCAGAGATTGCAGAAACACATGTGTAATGTAACAATGTCAAAATATTTAATACGTGTTGCACACGCAGTTACATTTCATACAAAACACAACCAGAGAAAGAGCATACTGTACAAAACATCCATTAAGACCCACCTTCCTTCAAGGGCCTTTATATAACAAAGACCAGGAGCAATAAAAGCCCCAGGGAACTCCAAACCATAGATTTGTTAACACAGCCCAGCAGCACCATCATCAATGCACCCTAGCAGGGTAAGAAAACCCTCCTTCCTTTGGTCCCAAATGTCATCTGAGACTTATAGCAAACTGCAGTGGTTGCTTAGGGAACACGCTCTGCATGGTAGGATAACAAGGGGTCTGTTCTAACCTTCCCAAAAGCTTGGAGGTGGGGGGAGAGAGAAAGGGGAAGGGAAATTCGGAGCAGGTGGAAACAAGCCGAAATGCTTTCATGCAGAATGAGACACCGCCGCCAAGGGCACTCAGGAGAGAAGCGTGAAGGGGGCTGCTCTGATGGAGTCCCATCACCACGGCCCCCGCCTCTCCTTTAGGAGGGGCAGCGCCTGGAGCGACGCGCAAGCCGGAGCCCGCAAACCAATTCCCTCCAGCTTCTGAATCGATGCGGTCCCATATTCTGCCCCCGGGATCAGCTGGGGAGGATGAAGTTCAGAAGGCCACGATAGCCGTGCTCCAGGGGTTGAGGTTCCGCAGCACCGACTCCTCGCAACAGATTTGCCCGGGCTCTGCCTCAGCCGCTCCTGCCACCTCCTCCTCCTCCTCCTCCTCCTCCTTCTCTTGCCGCCTTCCCCGCTGGCTGCTGCCTTCCCTCTCGCCCCCGCAGGACTTTTTGCTGAGTAGTCCAGAGAAACTGGAGCCGAAGATGCTGATAAGACTGGCCACATTGCCCGTCTCCATGTCGTCCTCTTCCTCCCTGCGGACCTTCTTCAGCGGCGAGCTCCCCGGAGACGGTTCCTCGGTCCCGCCGTCGGGCTTCACAGCAGCGTTCCGCTTTCTGGAGCAGTAGAGCGCAGGAGGAGCCTCCGCCGGCCGCTTGCCAGCTTCGCTCACGAAAGAGGAGCAGCAGCAGCAGCCGCAGCAGCGTGGCAACCGCGGAACTTCCCAGTCCGGCGGCGGGAGCTTCCGGGACAACGGCGAAGCCCGGGGATCAGGCAACAACGCCGCCCGCGCTGGCGGCAGAAAGGCGCGAGGGGAAGAGAAGAAGGGCAGCGGCGGGTGCTCTCCGCCCTCCCCCGCGTCTCGGAGGGGATTCGCACCGGCGGCCGGCGGCGAGGGAGCCGCGGCGAGAGGAGGCGCAGGGGAGCAATCGAGTTCACTCAGGTAGACTTGCCGGGCGCTGCGCAGGACAAGCGACACGAGAAGATTTTTGTGCAATTTCACGCCGCCACGTTGACCCCGCGCACTGTACATCTTGCCTAGCGAGATGCTGACGATACGGTGAGCTTCCAGCTTGCACTCCATGCCGCCTTTCTGCCGATGCGTGGCAGGCAACTTACAGGGAATCGCCGCCAGCGGACAGCTGCCCTACACGAACAGGCGAAGGAAGCCTTCCCTAAAAAAAAAAAAAAAAGAAACAAAACAAAACAAAACCGTTGCTCGTGCACACGCACAACACTCGGAGGTGTTTTTGTTTTCTTCCTAATCAACGAGAGCAAATCACGACGACATCGCGGCATAGAAACACCCGCCTGCATTCCACCGCCGCCAAATGCAAACCTATTCGGGACGCGCGCCTTTTATATCGCCTCTCTGCGTTCCGACCAATCAAAACTCCCGGCCGTACCCGCCATGCTTGAATCGTGTTTCCGCCAACCCCAGCGAGCCTCCGGCGCGCGCCTCCTTGCGCGTTCCCATCCCCGACCTTCGGCCAATGAGGAAGGTTGCGAGGAAAAGGTTCCAGCGCTGCCTGTTTTTAAAAGAGGCAACGATAAACCTCGTGGGTTCTTGATAGGAATTGCGGGGAAGCCGGGCTTTATCTGGACACCAGTGTTCCGAGTTTCATCCTGGCACCAAAGACATATATATTCGTAAAGATCCCGCGGCCACCACCTAGAGTTCTTCGATTGGGATTTGATGTGTGGATCTGTTGTTTTCCTTTCCAATTAGGTTCAAACAAATTGAACACGAACCAAACTTTGTTTACCAATAAAACTGCACGGACAGACAGTACAGGACGAAGCTGTAATCGTTACAGAATGATTACTGTATAGTTTGCCACAAAGCTAGCAGATAAATAATGCTGGTTATTTGTTTTTCTTGTTAGTCCAACTGTCAACGGCTTCCCTCCTCTGCCCCTCCAAGGTTTAGCGTTAAAGCTGCCTGCTGAATATGGAACTGGCAAGTTAACCCCTTACTCTCACTGTAATAAAAGAACAAAATAAGTTCTTTTCACAGGAATTATTCAGAGAAATAATACTGATTTTGCATAATTCTAGGAAGTGCTTATTCAAAAAGCTTTGAACACATTATGTAATAATCGTCCAGTCAAAATATGAATAACATAGTTGGCTGTATTCTAACAATAAATTCTCAGTATATCTACTAATGTCAGGAATATGTGGATGCCAATAAACTCCTGATTGCACTGGATGACCATCTTCTCCCCTGTGCAATTCCATGTTTCTACCGAGCCTCCAAAGCAGATTTGGACCACTTCTTGCTGATAAAACCCAACCTTTTCCCTGTTACATTTGAATTGGGAGAGGCTGTGCAGCTCCTAGACAAGTTTCTGAATGCAGCGTAGGCTGGGTAGGGAGGGCCAATAATAAATTAAGAACTAGTGATGTAGTAGTCCTGTAGGTTGTTAGCTCCAAGGACCAAGAAATCAGTGCTTTACTTGTCCTTGACTGCAGTCCTCTTTATAGGAGTGGAAATGGAGCTTGGGGATTCACACAGAACCATCACTGTCACTAGAGAGCCAAGTGGCCACAGTGATAAAGAATGCATTTTACTACGTTCAGCTGAAACACCAGGACAGGAATAGCTTAGCTTCAGGACCATAGGCAGTGATAACATCATGCCTCTATTATTGTCATGTATGCTATATGATACTATCCTTACATTTGGTCTGGAAGGCAGTTAGTGCAAAATGCAGCATCATATTACTGATGCAATACCATATAATTGAATTTAATATTAATTTTGTACATTCTCTAGAGAAGCACTTCATGACCACATTATGCACACATACACACAAACAAGATCGATAAAACTTCCCTATTAATGAAAAAAGCAAAGGATGTGTCAATGACTTAATGGACTTTACACCCAAATTCCCTCACGTTGGGTGTAGCCAATAGCCAGATCTTAATCTATTTTTAAAAAGTGGTCTTAAGCAAAACTCCTGCTTTTATCTAGAGCAGAGCTTCACTGAAATCACGTGACTGTTATTTTTTATTTAATATTCCAATACCATCTATGAAATGCAACCTAACTGCTTGCTGTCCAGATAATTCATTGCAAAATCCTATATATATTTACCCAGAGGTTCAATGGCAATTAAATCCAAATATGTGGGCACAGGATTACACTTTAAATGGGGTTTAGTATTTGTCTTTCTGACCAATACCACATTTCTTCACACATCTTGATTTTTTAGCTACAACATTGATTTATTTTTCTGATGAAAACTTTTTTGATTTCTGATTTGACAAATCTATATAAACATCAGTAAGTGAAGCTGGGCATATCTTGAGAATAAGAACATAATTGAACTCACTTCTGAGAAGAAATTCATAATATCAAGGATGAAACTTAAATCTGAGGCCCAGCAATTGTTTTTCTGTACCAGTTCCTATCTAAGAAAAGGTTTACCTCTGGAAACTCAAGGTTAAGAATTCCTTTTTTCCAAAAAATGAATGTAAAGATTTGCTAAATTGGAATTGATTTAGTGATCTGTAGTTAAGCCTGTGCTTATCTAACTAGATGTTAGGGGAAATTAGTAATAAATACAGGTTGATGTTAAATATCTTGTACAGAAGTGGAAGACAGAAATTTAATGTTGTAATTCTTTCTTGCTGACTGCCAGTTATTACTCCTGGAAGTTGTCTGTCACTATGGTCTGTGGATGTAAATTTCCCTGTAGCCATTATTGAATAGGAATATTTCAATCATAAAAGGATTAAAACTTTGCAATAGAAACAGCAATAGGTTTCACTGAATTTATGGGCCTGAACTTAGGGAAGGCAGTAGAGAATTACAGTGTTAATCTGTTAGCAAAGATTATTTCATCATAACTGTTGCTGGTACTGTACAGATGTCTGCATTCTTAATGGTCCAAAATAAACACAAGCCATGAGAAATGGCTATTTTAAGGTACAAGACTCCTTTTCCCAAACCAGATTCTGGATTCTTCTCATTAAATAGGGCATAAACCCTTTCTCAAGAAAGTATGAAAATAATCCATCACAATACATGCTATTTATAAAAAACAAAACCTATTCACCAAGATAAGTGGATAGAGATTTCCCTATCAATACAACAGTCTACAAGATAAATAAACGTAATGGGAAAATGTAATGACAGAATGAACTGTATTACATCAAATTTATCCAAGCTGCTTTTACAGGTATGTATCTGAAAAATAAAAATAAATATTAGTAATCGGTAGCAGATTTAACAACAGGAAGTTTTCTTTTCATAACTGGCAGTTAAAAAGGCAGAACTGGAATGTATTTGCCTATTCAAAAATATCCACAAAACAATGACACAAAATCATTAATTATTGATATATCATCATCCATTTTCCATCTCCAGATTGCAAGCTTTTAAGATAATTATTTTTTTTAAACTTTGAAACTAGGATTCTTTAAACAATTTCTTCCTGTTATAAGGAGGATTTTGTCTATGTTTCAAAAGCAGTTTGACAGAAATATTTGCATACTCTAGAAAGCAATTTATCTCCCAAATTACTTTGCTAAAAAATTCCTTCAGTCTCTTCATCATTGCATTACAGACAATATCACCCATTGGATTTAGCTTCCCACCAAACGTGTAGTTAGTTTGTTCAACTAACAGTGTCTGGACTAACTACACTAAGGTTTGGTTCTGAGTCAGCTGAGATATTTGAAAGATGCTAAGAATAAACAGCTATTCAATGAAAATGGCAAAAAGATAACAGGTAACAGTGAAAAAGCAGAAATGCTCCTATGTTGGCTCACTGTTCTCTACGAAGAGAACTTATAAAATATTGTAAATTTTTTAAATGGGAAATGGTAAAAAACTGATTGAAGGAACAAGATTCCAGCTTGAACTTGATATACAGATAAACAGTGAATACCAGGGGCAGATGAATTGCATCCTAAAATACTGAGGGAAGTTGCTGTTACTAATGCTGATATTTAACCTCTATTATTTTAAAGAATTCCTGGAGAATGAGTAAAATAGGCTACGATTGGAGGTGGGCAAATGTCCCTTTCTTCAAAAGTTGGGGGAGGGGGAGGGAGGAAATGCTAGGGAACTACAGAATATTCAGTCTGACTCCATAGCTGGAGGGATTCTGCAGCAGGTTACAAAGTGATTGATCTGTAAGCAACTTGGAAAAAAATGCAGCTTTTACTAGAAATGATAATGGATTTGAAAGGAACAAATCTTGTCAAATTAATGTTAATGTTTTAATAAATAGTGGGAATGCTATTTGCATAATATATCTTGACTATAAATCATATATGTTGATTTTAGCAAAACATGTTGATATTCTGATTAGCAAAATAGGTAAGTACAGTAGGTTGACTGGCATGTCTAAATGAATCTAAAACTGGTGGAAATTCATATTCAAAGAGTACTTATAAAACTGGAGTGAGATGCTACAGGATTTGGTTGTGGGCCCAGTATGCTTCAATATTTTTATCAGTGACTTGGATGAAGAGTGGGGAATGTTTATCAAATCTGCAGATGAAACCAAACTGAGGGATACCAAATACTGTAGAAAACAAAAGCACAATTAGAAAAAATATTGACAGATTAGAGAAATAAGCTAAAAATAACAGACAAATGTAAAGTTCTTCTCTTAGGAAAAAGAAAGAAAATGCTCAAATACAGCATGGAGTATAGCTGATCTGATAATAGTATATGAGGAAAAGAGTTTTGGAACTGTAGTTGGTCACAACCAGAATATAAGCCAGCAATAATGCACCTGCCAAAAAGGAAATGCAGTTTTAGGCTATATCAATATAACTAAAGTTTTCAAATCATGGGAAGTAATATTTCTACTCTATTCTGTATTGATCATACTTCACCACAAGTATTGTGTCCAGTACTGAGCTCCACATTCTAATAAGGATTCAGACAAATTTGAATAGATGCAAAGAATGACAATGAAGATGATTAGGGGACTGAAAACATTGTTTTGCAAGAAGAGAGTGAGGGAAGTTGTTCATCTTAGCTTTGAAAAAAGACAACTCAGAGGGCATATGATAGCTCTTTCCAAGAAGCTGAAAGAATATGATACAGATGGTGGCCAACATCTGTTATCTATCATACCATTGTGCAGGACTCAGAATGACGGTCTTTAAGCTATAGAAAGATAGATGTTGCTTGATATTAGGAAAACTTCTAATGAATAGCAAGAACAGCTAAACAGTGGTTCCAATTACTGGAAGAAGAGGTGAGTTTGCCGGTTGCATTCAAGCAGAGGATGGACAAACATCTGTCAGAGATGCCTTAATTTGGATTCCCATATGCACCAGGGGTTAAACAAAAAGGCCCAACTGCTGTCCTCTTCCAGCTTTGCTATTCTTTTCTTCTCAATAAATATGCTTAAATATGCATTACCATATAGAAAACATGTAAATAGTGGAATCCGAAAGTCAAAAGCAAAACAAAACACAATGCGAACAGTCTGTGACATATGTATGCAAAGCAAAACCACTAGATCCTGTGGAAAGGCTTGGCTGCTTTAAGGAGTTACATCCAGGTACTACACGAGTACCCACCCACATTCCAAAACACCGTTTTGCCTTTGAATCCAAAGTCCTGTACAGCCCAAATCTTTTTTAGTCCTTCATTGCTTATATTACAGTCCCTAAATATGTACGTTTTGGCTTCTTGATCATCCCCTCATTGAAACAATCAGCCTTGTTTTCTAAGACGAAGGGACAATAGGCAAACACTGACGATGCATGCCCGTGTGGCACCCTTCAGATGTGTTAGGACTGAAATTCCTGCTAGTGTCTGGAAGGAACTGAGTTGATTGTCTAATGGACATGAAGTGCTCTGAACAGTCAAGGTTGGAGAAAGCAACAGAAAGAGAAGACAAAGATTGCAGAAAACAGGTGGTGACATTACCCTTTTAAGAAGACAAATGTTTTGGTTCTAGATCCCTCTCTTCTCCCCTGTGATTTCATCCTCCTCCTTCCTCCTCCCCCATTCCCCGACTGATGTAATTCTTTAGTAAATTTCAAACAGAGGCAGTCAGTCACATGGCTGCTTGCAAGGCCAACATCCTCTTAGGGGGCTGCATTGCCTGCCTGCCTGCCTGCCTGCCTTCTTGCCCCTGCGTGAGAGCGAGAGCCTGCTTTGATTTCCAGGGTGTGCGTGAAAGGGTTGTGGCTGCAGGCACACATGTGCCAGTGTTGCTCTTAAACAGCGGCTATGATTGGTTGCAGACTGTTTTTGTCTCTGTACCACGATTGGTTAGAATGGCTTACCACACACAGACAGACCCACAGGGGAATGTTAGTCTAGTGATGAGTAACCAAGCTAGTAATCACATGTCCTCCTCTTTCCGGTTGCTTTTCTGCTTTTTCCTTCTATGGGCTCTCTCTGGATGTCTCTACCTTCCCAGAAAAATGCTCCCACCCACCTTGCCCGGGTGGGGTCACAGAGGGACACGGGGAGGGGGAAGGCTGCAAGAAAGAATGTACGTGTGTGCTAATCTCTCTGCGTGATCTTTTTGGTCTGGAAAGATTTGACAAACAATTAACAATCTTTCTCTCCAGCAGCTCAGCTGCTCATTCCAAAAATAGCTCCTTGGCAGAGGAAAGAAAGAAGGCAAGTCAAAGCTGACTTAAGAGGTGGCTTTTATGCATTTGTTTTCAATTCCATTTGATTTTTGCGGGGTGACTGCGGAACAGGTGATGATGGAGAAGGGGAAACCTTTTCACAGATGGGCTAAATCAAATCAGCAGGGAGCCATTCCCCTGCTCAGAAGGGAAAACAGACAGCCTGCAAGAAACCGTGAACAGGAAACAGCTTGTGAAAGTCATTTGCAATTGTCAAAGGTGCGCCTGCTGCCCATGAATGATTTGTTGTTCTGAGTTTATATTTATCAACCACTGGAAAAGCCCTTAGGGAGTGGATATGATTTGGTCGGACTATGCAGCATCATATCCTGGCTGCTTGATAACCACAGTTCACAGATAGAGCCTGTGAATTAATGTGAATGGGTGGATGCAAACTAGAATTCAGGATGGGCAGTTCTAATCAGCAACATGTTGAGTGCTTTGTATACAAAGCTTCCACAATGAGGTACAGCTACACTTTTAGGACTAGATTCAAATTCCCACACTGATGAAGCCCAACAAAATACCGCTCCATCTACTTACAAATCAAACTTACAGGTTTAAAAAGGTCAAGTTTTGAATTGAGCTGGTTGCTATAGCCATGTAGCTCTCTTGGCAACAATACATCAGTGATTTGACATACCTTCTTCTGGGGTGTCTTTTCAATTTCTCTGTCTAGCCCACAACTTTGGGATTTCTTAGTAGCCTCCCATCCAAGCACCAACCATATTAGACCCTAATTCAACTTGTTGAGATCAGCCAAACTTGGCTAAGTGCTGCTGTGAAGATAAAAAGGGTGATGTAAGAGTCTTATAAGAGCAAATTTTAAGTAGCCCTCTATGAGAGTGGGAAACAGGGAGGAGGGACACCACTGGCCAAGATGGCTTGGAATTCTAGGATCTCCCATGGAGGGCTATTTCCATAACCTAAATTTGCCCCTCCCAAATATTTGTTCCTTTGCAGACATGCATGCACACATCTTTCTTGCCCCAAATACATTTTGCAGTGCTTATTTATTGCAGTTACTTATTTGCAGTGCTTATTTATTGCAGTTACTTATTTATTTCTACCTAAATGGAGTAAAGTAAACGTTCTTCAATATTAGCAATGCCCCGCCTGTAGTTTAAAAAAAAAAAAGCTTTGGGATGGATATGATGCAGCTCCATTGTATCCAGTCTTCTGGACATGTGGTTGGATGATCTTTGGTGGCCCAATGGCATTCTACAGGGCAGATGTCCTAATACTCATTTCTCTCAATTTTGAACATTTGTCTTATGGCTACCTATGTCACACATCTAGAAAAAGCTTGTAAGTGGACAGGACACAGCCCTATTACATCAAAGGTAGTTGGCTGGGCTTATGGATGTATGATCTGGGATGGCCCAATACTAATTGTGAGACACATCTCAGCACTCCATCTATACAGATAACACAATCATTCAGTCTTCTACAAGATACAGTATGAAGCTCAATGTTAATTTAAGTTGCCTTTTAAAAATGGATTAAACTAATTTGGACCTGCCAATGGCTATTATGCACGGATGATTAATTTGTGTCAAATTTGCATGTATTCTTAAATCCATTCCATCTTGTTTCCACCTGCAGCTATAAACTTTTATTTTTAAAAAGATACTCAAAGTTTGCATTTAAATACATAGTTATATTCATATTTTATGCTAAATTAAACATTTTTATGTGGGTGATCGTTAAACATTAATTTTTGCATGCCGTCTTGCATTCTCTTCCATATATTAGCCAAGGAAACATAAATCAGATCAATCCACTTAACAATGTGGGCTAACTGAATTATTGAATTTCTACACTCACAATAGCAACACGGAACCTCCATTTGCAGAAGCATTTTCTCTCTGTTTACCAAAGCTGAGAACAACATCAGTTCTCAGTTTTGCATTTTTCAGAAGCCTCTTCTTGGCTACTCTTGAAGGCAGAATGCTATACCAGAACACCATAGGAGTTGAGCAGAATGAAAATATTAGTCGCTCTGCAGTGAGATGGGCAGTGACAAATTTGAAATACAAATAAAAAATAGAAATTATGTCTGCACAAGTTCAGTCTTGCACTAAGATACCATGTTCTATCAGGACTAGGGCTACAACTGCAATATTGTGTTCAAGGAATGTCAGTGATCTATTGATGCCCAGAAGGCCCAGAACAAACTCCTGTCATAAATCTTCTCTCAAGGTTTACACCACAGGTTTTACAGTTATTTGGCCAATGTTTTTGAAGTTCCAATTTACTGATATTGCTGCAAAAATAGATCCTCCTCTTCTCTCTGTAAAAGCCACTAGAATAAACCAGAACAGAAATTAAGTATGTCTTAAAACCAGCATGAACTGCATAACACGACAATCTTCCTAGAGCAGACTTCCCAAGTCTACATTTATTGGATTTCAACTCCTATAATTCCCATCCTGCAGGCTTGTGGTTATTTAAAATAAACCAAGGTTTATTGTATTTTGGGCAGATGGGCACATTTGGAATCTTAACAAAAGTCTCAGGAGATCCATCAGAGAATGGTTTTCTTAGGGGCTGACTTTGCAAAATCAGTGTTGCAAAGCATACATTCACTTCTCGGAGCCCAGGGTTCTCTTTCCCCTTACGTGCAGAACACCCAAGAGCTACTCATAAAGATGGCTGGTAGTTGAAGGCCATGTCAATCTGAGGCACTTCCATCTATCCAAAAAATAATAATGAATCCTAGTTTCCACATGACACTTTACAGATACATGTGGCCTAATCCTGATTTATCATAAGGGAAAGAGCCTAACCTTATTCTGCTATTAATATTAAAGTTTTCTCCATATTGTCTCATATTCTAATACATCCTGTGTCTGTAAATTCTGTATCAGGGGGCAGAATCAGCATGAAAGGCACCCGTCAGCAGAGTAGTATGATAGTGTGGGCAAGGTGAAGTCTTTATCCTATGCTTGGGCAATTCTCTTTTCCCACTAAGGCAAAGAAGATCTTTGCTGCCTGAGGCAACCTTGCAAAGAAAGAGCTGCCTCAGGGCTCTGCACAAAAATCTATGCCCAGCCAGCTTTATTCGGCTGATGGAAGCTGCTGCTTTTCAGGGCAAAAGCCTTCTAACAAGCACCTTTGGTTGCTCAAGTCTGATTGCACGAGCTTGTGTGGGATCCCATGGTGTTTGTACCTCTTGGAGAAGATAAAAGAATTCTCTCTGGCAACATGTCAACAACCAAGATCTTTCCCTACCAAGTCCTTTCTGTAATGGGGAAAAAAAGTTTTGAGAATAAGATCAGAGCAGCCAACATGATAGGCTGCTAGAACTGCTGCTGGGTCTTGTTGTTTCTCTCACGACTGAGTAGAACTCCTATCGCGGTGCATCTTTGCAGTTCTGTCATCCCTTGAAAGCATGTTGCGGTAATCAGCAGAAGCCCAAACAGAGGAGATGGTTTTTGGACTATGAAGAGAGGAAGGAGGCAGACCGTCCCCCTCTCTTTCAACTTTACTTGTGGGGGGGGGGGGGGAGCCTTAGTAAGAGTTTTCAGCTGCTAATAACCTAGTGCTGGATGACAACGGAATACCTGAGGGAAAGGATGGTGGGCCTGAGCCTTGGGAATTCCACTTCCATTCACAGCAAAGGCAAATAGGTCAGGCAAAAACATAACAAAGGAAGCCAGCAGAATAGACAGCGCCCCGCAAAAAGAAGTAAGGTCCGGCAGTTTTTGATTTTTTTTTAAAGACACAAAGAGACCATTTTTGTTTTGTGCCTCAAAATGCAATGAAAGTGTAGCCTCCTAGTAAAAGTAGGGACCTCATTCTAAAATCAGAGCTGCTTAGTGGGAGCAAAGAAAGACAGAGAGGAAAAATGGAGAAGAAAAAGAATGAGATGGACTCGGGAACTTCTCACTGGCATGAGCAAGAAACTGGGGCAGTCTTGGTGCTGCATGGTAAAACTGCTCCCTGATGCAGGCTTAATGACTGAAAGGTGCATTTGATGTCAAGATGGTGTATCTGTGCATTGGTAAAAGATGGACATCTCACAACCAAGGGCTGTATGCTGACCTCCTTGATGAATGAGAGTAACAACATCTAGCAAGATACATCCCACCGTATAACATTTTGGTGCTTAGTTTTTATTTAGGAGAGAGACACTGATTTTGTAATATTAGTTTTTAGCAGGCTAGATATGTCTTGTCAGTGGGAAAGAGCCATGCAGCTCTGAGGCAGATTGCTTTCTGCCACTAAGGTTGGAGTGGGATCGGTATGGCGACACAATTGGATAAGGCAGATTTTTATAATTTCATAGGGAGAACAGTTGGTCTTCTTTTTCCTGGTAGTGCATTTTATTTAGAGAGCCAGTTTGGTGTAGCAGTTAAGGCATCAGGCTAGAAATCAGGAGTTCCGCCTGAGGCACAATTTCAGCTGGGTGACCTTGGGCGAGTCACTTTCTTTCAGCCCTAGGAAGGAGGCCATGGCAAGCTACGTCCGAAGCATCTTGCCAAGAAAACTGCAGGAATTTCTCCAGGCAGTCACCAGGAGTCAAAAACTGACTCAAAGGCACAAAAAAAAAAAAAATTAGTGTGGTTTAGCACAAAGATTGAGCTGCAGTATCTTGATGGTATGAGCTGGCTCAAGAGACATTGTGGATAAGATGAATCTAGGAAATGGCTGTCTGATTCTGAATTGGAATTCTTCCTCTCCCCCCCCCCCCCACCCCTGCCAAAGCAGCAGCAGAGATGTAGCTTTGAGGTTCTCCTAGACTTCACTTCTTTCTCAACATCCAAGTAGCATTTGTAGCTTAGAGTGCTTTCAGCTAGCTGTAATTGCCTGCTCCCTCTCTTGGGCAACGTTGAGCAACCTAAATGAATCCATGTTCTAGATCAATTAGGTTGCTGCAATGTGCTCTCCATGGACCTGCCCGTGAAAATGACCCAAACACTGCAGTAACTGCAGAAGGCAACAACAAGAGTGCTGCCTGGAAGAAATTTTAGAGATCTTGTAAGACCTGCCCCTAAGGAAACTGCACTGGCTGCCTATATACTCCCAATCAAACCTGAAGATTTTAGTAATGCCATTCAAGGTGATTTAGGACAGCGTTGTTCAAACTTGGCCACTTTAAGACGTGTGGACTTCAACTCCCAGAATTCTCCAGCCAGCCTTGCTGGCTGGGGAATTCTGGGAGTTGAAGTCCACACATCCTAAAGTGGCCAAGTTTGAACAACATTGGTTTAGGACTTCAGTACTTGAAGAATCTGTTCTCCCAGGATATATGTCTGAATAAACATTACAGGCTTCACAAGGGGCCCTCCTCAGCATCCTACAGCACATTATCTTTGTTATTTTTGTTGTGGTGCCCTGACTTTGGAATGTCTTATCCAAGCATCAACACTAGTTTTTAGCACTAGGTGAAAACCTGGCCAAAATGTGGTTCATTCCCCATTCTTGCATTTAGGATTTAACCCCAACCTGGCTATGCCCTTCTGCTCCTTGTAAAAATCTGTGCCTCTCTACTACTGTATCATGGTCCCTGCTGGTTTGTTTTTATTTCACTTCATTATTTATTTATGGACATAGCCGAACCAAAAACCCTTTGAATAATAAGCAGTTTAGCTAAAGAAACATTTAAATAAATAAAGAGTACATACATATACACCATTCAGAGACCATTTAAGGCTTGTTAAAAAGGCAGGTTAAGATTTCATTTAGTATCACAGCAGCCTTTTCTCTCTCTCCTCCCCTTTTTTTTGTTTTTAAAATATATGACCGACCTAATAAAAAGGTTTTATAAATGCAAATGTTTGCTCACTTATTTGTGACCTTGGGGATTGTTCCTTTTTTAAAAAAAATAACTTTATTAAAATCTTAAACAAGAAAGATAAAAACCAACAGAAACTAATATTTAGAATGAAGAAAAGAAAGCAAAAAAGGAAAGAAGGAAAAGACAAAGCCAGAAGTGCAGGAAAAAAAGAAAGAAAATATAATTTTATTTTACCTACTTGGAACCAGCAACTATTTTAAACAAACAGATATAATACCAATGTTGGAATTAATTAATATGGTCTGTAGCAGTTCTTTGACCTGGCACCCTCCAGATATGTTAGAATACAATTCCCATCATTCCCAGCCAGTACAGCTTTGTTGGTTGATGACAATCAGCATAATTGTCCACCACCTCTGGAGGGTGCCAGGTTGGAGAACTGCTGCAGACCATATTAATTAATTCTGCTAGTGTTGTCCAAACTTGGCCACTTTAAGATGAGTGGACTTCAACTCCCAGAATTCCCCAACCAGCCATGCTGGCTGGGGAATTCTGGGAGTTGAAGTCCACTCATCTTAAAGTGGCCAAGTTTGGACAACACTGTGCTAGTGTATAGAGAAATAGAGACTGTGTTTGTATCATCTAACAGTTGCCCTCACCTAGCAATTTACAACAGTGCCTCTCTGGGAAGAAAATCTGGAAAAGCTGCAGAATTTTTGAAGGCCAGATAATCTCCCAGTGACTCTGTGTGGTTCACAAGTAAAGCTTACTCACAGATTGTATTATTAACCTTCAAATAGTAAATTGGGAAGATACCAGGCCAGCCCAAATCTAAGTCAGGGACATCCCCATGGGGGGCATCCAAAAAGTCAAGATGGCAGTCACAATTGTGTGACTGAAACCCCACTCCTCTTATATGTGTTGCATGCAACCCATGTAAAAAAGGGGGCAAGACTTCAATCACATGGACACCATTTTGACTTTTTGGACCCTTCCTGTTGATGTCCCAATCCAAGTCCAAAGTATTGTAACATTTGCCTCACGTGACTGAAGTATTTATATAGATGCTTTTAGACATAGATTTCATCTAAATGTGACACTTGCACATTTCCCAATCTGAACTGATATAAATTTGCTCAGTACTCTTGTGCTTTTATCTGCTGAATAACATGCAACTATTCAGCAAGCAGACTTCTTCCCTTAGCCTACAGTTGGAGCATCAGCAGGGGAAATGTCACTTATAACAGCCAGGTTCGCATGTTATGCTAGCTTTAAATTAGCTTGGCGTTGGCTTATTGTGATGTTCAACCAGGCCACTGTGATTTCTAAATCATGATTTATGGCTTCATGTGTTAGGCAAATCCATCCAATTTAACAAACCAAAGTTAAATAAACTGTAGCTAAACAAACCATAGCTTAGTGAAAGAAACTTGAAAAACAGTGTATAATCAAAATAGGAAATTCTTCTTAAAATTCGAACAAAGTTTGAAGTCTGGAATAACAGCTGAGGGAGTAAAAACATACAATGGAAAGAAGCAACAACTCATAAAAGGCCTTTCAAAATGCAGGGGGTGGGAAAGTATTCACAAATACAACTACGATCATTATTTTATTTGCCAAAAATATGAACTCCCATGCTCTCGTAGATGGAATGATAGGGAGGGAGGGCTTGCTTATTTGAGTGGTCTCTGTATTTTCTTAATGCTTATTAATGGTCCACAAATGCAGGAAAGTTTGAGAAACACTTATATAGATCAAATCCATTTCCTCAGAGGCATCATCCTGAGTTAGTAGGTATATATACATATATCCTCTGGTTAGATGGGATGTGATAGTGACAGCAGTTATTTACAAAACAACAGTTGGGAATGATATATTGACTAAGTTTGTATAATACTCTAAGTCAATATATGACAGAGTGTGTTGTGTGAATTCAGCCATTGCAGTTTGTAAAGCAGAGTTTATGATTTAATCGCATGAATCAGCTGGTTGTGGTTTATTCAATAAACCATGCTTAAACAAACCATGGTTTTATGTGTCAGCAGAGACATTGTCAGTATGAAGGATAAAATTTGCAAGAACCCACCCCCCCCAAAAAAATCTAAAAAGAGAGTATTAAAATGCCTGTAAGGTAAGGATACCATATTTGGGCAGCAAAAAATGAAAAGAGATACTTTGAACTCCTGTCAACTAGTAGTCCGGAATTTCGCAAATATGGTAGCCCTATCCAAGGACTTACCGATTACCTTCCCCTTTCGAGGTAAAGCAGTTTTGTATTGAATTAGGTACGCTGTTAAGCCAGGACACGGAAAACCCAGATCCATATTCACTTACAGTCATGGAGATTCACTAAGTGATTCTCTTTTAGTCCGCATAGGGTTGTTGTCCTCCTGGTCATAAAACTGGAAGAAATGCCTCATTAAGCCCCAGGAGGAAAGGTGGGACATTAACCCAATGAATAATTAGCATATAATAAGCATTGCCTTTGATCACACTCAAGCCCTTTTGGAAAGAGGACTTTTTAAGTCACAGAAACCCAATAAACTGAGATAAAGAACCACCTCCTCCCCAGACTGTTTACAAATCCCCTCCGTTCCTGTAACTCCGGAGCATTTGATTCGGCCGCACGCTCGGAGAGGAAGGAGGGGCCTCATGAGTTCCGTAGTCACGTGGGGCGAGGCCGATGTCCTTCTGCTCCAATAGGGAACGTCGCGCTCCCTTCTCACGTGGAAGGGGCTCCTACGGCCAAGGGCGCTGAAACCAGCTGAGCGGAAAGAAGAGCGGGAGAGGGAGAGAGAGCGCGTTGCTGCCGCTGATGCCCCTGCCCGTAAAAAAGGGCGAGCGGGGGTTGTAGCCTTGGAAGGGAACGTGCGGCCCAGCCTGGGAGGCTCTCGGCACGGCGCGGGGGGAAGCTTCGAGCCGACCCCGCACGGCGACGGGCGCCAGACGTCATGTCCATGGAGGACCCCTTCTTTGTGGTGAAAGGGTGGGTGGACAGCCAGCGAGGAGGAGGTGGCGGCGGCGCGGCGCGGCGCGGCGCGGCGCGGCCGGGAAGGAGGAGGAGGCCTTCGCCAGGGTGTGATTCCCGGCCTAATCCTCCGTGAGGTGGTCAGCCTGCCTCTGCCCTGCGTTTTAGTCGGAAAAGGATCCTCTCCTTTGAAATGGTGCAAGTTTTAGTTTGTACCGCTTTGGACGTGAACCCGTAGTCTTTATTTCTGAGGGTTTCTCTGTCCCCCTCCCTGCTCTTTCTTGAATGGGGCAGTTTTCCTGCTGTGCTTCCTGGGTTTTACTCTTCCAAGTTACGTGTACGTGTGGTTGTTTAAAGGGGTAGGGGAAATGTAAAAACGGCGCTTGCGGTTGTAAGGAGGTGTCGCTTCCTTTTAGGTGAGGATCAGCTCCACAGTAGAGGCAAATCTTGGTCTGCCTTAGCCAAGTCTCCATGCTATCTGGCAACTGCACTCCTTGATAAAATCTCAGGCACAGACTTGTCTGCAGCTTTGGTAGATGAAATCCTAATGGGATGCAGGGGTGGGGCTAGGCTGGTTCTGCTTTCCTTGATCTGTATTATAGTCTGTATTATGAAGCATGGAGGTTTGTACAGGTACAGTTGGCCACCTTAATGAAAGATTTAAACAGTGAAAAGGAATAGTAGAAACAGGGGGGAAATCTAAATAGGTGACTTCTCTCAGTTAAACTGGGTAATAACTGATCCACGACATCAAATTAGTTCATATAGTTGTTTGATGCAGCATTTGTTTTCCTTAAAGAAGTTGGATGTATGAATGAAAATTTTAGTGAATATCTGCTAGGGGTAATAGTAAAAAGATACTGCTGCATCTAGAGACAGTGTATCTTTCAGTACTCCACACTAAGGAGTAGGGTGGTGCCAGGGCTTCGTATGCCCTCTTAATCCCTATTTTGTACCTTTTGGCCTTCTCCTAGTATGGTTGCCAAAAATCAAAGAATTATTTCCTAACATTTTGATGTGTAATGCATACAAAATGTAATGTAACTCCCAAATTGATTTAAGAGAATTAAAAACAACCACTGCACCCCTCCCAACTTTTCCTTAACCCCCAGGAAGAAAATCTTGCTCCTGTCTCTTTGTACCATCATTCCACTGTGATCCTTGATCTTATCCTAAAACATTGTGTGGCTTCATGCGAGCAAAATAATGCTACAGTATTGTCTTTAGGTCTGGTTTATGAGATTTCCATTTGCACAGCAAGATACTTTTATACCCTGACAATTTTCAATGGCATATACTTGAATATACAACTTTAAAGCATATATACTTAAATACACATTTAAATATTTTTCCCTGAATTTAATGAAGCCTCAAATGCCATATAGCTGAAGCATGCATACAAGTTATTGTAAGAAAGAAATATAGGTATGTTTAGAATACATTAGATACTAGACAACCCTGTGACCTGTTGGGTCATCCTTTGAAAGAAAGGTAGTACAGTCTGATGTGACCAGAATGAACATTTAATTTTCATCTGACCAAAATTTTTTTTACCCCAGTGGTGTACAATCCCATGATTATCTAAGAAGAGTATATATCATAAATAGAAAAATAATTGTAGTGGCAAAGGAATGTCAATAAGTCAATATTTACTTATCTAAACAGATAAACAGGATGACCACAGACAGGTAAAAAAGCAGTGGGAGTAGGAGTGACTTCCAACTTCCTGACGGCTTCCCCATTGACTTTGCTTGTGGGAAGTTGGCAGGGAGTGTTAGAAATCACGATCACATGACCCCAGGGACCCTGCAATGGCCAGGGTCATTCAACTTTGTGAATAAAACCGGTGTGAGCTTCATGGAAATTTCAATTCCACAAGAGTAATGGGTCCTGGATTTTTTACGCACTCTTTAAGTTACTGGATTTTAAGTATCTTGATTCAAAATTTTTTGTGGTATAATGCACTGCTAACAGATAAACACAATGAGAGTTTTAGTAGTATATAGATACATTAAATAGAATACAGTATGTGCACACATATGGATAGGCAGGAAGATTGTACATCATTCAGCTTTAATCAACCTTTCTAATATTTCTTTTTTCTACTTATATAAAGCAGCTTTTCTTGACCTGATCCTCTCCAGATGTGTTGGACAGCAACCCTCACCATCCCCAGTCAACATAGATGTGTTGGCTGAGAATAATAGAATTGTAGTCTAACACTCCTGAAAGATATTAGGTTGGGGGAAGCTAATTAAAAGCTTAAGTGTGGGAATATATTAAGAAAAATAACAGTAAAATAACATTTGGTAACATGGTAATCATGTGTCTTCTAAGCACTGTCCTCTCATGGAATAAAGAAACTTTTCTTTTGAGAGCAGAGGGTGTGCTTCACGTATAGGCTGCCATAAAGCACCTTCTCTGAAATTTACCTAGTGGCATATTATAAATTGACAGTTAACATGTTTTTATTGTCTCTTAAAATGTAATTTAGCAAATGCAACTTTCTCCAACTTTTGAAATGATACATTGATTTTCAATAGAATAATTTTTCCAGTTGGAACTTTCTACAGTGCAGTAAAATATAGTAGTTACTAACTTGTTGCATGTTCAGCTGTCTTTGCACAAGTTATATTTGGTTGTGAAATACTATTATTGTCCCATACTGAATACACTATCATTTTGTTACTAAAAGGTACTGTATTTTGTTCCCTCATTTCACATGCTGAATTCATTATGTGCATAAGAGTCATTTACTGTGTAAGTGGCATTCTATTAATATTTTGCTAATTTTGAATGAATCCTTGTGGGATTAAAGGCTGTAATGTTGTAAGCTGTTTGGAGAAGCTCCTATTCTAATTTGTTACCAAGGTCTCTCTAGTCAAAGACAAAGGGGAGGGAGGATGAGAAAAATCTTTACTTTGCTGGTCTGGGAAAAAAAGACATCCTTTCACTGTTACTTTCTTTTTCCTACAAGCAAATTGAGATGAATGAGAGTGTTTAACAGGGCCAAGTAACAAGGCATGAGCCCCCTCTCGTGTGTTCTCCTACTCAGAATTCCTTCCATAGGATTGAATTGCTGTGAGCAAATCCTTTCTTGGCATCCCTCTGCATTGTGTCATCACCTGTATGTTCACAACGTTAATTTTTATCAAACATTTTGCTTTCTAACAAGGGACTCCCATGAGTCCCTTCCAGCACACCTCTAGAGACAGAAAATGTATAAGTAATATTTAAGATTTTCCGTAAAATGTTACACAAAGGTGTTCAATAAAATCTTATACAATAAAATGAATACAGTGAATTTTCACCAAGTAAAATTTTGCTTCTTTAGATAACCCATCACTTAGATGAATGAAGTTGAAACATTAGTTCCAGGACAGGGCTGCATATTTTTTTAAAAGTTTTATCAGTTGCAAAATATCTCAAAAATTTAAGGACAGAATCAACTGAACATTTTTCAGCAAATGAACACTTATTCATAGAAATCATTAAATGCTTAGGAAACTAGAAGAACACAGTTCCGTAGAAAAGAAAGATGAATGGGAAATTCATCTTGTAGACGAATGGGCATAGCTAGAAGCTTCCTCTGAAGCACCTGCTTTCCCTTACTCTGCCCTTTCTGGAGAGGTGAGGCAATGGAATCTTTGTCCTTTTAAACCCAGATTTGATGCTTCAGCTGCTGTGTTATGGAAAGTTAACAGTGTAGAATCTGATTTAACTGCATAAAGCACTGAGTAGCATGTAAGTTTTCTGACACAAATTTGTCTAAAATCAGCCCTTAGGATATTGAATTGCCAACATGTCAAACCAGTCTTCATTATAGTCATAGACCAGCGTAATCACCAACATGTTATTTGCAATTTAAAAATATTCAGTGTATGCTCCTTCCTGGACTGCCATAGTCTAGTCTATCTGATATCAATGCATTCCTCCCCCTACCCCATCCCTTTTTTGCAACAGATCTTTTAGTTACTACTGATCTGGTTTTCAAACAGGGCTTTTGAAGCCACTTTAGAAACTTCATTAGTATTGGAGATAAAATAGGAGAAAAAGAGTTCAAACTGCCCAGAAACTTTGTTAAGAAAAAACAAACAGCCCAAGAGCCAACTTGTATGTATGTGAGCCACAGCAGTAAATATCTCTTCAGAAAAAGGATTGTGTTTTTATATTTGTAGAGTTTAAAAACAGAAGAAAGATAAACTGTTCAGACCATTCCCCCCCCCCCCCAAAAAAAATTGCCGGGATAATTCGTATCCATTCAGCACCATATTTTGTCTAGTTGAGAGATGGTTAGAAGAGTAAAATATTTGTCCTATTTCTTAGCTAGCTTGAAGTATAGGCCAGTTGGTACAATCTAATCTCCCCCTTCATACATAGCAGTAGGAAAAAATCATACAAATTGAACCTAGAAATGCACTATTATGTAGATGAACGACTGTAACTCCCCATATATATTATTTTATGTGCATGACAAATGGATATATGCATACATTTCACTTTCAGGCTGAGGGATCAGTTTTTTTATTGATACACCGGTCTTTAAAGTGAGCTTTAGTGTAGATGTATAATTCTGTATTACGATACTTATAGTTTATATGATGATACCTTCCATGTAGATACTTATGAAGTCTATCCTCCCTCTTTCACTTCCAGAGAAGTTCAGAAGGCAGTGAATACTGCTCAGGGGCTGTTCCAGAGATGGACAGAACTCCTACAAGATCCGTCAACAGCTACAAGAGAAGAAATTGACTGGACCACTAATGAGCTAAGGAACAACTTAAGGAGTATTGAGTGGGATCTTGAAGATTTAGATGAAACAATTAATATCCTTCATGTTCTTGGGGTCAATAGATAAATAAGCTCACAAAGTATCTAGGCAAGCAATCAAATGGTTTTGCCATAAAGTTATCCAATATTATAAAAGTTCTCCCAACTTACTTTGGAGCAATTGTTGAACCCAGAAATGCATAACTACTATCCTTTATAAATTTATAGGGTGTACATTTATACCCTTTAAATGTATAGATTTGTAGGGTATAAATGTATACACTTATACCTATAAATATATGCCATTTATAATACATTTATTTGTATATATAATATATATATACAATTATTAATTGTATATATTATATATTTATATATATATATAATTATTATAATTATAATTATAAAATATATAAATACATTTATAGGATATAAAGTTGTTATATACACATTTGCTTTCCTTTTACACCTTAGTAGAGGAAGATACTTTTAATAACTCTAAGAAGCACATAGCCAGCAAAAGTCATGAGAATTGAATTCTGAAGCATTATTAATAATGGTTTTAGCCCATGATCTTGCAAAACAGGAAACAAAGCAAGTCACAAGAGCACAGTAGCTCTAAAAATGCTGATCCTTGTGTAGAAGCAATTATCAATTTTTAAAGGTTTCATAAAAATATATAAGTAAACATTGCATTTGAAATGTAATTCCCTTAACTGATTATTCTCAACGCATTGTTGAAGCAAATCCTCGGAAATTCAACCTTGATGCAACAGAACTGGGTGTGAGAAAAGCCTTCATCACAAGCACCCGGCAGGTGGTCAGGGTAAGGCATTTGAGTTCCTTGAGGAGGCAACGTTATGATAGAGTGCAAAAGAAATTCTACCTGCTTGTTAGAGCATAACAGTCTCTAATTCACCATGAGATTATGAGGAAGAATGAAGATATCTCTCAGAACTGCTGTACTGGAACAAAAACAGAATTGTGGTTGTGCAATGCAATATTTTCAAGAGCAAGTCATAAAAAATAGCTTACAATATTTATCTCTGTTTTAATAAAACATGAATTTGGCCATGGAGACGGGGAAAGGATAGGATTTAGCACTGAGAGGCTTTTCTGTTGAAACTCATTGAACTAGCAAAAATAGAGAAACATACTCAAAAGATACATTTCAAATAAAGTGTTTCTGCTTTTTTCATATGCTGAAGAGGTTTTTTGACATTTTCTACAATGGCAACCCATCACTTCCCTCAATACTATAGGGCAGAACACATGAAAGTACCAGAAGCAATGTGCTGGTATTTGTACCAGACAGGGATATTTTGGAGCGCATTCAGGTCTCCAGATTGTGGCATTAGTTCTCAAAATGACTGCCCTAAGTTTTTTTAAAAAGCAGCATTTGGCTAATAAAGAAGGGAGCATGTAGTTAACTATGAAATCATTGGAAAACATTGCCTATGTTTTTACTTTCACAATACAAACAGCTAATAAGGCTGCAGTCAACGTATCCTGGAACATACCCATTGAATACAAAGCCTTATTGTATAATAAATTAATTGTGAATAATAGCTTTGGTTTCATCATTGCTGTCCTTTGAGGAATGATCTGCCTGTAATAGTATCATATCAATCAGGCTTGTTAGGTTACAGCCCAGGGATTTCTTTTGCATCTTTAAAATTATAATTGAATTAGAGTAGCATTTAGCAGTGGCAGATTCCCTTCCCACCTGCTAAACAATGCACCTGATATTCCTTACTCTAGCAGGTTGGGAGGTAGATTAATACTTATTTCTGGCTAATTAGTGTTATAAATGATAGTGTTATCACTGCCAGCACTAATCAAGCCCAAAAGAATCTGGGGACTCCTCTAAGAAGTTTTGCAAAAGATCCAAAGCACACGTGATGATTCTACTTATTACCTTGCTTGAATAGGATAGCACACAACAGTTTAGAAAAAACTACTCTAGCAATTAGATTATGTTCAGGAAACATTGAATTTTAGATTAAATTAGTTCAATTGTAAGGCATTTTTGAGATTAGAACATTATCGATCTTTCAAATATACAATAATAACAAATATTGATGTTGCCTGACTAATAAAAGTTCACTTTTTATTACAGCTATTGTGTCTAAATAGTTGTGTGGATGTGTTGAACCTACATTTTTGCTAGTCTTTGTAATGTGTAATGGAATCTTTGCATTACTTTGAGTATTGATCAATGGCATGGCTCCTTTCTCTTGGTCTCATACATATATTTTATGTCTGGGTTCCCATATTTGTGTTGTTTTGCTCATTTGTTAGTCACTTCTAACTCTTTATGACCTGATGAACATTGTTGCTCCAAGACTGTCTTATCAGTGATTTTGGAGCACATTCAAGTCTCCAGATTGTGGCATTAGTTTCTCTTCTTTGAGTTCTTATAAGCAAAAGCTATCAGTAATAGTATCTGGCCAGCTTGCCTTCTGTCAGCTTTTTTTTTTAACTGCTTATGATTTTTCCAAGCATCAGGGTCTTCAGTTGTCAGCCCTTCGAGATAGGCCGTGTAAGGATACAGACACCACAAGAAATATTAGAACTTTACTTTATTGATATAGGCTATAATAACAGAATCTTGAAAGCCTGAGGGTGTTTCCCCCTTCCTCCCTCTTATATCAAAGAGAGTCAAGGATGGGCAATCTTTAGTTCCTTTCCCATACTCTCTTGCTTTCCTGGCTAAGCATGTGTTTTACTAACAGTCACTGCATATTTTCTCCAAAGTCATCTCTGTACTCCTCTACAACAATAACTTCTTACTATATATGCAAAATATTTAAAATTTAGGTTTATTTATTAGTGCTTCCAGTGAGCAGTCTGGTTTTATTTCATTTAGTATTGAATAATTTGTTCTTTTTGCAATCCAGTATACTGTCAACAGTTTTCTTTAGTGCCACAATTCAGTGATATCCATTTTTCTTCATTTAACCTTTCCAATGGTCTAGCTTTCACGCCTATATCTTACAACTGGGAAAACAAGATACCTTTATAATCAGTGTTATGTCTCACACCTTAATATTTATTTAGATCTGTCATAGACTTTTTTCCAAGTAGCAAACATTTCTCTATTTTGTGGCTACAGTCACCATCCTAGTAAATTTTTGAGCTTAGGAAGATAAAATCTGCTATTAATTCTTCACCTATTTGCATTGAGTTACATTATTTCTTGACATAATGCTGGTGAATGTGTGTGTGTTAGGTAGGAAGCTAGCTTTTGCACTGTTCTTTCACCTTCAACAAGAGATTCCATAATTCCCTTGCTTCTGGTAATCAAAATGTATCATCAGCATACCTGAGGTTCCTGATGATTCTACCAACAATTTTATTTCCAATTTCTATTTCTTTCAATCCAGAATTGTTCATGTAATATTCCGCATGTAAGTTAAATAAATAAGGGGACAGTATATAGCCTTGGTGCACTCCCTTCCCAATATGCTCCATATTGCATTCTAACTACTGCTTTCTGGTTACCATAGAATTCCTCAGTAGACAGATGTGGTGGTCCAGTACAGCCCTTTTTTAAAGAGCTATTCAACGTAGTCAAAAGCCTTTGTATGATCAATATCAATAAAAAAAAATGGACAACTTTTTGGAACTCTTTTCATTTACCCTTTATATGATCTTGGATGCCCTTGCCCTTTCTAAATTTAGCTTCTACGTGTGGCAGTTTTCGTTCACTGTACTGTTGAAATCTGGATTGCAAAATCTTAAGCATTGTTGTACTAGTATATGGAATAACTGAAATTATTTGGTAGTTTGAACATTCCATAGTACTATATTTTTGGTACTGGAATATACATATATATTTTCCAGTCTTTTGGCCACTACTGTATCTTCCTAACTGCTTACTAACTGCATATAATATTTTATCTGTATCATGTTGTAAGATGTTGAACATTCTGCCTGTATTTCATGAACTCCTACAGCTTTATTGTTAGAAATTCTTTCCAGGGTTCATTTAACTTCACTGTCCAGAATGTCTGGCTCTAGTTCCATGATCAAACCTTTAGACATATCAGTTTTGAGATGCTTTTTGTAGAGTTTTCTATATATTTTTGTCACCTCTTCTCTGTATAGTCTTTTTCCAGTAGATTGTCTTGTTATCATGTACATTTTTCCATAAACATGTCCTTTGCTTTCTGTAATTTTCTTAAATAAATTTCTTGTCCTCTCCATTCAGTTGTTCTCCTCAACTTCTTAGCATTGCTTCTTCTTCTTGCTGTTCTCTGGAATTCAGAGTTTAATTGGGTAAACTTTCCTCTGTCTCTGTTGCCCCCTTGTTTGGTGCCTTTTTAAACTATTCTTAACATGGCAACAGAAGCCATTTTATCTTTTGCTTTTGCATTTTAGGATTTTGTTGCTGTTGTTTCATCTATAATGATGTCACAAAAATTCTTCAGAGTTCTTAGAATTGTGTATCAATTCTAATCTATTAAGTCTATATTTTCATAATTATAATGGAATATTGCTGAGGTTGTATCTGGTTCGGTTTGGTTTAGTTTAGTTTAAATTGTAATTTGGCAAGAAGGAGTTCCTGATTTGAACATTCCGTAATTAGCACCAGGTCTTGTTTTATACGTTATGAATAGAACTGCTCCATCTTTGCTTGCAGAGTATATGGTCAATTTAATTTTGTCCATCCAGTGACATCTCTGTGTAATTTTGGAAGAAGTATTAGCTATGAACACTGTATTTTCTATTAGTCTGTGTCCTCCTTTGTTTTGTACACTGAGGCCAAATTCTCCCATTATTCCATATGTTATTTCATTTCCAACTTTGGTGTTTCAACAAGATGTTGCAAGTCATCATAGAACTGTTCAACTTCCATTTCCTCTGCATCTGTGACTGGAGCATACACTTGGAATTATACTATTGATTAGCTTGCCTTGGATTCAAATTGAGATTATTCTGTCATTTGGGGGGTTGTGTTTGGATACTATGTTTCATATCCTTTTGCTGATAATGATGGATAATTGGCTACTCCCTCTGTTTTACGATTTTCTTATCCACCAGGGATCTGACGCTCTGATGTGCAGTCCATTTCAAGTTGCCAATTCTTACACTGTCAGTGTTCAATCCTGACTTTGCTCGAACAATATCAAGTTTACTTTGATTATAAACTTGGCAATATTCCATGAACCAGTGATATACATACCTTTGCAGCATCAATTTTTTCTTTTTCCTCTGGTTGCATCAGCAGCTGGACATCCTTTGGGCTTTAATCCAGCCACATCATAAACATTAGTGCTACTTGTGCAGTACTTGGCCTCTGCTGTTCCTCAGCACTGTTGAATAACTTCCTAGCTGGAGAACTCATCTTTGTCCTGGTTTTGAATGTCCATTTGGTTTTCTTGGCAAAATACTGGAGTTGCATTACCATTTCCTTTTCCAGGGGATTATATTTAGTCTGATCCCTGAAATAAATATGCAGATGAATATCTGCTTATGGGCCCTGAATTAATTCTTACAAGGCGTTTTGTTACTGAAACGTTCCCAAAGAAAACAAAGCAAGAAAAAGACAATAGGGTTGGGTTACATTTGTCACATGAAGTATTTTATAGTAAATGAACTACCATATCAGTAAATTATGCTAACTTGTATTTTTTTAAAAAAACAATAGGATATGAAGGATCAGATGTCAAATACTTCTGTCCAAGCACTGGCTGAAAAGAAAAACAGGCAGGTCAGTACTGATACTGGATTACTTGCTTCTTGGATGCAGAATTTATTAGTTGTGACTGACGTGTTTGTAGTAGATGTTTAGTTGTAACATTAGCCACTCATCTGAAAAGGGAAGTTCCCTTAGTTCAGAGGGCCAATGGGACTTGGTTCATGCTTTCCCGCAGGATTAATAGAAGGGGAAAATTCTTGTTATGCTCAGATTAGTAATTCATCAGGAAGTGAATGCTGGAGCTGCTGAAGACAGAAACCATGAATTTCCAAATCTAGACATAGCTTTGGTGGAAGATGGGCTAGTGTGGGGTAAAAGCACCTTTGTCTTGCTGTGAAGAAGAGAAGCTGGTAAGTTCCCTGAACCTCTCTTGCACTTACTGAGAACTCAGGACGGTGGCTGATTGGATTTCAAATGAACAGAGAACTCCTATTTGTGTGCCCTTTAAGGTTGTATAAACAGAACCTTATTCTTAAGCAAGTATTGCCTGTATGTGTTAAATTGTGCGGGTACAAGCTCTTCTGAAAAACATAACCAAATCTTTCAGGTTCACATTGTTCTGGGTCTGTCATAGCTCTGAAACAGCAAAGTTAAGATCCAAATGTAGATTAAAATAAGCAGGGCTTTCTTCTTAGTCATTTGCCATCACTATATTTCAGGATCTCTTTAACTACTTAGTTTCAAACTAATACACCTTTTTCTGTTGCCACTGTTCCTTTTATATAAGAAGAGGGAGATTGTTCCTTAATAATCTGCTTGAAAACTGACAGCGAAAGAGGTAAAGCTACAGCATTCAAAAGAGAAAATTATTGAGTCTTATAATTGAATGTGGTGAGATCAGCCTGAGCCCTGAGATTTGTGTGTTGTATTTGTCGATCTGTTTTACAGTTCTTCCATGCCACCATAATCTAGTACATACCCTGAAGGTTTCCAAATTAAAAAAAAAATACAATTAAAAATAGTTAACAAAACAGTTTAAAATAACAGAGTGGGTTTGTTTGTTTACTTACAATGTTATACTCTATCCCCCTTGGTAGGGACTGAAAGAGATACAACAGTCATACGAAAAAAGAAGAAAAAACCCCACACAATTGATAATGATTAAAAACTTCAGTAAACAATCAAACAGCACTCCCCACTGATGCCTGATGGTGACAGTCATAAGCCAATAGCTCTGTTAAGCAATACTGTCTTAGTGGCCTTTGTAAAAGAAAGCAAGGTGGGTGCCAACTAAATCTCTTCAGGGAAATGTTATTCCAAAGGGAAGGGGCTGCACAGAGAAACATTGCCTCTGTGCCCTCCCCCCCATCACTTCTCAGATGGGAAGAACCTTAAAAATCCCTTCTTGGGATGTGTGGATGGTTCTCCTTGGGAGGCAAGTCACCTTGGGCTTTATGTTATTAAAAGCAGCACTTTGAATTGTACCCAGAAGCCAATCAAAAGCCAGTGCAGCTGTAGTAGGTGTTATTCTCACCTGTCAGTAGGTGGGCCACCACATTTTGCATCAATTGCAGCTTATGAAGAATGTTCAAAAGCATCCCCATTAAAGCATGTTGCAGTAGTCGAACTTAGAGGGGGTGACAGCATAAGTTACTGTCACCAAGACCTCCCATTCAAAATTGGGCTGCAAGTCAAATCTGGCAAAGGCTCTCCTAGCTTAGTCACTACCTGCAAATCCAGCAGTAGCTGTGAATCCAGGAGAACCCTCAAGTATCAGATCCACTGCTTTGGGGGAGTGCCAGCCCATCTAAAATCAAAACCAGAGATGACAGACAGCCAAGCTTTTTTTGGACAAACAACACCTAAGTCTTGCAAGGGTTCAGTTTCAACAACATGCATTAACTGGCCATGTGTTTCCTATTCCTATGCAGGTGCTTCTGGGAGAAAGTAGAACTCACAGCTGGAGTTCTGGGGCTGATAAATACAGCCGCTTGGATCGAGAATTGCAGTCTGCAAATTCGCACTTCATTGAAGACCAGCAAGCACAGCAGCAGGTAGTCTGCATCTGTCTGTGCAAAGACTCAGCTAGCCACTTATAGAATGGGGTTTGTAGATGAGGCTTTCACCCAGAAATCTCACAGTCTGTAAGATAATAGGTGAGATTCACAAGCAAGCCCAGTGTATATTCATATTTGTATTTCAGGTTGGGAGAGTCAGGAGATGACAGTGAGCATCGTAGCAGGCACTCTGTTGCCTCCAAGGTGATAAGAGCATTTCTCTCTCAAAGTGTGGCTGGGTGTGGCCAGTTGTATATTCATCCCACATACACAACCTGACACAGTATCCAAATGAAGAAAAAGGGAAATCCAGGGAGACACACAGGTTTGGTACCAGTAGCAAGTATGAATGAGCATGCATGCACATTCTCAGGGTAAAAGATGTCAGTGAGCTGGGCTTTGGGACAAGGAAGCCCCTCCCCTGAAACTTTGCACGTCATTCTCCAGTTCATCAATAACTCATAGCCAATTAAAATAAAAAGTATTATTGAGAGTCTAGGCAAATCATGCACGAAGGAAAGTTTGAAGGAATTCAGTTTTCCTCTGAGATCTGGGTAAGCATGTAAGGTAGGCTATATCCTTTAGAAAAAGAGAACGTCTGAAGGGGGACTTAAGGATAATTTTTGTGTTCCCTCTTCAGTGATTTTTAATGGCAAGATGAACATTTTTCTTCAAAGCAGTCTCTGGATGCTCAAGATACTAGCATTTTGCAGTCAGAAGCCAATTATCTTTTCAGTGCATAATTTGAACTATATAAATCTTTCCTCTCTTCCTGTCCCCTCATCCAACTCTCTGTTCTGGGTTCCAGTTAATCATTGATCAGCAGGATGAACAGTTGGAGCTGGTCTCTGGCAGTATTGGAGTACTAAAGAATATGTCCCAGCGCATTGGAGGGGAGTTGGATGAACAAGCTGTGTGAGTATTAAGCAAATTGAATCCCTGTACGCATAATATGAATTTCTTATGAACAGCCTTCTTGGCAGTTAAATCAAACTCCACTAGTGTATTCACTTCTTCATGTGCAATCTTCCTGAGGATGTATGAATAGCCATTGTTAGAAATAAAGTATTTGAGTAGATGCATGATGGTATCTTTGGTGCAATTTATAAATGCTGTTCTTATTTTCTCACCCAGCACCAAAAATAATTGGCTTAGCTTGGTTTGGTTTGGCTTGGTTTGGTTCAGCTCGGCGATGGTGGGGTGGGGTGGGGTGGGGTGGGGTGGGGTGGGGTGGAATGGAATGGAAGTTGAGCTAAAATAATTGCCTTAAAAAATGGTAAACTTCCTTACCTAGAGCAGAATACTACAAATTGTTTGGTATTCACTGAGAATGCCAAGTATTTAGTCTCATTTACTTTGTTGTGCTTATGAAGTGGAATCAGCAGCATGAGTCTTCCTCACCTGTAGATACTGAACAGTAAAAGCAAAGTCATTTTGGCTTGACTTTCTTCCTTAAAACAAGTTTTGGATTGAACAAATGGAACTCAGAGAAACTGTATTCATTTGAAAGTTCTTGGATGTGGTAGACACTGATAGAAAAATAGTAATGCAGACAGTTAACGAGGGGAATTTACTAATAGAATCTTCTATTTAGAATGATAAATTATTTCATTTCTGGTGATATTGTTTCTCACAAATAAGGTCAAGCAAATAGTATATTTGCTTCTTAAAGGGTTTCAGTAGTCCATTATTGTAATCCTCCCAATGCTGTCCAATAAACTTCATGCTTAAAATCAAGATTGTTGCTTTTCTATTTCATCTGAAAGATTAGCGTTCAAAAGCAAACATGCATACTGCTCCTCAGTTTGTATCTTTGTGATGCCAGTTACTTTCCAGATTAGATATTATGCATATAATATATAGGCCCGAGCATCAGCAACTGGAGACTCACTGAGCTGTGGAGCGGCTTCAGCAGCTCAGACAGCAGACCCAGAGGTGGCTTGGGCGACGACGGCAGTGGCCCGGGCAACCCCCATGCTGTCTAGAGAGGACAGAGGTGTGTGGAGTCCCTCCAGTGTATGTGAGCTGGACATTCCCCCCCCCCCCAGTGTGAAAGACAGGGAGGGGAGTCCAAGGGTGGATGTGTAGAGTGTGTGTGAGTGTGTGAGACTCGGGGAGGGAGTAGGGGTGGGTCAAGTGCCCCCTGCTGACTAGTGGGAGAAGCCGGTAAGGGGGGCACAGTGAGTGAAGGGGTGAGGGTTAGGTTCCCTCCGGTGTACGTGAGCTGGACATTCCCCTGCAGTGTGAGAGACGGGGAGGGGAGTCCAAGGATGGATGTGTAGAGCGTGTGTGAGTGTGTGAGACTTGGGGAGGGAGTAGGGGTGGGTCGAGTGCCCCCTGCTGACTAGTGGGAGAAGCCAGTGAGGGGGGCACAGTGGGTGAAGGGGCGAGGGTTAGGGTTCCAGTGGTTCTGAGAACTGGAGCTGAAGTGCCAGGGAACTCACCACCACCCCCTGCCTGATTGGGTGTGGCTGTTGATGTATGGGTGGATGGAGGGACACCTAGCCATTGGAAACCAGAGGGCTGGGATTGGAGGCAAATAAAAGCTCAAGGGAGGTTAGGGTGGGTTATACCATTCAGGTGCTGATGGGGAGGGGATGTTATGATGGGAGTCAGAGGGTGGGCTGCTCTCAGGGAAGATGCCCCCGGTGTTTATTACCAGTGGCGTGTTCCGGCTGTCTGGACTCAACCCAGGCCCTGGACAGCAGACCTACAGAGGCCCTGGCTTTTAGCCGCTGCTTCTTAATGCCAGGTCAGTTAACAACAAGGCCCCCCTTATATGTGATTTTATCACTGAGGAGTGGGCTGACCTGGCGTGTATCACCGAGACCTGGCTTGGCCCTGAAGAGGGGGGTGCCCCTTTCAGAAATGTGCCCAGCCGGGTTTTTGGTTTGGCACCAGCCGAGACCCCAGGGCAGGGGAGGAGGGGTAGCGGCTGTCATCTAAGAATCTCTGTTGGCTTTCCGGGGCGCTGCTCCACAAGTGACCAGTTGTGAGATCCTGTTCCTGAAGTTTGGGATTGTTGTTGCTGTACCAGCCTCCCTGCTGTGTAGCAGCTTCCCTGCCTGAGCTGCCGGAGGCCATCGCAGGGCTGCAGTAGAGTTCCCCAGACTTATAGTCTTGGGGGGCTTCAATCTGCCATCTCTAGGGTGTGCCTCAGAGGTGGCTCGGGAGTTCATGGCCATCATGGCGGCCATGGGCCTGTCCCAGATTATTCACAACCCAACTTGGGACAGTGGTCTCACACCGGACTTGGTTTTCTTGTCAGAGCAGTGGCAATGTGATCTGAAGGAGGAATTATATCTGTTCCCCTTGTCATGGTCAGATCATGTCTGGCGGCTTTGGTATTCTCCTATGCTACCCCCCTCTGCAGGGAGGCAGGACCCATTCAATCGGTCCGCCCCCGGCGACTGATGGAGCCAGTGGGGTTCCAAAGGGAGCTGGCGGTTATACCCGAGAGTCTGCTGCATGGTCAGTGGAGGCCTTGGCCGCTAACTGGAATAGAAAAATGGCCAAGGCCTTGGACAAGATTGTGCCCTTGCAACCTCTCTTGACCCATCGAGCCCAACACTCCCCATGGTTTACAGAGGAGCTGAGGGTCTTGAAAAGGGTTAAGAGATGGCTAGAGCACCACTGGAGGAAAACAAGGACCGAACCCGACTGAACACATGCTAGAGCCACTATTAAGGCCTACCTTGTACCAGTAAGGGTGGCGAAATGTCAATATTTCTCTGCTCTTATTGCATCCACAGAAAGCTGTCCAGCGGCCCTGTGGATGCAATAAGATCACCTGACCCCTTTTGGGAAATGGTGGCCCAGTGGCCCATCTACAGGGCCACACAGAGGAATTTTCTGGGCATCTGGAGGATAAAATTGCTCAGATCCAGTTGCAGTTGGATGCCAAGCATGAGACATGGTCTGTAGAGATCCCCAGGGTACGGTCATACCCTGTTATTTGGGAACGGTTTGATCCTGTTGAACCCAAGGAAGTGGACAGGGTCCTCTGGATGGTCAATGTCACCACTTGTCAACTAGATCCATGTCCCTCCTGGCTGGTCAAGGCTGCTTGGGAGATGACATGTGGATGGATCCAGGTGATGGTGAATTCATCCTTGAGGGAGGGAGCGTTTCCAGCTGCCTTTAAAGAGGCACTGGTGCATCCCCTCCTCAAACCATCACTGGATCCCACCATACTGGACAATTTTCATCCAGTCTCCCACCTCCCCTTTTTAGGGAAGATGGTGGAGAAAGTGGTGCCATTGCAGCTCCAGAGGAACCTGGAGGAAACAGATTATCTGGACCTCTTCCAGTCAGTTTTCAGGCCCAGATATGGGACAGAAACAGCATTGGTCGCACTCATGGATGATCTCTGGTGGGAGAAGGATGGGGGTACTGCATCCATCCTTGCTGTCCTTGACCTCTCAGCGGCTTTCAGTACCTTGACCATGGTATCCTTTTGGGCTGACTTAGGGAGTTGAGAGTGGGCAGCACATTTTTGCGCTGGTTCTCTCCCTTCCTCCAAGGTCAATCCCAGTCTGTGTTGATTGGGAGCAAGAGGTCCAGCCTGCAGCCCCTCCTCTGTTGGGTGCTGCAGGGTTTAGTACTCTCTCCACTCCTTTTTAACATCTACATGAAACCACTGGGTGAGATCATCTGCCACCATGGGATGAGATATCATCAATATGTAGATGATACCCAGTTATACATATCTATCCTGGGTGACGTGAGTGATGCTGTGACCACTCTTTTGCGGTGCCTGGAGGCTGTGGGGGTTTATTTGGGGTTGAACCCTGGTAAGACAGAGTGGCTATGGATTGGAGGCCCCTCTGTATCCAAGGATTTACCATCTTTTGGTTTTGGATGGGATTGCACTGCCCCAGACAGACCTGATGAGTAATCTGGGGATCCTCCTGGACTCACGACTCCTGCTTGAGGAGCAGGTGGCAGTTGTGGCCAGGAGGGCCTTTGCCCAACCAGGTGGTGCGCCAAGTTATGCCCTTTCCTGGATCAGAGGCTCTCCGGTCAGTCACTCACGCCCTGGTCATCTCTCAGTTATACTATTGGAATGTGGTCTACATGCGGCTACCCTTGAAGAGTATCCAGAAGCTACAGCTGGTTCAAAATGCAGCCTCGCAGACAGTCTTGGGTACCCTTTACTGCAGGAGCTACATTGGGTCCCAGTTTGCTTCCAGGTCCAATTCAAGGTGTTATTACCTTTAAAGCCCTTCATGGCATGAGTTCAGGTTACCTGAGGGACCATCTCACCCCCATCACATTAACGCATCCCACCCAGTCAGGCAGAGAGGGCATGTTGTTGGCCGCACCAGCTGACATTCTCTCGCTGATAGGAGGAGAGCCTTCTCTGCTGTTGCCCCCACCCTTTGGAACATTATCCCCACAGAGGTTGTGGCAGGCTGCTACCCTCCCTGCTTTCCAGAAAGGATTAAAGACCTGGCTCTGCCAGCTTGCATGGGGTGACAAGAATCTCACCCAATCCTGAGGGTGGCTGGCGCCTTGATGATGCTCCCCAATCTACTACCAATTAAAAATCTATTCTTGGATTATGTTTATTTTCTATTTATTCAGGATCATTTTATATTGTATTTTTAATTGATTTTAGCTGCTTTGTAAACCACCCAGAGTCATTTTTTAACTAGATGGGCAGTGACAAATTTGATATATAAATTAAATAAATAAAGTATAAAGAATTTTTTAAAAATAAAAGTAGTTATGGAATGGGAAGATGCCAGTATGAACTAAGAAATTATTTTTCCACTTGAAAATATCCCTACCCTTGTTGCTCTTCTAATCACCAGGAAGGCAAGATATTTTTGAATGTACCTGCCGATTACCCCAGTAGATGGAAGAACAGTAATGAGCAGACGAATGGCCGAATGGGAAAGGGTTATGTATCCCCACCATTACTAATACTGTTGGGAAACAGTTCCATATTTCTTATGTAACTTCTAGTTGGGCCTTTTTATTTTTTGTTTTTATAATATTTTTATTAAAGTTTTACATGGATAAAAGCTAATATAGAACTAAAAAGATATACAAACAAAAAAAAAGAGAGAGAAAGAGAGAAAAGAGAAAGACATATAAAAGGTGACTCCCCCCCTTACTCCAAACAAGTATAAACATTTGCATTAACTTGACACCTTCTCTAGTATTACAGAAAAAAACCTCTTCTTCCCATTTGTAGTCCCTTAATAATAGCCAAATTATACAAAAAAATCATCAATTAATCTTACACAGCAAAAGCATTAAGAGTACCAGAAATAATAACCTATATATTTTAACCTTAAATAAATAAACCCATTAATAACTTTCTCTAATAAGTAAAACATAAAAATTTATCCCCCAGGCATAATAGTAACATATATATCTTAAACTAAATCAAATAGGTCCCTTTTACAGTCAAACCTGTAACTTTCTCTAACAAGTAGGACATAGAAAGTTTATCCCCATATGAACAAATCTTTAAATCCTCGTCGTACAGTCCTGATCATAAGAAAAGTTTCCAACAGTAACAATCCAGAATCACAACTTTTACAATTTAACTAAGTCCACTTTGAATTTCTTTTTCTTCTTTTTAAAAGGCTTGATCTTCAGTCGCTTCTTTAAATAAAGTTCCACATGATAATGCCTTATCATTTTCTCCCTGTGTTTTCATACTTCCTAGTTGGGCCTTTTTGTAATAATTGATTTGGAAGGCTGAGGCATAAGAAAGTTCCTATTAGTGAAAGATGGTATGAGCTTTGTGTGAGAGAGACAAAATGAATGAATGAAGAAGGGGAAAATGTGGGGAAGGTGGTGACTGAAAGAGAGAAAGGAGAAGTGATAGCTACAATCAAGTTTTGTGAGGAAGTTGGCTCCAAGACTGTTTCAAATTATATCTACTTTTCTATTAGGTATCAACTTTTTGTAATAAACTTTTGCCCACCTTTTCTTACATGAAATTTCAAAGCATAGGCCACTTGCGTCACTAGGGACCTCAAGCATCTTATATCATCATTCAGTTCATGTTTATGCTCCTGTATCAGTAATGAACACAGGAACAGTATTGGGCGATACTATAAAATGCTAGTGAGGAAATAGCTTTTGTCCATAGCATAATCAGTGCACTGTTCCTGTGGTTGCAGCATGTTGGATGACTTCTCTCATGAGCTGGACAGCACTCAGTCACGACTAGATAATGTTATGAAGAAACTTGCAAAAGTGTCTCATATGACTAGTGGTAAGTAGCCTGACATCTAACAGAAAAGTGTAACCAAATGTCAATTTTTTTCCTCATGAATAGCAAGATAGTCTTCAGCGGCTGCAACCTCCACATTCTTTGTGGGTATCAATCCCAAACTACTTTTCTCAGACCTGCTAAGCTTATGCTGTTTGGGAAAATAAAAAGTACAACCTTAAAGTCAAAAGATAGAAGATCAAAATAGAAAAATAGAGATTTAGATTGGCACCTGACACTTTCACAAAGCATGGAAGACCTGAATGTGCTTCAGAGTTTAGGTGGCCCAAGGCTTGTCCTGCTAATCACTTTAGATTTATTCTTGGTATCCATTATAAGTTTTTATGTTTTGTTGATCATCTTTTTTATTGCTTTTAATATGTTGGCAGTTACCCAGTTGCATCTGTGAGATGGGTGGCCATACAAATTGAGGTAATAAACAAACAACAAATAATAGAAATATTGGCCAAAAAGTAATATGCTGCCATTTTAGTTCACGCAATGAGGAAAATTATTTGTGTCCAGAAAAAGATGCAACATGCTCTTATCCTCAAGTCTAAAGATTTTCAGGCATGATGAACAGTTGATAGCCAGGAACGAGTCTGGAATGAAAGGATTTGTGGTGAATATGCATAAAGTAGCTCCTTGTGATCAAAAAATGTCTCCTATCACACAACTATGGATCTTACTCTTGGTAGTTTAATTGTTCATTCCTGCTGCTCTAAAGTGGAGGCATGCCAGGATACACATGCCTAAAAATAGTGAGTGGGACCAGGATAGAATTTACTCTACTGTCTACTCTCCAGTTACACATTTAATATTTTCCCTTTTTTAACACTGCCATTAGAATTTATTTAACAATTTACAGGGATCTCTGGAGACCACATCCACAGCTGTTGGGCTAAATGTGACCTAGGTTGTGTGTGCTTCAGAACTTATACCTTTCTAACATTAAGCCAATTCTCTTTAGAAAATTTTTGATAGCTGCTTGTTGTTCAAATTGTGTGCTCAAACAATAGCTTATGTACTCTTAGATCAGCCCTAGAAACAAGATACTTTTCTAATTGCATCAATAAGCATAATATGAACCTAATAATCTTTACATTTTCACTTCTGCGAAGTTTCAGGATTCTCTAACAGTTTTTCTGTTCAGGGATACTGTAAGCAACATCCTGGGAAGTATAGAACTAACTTTTCTTTCTCTTTATTTTCTTACTGACAGATCGAAGACAGTGGTGTGCAATTATCATCCTCCTTGTTATCCTTCTGGTGGTGCTTATTCTATTTTTTGTGCTGTGATAGTTTGGGGCTCAGATTCTTTTCCCAACTCCTTTTGTGCAGACATTTCAGGGCACTGTTGCTGTCCACCAGAGAGAATTCTCATTGTGGAAAATACCTTATGAGAGTTTGATACTGTGCTCTGCCCTGGATGGATATCAGTGACATAACTCTCTGTCCTTATGGTTCTTCTTCTCATGATCCTCATCATCTTGCTCAAGGAAGAAATGGACCATTCACATATACCCAAACTCCACTAACAATGGAAGTGGTTCCCCTGGATTGAGACATTGGACTCTTTTCCAATGCTCTACTATGGGACAGGTGGTTTAGGACGGAAGAAACCAGTGTGTGATCTCATTTCCATCCTGTTGCAGGTATGAGCCACCAGATGCCTTTTGTCTGCTTATCATAACAGGTCTCTTGGCAATATTAAACCAGCATACACATATGTGTGCACTCACACACAAGCAGATCTTGCAGAAACTATTCCATTGCCTACAAGATTCCTTTCACAGGCCTTTTGCACAGCCATGCCTGCCAAATAATCATGGATCTTTACAGGAGAAAAAAGGCCAGTTAGAGCAGCCACTGAATTCACACTGTGAATATTTGTTTTCTCCAGAACAGGATTGTGCACTAGAAAATGTCAAGGGTACATAGTTCAGTGCCCATTGTTGTAATGCTAAATAATGTTAAATAGAACAATAGAAAGTTACACACACAGAATGGGAGGAAAGCGGCAGGCCTGTATGTGCTGAAACAAAACTAAAATCAGTCTCAGTACTCTTGAAAGCAGGGGAAATGTCAAAGAGTCGTAACAAGTCTGGGCATTGGACTGGAATTCAGTTTTGCTTCAGTGAGGTAGACTGGCCCTAGCAGGCTAGTACAAGACATAAGCAAAATCTGTACATGTCTTTGTTGTACATCAGACAGCTGTAGTGACTCCACTTTTCAGAGCTGTAATCTCCTTTTTACTGCAGTGTAGAAGAGAAACTCAGTAGGCGTACTGTAGTTGCTAAAATCATGCGCTTTTTTGGGGGGGAGGGTGAAATATTTGTGGCTTTGAATATCAGTTCTGAAAAGAGAAGCTTCAATTTGGGTCCTGCTAATTTAAGAAACGCTTCTGTCTGGGTAGCTGTCAAGATTTAACCTTTAAGTGCAGGAGTGGGAGAAATGGTTTCTGCTCAGTTGAGGGCCTCTTCCTTCTGTCTTGTGTATATATCATGGGGAGAATATATACTCCCCTGAATGCACAAGCATACAAGGAAACAAAGTTGCACAGCTCCTTTAATGTTTTCAAAATTTAAATGTACATAGCAAAATGCTCTCCAAAAGAGTATGGAAGCATTCCAGTCCTTTGATAATAGAATAATTTTGTCATTATTTTGCCATTTTGATAGTTGGGTGGAATTACTGTAGACTAATAAACAGATAGGATCATGGTTGCTCCTGGATCCTATCTCTGGACACTTCCCCACTAAGGCCTATTAACAGGCAGAGGAAACTCCATTTCCCTCGGTTCTGTCATACGGTGGTTTACTTGAACTTACAAGATCATCACTTCCTTTCAAAAATGAATCTGGTATGAACTTTTGGGAAGTTCTGTCTAGACGTCATGGTGAAAAAAAGGGAATATTTTGGAAGGTAATGTGTGTTCCTTCACTAATTTCAAAGTGTGGTCAACCAGCCCTGTGCTCTTTGTGGTTCCCTCTTGCTTATTCTGTTGGGAGTGGAGATCCTGGATTCCTGCCAAAGTCCTTTTAGGCATTAATATGTCTCAGTTGGACTCCATTTCCTTTAAGAAACCCACATGCTAAAAGTTGTCAATGCCCAGCACAATGATTGGTGTCAAAAGCTCAGTTTCATTTGCATCAGTGAAATCTACAGTCGATTTCATCCAGTGAAATCTACACCAATGAGATTCATATATTGTGTCCCCATTATTACTTCTGTAAGATCTTAATTATCTGAAGATTTTTATCTGAGCATGTAGAACCTGTGGGTTCTTTTTTTCTGTTCTGATGTTTGTGTCAGGCTAATTAGGAAGGGGCATGTAGTTTGTATGAAGTTTTACTGATTACATTTCTAACATCATTTCAGTACAGCAATCCCCAGGTTAAGAACATCCAACTTAAGGACAACTCATACTTACAAACGGGCTGCCTGTTACTAAAAATCGTGGATGGCATTCTCCTTCCTCAAGTTGACGAACCACTGAAGCTGCACCTTTTTAATATACAGCCTGTTTTCAGAAGTGCATGAAAACATTGCACTGCTTCAGCAGTTCATCAGCTTGAGGAAGGAGAATACTGTCAGCCATTTTTAGTAATAGGCAGCCCACTCATAACTACAAGTTCTGACTTACATAAAAATTCGAGTTAAAGATAGGCTTAGGAATGGAACTCATTCTTAACCCAGGGGACTGCCTGTGTCAGGATTAGCCCAGGAAACTCCAGGAGACAGTACAGATTTAATCCAGCAAGGTTTAACGGCCTTTCTCCCGTTACAGAAATCTTCTCAGAGTGAGAGCAAATTCCAGGGTCACCCTCCCAACCTCCCTTGCATTCTTTAGGGAGGGTTCAGTCTCATCCTCTTATCAGTTCCTTGTTGCTCTGGCGACAAGAATAAATTCTTAATCCCCCTGGTCCTGACTCTCACAGCCTGTACTGCAACTGCTAAACTGACTTTGGGTGGAGATATGTGGGTTGAAAACATGTTTCTTCCGGCATTGAGTAGGAGAGGCTTCCAATCTCCCTATGTATTCCCAATATGAAAGTGCTGATTTCTTCATTACATGGTGGTTGTTGGTCTGCTTGAACAGCTAGAAGCATTGTAGGTCCAGTTTTCCATCTCTTTTTGACCTGCTGGTTTAGAAGCATGTAAAAGAGCCCAACAACTCTGTTTTCTTTTTAGATACAGATATCTCTCCCCCATTCCTCTGGCCACCCTTTGATCCTAGAATAAGGATTCCAGATTCTTTTCAGGTTTAATTAATTTCCATATTCTGATGAAATAATCAGAAGTTGATTGAGACAAATCTCAGTAGAGTCATAGCTGCTGCCTCACCTTCTTTGCTCCCAGAAAAGTGATCAATAAGAACAACAGAGTAGTATTCCTGAGCAGAGAGTTTACATAGATAGGGGCTAGCCAAAGGAATCAGCGTTTCCTCTGAAATAGGTAAAAAGAATAAGATATCTTGAAAGCCAGTTGAAACCCTTTGGTGCAAATTTCTCTATAAAAAAAGAAATGGAAAGAGTATGATTCCATGATACTGGTCAATGCTATGTGTGCTCCAGAAGCTTTTGCAATGTGTAGGAAGAGTGTACTGTAGCTGGACACAAAAATCTGGACAATCATGTGATGGCAACAAATAGAAAACTCAGTCTTCATTGCCAGCTAGTGGTCATGGATTCTTGCAGGACCAGAATAGCACACCTATTGTTAGGCTTCCCTAGCAGGTTTCCCTGAAGATAGGAAGTCTGTGATTTTATTTATTTGCCATAATTTCCCCTTCACTCGCATAATTTTAATTCCTCACTCCAACTGCCTATGTCTTGCAGTAAATCTGTCTGGAAAACAGTGCTTTTAGACATGATCTCTTGAATGTTCTCTGGGCATTGGGTTTAAAATCCAAGAGTACTTTCTTAACTATTACTTAAAGATGTATGTTACAGACTCACCTTTAGACAGTAGTAAGAACTGAACCTAGTTCAAAACTGTGTTTTAACATTCTGCAGCATGTATCATCAGAATATTTTAATGTTGTTTTTTAAATAACTTTTTTGTAATGCTTAAGCTCTTAATATTTTCGAGGGAGTGCTGACACTCCACCTTTCTGCAGTGCTGTGCTTGTGTGAATTATGTGGCTTTTGCCTTGAAATCATGGTTGTACTTAATCTCTCTTCTGCCCCACCCCCTTACACTTCTCTAAAGAGGGAAAGTATTGAGCTAACAAAAGTCTCTGTAGCTCTGAATGTCCTCCTTTGAATGACTACCTTTTCAGTACTGCTATAACAAAGGGAATCTTTGTATATCTGGGCAATTCTGGCGCGGCTGCTACTTCAGAACAAGCCGGGTTTTTGTTGTGAACTGAATTCCACGAAACAACTCTTTTGAGATATGAGGCTGGAAGTGCTGCTTTGGAAAACAAAAGAAGTATCTCCATCCCGTGCCACTTCTGTGGGAGGACAAAGCTTCGTTGCTCCAGGTGCTTCCACGGCTGAGGATGCAAACTGATCATCCAGTCTAAAAGATGACAGCATACATGGACCCACTCCTAAGAAAATGATTGTTTTAATTTTCTATGTTTGGAGTTGAACAATGGATTCTACAGGGAAAAAAAAACATGTTTTAGAAAGATACACTCATTTCCAGATTGTGTGCCAGGTCATTTAAATGTAACTTGCAATAAGCACTACTAAACTGGGAGAATGACATTATTCCAGGCTTTGAGTGTGCATGCCTCTTCCATATCAACTCCCTAATGACAGATTTTGCAGGATTTTTACTCTGGGTGTGATTATATCAATCAGCCACTCTCACTGCAGAGATGTGCCAAATTCCTTTATTTGCAAAGGTGGCTGCCACCTTCATACCTGCTTAAGGATCTGCTGTGGAAATGCCTTTTTCTATTTATTAAAAATAAGGCATATGAATGGCCTCTAATTCAGACAAGGTGTCTCTGCTTTAAATATGTGAATCCCTAGAGTCATGTCATGAAATAGAACTTGGGGACAATCGGGTACATCCCAGCAGTTCAATAAAATATATTCATACAGGTTTTCCAGACATGTTCAGGCACGGTGGTTGTATTACATGCATTAAGCAGTCACTGGATGGACAGTTGCTTGCTTATAGTCCCCCCCCTTCCCATGCTCTCATCATTCATTCAGAACATTGCACCATTGTTGCATTACTTTATATGTGTCAAAGGACTCTACCAGCAGTAGTAGACAGTAGCTGCTCATTCTTCTGTGTGAGGCCTTTATGTTATCTTCTTAATTATAGCAGAAAAAGCTTGTTCCCAGTACAGTAATGCTGAATTGTGACTGTGAGCCTTTTGCAAGGTGAGGGGTCCACAGCGCTGCTTAAGCCAATTTACTACTTTCTCTTCTACTTGGCTTAAATTGGTAATTACTGTTGCCTGTTTGTTACTGCCTTTGAAGATCTCAGAAAAGGCGAGCAAAGCTACCTTTTCATTCAGTTGGATTCGAGGAAAATTGACCAGATGCTAGGAACAGCTTATAGAGGTGGAGGGGCTGTCTTTTCTCTCAATTGCTGTGTTCTAGGTATCTCCCCACCTAGCTGGACAGAAAATGTAAGTAGAATGGGGAAAAGGTGTCGTGAAATTTTCAGGGATTGCTGACAAGTGTGACTCCTTCAGCTTGCCATATAGGAAGTGGAAAAGCTACACCTGACAAAGTGGCCTTAAGAGCTGGTGTGACATAGCAGGTAAGAATTTGAAATGCAAGTTTGGGAATACTCTAGTTTGGATCACTCTTCAGCTATAAGGATTGCAAGCTGATCTTAAAAGTGAAAGTGAAGATTGACCCCCAGTGACTTCATGGACATATTTTGGGCAACAGTGTAGATGTGTTTTGCCATTGTCTTCTTCCAGGATGTTTTTCAAGTACTCAGATTGTCTTGCAACCTGGAATTTCTTGATGGTCTCCCATTCAAGTACTTACAAGCTTCACTTTGGGGGATGGTCAAGTTTTGCTAGGTGTTACCACTTGTATAAAATTAGGAGGCTGCAAGTGAAAGAAGCTGCTTCCTTGTTTCACATACAAACATCTCCCTGACACAGAATGAGAGTTCAGTGGGACTTCAAAGGTTATCTAGATTAACCTCATGCTCAGAGCAGGATATACTAAAGCATTTTGGACAGGTGGCTGTCCAGGCTCTGAACACCTCCAGTGAATGGCATAATACCAGTTCATTAGGCAATCTATTCTACTTGTTGACAGCTCTTAGTGTCAGGAAATTCCTCTTAATGTCTAATCTGAATATTTCTCTGTTTCAACACATTAGGTCTTACCCTCCCCTCTGGAAAGAGAATAAGTCCACCGCCTCTATATGATAACCTTTTATATATCTGAAGACTGCTATCATATCTCTTCTGCAGCTCCTCTAACCATTCTTTGGGACTTGATTTCAGTCCCTTCACCATCTTCATGGTCTTCCTCTAAACTTGCTCCAATTTGTCAATGTCCTTTTGCACTTCAGTACCCAGACCTGGATGTAGTACAGTATTCCAAGTTGAGCCTGGTCAAAGTAGAGAAGAATGGGTCATGCAACCTGAACACTGTGCTCCTGTTAATACATCTCAAAATAAATTTGCCTTGTATTTAGCAGCTGCATCATGCTGTTGACTTAGTTTCAACTTGTGATCTAATAGAATTTCCTACTCCTTTCCGCATGTACAACAACCAAGCTAGGTCTCCCCATTTCTATACGTGCCTTTTTTTTTCTTCCCAGAAGCAAAGTGAATAGGTAGGTAGCAAAAGAAAGAAGGAAAAAAATGACTTTATATTTCCCCTTATCCTGTGCATCTTGGCCCACTGTTCAAGCCTGTCTAGATTTTTTTTTTCTTTGCATCTTCTCTCTCTCTCTTCTAAAGTATTAGCTGCTCCTGCTAGTTATGTGTTCCCTACAGACTTCTTCCAGACGGTTAATAAGATTGTTAAGTACAGGGCCCAGGACAGAGTCCTGTGACATGCCACTTGATACTACCCTCCAATCTTACATAGATCCATTTATGAACACAATCTGAATGTGGTAATTTAGCCAATTATGAATCCATCCTACAGTCGTAACATCTAACCCATATTCTACCATTTTATTAATGTGGATATTAAGAGAGAGTTTATCAAGCAGAGGCTGTGGTCAAGGTACACTATTCCTCTAGTATTCCCCTGATCTGGTAAGCTATTAACTCAGAAGAGGAGGTATGGTTAGTCTAACATTGTAACAAACCCATGCTGGCTCTTGTTTGTTGTTCTCATAAATGATGCTGTTTAATCATCAGCTTGAGGACTGCACCCAATTTTCACATCCAGCTGACAGATCTTCCCCTGTTTTGAAAGTAGGCCCAGCAGTGGCTGTTCTCCAGTCTTCTGGGACCTTATCAGTTCTCTTGGAGCTCTGGAAGATTACAGTTAGTTGTACTGCAATCTCCTCTGCTAGTTTCTTGAATATTCCAGAATGCAATTCATCTGGTCCTGGAGACTTGAATTAATTTAAACTAGTGAAGTATTTTTTTTCTCATATATCCAGAGTTGCAGCTCCCTTCTTCCACAAGTGACACAATGAGGGCCAGCTAGGGTTTGGTTTCCTTTCTGAGAGAAGACACATATAAAATGCAAATTAAGATTTTCTGCTCTCTCATTATCACCCACTTCCAGTTCACCCCATTCTCCTTGCAACAGACCTACAACTTTGTTGTCTTTCCTTTTGTTTCTGTAGTAGCCTGAAAAAGACTCTTGCTTTTGTTGGTGGCATTTCTCACAAGCCTCCGCTTATTCTCAGGTTTAGCCTTTCTGACACAATCCCTATAGCTTTTGGAAATTGCCTTAAATCCTCCTTGAGTTACATGCCCCTCCTTCCAATTTCCTATACAAGTCCCATTTTCTTTCAGCATTTTAGAAAACTCTGTGACCTCGCTGTGTGAGACTAGGCTGAAGCTGCCATAACCTAAAGATGAAGCAGGCACGTAAGCAGAGAGGACAAAAGCCAGGAAACTTATCTATGGGATCCCTTTGGGGAGGTAGATGAGAAGGAAGCAAGTCATTAAGGAAAAAAACAAAGGACCTGAACCAGAAAAAAAGTTGGGCCTGAGCACATGGAAACCCCAATCCCATCAACAACTGCCAGACTTGTGAATCAACAAAGCAAGGACTTTTGGGGATAAAATGGGTCCCAGAGCCCACCCACTCAGAGTCGTCTGAGTTGTCTGAGCTGAGTCATCTGAGTCACCTTTGGATCCAGACTTGGCGGCTTCCGTCCCTCTAGCTAGTGCCTGGCAGCCTAGTTCAGAAGGACGTGGGTAAGTGTGGATGAGCGTGTGTGTATGAGAAAGAGCAAATGTACCTTGTAACCAGTAAAGTTTTGCTGTTACTTTAAATTCACTGGGTCTCCGTGTATTCCAAAGAACCTCTTGTGCCTCAGTGTTCGGTTGGAAGTGATTTGTGTGTATCCCCAGTTATTTCCCCACTGTTGACCAGGGCTGTGTGTCTGTCTGCTCCAGCCGCACCTATCTGGAAAACCCAGGTAGAAAGCAAGGGGGGCTGACAAGATCCGCGTGCCTCAACAGGCTGTGAGTGTGTGAGTGAGTGACCATAAGCCGAACCTGGGAGCAGTGTGTGTAACATTCTTATTGGTACCAGAAGTGGGGTACACGGTTTGGACCCTTTGAATTTATTATTTGAGTGATTAGTTATGCCTTTGTGGAAATTTGGAGATGCCCAACAAAAGGGTGCTTTGTCACTGCCTGCCTCCCAGGTGACAGCTCCACTGGAGAATCCTGAGGAGGGGGAAATGGGTTTGGTATATTGTGAAGTGATGGAGAAACTTGTTAAGGAGTTGGGATTGCCTCTTAGTGACTTGCAGGAGAAAATGAAGTCAGTGTATTCAGGGAGGGATGTTAGGATAGAATTTGGAAAGCTGTACAAATTAAGAGGAGGAAAGAAACAAAGATTTACCTGGAGTGTTGGCAGTAATATTGGGAGTTGGCTTGTCCCAGATGGATCAGCTCCTCACACAGTTGCGGTCAGAGAACTTCTCTTTAAAAGGAGACTTGGAACAACTCAAAAATACCCACCATGTTTTGCAGGCTGATTACAAGCTGCAAAAGAGCCAAATGGTGGAACTAAGAGAGACCTTGGCTCAACTGAAGGATAGTGTAGAAAGGGAAGAGGAATGGCAACAAAAGCAGGCTGCGCAAGAACTAAAACTTGAAGCTTTATAGGACCTTGTGCAGACCTCTGCTAAGAATAAGGGCAGAGCATGTGGAGAATGTGGTAAGGTAGAGGAACTACGCAGACAAATAAGGCAGCAATCTTACCAAATTGCCTGCTTAACAGGCTCAGACCTAGATGAAACCCCAGACTTTCCCTTTGATGGGAAGGAGCCTTTTGAGGAATTAAGCCACAACCTCCCTGAGGCTTCAATAGCAGTAGTGGAAACCCGAGCACAAACAAGGTGCAGAAATGCCCAAAACCAGCAAAGGGAAGAGTGGGAACAAGTAGTCACTCATGCCCCTTTATCGGGAGGAGAGCTGAAACAGATTGTTACAGATCTGGGGGCCTTGAGCCTGACCCTCTCAAATGGACCTGGAGGCTACATCAGCTCAGCCTCCAGTACCATTTGTCTGACCAAGAGATTGAGCGGGTCATATTAACATACCCTGAAGTTCGCACCAAGTGGCACACATACCGGTGACATCTTAATCCCCCAAATCCCGGTGACCACCTTAGTGTCTTACAGGGGCTCCAAAACATGGTGCAGGACTTAATGATTGGTACCCAATTACGGCTTAAAGCCATTGGGGATCGGCAGGGGAAAGAGGACCCTTTAGAATTTTGCCATCACTATTTATGGTATCAATTCATAGCCAGAACAGAGCCACTTAATAACAGGGATGAAGGGCGAACGATGGGTGACATCATGCAGTGCCCTTGGAGCAATCAGTCTTTAAAAGGCGTGCTGGGTGGGCTGCAGCGCCCCGAGCGAGCTTGGATCAGGCAAGTGGATGCAGCTTACCCATTAGACTTGGCCACCTTGGAAACAGATCTGCGAGAAGCAAGGAAAGCTGTTGGAAATGTTGGAGAGGAAAGTAAAGTAAAGACTGTGGGGGAGGTGCAAATAATAAAAGATAGGTGGGAAAGAAGTGGGGGAGACAGCAGGAATAGGAATTTGTGGAGTAATCAGGAGCAGAGAGTAGGGAATGGAGAGGAGCATGTGCAAGTGTGGTGAAAGCTGAAAGACTTAGGAGAAAACATGGAGAGATGGGATGGGGCTCCTACTAGAAGCTTGAAGGAGCGGGTGGAACAGTTACAGAGAAATCAGGGAGGAAAGCATGGATCAAAAGAGGAAGATGAAGGGAAAGTTAAGGAGAAAGAGCAGCCTTTTTCGCTGCTCCGGCAGGAACTGAAACAATTAACAGAAGCTTTAAGAAAAGTTTCAGTCCTAGCTGTAAAGGGAGAAGAGGAAACTGCGATCTCAGACCCTGAGGAAACTGCAACCTCAGACCCCTCCTTAGTAAACTTCTAGGGCTGCCCCGCTGCTGTGGTAGGTAAACACATGGGTCTTGACTGGCAGTATCGGGGAAAGATTTTGAAAGACCCTAAAGGTGTGAGAAGTTACCTTTCTGTTTTAACCTGCAATGGTCCTAAACAGGCTCTATTAGACACTGGAGCTGAAACTTCTGTTATTAAACACTTTCCTTTAGGTGGCAAGCAGATTTCATCTTTATTGGTGACCTCCTACAATGGAGAGCGAAAGAATTTAGCTTGCTATAAATTGTGGATCAAAGTAGCTGGGGTTGAAGTCCCACTTAAAGCCATTTGGGACTCCTCTTGTATTGAGGACCTAATACTAGGACAAGATTGGCTAATAGAAAACAGATTTTGGTTTGACCCCTATTCTGGATGCTTATACCAGTTAGCCCCAGGAATGATGGGGCATGCTCCTATCTCTAAGCAAATATCCATTGCAGCCCTATCTGCCTCACAGATCTCAGACTGGGAGGCTTTAGTTCCAGGGGTTAACCAAACCCATCGCAGCCAATGTGGGAAACATGTTAGTGCACAGGTAGAGATCACTGGGCCCCCTGTACCCCCCCCCAGAAACTGTACCCATTCCCAAAGGCTGCTGAAGCAGGGATCGCAGAGGTTATTAGCGAATTAGAGAAGGAAGGCATTCTAAAAAAACAAGTAAGCCCCTTCAATAGCCCCTTGTGGCCAGTTTTGAAATCAGATGGAAAAACTTATAGGATGGTGGTTGATTACAAAAAAATTAATGACCGCACCCCCCAGATGACCCCCATAGTTGCCAGCATGCCTGATCTCCTCAGCAGAATTGGGCCCAAATTTAAATGGTTTAGTGTAATTGATCTAGCTAACTGCTTCTTTGCCCTGCCCTTAACAGAAGAAAGTCAAGCACGATTTGCTTTCACTTTCAGAGGGCAACAGTATGTCCCAACACGAGTACCTCAAGGATTTCATAATTCCCCAGCCATCGCTCACTATTATGTCACTCAGATGTTAGATGAGCTCTTGCCAGAAGATCAGGAACGGGTTCACTCTTATGTTGATGACATTTTAGTTGTAGGAGAGACAGAGGAAGAAGTGAAACATCGCACCCTTCGGGTGCTGGAGAAGATCAGGGATACTGGATTTAAAGTTAACCTAAAGAAGGCACAATTAGTGCAACAGGAAGTAAAATACCTAGGTGTAAACATTGGACAGGAAGGGCGGAGGATTGATGTAGACAAAGTCAAGGCCCTAACCTCTATGGCAGCTCCTAAGAATTTGAAATCCCTCAGAACAGTCTTGGGAGCTTTCAACTTTGTTCACCAGCACATCCCTAATTTTGCAGACTTGGCCCGACCCTTGTACAAATTGCTAAAGAAGGCACAACCATGGGAGTGGGGAGAAGAGCAAGAAAATGCTTTTAAAACACTGAAACTTTGGGCGGGAAGGAATCCTGCCCTTCACAACCCAGAGACTAATTCTCCCTTTTGGATCAGGCCCAATTTCTCTGATCGTGCCTTTGGAGCTGTACTACTTCAAAAGGGGGAGGATGGCCAGTTACTACCTGTTGCCTATGATTCACGCACTCTTACTGGCCCAGAACAAAAATACACACCATGTGAGAAGGCCTGTGCAGCTACTGTGTGGGCACTGCAAACCTTTGAGCTTTTTACAGGCACATCACCTATAATTTTGCAGGGATCCCATTCTCCTCTTAAATACATCTTATAAGCAAACTGTATGCCCACAGCATCTAACCAAAAATTTGCTCAATGGACAGTTTATTTAACTCAAAGAGGGGTATCTCTAGAGAATTTATCCAAGCCCAATTTGCTCTCTGCCTCCATTCTGGAACAAAGCACGCAGTATGACTGCTTGCTCAGAGATTGGGCTGACCAAAACCCTATGCCCCCTTTATCTTCTCTCACTCCAGACCAGGAAATCTGGTTTACTGATGGGGCTTCTTGGTGGGAGGAAGGGACCAGATATACCTCTTGGGCAGCCATTTCTACCACAGGCTTAAAATTGGGGGCTCTTTTACCAAATTCTTACAGTGCACAAGAGGCAGAACTAGTGGCTGTTCAACAGGTACTGCAATATGTGATAGATAAAGAGAGGGAAAGTATCTGCATAGTCACAGATAGTGAGTATGTTATGAAAGGGATTACCCACTACATGCAATACTGGGCAAGGGATCAGTGGGTGTCAGCTTCTGGCAAATTGCTAAAACATGCAGAGATATGGCGAGATATATATAATAACTGGCAGTGCCTGAATGGCTCCATATATTGGATTAAGGCTCACACTTGGTTCTTCTCCAAAAATGCAGAAGCAGATGCCTATACGAAAGAGGTTGCCCAACAAGTGCATGCCTTAGCAGTGATAAGTAAGTTGGGGGAAAAGGAACAGATTATTTTGGACTTGCACAACATGGCCCATGAAGGTGTAGAAAAAACCTTGGCAAAGGTACATCAAGTTGCAACGTGGCCCAATCAGCGACAAATGGTTCAGCACATTGTTGCTAATTGCCTGGAATGCCAAGTCCAGAAACGGGACTACTCTAACTTGCAACTCCCCCTTTATGGTCAGAGACAGATTGGTCCATGGCATACAATTTTTCTGGACTACATTGAGGGATTACCAAGAACTAGAGATGGTTGTACACATCTCTTAGTAGTAGTAGATGGATTTTCTGCCTGGGTGGAAGCCTTCCCCACACACAATAATACTGCAGACACCACTGCAAGGTTGTTGTACCAACAGGTCTTTTGTCGCTGGGGCCTGCCATTCCAGATTTCAACAGATAGGGGCGCTTCTTTTGTTAGTCTACTCTTTGAAGCCTTCACCTCACAGTTAGGAATCCAGTGCAAACTACATGTGGCTTACCGCCCCAGAGTAGTGGGAAATGTGAACGCATGAATGGTACCATTAAGACTGCATTAAGGAAACTCTGTCTCCAACACCCACAAGCATGGGGAGATTTTCTGCCAGCAGCCATCAGAAGCTCTATCTCCAGCTCAACTGGATACAGCCCCTATGAAATCCTGTTTGGTTTCCCTATGCACCTTGGGGTGCACTGGGAAACCAGGGGAGGATATGTGGATTGGAATCCTGAATGGCTTAAAAACCTAGCAGAAGTAAGAACTGACATGGCTAAAGCCTTGGAACAAGCTAATGCTGCTTCCAAAGAATCCAAAATTATCCCAAGTGACATTAAACCAGGGGATCAAGTTATGGTGAAAAAAGGAAAACCAGGAGGAGCCCTGGGACCACGATGGAAGGGACCACATACAGTCCTTGATGGAATTTCACCCCATCTAGTGTATCTGGACACAAACAGATGGTGGCACCGCTCCCAAGTTAAGCCTGTGTAACCTGTGTAAATAGGCTAGATTGCTTTTGTCTTCCACTCCCTCTTTTGTCCCCCCCCCCCCCCCCGCTTTTTCTTTTGATTTTATCCACAGGATCCAAGCATGAAGATCTACATCCAAATTCTCCTGCTGGGACAATGCCTAGAATCTCTGCAGCACAGTTCTAACAACATTTTTTTTTTAACCTGGCACAAACAGCTATGAACAGCTCAGCTTTTTGCGTAGGGTGACTTTTGACAGTGGGAGGGGTCACGTTCACCTGTTTCTTTGGAATACCCTCCAGCCTAGAGACATTAAGAGATGTTACTGCTTTAAAGAATTTCACTAATGACTTGTGGGAGGGAATGTTCTTTCACTTTGGATCTTCTCCAGAACCTGAACCATGGACAAACCAGAGGAGAATGACCCTGAATCTTTTAGGGGTAACCAATGCAACTCAATGTGTATATTTCACTAACTTTGGGAATCATAAACACCCACTGCCCTCCAATTCTCCTGTTTTTACTTGTGAAAAGGTCTGTAATATCTCCTATGCCTCCACCCCTTTATTTTTACCTAAAGGTTTCTTTTTGTTATGTGGGCATGAGGCCTATACTCATGTCCCAGCCTATACTCATGTCCCAGCCTTTCACCGCTCGAGCGCTAGCGCAGAAAGAGGAAGTGCTAACCTCAAACTAATGAATGGGCCACCTGGCGCCTCTTCACTAATCTGGAGCGGATGCGTTGTGTTAACGCCAGAGGGCCGCGGGCGCTATGGACAAAGGAAAGAGCTGCGGAACTGAAGAGCAATCAGCGCGCGAGGGAATGCTCCCGGCTGTGTGCGCGACAGAAGCCCAACAAAGGCAATGACCACGCCAAGGGCTAACAACAATCAAAGAACAATGGGACTCAGGCTGAACCTGCCATCTGGACAATTAAGGGGGATTATTGGGGCGCCGATAATCTGCAGCCTGTAAAGCGATCGGGGGGGGGGGGGGCGAAACCGCGGGAAGGGGGGAGGTATAAAGGAACCAATGTATTGTACCAAGCCAGTCCTGGCTTTGCTTGTAACTGTTGCGTTACGCTTGAGTAAACCTCTTTTGTGAACCACACGTGTCACGGGAGTGTTCTCTTGACGAATGGGACAAGATCTTACAGTGACACTCTTATCCAAAACAGAAGTCATGGCTTTGGCCCTCTGGTCGTGTGTTTTTCCTTCTGGTAGAAATTGTGTGTGAATGCACTTTCAGTAGCTTGTTTTTCAGGATTTCCCATCTTTCCTGGACGCTCTTTCAGGATCTCCATCTATTGAGTCTGACCCACCTTCCATCTGAGTTCATCAAAATCTGCTTTTCTGAAATCCAGTACGCAAGGCTGACTACTGTACTACTTCCCTTTATATTATAAACTCAATAAAACAGCCAATTTCTTCCAAAGTTCTGTTTACTTTCACTTCAGTCATTTCCTCCCTGTTGGCTACATACATATGTACATACATTTATTTATTTATTTTCAATTTTTGATGCCATCCAACTCCAGCCAACTCTATTTCTTCTGTGTTCTGACAAATAAGGTTGTCACCAAGAAGGGACAGGAATTTGTTGGACTTCTGATTCATGACACACACTTCCAGCGGATATCAGGGTAGCTGAAATCTCCTACTGTCCCTATTATGTGCCTCTTTGAAAGTTTGGTCATTTGGCTCAGAAAGGCCTCATTCATATCTTCTGTCTATTTGGGCAGTTTACAATAAACTACTTATTATATTCATTTATAGTTTTTATAACCCACCTCAATCCAAAGACTCTAGGCAGGTTACAATAGAGTAAAAAGGTAAAATAGCGTACAAATATGAACCAACCCAGTGACCACAAAATGGACACAGTTAAAATCAACTAAGGTTGAAAGCTGAATTAAATAGAACCATGGTGATTCTTCAGCTGCTATGGAGGTGGGGGGAAGTTTTTCGAATCTTTAGAAATAGAGAATTCCTAAGGGTGGGGACTGTCATGGAGAAGGCTTGGCTTGGCTTGTCTGCATCCCCCAACCTTAAATAGAAGGGGACTCATAAAAGGCTTTCCTGAGATATTCCCATTGGATGGGCAAAATCAATTCTGGCATGGCGGTGTTTGATGTAGCCTGGTGCTATGCCATTTAAGGCTTTGTAGGTTATGTCCAGCCCTTTGATTTGGGCCCAAAGCTGACTGGTAACCAATGCAGGGACTTCAAAAGGAGCAATCTTGCCAGCAATCTCCACCAAGTTCTGGACCAATTGTAGTTTTCAGAGTATATTATAATAGTAATGCAACCAAGCTGCAATGAAGGCGTGAACCACCATTGTCAAAGCCTGGGCCAGTTAAGGTCAAAATTGGCACACCTCTCTAGCCACAGCCTCTACCGTTTAACTCCTACAGTATTACTTGCTTTTCCTTTTATTCTTACCCAAATATTCTCAACAGGATTTCTGTGTTTTGATTCATGAATTTCTGTGCAGGCATATGCTTCCTTTATATACCCTTGGTATACCTCCCTTTTTATTGAGTTTGTCTCTTTTGAATAAGCTGTAGTTTTCCAGGCTGTTCCAATCATATGTGTCATCCCACCAAGTTTCATGATCCCCTACTGGCTGTACAGTTGTAGTTTCCTGCCAATGTCTAAGTCTCCCATTCCAGTCTTACACTTTTTCCTTTGCCTCCTGTGGTTGTTGGCCATGGATTTGGCAGTATAGTAGGTTCTGGACTGCTGCCATCCTCTTCCATTTGCTCTACTTTAACACTCCTCTGATGATGTTGGTGTGGTGCCTGCCGAACACATCCTTCCCAATCTTATGAGATGTAACCTGATCTTGTCAGAAGCCCTTAATCTAGATAGCCCCATCTATGGTCATGGAACCCAAACCCTTCTCAGCCACACTAACTATGTAGCCAGTTATTCATGTCCAGGATCCTGTTTTTCTTTTTACATCTTGATCCTCAACTGGAAGACTTGACAAAAGCACTATCCGCTCCCAGTCTTCCTTCTTAATGCCCAGAAACTCATAGCCCCTGGAAATCCGTTCAAGGCCTCTTCTGGCAAGTGTCATTCATCCCCCCCATGAATCATTAGGAAGCAATAGTTATCAGTGGGTTTGAAGAGTCTCAGCAGCCTATCACATCCTGAATACAAGCATTTGGAAGACAATACATATCAGCCTGCGCTATCTTAAATTCTTTGTAAATGAGAGGAAATTAGGTAAAATTTGGAAACTCAAATCTTTCCCTTCCTCCCACGTAAAAGAACTTCGAAACTAGTGAATGTGTTTGTGGTAGTATTATAATCTCCTCCTGCATATCTTTGTTTGAAGTAGATCATACTGTTATATTTACTCATTACATGGCAAGCTAATCAGGTATGCTTGATTATGGATGTGATGGTGCAATGATGGTATGTTGGCCTGCCTATGTTTCTTTGAATTTGCTTTAAAAAGCAGTTGGGATATTTCTATTACACTGGGAAAATGTTTGCTCTTTTAATCACTACTTACGGACCACCCAAAAGGAATTGAGAGGAGCCTTCCATTTGTCCACTTTACATTCTAAGTTTCTTAGCTGTGAATTCAAATGTTGCAGAAGAAACATTTTCAGAATTAATCTGTGGCCAACGTTTCCAATGGGAAAATCTGAGAGAGAGATAATTACACACAGCCTTGTTTCTCTGGTGGATACAGGGAATACAGCTTAGTTTCATCAAATTTCTTAGATGAAAGCATCCTGGCATGGAGGCAAAGAAGCTACTCCAGAAATAGCACAATTCTGAAAGGTCAACCCCTGATTCCTATCCTGGCTATGCAATTGAGTCCTGGTTATATTAAAACCAAAGGATGCTTCCGTGTATAAAAGATAGAAGTACTACTTGTGATTTCAACTGGTGGGAGTGTTGCAGCTGGTTGGAAAATATGCTAGGGACAGGTTTGCTCTCTTCATTTGTTCTAAGCCCTTGAGGGGACAGATATCAAACCTTACATTGTCTCAGATGATACCAGTACTTTGGAAAATAATATTACTCTGTCTTAATTATTCCTTTCAGAGTACAAGGTTCTCAGTTTCATGTTTTAAAAGACATTCTTGTATCCCATGGGATGAGGTTCTGTACCTCTTCATCATTGAATGGGAAGTTGAGTCTTCATCTTGCCAGAATATTACACCAACCAATATTATTACACCACTCTTCAGATCTGGTCCCAAATGCAATTTATGCCAACCACTGTGCACTCATTTAACACAAGACTGTATATTATTTGCCTGAAAGGACAACAAACTTGAACTCAAAATAGCCACCTCCCCAAGATGGACAAGAAATGTCCTGGGCAATATTCCGCCTTCCCTATCTTGTCAACTTTGGGTTGCCAGCTACAAAGAAAATCAATCCCAGATCAGAGGTGTGTATGTAATACATTTTTTTTATGCATACACATATACTTGCCAGAAACCACATTACAAAAGCATGTACAGCCAGGCCAAAAATTAAAAAGCATTACCAATTAAAGTTGATTTCCTGAAAAATAAAGTACCCCATTATTAAACTTGATTTCTTATCTGCACATTTTCTCCCTCTGGTATACAAACTCTTTTCGTATGCATGACAGAAATATAGAGAGGAGCTGGGTGGCAGCCCTGAGAAGGGAATATAAAATGGGGAACAAAAATGAATGGAGATGAGGCAAGGATAACTGAACTGGAAAAGAAGGAGAGAAACTTTATCTGAACCTTACAGAAAGGCTTAACATTCAATAGACAAACAGCACCTATCAAGCCATAGTCAATCATCCAAGGTTCCCAGGCTTTTCAGAAGCAGTGTCTGCATTCATCTGCCCCTCCTGCCTATTTGTCATCAAGTGTGTTTTCCTCAGGTAAGAGACTCCACCCTCACCATTCAGGGGTAATTATTTTGTGCGGAAAAAAACCTAATATATATTTTCCACAGGACCAGCTCATTACTTTTAGAATGGCTGTACCTTCTGGATGGGTTCTGACGTTGCAAGGTTGTTGAGCACACCAAACGCCACTGCCCTTATGCCCCTAAACCAGGATTTCCCAAACTGTGAGGTGTACCTCCCTGGGGGAGGTGCAGACAGAGTCCAGGGGAGGTGTGAAGAACATTGTTTCAATAAATCCACCTTTCCCAAAGTTTCATTGCATTGTTTTCATTGTTCCTTTGTGTTCGTTTTGGTGTTTGGATTTTTAAGAAAGGTGTGTACATTGGAAGGTGTGATGCCAAAAAAGTTTAGGAGCCCCTGCCCTAAATGGACCAATCTGGCCTTTGTGCCAGCTCACCACCATCATCCGTGGATCTGAACATGGTAAATAATTTCATTTACATATCTGTCCTCTAAGCAAACAAACAACAAAAAAGTACATACTAAATTTGTCTGACTAGCAAAAGACCACCTGGTTACAAACATGCAGGGCAACAGCTGACTTCAGCTGATCTCAAAAAACCTAAGCAGGACTAGACTTGGTTCCTACTTTGATGGGAAACTACCAGGAATTCCAAGCTGTAAACTAGACAGAGAACCTGAACAACCCTGCTTGCTGATGGCAGTGGCAATCTGCTTCCAGACTGCCAAGAAACCCTTGCGATTACATCTGTGAAGTCACCAGCTCAAGTTGAAGGAGACTAATCTTTAAGGGCTCTGGAATGTGTGGGCAAACCAAAACAGTCCTATCGCTCCATGATTAGATTGGGTCACCTCCTCTCCAGGCAAGAAGACAAAAATCTTTTTGCGTACATCCTCCCCAGAAAGATGACAATCAGGCGCTTTGCAAATTAGCTAAGTAAGTGGAATATTGCTTGGGCTGGTGAATTGTTTCCATAATGCAAATGATACGGCCGGGACTTGTGGAGAAATCTCAAGGGGGACGCCCACCCAGAAACAAAAGAGCCATTGTGGAAAGAGCAACATTAGAATGATTGTTATGGGGAGACCGGGAGGGAGGGGGAACAGTTCTTGCAGAAAGGAAGAAACGATGCTGGGGCATAAGAAGTTTGGAACCCTTTTCTCCTGATCACAATGTTATGAGACCAATGGGGGGGGGGGGGGGACATGTATCTCAGAAGACTCTTAGCCACTTATTTTGTAGTTGTTCTTATTTACTTTCTTCTGCCTCACATCTGGTGATTCCAAAGACATGTTGCATATATGAATAGGCTATGCAAAGCGTCTGAAGGAGGTGCTTCACAAAACACATTAATAGAAAAGTGTTTCTCATTGTAATAAAATAGGCAAATTCTGGAAAGCTCGCATGGCTGGAACCGCCAGCAAAGCACTCGTGGATAACCAGGATTGTCTTCAAAACAGCCAAGCAAGCTTTCCAAAGGACAGTGCTGCTTTAATCCTTCAAGGGGAACTGCTTCCTTTCTCATGCACTCAAGTGCTTTGCAAAGCACCTCAGTCAAATAATTTGCACAGCCCTAATCTATATTAATTAAAGACCCTGCAAAGTAAGGGGCTTTTCAAAAATTGGACCATGTTGCTGCTGAATTTTGGTGATGTGATATTGGAGTCCTTTGGAGGGCCATAGTGCTAGGGGGCAGCATGAAGTCCACAGGGTTACTGTGTTTGCATTGATCAAGATTGTTCCTAGCAAAATCTGGCTTACTTCTGCTTTTGTTGTTAAACTCTAACAGATCTGAAATGCTGGCCAAAGAGGCATCATTTGCTGTGTGTCAGACACAGTCATTCCTTAGGAGCCTACATGTTTTTAAACAACTGGATGATCCTTATCTACAAGTGATGCATGCCCAAATACAGCTCTCTTTGCAGAGATTTCTGACCATGCCCACTCTGTGCGAGACTCTGATTTTATTATAATTCCTTTTAATATACAATATATACTTAGGCATTTTTCCTGATCAGACCTGCCTTTCCAAGTGTCATTTGTGTTGCAGATTTTACTTAATTTGTGCAGCTGCTAAGAAGGCATAAACCAGTGTTGCCATATTTCAGTACAAAAACATAATATTGCAAATCAGTAAATGATGGAGGGTTTTTTTGCAATAGTGAATTTTGGCTTCTTGGCTTTTTTTTTTTTTTAACTTAGACCTTTACACATCTCATCTGTAGTTCCATCTTGTCAGCAGTTGGCCATCTGAATTGTCTGTTAGAGGGAAGGAAAAGCTGACAGTTAAATCTGAGTTTGCCAGGGTGGAGCCAATACATCTGGGAATGCTATAATGGCACCACCAGGCCAGCTCCCCTGCTTTCCAACAGATTAACTAGAGCTACCAGATTGTGTTGCAAAAAAGGACCATAAGATGATAGCGAAGAGATACTGGAAACCAAAACGCTTTGCTTCCACTAGTGCTGTCTAGATTTTTGCAGCACAGATCTTGTAACCCTAGGTTATCCCCCTCCCAAAATTAAACTAAAACATATCTCCAGCTGAGGAAGGCTACCTGCTGTTCCCATTGGGCCTCTGCCATCTTGATTTGGCTGGAAAGGAGCCAGGAGGCCTCTGGTGGCTAAGCTATCCAAAGTATGGCAACCTGGAAAGTCAACTGATCTGGAACCATGGGGGGAGAATGAGAAGAACAACAGTGGGGTAGAGAGGGAAAAAGGAGTCCACAGATCTAGGGCATGAAACTCCTTTCATGGTAAATGCACGGGACTGGGTGAAGAAACACAGGCCTGTGTTTTTCTCACTCATTCTCTACTCTGAGTTGGTATACAACATTTTCCTCTCTCCCTGGGTGCCTGTATGAGTCAGGCAATCCCTACCCTTTTGTGTGTGCATCCAAGAAGAAAGAGGATTTGAGGGGGAGATGGCTGCTGGAGAGTGAGGGAAAAATAACCCTACCTTTTGTGAAATGAGTAGCTGTTGGGAAAGGAAACTGGGTTCAAAAGAATGGTTTTGTATTTTGGATTTCATTTCTCACCTCCGCCTTACAATCAGGTTCCTGGGCAAGTTATTTAGCTTTCAGCTCACCCATTTACCTTCTCTGAAGTGGAAATAGGATGGCCAAATCCACCACAGTAGCCTCTAATGAAATTTAAAATGGCAACTCTGCCCTCCACCCGCACTCTTTCTTCCAAGGTAGTTAGAGGGCTTGAGTTGGAACCGTTCTCCCCCTCCTGAGGGTTTCACTCGGCAAAAGCTAAATGCCATTCAAGGGAAAAGTGGGAGGCAATTATGTTCCAGTTCACAAGTTCTGTCTTGAGAAGAAAAGCTCCACAAGAAGCCAAACACTGTCCTGCTCTCTGCCTCCCCTCCACACACATTGCAGGCAATCAGTCCAGACACACTGAAATAATTAGCATTGGAAGAACAAAAGCTAAAGTTACTCGTCCAGGGAACAGGAACCGTACTGGTGGGGGGGGGGGGGGGAGGGAGGCAGCTGGAAGAGCTAAGCACAACTGGAGCTGGGCAGGTGGCTTCTTGGCTTGGCTGCCAGCCCAGAATTCTTGGCCGCATCACAGCTCTCTTTTGTGTTATTGGAAGCCTCTGGCAATTGCAGCAAGATGCTCGCCTGCCGTTGGGCCCTGCCAGGGGATGGAAGAGCTTTGAAAAGAGCCAGCAAAACTAGGCAATGTGGGGGCAAGAAGAGAGAGAAGCAGCACATGAGAAACAACAGCCCAAATGGTGCTGCCGGAGGGGGCAGTGAGTGAGATGGAAAGGTACCTAAGGAGCCTCCTAGCTAGTGGGGCAAGACTATAGCCGCCAGAGATGCCCCACAGGCATCGGGTGCAATTCGTTCACATGGGAAGTCCTAAACCATCTTGGAAGAAGCTGTTGTCAAGAATGCTCCATAGATTTGTCCACAAGCAATGCAAAGAGAAATGTTGCAACAAGTTTTCCCAAAAATATTGGAGAAAATGGAGAAGACGCTCCAAAGAGCTCAGTGATTGAATGCATAGCATGCTTAGTCAGCACAGAATGAAGTCTGATCCCTTTTTGGGAACCCTGAGAAGAATTAAATGTGCTATAAAATGCCACGGATGAAACCCTGAACAGGAACCCTTTACACTGCAATCTTGTAAAAAAGCTGTCCGGGCAGCTTTTCATACTGGTATTTCTTTTTTTTTTTTTTTTGTCTGCGCTCAGTCATTACTGACTCTGCAGTGACTGCCTGGACGAATCCTTGCAGTTTTCAAGGCAATTGTTTTTCGGAAGTGGTTTGCCAGAGCCTCCTTCCTAGAGCAGAGCCCAGCTGGCGAGCGCAGGAGGCGGGGTTTCCGTTGCTTCGTGCCCTTTTCGGGCGAGCGCGGTTTCGCGCTTACCGGCAACTGCTCCCGACTCCTTTTTCCAAGGTGCCGCCAGCATTTTTCCTCCCACCGGAGTGAGAGTACCCATTTATCTACTCACGTGAGTTTTCGACCTGTTGGGTTGACAGGAGCTGGGGAGGAAACAGGAGCTCACCCTGTTAACGCGAAGGCTGGACTCGAACCGCCAAAGCGTCAGCCATTTCTGGCCGGCAACTTTCAGCGTCATTAAGCCGCTGCGCCACCGCGTCCACACATCTTAAGTCCACACATCTTAAAGTTGTCAAGGTTGAGAAACACTGCTCTAATCACTGAAAAGCTACCCACTGCTGTTCTAGAGATTAGACAAACCAGTGGTTCCTCGATCCTACCAGAAACAGACAATAAGCCCCTTCAGCCAAACCAATTCCATATGAAATCCCCGCAGAATAGTCATATAAACTTAGTGCACACAGAACTATGTCGTTCTTATTCCACTTGAACTGTTCAGGTTCCCTCCAAAGAGGACAGGTTATGGAAGGCGGCCACAGATTAATTAATCATCACTGTTAGTACATATAGCATTATTTTGCATTGGTGTAACCCAGGTACTGTAACTCTTTTTGGCTGTCTCTTCTCTCTCATTTCTCCCTTTCAACACTGCAGATTAGGAAGAGCAGCGATAATTCCGACTCTAAAGCAAATGCATATGCAGAACGCAGCCAATGCATCCAAGACGAGAGAAATAATTATTATGGGAGTGGTGATTAGCTGGTAGGCCAGATCAGAGATTAAGAACTTTCTGATCAATTAGATCGCCATACCTTATTGTGGCATTTTAAAATTTTTAAATTATCTAGAAAGTTGCACTATATAATAAGTTTCTTATTAGGTGATTTACCATTCACTCCTTCGACAATATGTAAAAATTTGGAGTACATTCTGCTCTTTGTTTAGTTATACTTCTTATTTTTTTGAATATTCTCTTTCAGAAAAGCACATTTTTTTTCATATATCCACCACATACAGAAAAGAAATTCTTTCTCCTGGCAACCCCCCCCCCCCCCACGAAAAAACTTTATTGAATAATTGTGAGATATTTGCACTAGTTTTATTGGAGATAAATGCCAAAAATATACATTTTTGTATACTCTTTTTTTTGCATTTTGCATTTTTTGCATTTTTGCAACTCTTATATAAAAGCTGATAAAACAACAACCTGATTTTCAAAGTTATTGCCATTTATCTCTTCCATTTGTTTCCCTAAGTCTATGTCCCAAGCTTCTTTTAGATTACAAGAAGATCACCTATTTTTTTCTGATAATATCATATCAAGATTGTTCTTTTAGGTTAGTAGGGGAGATTAATTATCAATTTTTCAAAATTTGTGAAGCAGCACGATGCTGAACATCTTACATCCTTATTCAAAAAAGATTTGAGCGTAAACCAAGATAAATGCAAACGAAGACAATTGACAACTAATTTATGATTCAGTCTCTTCCTTACTATATAACATTATTGTAAAAATCTCTTGTTCTGTAAAAGCTGTGGTCTCCCCATGACTTCAACTGAACATTCCTATAATTCTTATAAAGTCCTAGATATATAATTAAGGGTGTTAGGGAGGAGATACCCTCAGTGTGGCACATACCATTCTCCAAACCTGAAACATAGCTTTTGTGAGTGCATTATTTATGTTACTTATTTTTATAAGCTCTTTAGCAAGAAAAATGATTTGACATACAGATTTATCAAGCTTTTATATAGTTTCTAACTATACCCACTGCCTTGTTGGATTTTCCCTTATAAATGGAATAATATTTTCCAAATGTGCTGCTTGATAATACATTTTTAGGCCTGAAAACCTGCATTCTCCTTGTTTTTCAGGCCTTTAAAGAATCTATTAATTTTGTAGTATTGATACAGAAGGTTTTGATTTTTTATTTGCTATAGCATTAATAATTTATACTGAAAAAGTTTGAAATAAAAAAAAACTGAAAAAAACATCATTTTAACTGCTGCAATTCAATCAATTCAATATTTAAATATTTCTTATTCCAAAGGTTCATTTCTTTTTTGTTACTTTTCCTCCAAACTGGAATAAAGTTGTTATTGTAATATTTGTTGTTGTTGTTCAGTCGTTAAGTCGTGTCCGACTCTTTGTGACCCCATGAACCATATTGCGCCAGGCCTTCCTATCTTTCACTGCCTCCCTGAGTTTGCTCAATTTCATGCTCATTGCTTCAGTGCTGCTATCTAGCCGTCCTCTGCCGTCCTCTTCTACTTTTGCCTTCCATCTTTCCCAGCATCAGGGTCTTTTCCAAAGAGTCCTTTCTTCGCATTAGGTGACCAAAGTATCTGAGCTTGAGCTTCACTATTAATCCTTCCAATGAGCAATCAGAATTGATTTCCTTTAAGATTGACTGGTTTGACCTCCTAGCAGTCCAGGGGACTCTTAAGAGTCTTCTCCAGCACCACAGTTCAAAGGCATCAATTCTTTGGCGTTCAGCCTTCTTTATGGTCCAGCTCTCACAGCCATACATTACTACTGGAAAAACCATAGCTTTGACTATGCGGATCTTTGTCGGCAAGGTGACGTCTCTGCTTTTTAATATGCTATCTAGGTTTGCCATAGCTTTCCTCCCAAGGAGCAAGCGTCTTTTAATTTCATGGCTGCAGTCTCCATCTGCAGTGATCTTGGAGCCCAAATAAATGAAGTCTGTTACTGCTTCCATTTCTACCCCTTCTATTTGCCAGGGATTGATGGGTCCAGATGCCATGATCTTAGTTTTTTTAATGTTGAGTTTCAAGCCAGCTTTCGCACTCTCCTCTTTCACCCTCATCAAGAGGCTCTTTAGTTCTTCTTCACTTTCTGCCATTAGGGTGGTATCGTCTGCATATCTGAGGTTATTGATGTTTCTCCCTGCAATCTTAATTCCAGCTTGTGATTCTTCCAGCCTGGCATTTCTCATGATGTACTCTGCATATAGGTTAAATAAGCAGGGTGACAGTATACAGCCTTGTCGTACTCCTTTCCCTATTTTGAACCAATCGGTTGTTCCATGACCGGTTCTAACTGTTGCTTCTTGGCCCGCGTACAGATTTCTCAGGAGACAGGTAAGGTGGTCTGGTATCCCCATCTCTTTAAGAATTTGCCACAGTTTGTTGTGATCCACACAATCAAAGGCTTTTGCATAGTCAGCGAAGCAGAAGTAGATGCTTTTCTGGAACTCTCGTGCTTTCTCCATGATCCAGCGAATGTTGGCAATTTGATCTCTAGTTCCTCTGCCTCTTCGAAACCCAGCTTGTACATCCGGTAGTTCTCGGTTCACGTACTGCTGAAGCCTAGCTTGTAGGATTTTGAGCATAACCTTGCTAGCATGTGAAATGAGTGCAATTGTGCGATAGTTTGAGCATTCTTTGGCATTGCCCTTCTTTGGAATTGGAATGTAAACTGACCTTTTCCAATCCCGTGGCCACTGTTGCGTTTTCCAAACTTGCTGGCATATTGAGTGCAGCACTTTAACAGCATCGTCTTTTAGTATTTTAAATAACTCAGCTGGACTACTGTCATCTCCACTAGCTTTGTTGTTAGCAATGCTTCCTAAGGCCCACTTGACTTCACTCTCTAGGATGTCTGGCTCAGGGTCAGTTACCACACCAGCATGGACATCAGGGACATTAAGATCTTTCTTGTATAATTCTTCTGTGTATTCTTGCCACCTTTTCTTAATCTCTTCTGCTTCTGTTAGGTCCCTGCCTTTTTTGTCTTTTATCATGCCCATCTTTGCACTAAACGTTCCTTTGATATCTCCAATTTTCTTGAAGAGATCTCTAGTCTTCCCCATTCTATTGTTTTCTTCAATTTCTTTGCATTGTTCATTTAAGAAGGCCTTCTTATCTCTCCTTGCTATTCTCTGGAAATTTGCATTCAGTTGCTTATATCTTTCCCTTTCATCCTTGCTTTTCGCATTCCTTCTTTCCACAGCTATTTGTAAAGCCTCATCAGACAGCCATTTTGCTTTCTTGCATTTCTTCTTCTTTGGGATGGTTTTAGTTGCTGCCTCTTGTACAATGTTACAGACCTCCGTCCATAGTTCTTCAGGCACTCTGTCTACCAAATCTAATCCTCTAAATCTATTCATCACCTTCACTGTGTACTCACATGGAATATGATCTAAGTCATACCTGAGTGGTCTAGTGGTTTTCCCTACATTCTTCAATTTAAGCCTAAATTTTGCAGTAAGAAGCTCATGTTCTGAGCCACAGTCAGCTCCTGGTCTTGTTTTTGCCGTCTGTATAGAGCTTCTCCATCTTTGGCTGCAAAGTATGTAATCAATCTGGTTTCGGTATTGACCATCTGGTGATGTCCATGTGTAGAGTCGTCTCTTGTGTTGTTGGAAAAGAGTGTTTGCTATGACTAGCTTGTTCTCTTGACAGAACTCTATTGGCCTTTGCCCTGCTTCATTTTGTACTCCAAGGCCAAACTTGCCTGTTATTCCGATTACTCCTTGACTTCCTACTTTAGCATTCCAATCCCCTATAATGAAAAGGACATCTTTTTTTGGTGCTAGTTCTAGAAGGTGTTGTAGGTCTTCACAGAACCGGTCAACTTCAGCTTCTTCGGCATCAGTGGTTGGGGCATAGACTTGGATTACCGTGATGTTGAATGGTTTTCCTTGGATACGCACTGAGATCATTCTGTCGTTTTTGAGGTTGTACCCCATTACTGCCTTTCCCACTCTCTTATTGACTATGAGTGCAACTCCATTTCTTCTAAGGGTTCCTTGCCCACAGTAGTAGATATAATGGTCACCTGAATTAAATTCACCCATTCCCGTCCATTTCAATTCGCTGATTCCCAAGATGTCGACGTTCAATCTTGTCATCTCATGTTTGACCACATCCAGCTTGCCTTGGTTCATGGATCTTACATTCCACGTACCTATACAATCTTGTTCTTTACAGCATTGGACCTTCTTTTCGCTTCCAGATACATCCACAGCTGAACGTCCTTTCGGCTTTGGCCCAGCCGCTTCACTCTTTCTGGAGCTACTTGGAATTGCCCTCCGCTCTTCCCCAGTAGCATATTGGACACCTTCCGACCTGAGGGGCTCATCTTCCGGCGTCATATCTTTTAGCCTTTTAACATTGTCCATGGGGTTTTCTTGGCAAGGATACTGGAGTGGGTTGCCATTTCCTTCTCCAGTGGACCACATTTTGTCAGAACTCTCTGTCATGACCTGTCCGTTTTGGGTGGCCCTGCACGGTATAGCTCATGGCTTCACTGAGTTACACAAGCCCCTTCGCCACAACAAGGCAGTGATCCATGAAGGGGATTGTAATATTTATGCCTAGATATTTAAAGAATTTCTACAGCGCCAATATATTTAAAATGTTACGTATCTCTTCCTGTGTATTAGGAAGTGTATAGAAGAACATCAGTTGTGACTTTTGCAAATGTATTGTTAAACCTGACATTTCTGCAAATTCTTCTAACTGCATCCTAACATATGTTGCTGAATTGCTAGGGTTTGAAAAAGTAAATACATTGTCTGTGGCATGTTCTTAATAACACTAAACAGCTAAACAAAGTTTATTTTATATAGCTAGTTTTGGTATCAATTTGTGTCTTGGAGGTTGCAACATGTTTCAGAAGGCCTAGGCCTCTCCAGATTGACTATCAGATAACGGGCCCAAGGTCTGGTTATGTTTCTCAGTTAAAAGTATTTTCTTAGGAAAAGATGTGGCAGCAAATACCAGTTGAAAGGCAATTAAATGCTGCATTGTAATGAGCTGTCCTGGTTGAATATGGTAGATCTAGCAGTAGACAGAATCTAACAGATCTTCAGGGAGAAAAAAAATTCTGACTCCAAGGCACAGCCTTTGTATTATAGCCTTTGCTTCTCATTTCAGGAAGTGTCATCAGCTAACTATTAGAAGTATAACATAAGGTTACTCCTTTTTTCTCAATAAAGTGAAAAGTTACAGGTACACTTAAAAGTTACACTCCCTACCTAGGAATCCTTCACCGTGACCTCTGATTGCAGAACCTGTATTTCCTGTTTCAATGCATAAATAATATTTCAGGTCGAGGACAAGTTTGTGTAATGTTCTTGTTTGCCAGGCCCCCAAATTGTGATACCATCAGAGTTGAGAAGATCCAACAGAGGGAAAGATGGTAATTACCAAGAATTCACAATTATGTAACTGCAATAGCAGCTCTGATGGTCCCATCCATTACCTACTCACCAGTAAAAAAATATGGGTGATCCTGGGCCAGTTGCTGTCTCTCAGCAGTTATACCAAGTTGCTCAAGGGTGAGTGAGTCCAACAGTTTATTGAAAAATTTGTCTATTGTACCCAATGTCATAAAGGCATCTATTTACTCCACTGAGTCATATGGGATATGACAAGGACTGTATTCTTGCCTAAAAGAACCCCTAATCAGCTCACAATAGAACAAGCGCTGTACTGTAGTTGGCCCTTTTTATATTTGTAGGGTTAATCACCCCATGTGATTTGGAAATCTGAAACATCAAGCTTACTACTGATTACAAAATTAGAGTAAATATGTAATTTTAAATAAACAAATAATCCAACTGAACTTGATGAAATCTGCATATGCAGTAAACCCTTCTGAGAAGACAATCTCGGCAAATTTCAGATAAATATACATGCAGGGAGGGGTGTGCAAGGCTCCTTTCTTTATATATTTTTAAAAGGAAATAACTTTATTAGTTAGAAATGGATAAAATTTGCAGACATATTTGGCTGCTATGGAAAAAAGACTGTACTGTAGATACCCTTTTGTAAGCAAGGATTATGTTTATAGTTTGGGGATGGCTAAAAAAGTTAACAAATCCCTCCCTCTAGTGTTTGATGAGTAATTTCTGTAAAAACCCTGTACATTCCAGTCACCAAATTACAAGAGGAGTGCAGAGCTTCAGTGTTAGGCGCTTAAGTTGATTTTGTAGCAGGAAGCCAAAAAAAGATTTAATGCTCACTCACATCCCTTTGTTCTGTAATAGATGGCATGCATCCAGGTTGCATGACAATGTGGAACTTGAGACAGTCTAACAAATAACAGCAGGAATAATTAAACTTCTAGAAAACAAATTAAGGAAGGCTGTGAATGAATGGACTAGAACAGAAAAGGGAGACGTTAGGGAAAGGATTGGTGGGAACCTTTAAAACAGGGTGGTAATAATTTAGGACTTAGAGTTGTACCCTGTGTGCTATGCAGCACTCACAGAAGAAAATGGGCAGGGTCACAACGAAACAAGAGTTAGTATTTAATGGATTAATTGATTACGTGCCATCAAGGCATTGCCGACTCTTAGCAACTACAGTGGTACCTCGGTTCATGAACTTAATTCGTTCCACGATTCTGGTCGCGAGCCGAATTGGTCGCGAGCCGAATCAAATTTCCCCATGAGGTTCAATGTAAATAAGGTTAATCCGTTCTGACCCCTATGAACGTGGTCGCCAACCAAATTGGTCGCCAACCGAATCAAATTTTCCCATAAGGTTCAATGTAAATAAGGTTAATCCGTTCTGAATCATATGTATTTTTTTTTAACCACAAAAATATGAAACAAAATACAGTACAGTATAGTATGAAGAGAGAGAACACTAACCTTGCTTGAGGCGACACCAAAAAGCTTCACAGCAAGTGTCTGTCTGCGACCACGATCTTGCCTAGAGGAAGCCACAACCACGTGTCAGAGCAGGGAAGATGGCCGCAGGTCGTGTTCGTCACCTGATGTGGAGTTCGCGAACGGAAGCAAAATTTTGTGAATGCTGCTGTTCGCGAACCGAATTGTTCGTGAACAGAAGCATTAATGAACTGAGGTATTACTGTACATAGATAGATTTTATCCATGACAATCTGTCCCGAAGCTGGTATTTCAGGTCTTCCAATGTTGCACTGGTGCACTCATCACCACTGTAACTGAGCCCATCCACCTTTCTGCTGGCCATCTTCTTTTTCCTTACACTCAGCACTGGAGCCTTTTCTAGAGAGCTGGGTCTTCGCATAATGTGTCCAAATTGCAGGATTGCATTGGATTAAATATCTGAATAAATAAATATGATGATCCTGATAATGGCTACCCAGATGCTTCCAAAAGGTCCTGAAGGAGGACATAAAAGCCTTTGCAGACAGGATAGGATATAGTCATCTGTGTGTGTGTGTGTGTGTGTGTGTGTGTGTGTGTGTATGAATGCAGATGTATATATGGGTATACATAATGTCAACATTGTCTATATTTTCTGAGAATTACACTGTTCAGAAACAACATACTAGATTTTGTAATCATGGGAGGGGCATTTTAAAAAGACAAAGATGTGATTTAAAATTCATACTACCCTATTTTTGTATTTATCATTTTTTTTTAACATAGCCCCAAATATTATAATTTTCACTGACAAATGAAGACAGTTCCGCAATCCATCTTAAAGCCCGAGGGGGCTTTTCAAGGGAGGGAAGATATCATGCATATCTCCTGAGCCAATTATAAAACGATTATAAAAACATTGTTTGCAGTAGATGTATGTCATGCATATGATGTTCAGAACATCAGCATGAAGTCTATATATACCCTGCCTCTTTCTCCCGTCATTACAAGCTCCTACTGATGCACTGAGAGGTACAGAAGATGCACCCCACTGGATGTTTCAAATATCAGAGGTAATGCAACATCAGCAGCTCTGCCAATCACATCTTAAACAGCAATTCCCCTGTCGATACTTTTTGTTGGGAGAGCACCAGTCATTCTGAGGATAGTATGAGACAGCAGTGGGTATGTGCTTCAACATCTGGTTATCTAATATCACCACTTTACTATTTATACAACACAGCAGGCTAAGATGTTGTTGGCTGCTTTGTGGCACAAGGCAGTGTGTAAACCCTACTAATATATTTCATAAACCATGGCTTAGCTAACTCCGGGCTAGTCATTGATAGTAGCTGATTAGCTGGGGTGGCATTGTGAACTGCCATCTCATGGCCATCTAGGAGGGAAGAGGTTGAGATGGGGGGGGGTCCTCATGCATTCTTTGCCCATGCCACTAGCATCTCTGCCGCAGTAGGATGAAGCACTGCTCTGCAGTTGCCTTCGTCCAAGAGAAAAATTGCTGTAGTGGCTAGGTGGCTTCCTTATATTTGTCTCTTTTTTGCCATGCAGGCAGATAGCAAGGACGTGGCATATATTGTATTCTGCTCTTGCAGTGACCCTAAACCAGCCTTTCTCAACCTTTTTACCCTGGAGGAACCCTTGAAATAAGTTTCAGGTCTCAGAGAACCCCTGCATAAAAATTGCAAAAATGCAAAACCTTCACAATACAATACACTTCTAACCTACACAATCCACATTTTACAATGTTTACAAAAACAGAAAAATAGCAGGCCGGCAACTGAGTCACAGCACTTAAAAACTCTTTCTTTCTTTCTTCCTTTCTTCCTTTCTTCCTTTCTTCCTTTCTTCCTTTCTTCCTTTCTTCCTTTCTTCCTTTCTTCCTTTCTTCCTTTCTTCCTTTCTTTCTTTCTTCCTTCCTTCCTTCCTTCCTTCCTTCCTTCCTTCCTTCCTTCCTTCCTTCCTTCCTTTCTTTCTTTCTTTCTTTCTTTCTTTCTTTCTTTCTTTCTTTCTTTCTGGACCCTAGGGAGCCACATGTTCTTCCCCCTTCTTAACCTAAAGTTATTGGAGTAGGGGGACCCCTACTCACATCATTTGTACAATGATGTACATGCTACCATGTTGACATCATCATGGCTTGTTACAGACACCATTCATTCCACATATGCCACTTTCTTGGTATGCATGATAAAACAGTTCAGCTAATATCAAAGGGCTGTCCCCAATTATCCAGTTAAGGAGGGAGCTTGTACAGATCTTTTTATTCCCCAGGTGGTGTGAGTTTGGAAGCATCTGGATTTGGAGAACACTGAGAGAGAGAGAGAGAGAGAGAGAGAGAGAGAGAGAGAGAGAGAGAGATCCCCATATCTGACTGCTGAGCAGGAGGCATCCATATTTTCCCTCAAAACCTCTGTTAATGCTTTTCATATCATAAATCTACATTTTGTTGACAGGCATCAAAGTTGTTCCTTTAGAAGTTCAGTTTTGTAATGCAAAGGCCAGGCTTGCTTACTATATTGGGATGCTACCATTCTTCAGGATTGGTAATTAACAGTCCTCCCACTATGACCACAGTGTTTCAATTATTTTCAGTGAGGCTGATTTTTTTTTCCCACTGAAATTTGCTTTATCTGAAATATATATAGGAACAGTAGAAAAAAATGGTGTGTCTTTTAGGTTTTCTGCCCAGACACAACCAAGTTTTGAGCCTGCCCTGCCCATCAGCAATTGCTCCTTACTCCTTCCTTCCTTTTCTCAGCTGATAGGAAAAGGCCACAGCTTTAAAGTCCTTATCTCCCTTGGGCAGAACACAGAAATACCTTGGTTTCCTCTAAAGCATGTTGAAGGCTTTGAGTTAATCTGTTGGGGAAGGCACATCAGTGTTGGAGCTGAAGTAAGCACGGGACTGAGGCCAAGGCTAAATGGATTGGGCCACCACTCCCTCTCCTAACTGTTTACAGGGTATTCTTGAAATGAGGAGGGGTGGAGACCATCTACAATTAGGCCATCCTGACTTTATATAACCTTATGTAATTCACTCACTTCATAAATCTGCTCTCCCATCATCGATTCAAGCCAAGAGCACATAGTTGCTTTTAATAAATAATTTAATCAGAGAAATACAGTGAACCAAGGTAGAGAGGCTTTCCAGTGTTGTCAAAAGCAGCCCGTGGCCATGGGTCAGGGCTGAATACAGATCAATCATCAAAAAGAGAAGCCTCTCCTGTCACAGTTGTTTCCTGGGGACAAAGCTGATGAAAGAACTTGGTCTTTGGGGCTATAGAGACTATAAGATGGCTCAAGACAGCCACACTTGCAGCTAGAAACTTACATAACTGAATATTCTTACAAACAATCAAATCAAAGATAATTTTATCTTGTGAACTCCATGTGCACTCTAGAATGTCCAGGTACAGGTTTACCATTTCATGAGAACCAAGTTTTGTTAAGAGCTGAACATAAGAGATACAGGAATATGAGGTTCAAGCTGACTTCTAAAATTGGGTTGCAAGTTGGAGAGTTTCTCTGGTACAAAGTGAGAAAACTTTCTCCAAAAATAAATTCAATATTTTTAAGCTATGAGAATCTGTAAACATCAGGAATTCTCAGCTCTGGCCTGGTGAAGGAGCAAAAAAATCCAGAGTCATATAGCTTTCATTGCAAACATAAAACACTTAATATAGAACAATCAGACAGAACTGTCTACTGATACTGCTGCATGAGTTTGGGCACATAAACTGATTCAGAATTGATTCTTTTGTGGATGTCTGTAAAGAATCTTGAGGTTTGTAAGGGAACTGTAGGTTTTCTAGTAAAGAGTTCTAACTTCTTTAAAGAATCTCAAATCTTAGAATCTTTCCTTGTAAATAAAGGGCATGGTGGGAGGGAGGGAGATAAGAATTCCATAATAGAGGTCACTTAATGCTCTAGCAGCTCCCCAGTTCGGTCAGCAACCTCTGCATTTCTAGAAAAATTCCCAGGAGAATAATAGTTGAGACTGTGTCCACATTATTCTTTAACAAAGTGAACAGACAATCAAACAATGATATCAAACAATGAGCTATATTTAAAGCAAACGCAAATTATTAGCCTGAATGTTTTTAAAAAGTTTTTATGAACACACCCAACTTGTTATGCTTACAATATGAATTTAAGATGATCCAGCATCCTCCAATTTTTAAGTAAAGGGTTTATGGGGACGTTGCCACAAATTGTTACCTGATGCCCACCTGATTCTATGTGCAGGGTAGTGCCAGATATCTAATTCCTATTCCTTGGTGATGGAGAGAATCCAGATTGCATGGCCAATCTTTGCATAAATTAAATATTTAATACACACCAGTTTCCATTACAGGATAACCCATGGGGTTGGATTGTGCCTCCATCCACATCCAAGTCATAAAAGCACTGAGACAGAGATGAAAACTCCAAGTCTCAGGTAGGCTTAAGAGGCACCAGAAGTTCCTTGCACTGTTCACAAGACAAGCTGCCCATTCAAGCTTCCCTCGCAAGCATCTCGTCTTCTGCTACTGCCGAACAGGTCTCTGCCTCAGCACCCTAAGAGAGAGAGTCTCCGCCCACAAGAGCAGTTCATTGATCCGGGCTAGGCCCAGCCCAGCAACCTTGGCACCATTTACTTCAAGTATCTCATCCCCGACTTCTAGGAGTCCAGCATAGAGTTTAGCTATACTGGTGTCTGCCATCTCCTGAACATAGATACCTGTTAAGAAAAAAATAACACAAAATTACATTCAGTGTGCTAGTAAGATAACCTTTTCTTGAAATGTTACAACTATGGAGTAGGGAAAATGTTCCATCCTAAAAATCAGAAAAATGTTTGGGGGGAAAACTGAAAGACATGTAACACTTCTTCACTGAACCTAAGCTTATTATATCTTCATTCATCATTTAGAACTTGTTATACAAAGTCACAGGTTTCCCTGCTTTATGTGAATTTGCTGTTATACAGTTGAGCATTTTCATCCACGATGTTGCTTGATGCAAAAACAAAAACGCTATAATGTGATTTGCGCCAGCATAATCAATTTGCACTAAAAATCTGGAAACATGCCAAAACGTCTTCCCGCCAAAACCACTTGAACATTTTCCTGCCCAAATCCTTTCTGCCTTCATGCATTTACCATTGTGTTGTGCAATTGTCCTAGCTGTGCCTGTTACTTCTGAACTTGCAATAGCTATGACTATTACTATTTCTACTGCCATGATGCATTCTACCACATGGATTAGAAATCCAACTGTAGAAAAGATAAAGAAAATTTTTTCACTGTAGATTAGAATACGTGTTTGAGTAATGCTCAGTGCTTAAGTACTGCTTAAGAAGAAGCCTCTAAAAACTTATAAACACATTTGAGTTACAAAATTTTAATACCATATCCTGCAATCCACCATTTTTATCCACTGGTTCAGTGTCTCACTTTATGTGAATTCCCTTTATGCGAGTTTTTCAGGGAATATAACTCCAGTTTAAAGTGAGGAGAACCTGAATATTATGCCCCTTCTGACTAAATGATAGTCAGAAGAAATTATATTACTTCTGACCAAATGAATATGTTTTGCCCTGCTGTTGGCCACATTAAATCTGTTTTTGAAAGGCAAAATTTCAAATCCCATCCATGCTAAAATTTCAAGTGATACACACTAATGCTATGGATTCTACATTATAAATGTCAGCTAAAACTGGGACTATTTATGTATATTTAATCTGGAAAATTGTATACATGTCTACATCTTTATACAGAAATGTTATTCATTTTTATCTCAAGCTGCCCAGCCTTTGGTTTGGATTTATATTCCTACCAGTCTGGAGGTTCCTATTATACAAGATGGGAGGCTATACAAATCTTTTAAATAAATAAAAAAATAAAAATAAATACTTCTGGAATTATGAGCCCTTTCTAATAATGTGGGATTTTCTACTATAATTTAAAGCAGGAATACATAAAAGTTTATAACCCTAGACCTCAAAGTATGGCAGAACATAAAGGAGTTAATGTTTTGCTCTCTTAACATGGAAATTGCCAAAAATCTTCATAGGCTCAGCTATTAAAACCAGCTCCACATTTGTCAGGGCACCAACACGCAACTTATGTTTTTGTTTGTGCTGAAAGCTATTTTATAGCTGGTTACAGGCAAATTGTAAATGAGGACTCAAGTGTGCTAGCCGAAGCAAAAAGAAAAAAATCTGGTAAGAAAAGCAGCACAATAACTAAGAAAAAATAGTCTAAATCCATTTGTTCAATTTATATCTAGCAACTTCAAAGCTTCCTGGGAAGGGAGAGCTCAGAACAGGAAAATGTTCAATTGGACTATGCCCCAATTCATTTTAAATATTTTTAGGGTGGAGGTGGAATCTAAGAAATGTAATGGAAAGAGTACATTCCTGGAACCAGAGTGCTTAACGCCAGGACAAACATTTGTCATCTCCGTCACAAATATTGCAACATTCCCAGGAGCTTGCCTGGGAAAAAAGAACCTGAGGACACATGTTTCAAATTATTCCAGCCATCTGACCTACTTTAGACCGTCCTCTTCTTAAAAAACACACAAAACACAAAAACACCAGTGAGATTCTAGCATAACAAAATATTTGGTTGTGTTTCAGAACCAGCTTTTCTGTTAATGCTGTAGAGCAGCATATCAAAGTAGAATTGTCGCCTAGTAAGGAGCATCTAGGTGGCTGGATATTTCAAATGTATTTCTTCAGAAACAAAGGACAATGTTCAGGGAAATGGTATCAGTGAATGAAGCAATAACACACACGCACCAAACTGTAGAACCGATACAGGCCACCCTGGTTTTGAACTGCATGGCTGCTTTTAACTTCCATTTGTGTGGCATCCCTATTTTTTGGCATGGCTGCAGAGTTACACAGCTACACATGTGGTTTGTCAATTTCAACATTATACCAAATCATAATTAGAAAGGATTGCAGGGGGTCCTGCTGTCATGTCAGTGCAGGTGGTGCCACTTTAAAAAGTTATCTGTTCTTTGAGGGTATGCTTTTTGGGGTTCTGGAATTTTTTAAAAAATGAAATAGGTTTGCTGAATCTTGTGGAAGCCTGACACATCTTATTTTGCTTGAAAGGGCAACATCACCGTGCTTTGCTGCTATAACTCAGAGAAGTGATCTAGGGACAATCTTGGCACCACAAAAATGGTGCTTGGGTGCATATATCCTGTGGCTAGTTTGTAGCTAGGAAGTTACCATCCTTGGCTTTGAGGGCAAAACATTTGTAAAAGAAGTAACGTCGTTATAATTGGCATAAGACCTAGACTCAGAAGTCCATGTGCAAAAAAGAAAAGAAAAGAAAAGATAACTTCCAGGTCCAGAAGAATGTTTTAAGCCTAAATTAACTTAGAATGTACAAGTCAATGAAGAGGCTAGGTTGAAACTGGTTATTTAAGAATGCCTCTGAGAAATGTCCCTTCTTGTTTTTCTACTCTGTAATATAACAATAAAGGAGGCAGTACAGAAGGAAAGAAAACCTATCTTTCTCAGCAAAGGAAGAACATCTCTTTGCTGCTCAGAATACTGAGCAAATCTCCCTCTGGAAGATTTTATAGGGTGCAGGGTTATATATAGGATCTGCTTTAGCAAATGAGTTTCCAGAGGCTATTGACTACAGTAGCTTGCGTTCCTTGTAGACTGGTTCTTTGGCTTGTACTTGCAATGATACATGGAAGATGAATATCTATTTCAAAGTCCTATATTCAGGAAGTGGTAGACACTTGGATTCCGACAAAGAGAAATAGGCGATTCTTACTCTGTGGAGTCATAGCGCGTTCACACATGTCATGAGAATATAAGATTGTGAAAGAGAAGAGGAGTCAAGGTAGTCAGATATCAGAAGAAATCCAGTAGGGTTATATAATTCCAAGAATACACTCTCACATATACATTGGGAGTTTATGATTCAGGAATCACAGCATCTGTGAACCTCTCAGGGTATGTACAAAGAAAATTATGTGATATTATTACAGCCCTGTATTTTCTCTGTTGCCATCTCATGCCACCAAAGGATTTCCATTCCCCCAAATCATGACTTTGTTTTGTGTGTGCGCGCAGGTGTAGTGCTATTGCTTTACCTTTTACAGCAAAGGGTTCTAGAATAGGAATAGATAATGCCTAATGATGCTACCTATTCCCAAACTTTCTGTTCATCCCTTGTACTGCCTCCACATGTACCTTTCCTGCACAGGTTGCATTTTATGTTTATATAATTGGACAGAATCATGCACTAGTACTTTTGTACGTAACTTTGAAAATAAAAACAGGGGAAATGGCTTTTAATACAGTAAATATACACAGCAGGTTTACCAACATTGTGCTAATATGCTTTTATGGTACAGTTAAGATACAGTGTGTTTGCAGGAATAAAGTATTTGATATGTGGCCTGCAATTATAATTCTATATTATATATAATTAAAAATAATATAAGTTGATTGCAGAAGATTGTCAAAATGTCAGAGCACAATGGATACTAATGTGGAAAAATAAGAGGTTCCCTTCTATCACCCAAACCAGCTGAAGGGTTAATATAGATGAGGTATTATATATACTGCTTCCTTTCCTTTATTTGGAAAGCTCTAGTGGATAAAGACAGAATATATTGACTATTCCTACAACTAAATACATGGATTCTATTTATTAAAAATACATAAACCTAGTTTTTAAGTTCATAATGTAAGTGTGGTTTGGTTTCTCAACTGAAAGGCTAAGAATACAAATTGTAAAATAAAACAAATGCAAGCCAGTGTCCTTCCCCCCCGCCCCAGCAAAGACAAAAAAAGGTAATAGTAGAACATACAATTTAAAAATCATAGAAAGACTCCAACAAATGATTTTAAAAAGTAAGCCAGGGGTCCATTTGTTCAAGGTTTCAGGCCATTGGCTACAAAGCACATACCTGTATCAGGCCGACCATTCCCTGAAGAAACACGAAACCCAAAGTTGCCTTGTTGGGAGCGCTGCAATTCTAATTGGCTAGTTCCATCGGGAAAAATTGCTACCACCCGCCCAACGGTTCTCACCAAGTTGGGGGATCCAATGTCCTCTACGCTGAGGGATCTTCTATGCTGTTTCCTTGTTTTCCTATGAATGGGGAAAATATTCTGTCATACTCAGAAAGGCATATAATCTGAAGTCAAAGAAGAGGAGGTTATTGTATCACTGATCATCTAATTTAACTACTTTATAACATCTTGGTTTTTAATGAAAGCAGATTTCCAGCTCACATGATGATGCGAAAGGCATTGAAGGGAAGGTGACACTACAGCACTAGTAATTTGGGTTCTTGGGAAATAAGCCTTGCAGACCAAGCCTATACATGTCCCATATGTACAAGGAGGCTTTCTACAAAGGAAATATGCTTACAGCATTATTCATTAGTATCTTTTCAATCTCTGCAAATTTGTTTTTTGCTATTCTGTGTTTAAAAATTTTCACCGCATCATCCCCCTACTTCAGGGCATTTTTTTTTAATTGTTTAAAGTCAATTTTAGAAGCATCTGATTGTAAAAAGCAAAATATGTATGTTGTTCCATCAGCTGACATTCTGCTAGGGATTCCCTGTATAAAATGATTTGAGCTGCATATCCAGGAATAACAAGCAGATCACCTGCAGACAGAGGTGAGTTGCTGCCTTCAGTGTCTCAAAAGAAATAAGTGATTACCCCCCACCCAACACATAAAAAGAAGCATTTAGGATGTAATCACAAATAGTCACCTAAAGCGTCCCAATTCTCACCTGTTAGGAAAAGCTTCCTCATCCTTTGGTTCCCCCACCAGGTAGACATTGGACCGATTGTTCCTGCCCAAAAAGGAATGCAGATTTTGAACAGAAGAGGCTTTTCTTGGTTGGTAGAAAGGCGACACCTAGTGGGAGAAAATACTGCAAATCAGAACAAGTACTGAAGAATCAAATTGCAGGTATGTTGGGCAAAGAGGAATGAAGTTTCCTGACTGTAAACCTTGAATTATCTTGATCCTTCTGGAAACCAGAAGAAGTAAAAATAAAAAAAGGGGGAGGGGGCTACTGGATTTGCCTTCATTAACGTAACAGATTAAACATGTTTCACAGATCTAAATTCTAGTGCTTCAAGAGTACTGTATTGTCACAACATAATCACGTAATGAAATATTAGGTACATGCATTTATGAAACATTTACTTTGGGCAAATAATAAATATTTAGCAGGGGCCAATAACTCAAAGTGGGTTTTCAAATGACAGTGTCACTCGAATATCCCATTTATCAGTCATCCAGATGACATCAATGTCATCCAGGAGAGAACCATGGATTTGTTTGTTCTTCTCTTCTCACTTGCCTACTGAAAAAAAAAAAATTTTTCCTTGGAAACTCTGCATATTACTACTATTGTTTCAACATATAAAACTTCAGCAGCACTTTTGTAATCCTTAGAGACGGTCTGATTAGAACATTTTCTTATATGAGCAGTTTCTTACTGTGTATTATATTATTGATGGACAGCTACGCTTGGATAATGGCATGAGCTGGTTTTCTCTAATGTTCCTTTGATTCAATGGGGAAAAAAAAAAAATACAGTCCCTGTATTTGAGATTTGAGAAGCAGGAACTGCAGAAAAGTATAGAATCAATATAAGGAATGTCTGAATCAATGGCTAGGACAGTTGGGCTTCATCACTGCCTCAAGGAACTGGGAGCATTACAAATTAAAATGGTCTAAGATGGATTTCAATGGTGTCATTATATTGTAAAAAATGAATATGGTCTCCAGATGCATACTTGGCTTACAGGTGGACCTTGGGTCTGAAAATGTTGATACATTCATGATGCTGTGTAATGCAAAATGTAGTGAATAACGATATTTTATTGATAATATGTCATTACTACAAGACTCATATTTCCCTGGAAAATAGTTTTAAAACTGTACCACAAAAACTAAACTAGATTACTGCTGCCTTCTCATAAGATCTAATAAAAACACAATTTCAACTCACCATCTGTAAGGACTGTAGGGAAGGTACTTTCTTCATTTTTGGAGAACAGGTGGTATCTGGACCAGATTCCGTGTTGGGAATTGCAGCTCCTGATTCTGGCATAGAAAGCTGTTCCATGCTATAACATCGGAATCTGCCCAATCTTTGTTTGGTGCTCTGACTCAGACTGGTGAAGAATTTTTTTAATCCTGATGTAGAAGAGACTTCTACTTTCTTGGTGGATTGCTGCTTCTTTGGGTAGACTTCTAAGTGTTTGCTGGAAGGCAAAACAAGCCAACCAAGAGAATTACAAAGCAAGAGTACCTTCAACTTTATTTACAATTTTCAGTGCTCAAATGAGGATAATGAAACCCAGTTTGGTGTAGTGGTTAAGGCATTTCTTTTTTGATGTGATACTATTCTGGGTTTTCAAGAGTTAGTAGAAAATGTTGGGAGCTGGCTAGCAAAATTACAATCCTTTTGATGGTGTGCATAGGGATAACTCCCCCTCTATATACATTTCTCAGATTTATAAATCAATTCTTACAGAAGGTTTCCAAAAGCAATATTGTCCCCTAGGGCAATAGTTTATTCTCCTTGCCTTCCATAAGAGCAAATGGTAGATATTTATCCTGCAGAATGAAAAGGAATGCACTTAGAGTCATCACTGGTGTAAGAGATGCTACTGGGAACCAAACTTCACCCTTTCATTTGCTCTTTCTTTATTAAAAAATGCCAATTGTTCAGCCAAATCCCACAAACACTGGCTAGAAAGAAATAAGCCCCATTGTATTCAATTATGTTTTTTCATGATAAAGAAATATGGAATGTTGTCCTCTTTGTGTACAAAATAACTTCTGTCAGGCACAAAGCCAGCTGGGTGACTTTGAGCGAGTCCCTCTCTCTCAGCCCTAGGAAGCAGGACATGGCAAACCACTTCTGAAATCTTGCCAAGAAAACTGCAGGGACTTGTCCAGACAGTTGCCAGGAGTCAACTCTGACTTGAAGGCAGACACACACACATAGATTCTGAAACCAAAGAAAGCTTTCAAAGTCAAGGACTTTCCTTACTTTTCTCTTCTGCCCTTCCAAATGCATATATTGCATGCTCCCCACCCCAGAAAATGTATTCTGAGAATCATCCTGGCTTGAGAGCTTCTGTTGCTTTTCAGTAAAACTACCAGGCTTGTGCTGGCTTAATTTGTTTCTGGCAATGCTGGACAGAATTTCATTAGATCAAATTATTTTATTATCAGGTTAAATAGTAGAATCCAAACTAAGCACACAGTTGATGCTGCTAAACAATGTGACTACTTGAACTATCAAAATGGACTTGGGTATATTGAAGAAACCAGTAGTATGCCATTTTAGATATAATTCCTGGATTAGAAATAAGAGGCTTAATTTCTGTGGATTGAGCTATCTAGCCATAAGAAGAACTTTCAGCTTTGGGCAGGAAGGGAGAAGTAGGTCAAAGCAGATTTCAGAGCGGAGAGGGAGGGGGAGACAGCAGGGAACGCAACGGGGCTCAAAGCCTGCTGGCAGCACCAACAAGGCAGTATTTGCCTGCTGTGAGAGTGAAAAGCCAAGCCTGAAAAAGCAGAAGGCACCTGTGGGGAGAAGCGCAGCAGACCTAAGCAGAGGAAAGATTGTAGCACAGAGAGGCAGAAAGCAGACATGCGGGAAGCATTTGCTACTAACAAACTGAAAGAGCTCTTCGGTCTGTACTGCTGCATCCCCTGGGAAGGAAACCAGCACAACGAATTACTGGAAAGAACCAGGGAGTCTTATCAACACAGGAAGTTGGTGTTCCCTCTTAGCAACCACATAGACAGACCTGCTCCAGGATGATGCGCTCCCACCCTGGCCCTTCAATGATGCACCCATCGCCTCTGTAATCAACTCCATCCACCTTGCTGCTGGTCACTCTAACTTTTCTCAGCACTATAGACTTTGTAAGAGAGCTAGGCCTTTGCATAATGTGTCCAAAATATGATAATTTGAGTCTGGTCATTTAATGTATGTATGCATGTATTTATTTAATATTTATTTATTGAACTTTATTTACTGGAAATAAATAGATCAAAAAAGTTCATTTCCATAGAGCATCGAAAGAAAAACCATTGCCCTGCATGATTCTGATCTTTTTAGGTATAAACACATCTCAGCATCTCAATACTTTTTCCAAGACCTTTATTGGTATTCTACCAAGTGCTAGTGCATGTATCATGACTGCTGATTCCTTTACTGTTGATAATGTTGATCCTAAAAGGCAGAAGCCACCTACCACTTCAAAATCTTCATTGTGAGTTCTAAGGCTGGTTGCTGTTGCTGTTCTCATTAGTATGGTTTTCTTTATATTTAATCTTTAATTTCTTTAATATCTTAACCTCATTTTTTCACTATGTGAAAAATTTCCTCAATATATATTCAGCATATAGATTGAATCAATAAGGAGACAGTATATTGCCTGTCTCATTCCTCTGCCAGCTGGAGCCAGCCTGTTTTGCCATGTTCCATCAAGACTATGTGGCTTTCTGTCCTGTGTTTAGGTTTTGCGTGAGGATAATGAGATGTTCTGGGATTCCCATTTTCCTAAGTACATTCCACAGCTTAACATAGTCAACACAATCAAAGACCTTTCTATAATCAATTAATATTTACTTCTTGGGTGTATTCTTTGTCTTTATCAATTATTCAGCATGTATCAGCAATAATATATCTTATTCTTCAGCCTTTTCTAAAACCAGCTTAAATATCTGTCATGTTTCTTTCCATGCAGGACTCTAATCTGTGTTGGATGATTCTAATCATTCTTTTGCTGGCATATGAAATTAATGATATTGCATGATAGTTTGCATACTCTGTTAAATCTCCTTTCTTTGGTATTGAAATGTAGATTGACCTCTTCTAATATGTTGGCCATCATGCCATTCTCCATTGCTGGAAATGTTTGGTTAGAGATTTTACTGATTTTTCTTCTGTTACTTGCCATATTTCTGTAGGTATTCCATTAATTTCTGTAGCTTTCTGAACTGGTAATGACTGAAGTGCTATCTAGTGTTCTCTTCTAGTATCAGAGGTTCTTGTAAATAGAGAATAACTCCTCAGATATCTTGGATGTTAAGATTTCTACTGTATAGAATTTCAGTATGGTCCTTCCATCTTTGATCTTTTTTGAATCAATTGCTATTTATTTATTTGTCCATTGACTTCCTTTAGCATACCAGTTTGAGGTCAGAGCCTTCTTATGAAATCAGAGATCTTTTGGAAGACTTTGTTCTTCTGTGTCTGTTTCCACTTTTGATGTCTTTACAGATGTCATTATAATACTGCTTTTGTCTCTTCTAACAATTCTCTAAAATTCTTTGTTAAATTCCTTCCTGAGACTTTTGTCTTCTCTTCTCTTCTTGGCAATTTCCACTGTCTGTTTTGATGTCAAGTTTGCTTTCTTCTGTTTCTTGGTCTTTGGCAGCCTGTTTTCACATTCATCCTTAACAGTTTCTTTAAGTTAATTTCACAGTAACTCTGGTTCCTAATCAATGAAGTTCAGGACTTCAAAGCAATTCCTGATGTGCTCCTTGAAAGTAGTAGGTATAAGCTCAAGATTATATTGTGGAATCCACTTGGCTTTGCTGTTCCACTATAGCTTGACTTGGAATTTTCACATGAGCAGTTCACATTCAGCCCCTGTAACTGAGCTGTTTCGCCTTGTTGTACCAATAATATGGTCAATTTTATTACTGTGTACTCTATCTCATAATGTCCAGGTCCATAGGCATCATTTTGGTTGTTTAAAGACTTTGGTTGTTCAGAAGAAATAATTGGATTGGAAGAAACTGACAAGTCATTCTCCATTTTCCATTTCCTAGGCCATACAGTGTAACTACATTTTCCTCCTTACTATTTCCAACTTTGACATTCTAGTCTCCAACCACAAGCAATATACCTTGCTTGCATATTCTGCTGATTTCAGATTAAACTTTTCCTGCATGACAATATCAGCACCTAGATGCCCCAAACCTTTAATCTGACTGCATCGTAAACTCCATTAATACTCTAAAAGATCCTCATCTCTTCCTGAGTAGCAACCTGAGGGGCCACCATCTGGCACTATATTATCAGTCACTTTATATTGTCTATCCATGTGGTTTTCTTGATAAAATACAGGAGTGATTTACCATTGCCTTATCCTGTGCAGTGTGAAACAATACCTTTGTCATTGACACTAAAATGGTCATCTGCCTTCAGCATCTTCCTATATTGCTGCTACCCAAAATAGGTACCTGTTTGCTTTAACTGGGCAGCTGGAATGGTTTAAAAGCCTCCCTGCTGGAAGTAATTACTCTTGGCATACACTTCCAGCATTTTTTATTCATCCCTCCTAGGAACACCTCCCACAACATGAAGTAGCATAGCAGGACTTGAGGGAGGTTCAACCAATCTACTCTACAAATTAACTGAAAGTGTCCAGACTTCCTTTTGAATGCAAATATGTGTCCTCCACAGAAAATATATCCTTCACAAATAATGTTCAGATGCTGTGTGGTCTTGGAAAAGTACCTAAATCTACTTTGCAGAATTGTTCCAAGGATAAAAAGTGGGAAAACACAAATTAAAAAGCATTTGGCTGAGTTTGCTAGCCACACCAAATATTAGAATCACTCCCCTCCTGGCAACCTTTTCCATTTCCAACAAGCCACTTGCTACTCTGTAGGCCTTTCCTTTATAAAAAGAAGAGGACAAATTGTGGGGGTGGGATAAGGTGGGGAGCTGGGGGATGAACATATATTAACTGGCTGATCTTTATTTTCTTTGGTATATGCCATTGCAAACAGAGAACTCAGGAACAAAGCAAAAAAAAAATTGATTAAATTGTGTCTTGGTCATCAGAAACTTCAGCTTTGGCTAACCTTCATCAGAAGGGAAGATTAAGGGGCAGTAACAACTCCCTCATTTGCCAGGCTGGTGGGGGATTATGGGAGATGAAGTTCAGCTGATCTAGAGGACACCAAGTTAGGGAAGGCTGATGGACAGAATCTCTCAGTAGCAGATCATTTGGTCATGCTGGCTGGGAAGTTCCAACATATAAAGATGGATTAATTTGGAAAAGACTTGTTTTATTTTTAGAAAAATGGCATTTGATCTTACAAACAGCCCTGTTCTATGAGAACCCCACTTAATCTTCCTGACAACATGATATATTTTTACTCACCGTTGAATAATATTTGCTTGCCCGGGTTTTATCTTCTGCGTCTCTGCTACTGGAGCTTCTCTAATGATTGACTTAGTGGAGATTGTGAAGTTGGTCTCTTCAGTTGTCAGGGAGAGATTAATAGCAGTGGAACTGATGACATTGGGAGCAACAGGGGGAACACCACACGTTGAGGATGATGGACCTACTGCAATGATACAGATACTTCCAATTGCTGTTCTTAGAACACCTTTGGGGTGGACTTCCACCTTCAGCTAGTATGACAGGACATAACAAGTAATTGCAGCTTAGCACATAAAATAATTTCTGGTATACATCCTTTTATCAAAGAAAATGTTCTTAACACATATCAGATGCCAAGATCCAAACTGGAAAATCTAAGGAGAGATCTTACATTGACACATACCTCCTTCCCCCAACACAAAATAATGGTAAGAAATGGTAGTTCTTTGAAGATACTGAGAATTTCATTAGACCCTTCTGAACTCTCCACATTCTCTACAAACGTAGTAATAATTCATCCAATTTGACAACAATATAGGCATACCATTAAATTGTTACAAAAACATTCTGGCTTTTTCATTTCCAGAATATTCCAGAAACAGGCTTAAAATGGACTTGTTATATAGAAAGCCAGAAAAAAGTAAAAGAAGTCATTTTATTATGTCTTACTCTCAAATTTCACCTACAGCTTCCATTTCAAGATTTCTCTAAGACTTGGTGCTAGTTTTCACATATGAAAATAGTAACTTTAGAGCAGCGCTCTGTAGAAATATGCACAACTAGGGTGTTAATGTAGTTTAGCAACTATTGTGTTTATGAAAACTATGTAAACTACATAACCAGCAGTATCATAACAACACACATAATGGTCGTGGCTGTCAGGATGATAACATAGACAGCCTATAGGATATAAACAAATCTCTGACAGCTGACACCAAGCACTCTCTTCAGTGGAATGGAGGAGTATAATTAGAGCTGCAGAAAAATTACTTGCAAAAAAAAAAAAAAGCCCATTAAAATTTTTTCAGCTGAAGTTTGTTTTTAAAATTCTCTGAAAAAGTTGGGAAATATGCAAGCTCATCCTGATTCAAGATTGCAGAGGGAGGGTTGCATAAATGCAAGGAAATTTATTATTGAAGCCAATTGGTCAATCAATTAATTTTACAATTTGGCAAAGGTAAAAGATTTGTACAGAAAATATTAGCATAGAAAATCTTGTTGATTTCTGGAAAATGAGATTCTGTTTAGCACCTATTTAGTATAAAGAGGAGAATGGAGGCAAGTCCCATTATCATTTGTTTGGCCTCATGCAGTGTACTGGGGGCTGGTATTCTGCAGCAAGAAAGCCTTTCTCTTGATTAGGCCAATGATCTGGTTTAGAGTTCTGATCATCCAATTTTGAGATTATGTGGAGTTCCTACAAACTCAAGGAGAAAAGGTTTTGCTCCAGAAAATTTCAGCCTCCAGCAAATGGAATTATCAGAGATAGCAGGATGATAACTGAATGTAGGTGAGGGAAGGAAATACTTGAATATTGCTATTACTTTTCATTTTAAGGAAGACATAACTCTGGTTGAATCATTGTATAACTGCAATTTGGGGTTGCTGTTTTTTTGAGATAGACAGACAGACAGACAGACAATTTATTCATTTTTGGCCAGCTCTTTTATTTTTGCCTAAGATTATCAAACAAGTTGTTCTCACACAATTCCTTCCCCATCTGTCAGCAAATAATTTCATTAACCCATTTCAATTATGGCTTGGTGAAGATCATTCCACTGGACTGGGACTGACTTAGCTTATCAGTGATTTGCAGTTCCTCAATGGCTCCAGTCCTACGTTTTCCATCACACATTTTAAGTTAAGCAGGAGTGTCTTTGCTTTCAACCCTTCCCTTCATTTGAGGGTGCTCTGCATGGTTCAGTTCTAGGTCCCCCTTTGTATCCTTTGTCACTAGGTTTTCTGCTCCTTTTCATCAGTAACTAAAAATAACCATCATGTTTATACCAACGACATCCAAATGTATTCTTCTGCTCCAGTCTGGGAAGATGCACTGCAGTCTTCCCTCTACAACTACCTTACTGGGATTTCTAAATGGAGCTGTTCCTTCTGCCCTAAACTCAATTCTGAGGAAACCAAACTACCATTTTCCAACCTGGCTGACATTTCTTGTTTCTTTTATTTTCAGGATTGTCAGCTGCAGGCATCTTCTGTGGTACAATATTTTGGGAGCTCTAATTAATGGGAAACTTTATTTAAAGTTGATAAAACTACAAGTATTTGTAATGTACATCTTCTGAATTCATTTATTTCTTACTACTGAAATGACTAAGAAGTTAGTTCATACCTGAAGTAGTTTTTGGTCTAGTTTTTGCAGTCCATTACACATCCCTTCATGATGCTGCTCTCCACCCTCTGGTTGGGTTTAGAATGGTCTGTGTAGTTTACGGACCTCTCCTGAGTCGCCCCTACTTTTTCTTTTCATCAGTCCTTTACGCGGGCTAGGTCTTCGGGAACATTACCAGTTTAAATTGCTGGTGCTGACAGGAACATCCAGTTCTTGAATAACCTGATTACAGTTCATGATTCTGGGTGTTCAGTTCATACATGTAACCAGGGCTGCCCAGTTTTTCTTTGCATCAGAATAGCCATCTCATGTTTCTGAGCTTTTTCCCATCTAGCTCCTCCTCTTTGGAAGTGACTCCCCCTTCAGCTATACTTAGGTTCTGATCTTCTAAGACAGGGTTCCTCAACCTCAGCAACTTTAAGGTGGGTGGACTTCAACTCCCATGGCTGGCTGGGGAATTCTGAGAGTTGAAGTCCACCCACCTTAAAGTTGCTGAGGTTGAGGAACCCTGTTCTAAGACTTAAAAATATTTCAAAATGCTTCTTTTTTCAGGACCTTTATGAAACTGAAAGAACTTTCCAGTGGCAGTACTTGATGCTAGTTAAAGTATGGTAGTGTCAGGATTAGATGTTTTAAATTGATTATGATACTGTTTTATTGTTTACATTGGTTTATGCAGCATTGCAAATTATACCTGTCTTTGTACTGTGCTTAAGTATAAGTGCATACTAAATAAAAATACCATTACTACTATTTGCATGTATAATCCATAAAAAGATAATAAATCAGTTAATGTTTAAGGAGCCACAATATTCTTTGTTGTTTCTGCTATAACAGACTGGAGCTACTAACTACCCCTTTGGAATCTGAACTCTGCAAATTTAAATATCTTCCAGAGTCTCACAGATGTGCAGTTTGGATAGCATCTTGTACTTTAGCTCTTTTTCTCTGGTAGCTTTCTAGTCATTTTTATTGTAATAGGAACATTGGAAAATCATTGAAATGCTCATTAAAACTGCATTGTTTACTATGCTTCTTTATATAGTGAATAATTACATAACAGGGTATGCTGTGACAAGGATTAGCAGCTAGGAGTTCACAAATTAATGGAGGATAAGGCTATCAGGGGCTACTCATTGTGATGTCATCTTCAGAATCAGGCTGCATGCCTCAGCATAGTGGAAGTCAACAGAAAGGGAAATGTATGGCCCTTGTGTCTTGCTTTTGGGCATAAGGATTTGTTTAGCTATTCTGGAAAGTAGATGCTAAGGAGATATAGGTTTTACATTCTTTTAGATGTTCTTCCAGCTTCTCTAAATATGTTCCACTAACTTTGTTTCCATCTTGTTGCTTACCTCTTATATCCACACTACTTCTTCCTGTTCGAATTTGTGCAAATACCCTGAATCTTCACATTCAGATCAAATGTTAGGTAGCTTTCAATAAAACAATGTTAACTTGAGTATACATTTTTAATTCCACTGCTGGAGAGATTCCCTTTTTTACAATCAAGTTAACATGATCTCTTACCTTGATTTTTTCCCTTCTTCTCACTCTCCTGAAGCTGCTCATCTCTGCCAGTTATTAAGGTTTGGAGCTCTGGCTTGGTAGATATGTTATTGTGATTATTGGAGGACAAAGCCAGATGTTTGGAGAGTATCCCTGGATTCTGCTGGCCATTATGCTCCTCTAGCCCAGACACACCCACATCCTGGAAACCACTAGAGGCAGCTGAAATTGATGGTTGGTTGGTTTTGTTTATATGCCCAGGATCCTGTTTGATCAACTTGTAGCTGCCTGTTAAAACAGTTCTCCTATAATTCATGGGGGAGGAGTGGACTTTTCCATTAATAGGGGGTGCTGGTATTAGATTCATTACATTGTAGCTGGTGGCCACCTGCTTTGTTTGCTGCTCGGCTTGACATAAATTATTGACTGGCCTGTTCATAGGATCTTCTACACCATCATGGGAAAGCAACTGCTGAGAATAGATGGGAGATATGGGTTCCCTCAATTGGGCACCGTGTACTCTTGTTTGTGCTTTGGCTTTGTCTTCCTTCACCACTTGACACAGATCTACCAGCTGGTTGCTTCTGGAAACGGCGGTTTGGGTCACCTGATCTCTTACCTCAGAGCCCCCCTGCAAGCTGCAGTTGTTTGCTTCATCAGTATTTGACCCAATGTCCATTCTGCTTACATTAGGAATGTTACCCCAGATAACTTCTTCACTAGTTTTGCAGCTGCCATTTTCCCAGTGCCTATTGCTGGTAACAGTATTGGCTTTCTTTTCTGAAGGACACAATGGCCTGGGGACACTAAGCCAATTTTTGATTCCAAATTGCTGACCACTGATGCCAGCTTCTTCACTGTCTGTCCTGTAGCTGTCTGATGTGTCAGTGGTACTGCCTAAAGCTGAGTCCACATCTTCAGTGCAAGTAACTTCCCCAGTATATGTCTCCCTGATGCATTCTGTATAAACACGCTGCCGAGAAGGAAGGATCCACAATGGAGTCCCTTTGGGACCCAGAGACTTTGTTCGTGAGTTCTCCTGGGAAGCACCAAGATCTTTGTTTCCATTAGTGTGAACAGCATCACTGCTTCCATGAAGGGCATTAGCAGTCTCATGCTTGCCATTCCCAGTTTGCTTGACTCTAGTGTCTGCTGAATCGTTGATATAAGACCCACAGGCACTACATTTCCTTTCTTTATTTTCCTGCAGAGGCTTCCCTTTTTCAGAGCACCCTCTATTGCTTTGGTGAGTAAGCATTTTTGCTACCTGTCCCATGCTTTGATGTTCCCAGACAGGTTTGCTGACGTTACTGTCTTTACGCTGGAGGTCACCATTTATATAGTCAGAAAGATCTGGTTTGGAGAGCAGTGGGCCCTGGCCAAGAGATAAGAGAACTGAATCTAAGGGCCGTTTCTGGCGTTGTTGCAGGCGTTCCAAATAACGAACCTCAGCATCCCTTGCAGATTCATCCTCAAAACGCACCCGAGAAGGAGATGGCCCTCGCTTTCTCTGCTGCCCACAGCTGGATTCTCCACTAGATGAATCACTCTGGTTTCCACTAGTATGGATATTTCTATCCTTCAAAGCAAAGTCTTTTGCGTCTGCAGGAGAGAATCTACAGGTACCCCTAATGAACAAAAGAAAAGATTGTTTTCTTACTTAGTGAAATTATCCACTTTGCTACCCTTTTCATCTATGTTCAGACCTTTAGCAGAAGCACCATTTGTCTTAAGGGCCACCAATTGCAGCCTAATGAAGAACCAAGCATTGTAATATTGCTCAAGTCTTCTGTATCTAAACTTATTTGCCATCTAGCAAAAATAAAGGGTAATATGCATCTAGCTGCTTGTATAGTCATCAGATCAACAAGAGATCTAGCATTTTGTTACAACCCTAATATCATAGGAAACTGCTGACCCAAATAACTGATTGGATCTGGAGCAGTGCTTGCATTCTGTAACTGTTTCCAATGGTCTCAATAGTGTGTAACAAATCAACAAGATGAATTTATACTTCTAAAATGAAGAATAGCATAGGATTGGAAAATGGCAGTGATGAGCTGCGGAAAGCAACTAAACAAGCAGTTGAAAGTGCTCTGAGGCAATATAAGACATAATAAGGTAATATCTGAGGTCAAAAACTAGTCCCAATCAGGGTCTTCCATTCAGCTGCAAACCAAGTTCAGATCTATTTATTTTTACAGGCAAAAGTAAATAATTATCAGGCTCTGGTAGAATAAATGTTACAGTGATGAAAGGGCAATGCTTGTGAATGCATTTAAAGTAGTTCATTTTACAACTATGCGTTGACTTGATTTTCATAACTTGCTGGGTTCCAAAATATTCCTTCCAGGAATTGAAGTGTTCTGTATATTTTTAAAGAAGGGGCCAAGATCCAGTGAGGGCTCTTACTGAAAGGCATGGAAGAAAAGATTATTTTTGCCTACCCTCTTTCCCTTTTGCTAAAGAGAAATTAATGAAAGCACTCACCACATCTCTCTTTAACAGGAATGTCCTTTGAGGAGAGTTCCATTTACAGAACTCAGGATCTGAGACAATGACTACTAATAAAATCTTTCTATATTTGCCATTGTCCCTTTAAGTAAAAGGATTGTTCCTTTCACTTGTACACCCAGTACTTAATTCATTCAATTACTTAAAATAACAGTCAACATTTCACAAATATGCCAAATAAAATATAGACAGCTCAAAGAACAATCACTCAGATACAAAGTTGAGGTTACCAACTTCCTCCCTGCTGTTGCTAAATAGCACTCCCGTTATTTCTGATATTTCTGCACCAGCTACCTACAGCATACATGGGCAGCCAAACACTTATTGCTCAATCCACATTTTATAAATAAACATGCACAAGATCACTTCATCTTGATGTATCACTAGCCTCTAAAGCATCTGCTTACCTCATCCTAACTTTCAGGAAACGTTTGCTCTTGAGCATTCATTGTTGGATTATTGCAACATGCTCTACGTGGGGCTGATCTTGAAACTTCAAGGGATACAAAATGCAGCAGCCCATAACCCAGTAACCCACTACAGCAGAGCTACACCAATATTACACGTACTATGTTGGTTACCAGTTTGTTTCCAGATTCAATTCAAGAACCTGGTCACAACCTATAAAGCCCTACATGGCTTAGGTTCAGATTATTTACAGGATCATGTCCTCCAGAAGGAATCTACTTGATTCTATGCTTTGGATTCCCCTCAACAGATCAAGGAGAATAGATCTGGAAACCAGTCTTTTCACTAGCTGCCTTGTCATTGTAGAATACGCTGTTTCCTGATATCTATATAGCCTCCACCTTCTGCAGATCTTTTTAAGTAAGAGCATTTGGAGATTAAGATATGCAACATGGATTATCTCTAATATTTGTTTTTGCCATTTCCTTATCTTTATATTATTGTGATAATTATGTTATGATGATTTTTAATGGTATTTGGATGTTAGCTGCCCAGAGCCTCTGGAGCTGAGTGAGATATAAGGGTAAGCAAATAAATAAATATTATTTATTTCGTTTGTGTTTGTAATAATTTCTGATGTGTTTGGTATGTCAGAAAGTTTGTGCATATCCTCTTCTAATGCAGAAAGAAAATTGAAGCACTAAAGCATGTGGTTCACCATACAAATAGCAATTTTTATAAAGTCTAAATTGTCCCAAATTTTTGAAAAACTATGTTTTATAAAACTACCATGGTATCTGAAAACATTTAACTCTTATGCATGCTCTTCATTATACATTTTATTGCAAAGGACATCAAGCCACATGATAATGAATTCATTTCATTTGAATCTCACTCTATTCCCTAATTATATCTGAATCAAATGTTTATGTTTACTTTCACTGTTTCCTTCAGGTACATCATTTTTGGGCTCTGAATCAACACACATGCATATCTTTTTTATTTTTGCACAGCATTTCATTTGTAAGATAAAAACTTTAAATGGTTTACAGGTGTGAAGAACAGAGAGGCTGGAAAGCATCTAGAACTGAAGGGCATATACTGGAAAAATAACCCAAACCTTCTCTACTAGCTCCTCCCTGCTCATGCCAGCCAGGTCCAGATCCTCAAGTTATCATGCGGAAACAACTGAGCTTACCTCTTTTCTGCGGGGGCAGAAGGCAGGATGTTATGGCTGGCTCGGAGGGGGTTTGTCCTGGCCTTCATACGCGCTCTCTGCAGCAGCTGCTTGGCCTGCTCATGCCTGGGGCTCAGCTCCAGCTCCTGGTTAGGAACAAAGACCCTGCAGGCAAGGCAGCACGGGACAAAGAATGGCGGGTTGGGGGGAAGGGGGAAATAAGGATTAAGAGAGGTTTGACGGTGAGAATGGCAACAACAGTTGTAGGGGCTGGATTTAGGGCTTCCACTGTAGCCTGACTTAAAATAAGTGGTACTTTTCTTGGCCAATATATTCTTAAGAAGATTAGTGATCAGACATCAGACTAGCCAAAATATCAACAGTAAGATCAATGCCTAAAATTCATAAAATAAATATTAAGGCAGACATTCATTTATATAAAAGAGTAAAGGGATGCACATTATAGTAGAGTAAACAGCCTGTGCCCCATCCCATTATTCTAAGTAAAAAAGTAGAGGTAAAGATGGCCTGAAGTTGGTTTTGACTCCTTATGACAGCATCTGTGCAGCTTTCCTGGCACTGTTTACAGAAATGGTCTGCTTTCTCCCCCCAACCACCCACTTTTTTTTTTTTCCATCCCAGTCCCCCACCCAAATACTACCCAGGCTGATCCTGCTTTCCCTCTGAGATTAGCCAGGGTCAAGGAGAGTAGTCGTACATATTTTTAAACAGTGAGAGGGGGATTTCCAGCATTGGAATTCAGCTAATGGAGTAATGGTTGTAAACTGCTTCAGGATTTTTACAGCAAAAAATGGCATACATACATTTTAACTCAATAAACAAACTACTAAGGAGAACTTTACAAATTGTTCTGGGTAGAAATATTCTTTAGGAGGTATTTCACAGAGAGTACTGTATATCCCACAACAGACAACAGACAACTGAACACAGTACGTGATGCGCTTCTGAGGTCTGGTGTCTCTTAAGAGTACACACACAAAATAGTACATAAAACTGGGGAAAAAAATGATTTACACATAAATTGTAAAAGAGAACTTCTGAATCCTGCCTGCTTCCACATTTCCAAAAAGATATGATTTTTGTAACCAGCAAAATATAAACAACATAATCCAGTATTTTCATTAAGGCAAATTACAATGTCTTTCTACAATTATAAATTACAGTAAGATCCTTCTTTCTTCATGGAATTAACTCCTCTCCTACCAATATTGCCTCAGCTTTTTGTTGTTCCTGACACATATAGAAGCTGATATTGCTGCTTCTTTAAACATTTATCCTATAGTGGCTTGCTGTCTTATCATGTGACCCATTTTTCTCCCCTAGTGAGCTTAGCAACACACACACACACACACACACACACATAATCTTCACAATTATTTTAATCAGCTTCACTTCAGCTGATCTAAGCTTAACTCTTTCCTAGAATGTGCATTGCACATGGAGGCTAGTCATACACATTCAGCTTGTTTTTGCAGGTCTCTTTCAGACATGAACAGATAAAACATGCCCCAATGATGTCCAGCAACCCATTTGAAATATAATACTTCCTTTAAAATTCCTCAGACATTGAGCCTAAAGAAAAACGTCCAGTGAGTTACTTTATGCATCCAGGAGTGCCTGTTTATTTATGTGCATTTTTTTAAATATTCAGCCTTTCATTCCGCAGCTCAAGGTGGAATACAGAGCTCTCCTGTGATGGAGGTTGGGCTCAGAGAAAGAATAGCCCAAAGCCATGTAGTGGTGTCTTCCAGAAGGCTAACTGGGTGGCAGACTTAGCCTTATCATCCCAAATAACGTTATTCCGGCAAATTCTTTAGAAAATTAATTAATTAATAAATTAAATAAATAAATAAATAAATAAATACTTTAGCAAATTCTTTAGAAAATAAAGCATATAATGACATTTTCCCCAAAAACACTTTATTTCAAGCACCTGTATCAAAGCTCTCTCTCTCTCAAAACACACACACACACACACACACACACAGAAACAAGAGGCTCCAAATCATATTATGACTTGCTTTCTAGCTTCGTTTCCATTACACAGGACTCCTACCTTCTTGAATTTACAGTTTCAGAAAGCTTTATTTTGTAGAGCCTACCCTTAGAATGATATATACAGTCCACCTTCCTTTTCTTAGGTACTCAGACCAGAGACATGCAGAAGTTACATACGCCATGCCCTTGTTTTACGAGGTTTTATAGAAACCTTCCCTCTTGGATTTCTCCATTTTTACACATGGTATATACCCTGTGTGGTGTTTTACTTATGCTGATCACCAGGAGGCAGCATAGGACTGGTTTTGTCCTGACTTGGGACTCATCAGGCATAGGTAGCCATAGATCTTTACATCTACCAGGAATTGAACTCATAGGCTGCTGTACTCTAGATTACTTCCTTGTAGGGATTCAAGAAAAGAGAAAGAAACAATCAAAGATCTCTCCAAATGTCTAGCCCATCTCTGCAGCACTGCACTGCTGATATGTATACTAACTTTGGGTTAGGTGTTTGGGTTTTTTCCCAAAGAGGTAAGGAGAAGAGCAAGCAATTGGGTCAAATTTTTGAAATTGTTTTCTATATGAAATGAATCTCCAGACCCCTTTTGTCCTCTCCTTTTTCTTTTTAAAAATATATTTGGATATTATTTTATTAGCTCTGTTTACCTCTCTTTATTTAGTTTGGCATTATTTATTTATTTAGTTATATTTCACATTTGTCACTGCCCATCTCACTACAGATAAATAAAATACGTTCTAAAGGTTTGTTATCTATTGAGATTTGTACACGTGTGTGCCTTTAAGTCAGTGTTGACTCCTGGTGACTGCCTGGACTAGTCCCTGCAGTTTTCTTGGCAAGATTTCAGAAGTGGTTTGCCATTGCCTCCTTCCTGGGCTAAGAGAGAGTGAATGGCCCACAGTCACCCAACTGGCTTTGTGCCTCAGAACGCCCAGTCTCCCAGTTTCCAGTCTGGTCCCTTAACTACTACAGCAAACTGGACATTTAGGATGAATTTTATATATAAAGTTAAATTTCAGAAATATTTTGGAATTGATCTCTCTGCCTTTTAAATTGAACATTTTCTTCTTTTCAAATGCCCTATTTGATGACAGGTACAGTATGTTTGATTTGTATTTTGAATATATATTGCAGCTTCAATTTTATATATTTATATATATATAAAGTGCATACTTGCACACATATTCATACATGGGAACATGCTGACCTATTTGCTAAGAATTTTATGCATTTCTTCTGGATGACTTGGGAACATCTAAAATAAATATGTTTATGTTTATTACATATTAACTTCTAACCTGTACTCTTATTGTGTCACTCTTTTTTTCCCTCTAGCCCTGCTCTGCCCTATTCACTCTTGAGTAGTGCCTATGGCATACCATGCAAAATAGAACATGACCTATGACTAGTAGTCACAGAATGTGACTACTACTAGCATTACAGGATGGGGCAAGTGATTAAATCTACTTTGCAATGTTGCGACACAAGTACAAAAGGGCGAAGCTTCCACTGTAATAACATGACACAGATCTTGTTATTCCTGCATCACTGTGTTTTGGAATGGACAACTATGCATAACTCTTCCCACAAAAAGTTTGTTTCCTTCAGGCCTACAGAATGATTTATCATTAGAGTTGATGTAGTGTAATAACTCAGGAGGTCTTGATTCAAATTTTACTTTAGCCATAAACCAGTTATTGTGCCATTTGGCAAGCCATTACTTCTAGTCTCAGCCCTCCACAGCAATAATTTTTGGATAATGCTGACCTAGAGTGATATACAATATTACATACTGTGCCTGCAAGCTCACATGATTATCAAAGGCGATTTAAAGACTAAAATGGGCCTCCCAGATGAGGTCATTTATGCATTTTCATTAGTCCCCAGAGCTGGCAAAGCACCCACCTCTATCTTCAAAGTCCTCCCTGGACAACAGGAGAAATCTAGCATGCAGGTTGTGCAAATGTCATTCAGACTACATTTATTTATTCTGAATGAGGTTACCCTGGGTGACCACTCTGGCCAATACCCATCCTGTTCAGATGGTAAACTGTCAGCTGCAGATTACAGTATAATTTCTTATAGTACGGTCTCCAAGTCTATCCATCCAGAAATTTGAGCTAGGCCTGAGAGTGATCACCTACCTTTAGTATTAAAATGTAGTTCCCAAATGGTACCTCATGAATCTCTCTGAGGTACCATCCTAATGGAATCATTGAAATCCAGACCTGTGAGGTTAACATGGAATGGGCAAACCAGAGAAATGATAGTTAACAGGTATAATTCAACATTAGTAATTCCTTATTGCTATCCTAGAAGTTTGTGGGACCTCAAGCTTGAGGGAAGGCAGTGGCTTGGTATGACAAATCAAATCAATCTTTATTACAGTCATCAACCAGCATAACTGATATGACAAATTGATATAGAATCTATACCATATGTCACGAAGAAAAATCCCAAGGCAGCCAGCAGGACTGTTTTAATAAGAGGTTATTTGACCAAAGATGCATAATAGCCAAAAAAGACCTGATTAATGCATTCCTCAGTTATAAAAAAGATCCTTCAAACAGCTCTAGCAGGGCTATAATGGAAATCCAAAAGAAATATGTCTTTTGAATAAAACAAAAGAAGTTGGCAACAACAGCAGGATGACATCATCTGATATAGGCTGTAAAAGCTGAAAGACTTCTCAATTTTCTGGCAATTCATCATGAACTACTGAGACACAAGCCTGTCTGGATTGGCCTGTTGAATGCCAGTGGACGCATGGGAATGATTTTTCCAAGCCTTATTTGATGCACCAGATTTATTTATTTAATTAATTCATACGATTGGCCATTTGCCAATGACTGGGCAACTAATGAAGGCTAAAAACATCCAGAAAAGAGAAATGATAAAATAATGAAACATAATATGGTACAACTGGGCCAGGGACCAGATAATTCACATCATACAGTAGACTCATCTGATTTCCTGGTCCAGTGCCTGGGGGAAGAACCAGGTATGCAGGGCCTTCTGAAAGCACCTTGATCTATAACCAGAAATAGATTGGTAATCAGTGCAACTTGTGCAGTAGAGGTGTTATATGGTGAGGAGGAATGTTGACCTGTCCTTGGAAATGGAGAAGGAATGAACAAATTATTAAGGGAAGACTTTCAGAGAGGTAACTAAAGAATGAGTAATGGTGAGAAGTTCCCACAATCCAGGAATAGATTTGTGTAAAGGCCCTCCTAGCCACAGTTGCCAATTGGTCTTCCAGCAGGATCCAGAAATCTAGGAGAACTGCCAAACTGTGCATGAGTTCTGTTTGGGGTAGTCAACCCCATCCAGAATTAATGGGGAAAAGCAGCCCCCAAACCCATAGCACTTGGTCTTCCTAGAGTTGAACCTAAGCCAGTTCATCCCCATTCAGAGCCCCATAGCCACTAAGCACAGTGACAGAACACTGATGGCATCACTTGATCGGCCCAGAGTTGAGATGTAAACTGGGTATCAACAGCATACTGATAATATCTAACCCTATGTCATCAGATGACCTTGCCCAACAGCTTCATGTAGATGCTAATAGGAGCGGAGAGGGGGTTAAGCCCTCTACATTGTAAGGGCTTAGGGCTAGATCTCTTCCCCTTACCAATATCAAATGGAACCAACCCTGAAGAAGGAGAAGAATCACTTCAACAGTTGTGCCTCCCCCTTTGCAATTCCTTAACTGGTACAAAAGGAAACATGATCAATAGTTATTGAAAGCTGCCAAGAGATAAAGAAGGGACAGAGTGGATGCACTACCCCATCTCAAACTTGCCAAAGATTATATACCTGTGTGATCAAAGCCACCTCAATACTATATCCAGGCCTGAAGCCCAACTGAAAGGGGTTTAGATAAATCTGTTTCCCCAGGGTCCTCTGAAGCTGCAGCCATTCTCTACAACCTTCCCCCCAAAAGGGCCACTGCCTCTTTAAGAGCCAGTGGACTGACCCCCTCACTTAAGACTGAATTTACCACCACTTGGAACCAAACAACCACATGTTTCTCAAGAGGCCTTAACCAACTAGGAGGGACATGGACCTAATAAATAGGTGGCCATCCTCACAGCCTCAAGGACCCTATCTGTTTTCTTGAGACTTACAGACTCAATCTCTTCCTAAATAACCTGGCTAGACAGTGCCTCTGTTACCTCAAAAGGGTGTGCACAGTCAAAGTCCAGCTGAGACCAGATCCAAGCAATTCTATCCATCAGATGGCTAGAAGAATTTTCACAGTGGCTGTGCAGATGCTTTTCAGATGAAGATGATGTTCTTTATCTGCAGATATCCCTATCTTATATGTATTATTATTTGTTCTTCAGTGTTGGCCTACAGCTTCACTAAAGCAAAGCAGTTGATTAATTAGCTAAAGTAGGGGAAAGTTTCTAATAACAATTATGTCCCAGGAAAATCAATTAAGATTACTGTTGACTAGTGGGCCCCTAGTTCTTGCATCTGTATGAATCTATATTGACAATAGAGCGCATGACCCCAGAAGTTTGGGATGTTGCAATAGTTGTCCTTACTTTCAAAAATGGAGATAAAAGCAAGCGGGCAAATTATAGGTCCTTATATCTTCTAAATATTATTAGGAAATTATATGCAAGGTATTTATGCCGGAAGTTCTGGATATATAAGTATATGGGGCTCAAGTGGGACTTGGTTCCAGTTTCACTTCCCATGAAAATGTGCAACCTGGCTTTCTAAGAACCGTTTTTCTGACCCCAGGTTGTGTTCAGAATGCAGCCCTGAAACTGGAGGTAGAACTGCTTAGAATAGAGGCCAGAATTTGGGAAGCAATTCTATTCATCTAGCTTAGCTGTTTATTTATTTAAATAATTTATATGGCCACCCATCTCACAACAGTGACTGTGGGCGGTGAACAAAGATTAAAAACAACAGCTACAAACAATGACTCATGATGCCCAAGGTAAACAATAAATCCCAATCATAAAAAACTACATCATCAGCGGAGCTTGCCTAACCTCCTGGCCCAAAAACCTGGGGAAACAGCCATGTTTTCAGGGCCTTACAAAAGGCTAACAGGGTTGGGGCCATCCAAATCTCAGAGAGGACAGATGTTGCCACAGAGAAAGCATGACTCCTGGCTCCAACAAGATCACATTGTTTGCTAGAGAGGCTCCTACAGAGCTGTTTTCAGAAAACACAAGGGACAATTATAGACCTAAATGGTTGGTGAATATTATAAGTAAACTGTGTTCTTTTGGGCTTGTCACCTGAGTTTTTCCTAATATCTGGGCTGGATAAGGCCAAAGGAATAATTAAGCAATGGATCAGTGCTACTGAGCTTCAAAATGAGCTGAGCTAACTATTGATGGGCCTTCTTGCAAGCTCTTTAATGCTTTCCACTCAGCAATCCTGGAGTGTAGATTCAGAAAAATTCCATTTTCACAGAGGTTATGCCTGTTTGGCTCAAGCAAAATTGAATTCAGGAGCATGTTTTTCTATGCTGCATATTTTATTCTAATCCAAGAGAAAGACTACTTCAGTGGCTTTTTAAAAAATTGTCCAATCAAACTAAGACATTTTATATGAGACAAAATCCCAAAGTTATCTATCACGTTACCAAATTCTACTACCTATTGATGAGGATATGCCATCAGAAGGTCACCATTATAAAACAGGATAGCTAATCTGGATATGTTGATAATCTGGATATGTTGATATGATTTGGGTACAATTGGATACTAATGTTTCTCTTTATCTGTACTATTATTGAGTCTGGTCTATGACCATAATACAATTTTGTTGTTATTGCTGAATTATCATATGAGGTTGTTACTAAAATTGCATTTAAAGCACTTTGTAAAATCTTAAATAAAATGTTCAAAGTCGAAGTATTGCTTAGTCTAATCAACTAAAAACATCTAGATTTAAAAGGGAGAAGATATATATGCATATATTTTGCTGGAAAGTTTGCTCAGTTCTTCAAGTATAAAAATCCAAGATATGGAAGATATTTAAAGCAACATATTAATAAATTCAAGATGGATGGATGGATGCATGGATAGACAGCTAGATATGTATGAATTACATCACTTTGGAGCTGTGTTTGATTTGACATATGATTATATATTAGAAAAATTATTTCAGTTCAAATATTCTATATACTTTTCCTAGAAATGGATGCTAAGTATTTGTGACATTGCATGTCCCCTGTTTTTCAGAATACTACTCTTTGCTCATTTTGAAATTGTTTATATTCCACACAAACCTCTTATCATGTTCACAAATTTGCTATGAAAGTCAGCTATAGAAGTATCATCTTGAGATAGTAGATTAAACTCATCCACAAATCTACCCCATTGTTCTCTTGTCTTCCAACTTTATTTGCCAAATTCAGAAAATGTGCCTATATGCACCTGAAGTGCTCCTAAAAACTCCCTCCTTATCCTGGTTTTTGTTGTTGTTTCTTAGTTTAAAAATATTAAATGGGAAACTGGTATGTTACAAAGCAAAATATCAACTCCTAACATCATCTTCATTTACAGAATGGGCTCTACCTAGGTTCTTTAAACATTGCTAAAATGCATAATCAGTGGATGGCTGCAATTCAGTGCTTAGTTTGGAAGTGATCCTACCTGTCCAGAATAAAAAGACTGAAATATTCTGGGATGGCACAGGACATCCTAAGGAGCTAGATGCCATTCATGAAAAGGCAACTTTAGTAGTTCACAGTATTTTGTGCCTGCCATGCATATGTGGACGCTGTTCTGCAAGCACATCCACAACATGGTCTCAACATTCTGTACATGCTTTCCAGTCTCAAAACTTTGCCTGCTGCCATTCTATAGTGCTACTTTGCAAACATTTTCTATTATTTAGCTCTCAATTAGTTCAGTTCAGTCAATTTATTACAGTCTTAGACCAGTACAAGCAATGTGTCCATGAGTGCTCTGTGAGTACTTATAAATCTATCATAAGAGACAGTAAATAAAATTTAAGACAAAAGTAAAATACATCTATAAAACAACCTACTAGAATCTGTGAGTGAAGTCCAAAAGGAGTAATCTATGTCTAGGTTATAAGGTAGCATCTAAAATTACAGTATATAAAATGTGGTAATATCTAAATTTTACATAAATGTTATATGTAAAATTACCCAAAAAATGATAATATCTAAGACTACATAAAATACATCTGTGTAGCAGGAACTTGGCTCATCAGGGTCCAGCAGACCTTACATGCTGCTGCGCAAAATCTAGCCACATGTGCTATAATAAAAAGCTGTTCATCTGTAACCAGCATCTGGATATAGGCCGAGTCTGAGTGACCAGGATATCTGCTGATCAGAGGGAGGATAAATCTGGTTCGCTGTAAAAGGATCAGTGAAGAAGACATGTTCTTTGGTTTCCACCTCTCCAGAATCACAGGGGCAGAGCCTTTCAGCTCTCAATTAAAATACAGAGTTCTGATTGTCTCCAAGGATTAGGTAAACCAAAGAAAGCAACAAGGGTGACTGAAAGATTAGAAAACAAGTAAATTATACCCTTTGGATCAACAATCTTTCTACATCTACATACTATTCAAACATCTACATACTATTCAAAAGAGACAAAAGACCAGAAGATCACCTAACCAGCAATCAGTCACCAGCAATCAGTCACCAGCAATCATCACCAGCAATCATCACCCAGATAAGCAAAGGTTACCACCAGGCACACAATCAAGCAGCAAACATATGCCAGTCAAAGAACTACCAGAGGAGCAAAACAAACCCCCCACCCTTACCAGCACTGGCAAGGCAGGCCACAGCACATAAAAAGAGAGCAAACCCCATCCCATTTTAGCACTGAAGATTTACCTAGCCAGGTAATGAAACGTTTGCAAGAAAAGAACCAAGCTCAGAGAACCCCAAGGACTCCATAATCTTTCTCTGTTTACAGAACTACCTAAGTGTGGCTTGAAAAAAGCTAGATATTTTTTCTGCATATTAGTTTGATAAATGTATATTCTGGGCAAATGCCAAGCAGAGAAAGTTGTAACATATGTTGGTAATAACGCCTATTGTCATTTAGAAAAACACCTCTTGCCCTAACAGAGAACTGAAAAACCCATAGCTCCTTAGCTTAGTCAAATGTTGGACTTTGAAAAAGCAGGATAGGAAGATTATTGATGCTTTTGAACTTTGGTATTGGAAAAGACTCCTGAGAATATGACAGCCAAGAAAACAAACAAATGGATCATTGAACAAATCAACCCAGAGTTGTCACTCGAGGCACAAACGACCAGGCTCAAATTATCCTACTTTGGACATATGCAAAGACTGGAGAAAGCTCTAATGCTGGGAAAGGTGGAAGGAAAAAAAAAATGAAGAGGGCAACCAGCAGCAAGGCGGATAGACTCAATTACAGTGCTGATGGGTACGCTATTGGAAGACCTGAAAGACCAGGTTACATACAGATCATCATAGAGAAAATCTATGTGGTCATTAGGAATTGAGAACGACTTGATGGCACATAATCAATCAATCCATCAATCAATCAAACCTTAGCTTGGTAGCTCTGGAATCTTACCGGTAGCCTTTAGAATCCTGTAAGGAGACACTAGAATCCCAGTCTCCATCATTCAGCAGAATCTCTGTAATCATGTGACAAAAGAAATGTATCATTAATTTTGTTAACCTTATTCACAAGAAACATAGCAGGACATTAAAAAGATACTCTTTGTTTCAGTGTTCTTCAGTGCCAACATATTTTATACACTTTTTCATCTGAATGTGGACCTAGTGATCTTTTTGGTCATCCACCACTCAATACTTTGCCTACAAAGGAGGTATTTGCCACCAACAATAATTATTTAAATCATTAATTTATATTATGAATTTTTAAGATAAGGAGGAAGGGGGGAACATAAAGCACAAAATAGATAAACAGGGAATGTGTTAGCCTCCTAGAATTAAGTTCAATGTTCCATATTTCATTAATTAAAGTAACTGAATATACTATATCATTTTAAAAACTACAGATCTTTGTTAAAATCAAGTAATATATGAATATCAACAGCTATAGTCAAAACAGTATAAATAAAAAATGAGAGAGTAAGTTCTGTCTGAGAAACAGATTTTAAGGTAAAGAGAAACTCAAATGTCATATGTGGTACAAACTGGTATATAGAGTTAAAACCCCAAAATTGTTTCCAAGTTGAGTTAAAATCTGTATCAGATTTACTTCTGAAATACAAAGTTATTTTAAATATTGAGGCATGCTCCCACAACCTAATTAGCCATTCTTCTGCAGTAGGAATTGAGCATACTTTCCAATAGTAAATATAGAGTACCTTTGTAGCAGTTACCATATACAGAGCTAATTTAGTGTACTCTGTGGGAATGTGAGATTTAATAATATGTAATAGAAAAATAGGTTTGAAATTCAGCTTTTAAAAAGTGTTTCATTCTGTTAAAAATAATTTTCCCAAAATTGTTGAACTTTACAATATTGCTAGCAAATCTGAAAAATGATCCAACCCAATCATGACATTTCCAAAAATTTTTAGAGAATGAAATGTCAATTTGAACAAACTGCTGGAGTATTATACCAACAGTAAAACATCTTATACCAGTCTTTCTTCCCTCAGTATAATATTGTGTGAAAATTTAATATTCTTCTTCCATTGACATTCCTATTGTGGCACATCAATATATTTAAATTCTGCTTCCATTTAATCATACAGTCTTTAACTTATACAATTTCTGAGCCATATTTCACCAACAATTTATAAATAAGGCCCAGACATGCTCCAAATTTTGTGTTATGAAGTTTTCAATTCAGTCAAATCTCTAAGCGTTGCCCCCTATTTTTGCAATTCCTGCTTATTTGAAGATATCAAAACTGGTTTGGTGGTTCTGACCATTCTGAAGAGTGGGTCTCAAATGATTTTATCTTTGTCTTATTAATAATCAGATCTTACAAGCTATATGATTTGATGCCTTTCCACTGAGTGAATTTCTTTGTGCTTTCTCCTTCATGAAAATAAATATTCAATAATGAGACAAGAAATAAGTCTGTACTAATTCTTTTCCTGTATTTATCCCAAACTTTTAAAACTGCTTATTATTGCAAAAAAAAAAAAAAAAGAGCCTGGTAGCACCTTTTCTAACAAGTTTTATTAAAAAGCATGAGTTTTCATAAGCTGCACTTCACTTCATCAGTGCACAGTGATGATGCCTTTTAATAAAATGAATGACAGAATGAATGACAGAAAATGGTCTGACCATGAAATGAGAACAGATGTGTCTTTGGACTACCAACATTTCCATGGAAATAGTTATTAGAGCTGTTGATACTTTGAAAATTATTCAGAAGTGCTTCAGACCTTGCAGGATTCCCCTTGTAATATTTAAAGCAGCCCAACTTTTTTCAGGCTACCGTGTGCCTTCTTTAAGGCTTGCATAAGAACCTGGAAAACATTGGGCTGTTTGAATGAATAGGAGAGAAGTGCTGTTCTCAGGCTTGGACATGGGCTGAAGCAGCTCTTTTGAATCATTTTCCAAGCATGCATAGTCTTAAATGGTATCAACTGAAGTGTTGTGCAAGTATCAAATTAGATAGAACATTTCATGTGAATTGGAAGTCATGCCAATAAATCAAAATCCAAACAGCAGTTCACACGTCTACTCACTTGCTTCCAACATCAGATCTAAATGTTTCACTCAAATGATCTCCCTGATAACTTCACAGATACACTTCCTTATCTCATAATCCTATTGGAGGATGCTGAAAACACTTACTCATTTACATATACATGTACTGCCATGCCCGTTAGAAAGGAGGATTTTAACTAATTGTCAATATTTCCAAGTATTCCCTGGATAACGTGTAACAGAGAGTTGCAGAAAAATGTCAGGATTCAAGTTCATAATGTGTATGTATGGCCCCTTCCTTTCCCTACCCACTGAGTTTAAAACCAATCACGTCAGGGTTTTTTTGTTTTGATTTGGTCTGGTGTTTTTGCTTTTTTTTTTAACGCAGGGATTGGAGTGGGATCGATCAGGACCACAACGAAAATATAATTAGTGTCACATTTCCTTCTTTGCTAAAGTCCCATAGAAAATCTATGACTATTATTAATGTATGTAAGGAATGAAGAGTGAAACACGCGAGAAAAACTCAAATCCAAGGCGAAATGGCCTGCCCCCCTTGATTTTGGTTTTATCATCAGATTTTACTTCTTCTCTTGGAGATCTAGGGAAAGGGATTAAAAAACCAAAGTTTAGATAAAAACTGGAGACTGGGATAACCTAAGAGATGAAATGTGCAAAAAGTTTGGAGAAGGAGCTGCAAAGATCAAATGGAGAGGGGCGGGGGAAAGATTTGGTTATGTTATAGATTCTCTGCTGTCAGAATACTTTCTGAGACATTTTATCACCTACCCAAGTTACAAAGGTATTTTAATTTTTACTACCCCATTTTCATCACATAAACATACCATTTTTAGACCCATCATTTCCAAGGTCTGGGATTTCCTTCCTGTAACTATTCAGAGTATGCAGTTCCTGTGAGTAACGGCTATTCAGTTGTGACGTGCTCAGCATCTCCTGCAACATAGACCGGTTTCTTTCCACTCTCTCTGCTAAAGACAAAGTACTGACATTGCCACTGCCGCTGCCAAGACTGTCCCAGCTATCCGTTCTCCAAATCCTCCCAGCTGGTGCCATCTCAGAGGTGTCATTTTTTTTCATAGAGGAATCGCTTTCTAACTCCTTAGACCGAATGAGATGGTCTTCTCTACCATTTGCTTCTTCAAAAGATTTCGGGATAAAGGAAATATCCTTTAAAGAACCAGTTCCACAGATGGCACTTAAGGATGCTTTTTTCATAGTGCTTCCTAAAGAACTCTTTTTATCTGGTATGTTTCTTTCTGGGACCCTCCTGAATTCTTTTGGTGAGCTCATGCCTGTGGGTTCTTCTGTTGCCATAGATTGTGTTTCAGAATCATTGATGTATGGAAGTGGAAGGATTGTTCCCTGAGATTCCTCCTGCATCTGATGTGGATAGTCAGTGCTGTCCAGCAGCACATCTGTCAAGTAAGTGCGGATCTGAGCTTGTGGCTCCACTACTGCATTTTGAAGAGCAGACTCTGTTGGTGGCTTTCCCTTGCAGGCTTTGGCCTTCTTTAGAGATGCCTCTTCCTGAGGTGTTGCTTCAGGTTGCCTGTTTATGAGGTTCCTTTTCTCTTTCAGAGCTTTAACCTTGGACTCCAAAACAGAAGTGGACTTACTTATAGACCCTTTCTGCCCCACTGGAATCCAGGTTGGCCCACTGAGAGAAAAATTATTTACATGGTCAGGGCGCTTGTCAGGCTGTTTGGGTCTAGAAGTACTTTTAACACACTGCTTTATGCAGCCCTTTCTTTTTTCAGTAGAGAAATTTCCCTCCATGGTCTTGTGTCCAGCTGGTAACAAACCTTTTGGGGAAAAACAAAAACTGTTTGAGCAAAAACCTGCTTGTTTGGCTTGGGAACATTTTCCAAAGTTAATATCTGCTAGAATGGGCTGACACCTTCTCTCTGGGGAAAGACCTTTGTTCAGAGCTGTATACTAAAAATATTAGTACTTCTCAAAATATGCAAAGTTCTGCACAGCATAATCTGATCTTCTGCAGTTTTAAGCAACATTTACAAATGTCATTAATTGTGTACGCTCTATTCTAGTTTCCTTAAAAGATGAGAAGGGAAAAACTGTGTGGTGTACTACCTCTCTCTCATTCCTGCTGTCAAGAATGCATCTATTGCATGCTAAAATAATTAAATAACTACATTAACCTAATCCATTTTTTTGGCAAGAAAATCTGAACTTTACAATCTGTACAGTTTATACAAATTAAAAATTACCAATGTTGCATTTTTATCTTGCATACTAATATTTTACCTAGTCTGTTCTGGTTCTGCTAATCGTTTGGAAAAACAAGAGGCTTGCAGAGCCCTAAACTCTTCCCTTATTCAGCTCCCACACTCCATAACCATGCAGGCATTGTTCCAAGTATATATCTATAGTTACTGAAACAAGTATGTAATTTTAGTTACTACATTATAAAAGCTTGCTTCTGGCCATTGGTACAATGCCTTGGGCCACAGTATTATAAGGTAATTTGGAATTAAACAGATTTGTTCACAGGTAGAGTGGCTTGGAAGCAAGACATTTGAGATGCCTTGGTAGACATATCTACCAGCTCAACAGGGGGGTGTTATTGGAAAAAGGGCAAAGAAAGTGTGCCCTCAAGCATATTCCAAAAGCAATATGTGAAAGTGTGGAAATAAAGCTGAGGAAGCAGTGCAGAGAGAAGGCCATCTTATAGGAATTCTACTTAATGATTACAAATAAGGGCCCAACTCCTGTAAATATTGGACTTGGCCCAGTAATAATTTCAGCAACTCTGCCTCTGGAGCCAGGCTGCCTTCCAAGGAAGTTCCAGAGGACATTTGCCTAAACCCAAATTAAGCAAGAGGTCAACTGTCCTAGCACTAGAAAGATCCCTTTTCCATAGAGCACTGCAAATTTATTGGTTTAATACTTGACACCTTTTGATTAGGGAGCTCACTGAGCTCAAATCCTTGATTTATAAATTGTTGAGACACTCTCTGTCCATCCTTACCCAAATTTTAACTAGGGTAAAACTTTTCCACGCACTTAGCAAGAAAAGAGCAACAGATGAAAGGTTTTAGTGGAAGAGCAACAACGTTACCATCCTGAGACCAATAGATACATTCACCCAGCTTTCTGAAGTTCCTTCAAGGAGCGGGGGTGGGGGGAGGAAGCAGGATAGGGGTACCTATTCCTGAAACTCACCTTCCTGGGAAGACATTTGTCCTAGGTCCATCCAAGCCAAAAAGGTTTGTGAGAATGGCAGCCCATTTCTCAGACAATAGATACTGAAGAAAGGAGGCACTAATTAAGCTTTGTTAATTCTCAGGAAAAAGAGAAGACTTTCTTCTAGCTTATTCCTTCCAGCTTTCCGAGGTGCAGATCATCTTTCCAAATTAATATTGCTGAGCAAGGTACGTTTTTTTCCTGCTTTCTTATGGCCCAAGCTACGATCGCTCGAGCTGCTCATGAGAAAAAGTACTTGTGACCCCGGCAAGAGGCCTCAGAGCTGCATTTGAAGCCAAGAGCAAACAAGAGCACAGCAGCTTAAGCCTCCAATCCTCAGTGGGATCTACGGCTCTGCCAAAGTTCAGCTGAAGTCATCCAGGCTAGGAGAGCCCTGTTAGGCCTCAGCCTGTCTTTAGGAACAGAAACACGCTTCCTGCAGGGGCTTTCGGAGCGTCACATCCCTCAAAGAGAGCTAGATGCGAAGAAGGGAAAAGGAGGGGTAACGCCTCTGCTAGAGTTGGAGAAACTCTCCTCAGCAGCAATATGACCTCTCCTCCCACTTTCCCCTCCTCCCCCTCTGCTTCTTCCAGCCAGCCAGCTGTGTGCAAGGAAAGCCTTCGCCTTGGGAGCAAGAACAGGCTTTTGGCCGCTGGAAGCTGCATACCAGGGAATCCAACCAACAATCACTCCGGCTAACCGCAAGAACAGGCTGCTCCCAAAGCCTTGCCTGTTTAGCGGGGCTCTGAGTTGCCATGGCTACGGCTCAGTGGAGCCGTCCAGCAGGAGGAGGGCTGAGGGTGGGAAAAAGGCTCCAGTGTGGCCCAGGGAAATTTCATTCAAAGATATTCCTGTGACTTGACTGGCCAAAGAGCATTCTTAACAAATTTACAGCATGTAACTCTATACTTCAAGGCCAGATCTTTTTCCTAGCCTATTGAAGAGCACTATGAGGAAGAGAAGAGAAAGCAGAGAGAAGGAGGAGAGGGGAAGTTAGGCCATCTCTGGGTGCTATTCAGGAATGACCTTTTGTTTAGCTTCCATTTTTTGTAAAGACCTGGCTAGAATTTTAAAAACCTTCAAAGATTTAGGAGGGCAACAAGATGTAGAGGCCATTTTGCAGTGAACTTAATACATGTAATGAGCCTAATACATATATTTAATTTATATGCAATATATATCATGAGACATACTAGATGAGAAGTAGAAGAAATGGGAATTAAAATTGCTGGGGAAAATCAGATATGCTGATGCCACTTCCACAAAGACTTAAGTCTCTTCTGGAAGGTAAAAGAAAAGAGGGCAAAAGATAGTCTGTTGCTCAACATAAAACAAACAAACAAACAAATAAAACAAAAAACCAAAACAAACCCCAAGACAATGTCAATAGGCAATGCCAACCCAATGCAAATAGGACAAGTAGTTGAAGTAGTAACAGACTTTTATCTTTTGAGGCTCAAAAATTCACAAGGATGGTGACTGTAGCCAGGTAATAAAAAAATGTCTGCTATTTGAGGAAAAGGCTATGGCAAGTCTAGACAAAATATTAAAGTGCAGAGATATCACACCACCAACAAAGATACATATTGGCAAGGCTATGGTTCTCCCAGTTGTAGCATAAAACTGAAAGTTGGCTGATGAAAAAATTATGCCATGGCGCTTGAGAAAATTGTTGAGAATATCTTGGGCTGCAAGAAGAACAAATCATTCAGTACTAGTGACATTAAACCAGCTTTCTCCCAGGAAACACTACAAAATGAAGCTAAAGCTTAGATACTTTGGATACACATTGGAAAAGCAAGAGTGAATCCTGATCTGGGGAAAATAGAAGGCAATTGAAAGAGAGTCTGACAGAAGACAAGGTTTCTAGATTCTACCATTGATGACACAAGCATAAGTTTACAAAACTTCAAAAAAAGTTGCTAATAGGCAATTCTGGTGAAATCATGTCCATTGAGTCATGAAGAAATGGAAACAACTGAATGACAATACACAAAACTCTGAGATTTTGTTTCAGATAAAAGGGTAGTGCTCTGAAACAACCTAGGCTTGTTTATATAATACAATAACAACTTCTTAAGTAACCACATTTTTCTAAAACATAAGGGAGCAGGCTTTTATCTGTAACATCTTAATTTGGTATCTCTTTCCAAAGAACTGAAAATCTGGTAAAATTGTTTATTTTAAAAGCAATATCAGGATGTAAATGGAAAAGAAAGTTACTTTTGTGTGCATAGAACTCTTAAGAGTATAAATTGGCATGTCTTGGACTTGCCCTGAGGAACTTACAATAAAAAATGAAATATAAATGAAATTACTGAGAAAGGGAAGTGGGGACAGGAGAGAAATAATACTTAGGGTAAGTACCATTCAGTCATGAGTATCTTAGCCTTCTAGTGAAACCACAGCAGAGACAAGATTTAAACCAAGGTCTTTATGATTCATACTGAGGTTTTTCTCTGTGTCTAGATATCTAAAATATAGGGGATAATAACCAAATATTAGATACCTGTTTGAGTTGGGGGTGTCCCAGAAAGAGCAAGATCAGTTTTGGAGTATTCCTTCAGCATCCACTATCGCTGGATGGGAAGGTAGCGGTTATGGCAAGGGATGCATTTGCGCAGAGTGCCAACTGTGACCCTTCTTCAGCCAGTCAGACTCAGCAACAGATATCCATGCCTTGGTTGCAACCTGCCTTGACTACTGCAATGTATTTTACGTTGGGCTATCCTTGAAAAGTCTCTAGAAATTGCAATTGGTGCAAAATGCAGTACAAGGCACAGAGCTGATGACTGCCTGCACTGATCTGTGCTGGCTATTAATTGCTTGTGAGGTACACTTTGAGATGCTTGTGTTAATCTTCAGAATCCAAGATGATTTAGGGCGTGACTATCTGAGGGCCCCCCACTCCCACTACGAACCTTCCTGATTCCTTGGGTCAGCAGGTGAGGCTCTTTCTCAGATGTCCCTGCTGCTGCCAGAAGTGAGTTACCAACAGAGGCGAATATGTGTAGCTCAGGGTTGAACCGTGGAGTCCTTGGGGTTCTCTGAGCTTGGTTCTTTTCTTACAAACGTTTCATTACCCGGCTAGGTAACATCTTCAGTGCACTACCCGAGCCGGATAATGAAACGTTTGCAAGAAAAGAACCAAGCTCAGAGAACCCCAAGGACTCCACAGAAGTGAGTTATTTGGCACATGAGAGATGGCCTTTTCCTGGGTGGTTCCCAAGCAATGGAATATGGTGCCTTTGGACCTTGCTCTCCTAATACTTAAAAAAACAGCAAAAAACCCATCTAGGTTTTTAATTGTTACTTGATTTTAATGTTATTGATTTTTATTGTATTGATTTTACTGATATTATTTTTAAAAAACATTCTTGGAAGCCACTTTGAGTGTTTATACAAAGAAAAAGCTTGGCTATGAATTAATCATTTAATGTACAGCAGTATTTAAAATTTCTAAATGCACTTCTTCCTAACATAGCCCTGATGAGAGGTTTCAGTGCTGTTCAAGTGATTCTGATGAGGACATTTCCTGTGAGAGTTAACTTTTAAGTGCAGTTGCAGCTCATAAGAGACAGTAGTCTTATTCACAGGATTGATAATGAAGCTCAAGCTCAGATACTTTGGTCACCTAATGCGAAGAGAGGGCTCTTTGGAAAAGACCCTGATGCTGGGAAAGATGGAAGGCAAAAGAGGACGGCAGAGGATGAGATGGTTAGATAGCATCACTGAAGCAATGAGCATGAAACTGAGCAAACTCAGGGAGGCAGTGAAGGACAGGAAGGCCTGGCGCAATATGGTTCATGGGGTCACGAAGAGTCGGACACGACTTAATGACTGAACAACAACAGCAACAAAGTCTTATTCACACTAGGCAAAAGGGTACAAATAATGCTCAAATTGTAATTTTATTTTTATTTTGGAAAACTGTTTAAGTGTTAATGACCAGATGAGGTTACTTTGCATGCATCCTTTTACTTTAATTCAATTTGGCATTCTTATCTGCTGTGGATTACTGTACAGTGTTTTTCTATTGTAGGAAAGTACATTGCCAGTAAGAGTGGGGTTTTAAAAAATAGTAGGATTAAGAGGCATTTATGTAAGGCAACATTTAATATGGTCAGCCATAAAAAATGTATGCGTATGGTTTGTCAATCATCAGTTAACATGTTGTAATGTGGAAGCAACTTTTTGAGCTATAATATATAGTCTAGATTACTCCTAAGAAGTATATTTACATAACCCCAATGTTTACATATTTTACTTATTCTTTAGAATCAGTGTAGAAAGATTTTGTTTATATCAGTGGGTTCTTAAGCTTTGCCACAATGGACAACCTGAGGTCAAAAAAACCACTCTTCGTGGAATGGTTTAGGCGGTTTCCTAAATCCTAAATACAAAACAATTCAGCAAGCAATATTCACTGATGGCCTTGGCTTTGTGGTAAGCAGAACAACATAATAATTTAAAGACGTGCCTTACCTGAACATCATCAGCTACCTCTGTTAAATCCAGCAGCTGTCAACCGCTATGAATACCAAAGAAGAATCTCACTAGATAAAATGGAGAATCACTCTTCATTCTTGCCCTATTAGTTGCTTTGTCTCCTGCACCCATCACTACAAGGCATCTGTCCCAAGGGGCTGGTTTAAGCTGTGGCTTTTGATATTCCTGATTGGTTTCATAATCCTGATAAAAAAGAAAATCACTAGGATTATGAAATTGTTTCAATCCACTCCTGTCCCTTCTGTGGCTGTTGACTTCAGTGTGTCAGGAATGCAACAATGAATGCCACCAATCAGCTTTGCTTTTTAAAAACATGCCCACCTGATATCAACTCTGTTAAATTGTGCTAAATGTGAGGTCTTTTTTTATCCCTTTTTATTAATTCTAAGTGGCAAAAAAAAAAAAAATGCTTCAATTTCCAAATCTCATCCAATCGAAGTGGGGATGGGATGGGTTGGGATGCCAAGGATAAATTGCACTGAGTTTTGTACGCACACTTATAATGGCAGAGGACGTGTGTGACAGAATAGTAGGGGAAATTACAATATTGTTTTTATTACATAAAGATGGCAGAAGAAATGCATATGTCATCCTGTGTGTGTCTGTTTTCATCTTTTGTAAGATAAGGTATCCATTTCTGACTGCAAAGTTTTTGTTATGACTTTTTGCAACATCCAGGGTTACTGAAGGGAAAAGAAGCTTCACCACAAACTGTGGCCTTTCAAGTGTTTGAAATTTCTGCTTTTTTTAAAAAAAAATTAAACCTATACAATTAATCAGTTTAGACAGTTTAGACTCTGGCCAAAGAGATTTGTCTAACAATGAAGAAAGTGCTTAAAAGAGAGATATGCAAAGAGAATGGTTAAAAGGAAGAAGTCGATGGCGGAGGCCAATTTAGGCTCTGGACCCTTTTAGAGTTCGGCATGAAATTCCCAAATAGATTACCTCCAAGGAATGCACAGTTCAAGGAGAAAAGGCTCCCCAGCTCTCCAGTCTGCAGCTATAGATGTATTTCATTTTGTACATTGTCCAGGTTTAGTTGCTAAACGATTGGTGCTTTAACATCTGCGCACCTTGAAACAAACATGAGTGACTACATTTCTCCTCTATACATTAAGCTGATCAGAACACGTTTTACTCTGCTGCTCCCATCCCAACTGATCTTGCAGAAACTGTACTGCAATGGGGTAAAGTAAGGCAGATTCAATGTTACTGTGACAAACAGGAGACAGAGCTGAGCCATAGGGCCCTGATTACTCTTGTTTATTTCAATTGGGATTATGAAACAAAATGGCCCTGTAAATTGTTCTATGTTTTGATTTTCTAATAAAAAATCATTTTGGATGAACTATGCTCACTGCCCACTCCACCAACTGATAGATTAAAAATATAATCAACTCCATTATGACCACTGAAATGTGTAAGAATGACCTACAGTTGCAATCAAAATTATTCAACCCCCATTGCAAATCAGATTGATTGTCAAAATGTACAGACTTTCAGCTATTTGCAGTGAACAAATCAAACAAAAGCAATTGAAATAGCTCAACACAACAAATGCTTCAAGTGGTTTCCCCAAATGCAACTGAAAATGCAACTAATGACTTCTCCAGTCTCAAAATTATTCAACCCCCCTCACAACAGCACAAATATGCAAAACAGGTGTTGTCTCACACACACCTGATGCAACTAATCAAGGGCTTCATTAGTTGCACCAGGTGTGCTTGAGCTGGAACACATGAAATACGTGAACTGGCTAGGGGTTTGTTGAGTGTCACGTTTGACTGCATGTTAGAAATATGGCTAAGTTAAAAGAATGGTCCAAAAAGCTAAGAGAAGAGATCATTGCCCTTCACAAACAAGGAACAGGATCTAAAATGATAACGAAGGCACTGAATGTTCACCATTGGAAGCATAGTTTGCAAGTTCAAAGTTAAAGGAACAGTGGTTGCACTATCTGGACAGGGCAGAAAAAGGAAACTATCAATGGCTGCAACCAGATTTCTGAGAAGGCAGGCTGCGAAAAACCCTTGAGCGACTGCAAAAGACCTGCAGCAAGACTTGGTGGCAACAGGCACTGAGGTTTCAGTGAGCACAGTAAGGCACGTACTAAATGCAGAAGGTTTCCATGCCAGAACTCCAAGACGTACACCACTACTGACCCAAAAGCACAAGAAAAGTCATCTCCAATATGCTCAAAATCATATAAATAAGCCACAGAAGTTTTGGGATTCTGTTCTGTGGAGCAATGAAACGAAACTGGAACTTTTTGGCCTGATGGATCAGCGGTATGTCTGGAGGAAGAATGAAGCATATGCTGAAAAGAACACTCTGCCTACAGTTAAGCATGGTGGTGGCTCGGTGATGCTCTGGGGCTGCTTTGCATCCTCTGGCACTGGAAACCTGCAGCGTGTGGAAGGCAAGATGGATTCATTGAAGTATCAGGAAATCCTAGGAGAAAATGTCATGCTGTCTGTGAGGAAGCTGAAGCTTGGGCGTCATTGGACCTTCCAACAGGACAATGATCCCAAGCATACCTCAAATTCCACCAAGGCTTGGTTGCAGAAGTAGTCCTGGAAGATTGTGGCCATCACAGTCACCTGACTTGAACCCCATAGAAAATCTCTGGTGGGATTTGAAGAAGGCAGTTGCAGCATGCAAACCCAAGAATATTACTTAACTGGAGGCCATTGCTCATGATGAATGGGCTAAGATTCTGCCAGAAGCTGGTGTCTGGCTATGCATCTCATTTGTAGTAGGTCATAACAGCAAAAGGGTGCTCTACTAAGTACTAAAGATGCTCGCCATGAAGGGGTTGAATAATTTTGAGACTGGAGAAGTCATTATAAGTTGCATTTTCAGTTGAATTTGGGGAAACCACTTGAAGCATTCGTTGTGTTGAGCTATTTCAATTGCTTTTGTTTGATTTGTTCATTGCAAACAGCTGAAAATCTGTACATTTTGACAATAAACCTGATTTGCAATAGGGGTTGAATAATTTTGATTGCAACTGTATATGGTAAGCCTTTTTTGTATTAGATATACCATATGCAATCTCTAGTGTGAATATGCTGATGATCTGCCCCTACATGTGGTACAGTCATAAAATCTTACATATTTAAGACTGTATAGATACATGTGTTTTATTCTGAGTGTTGATACAAATTATTCTAGGTCTAGATGCCAGCATATTAGCAATTAAAAAGTGAGAAAGCCTAATTCCGTTGATAGCAATCTGGAAAATAAGTATCCTAGCACATGAGACCACTGGATTTAACTATTCTTCCACTTCCTGGCTTGCCTTCACTGTCCAAACAGCTAAGGGCTTTTCATGAATAAAAACAACAGTTGTATCTGAAAATAACATTTCTCCCCTAGCTTTTGGAAGGGTCTGTTTTAGCACCATATTACATGCTACATATTAGGTCTGAACAGCACTTTGGATTTGATTCCAAAAAGGTACTTTGGAGCATGTGGGAACACAAACATAGTACCATATGTCTTTAAGGTGTCACAGGAGTTTTCTTCTTGTTTTTGCTGCAGAAGAATAACGTGGCTGCTATCCTTTGGAAAAGTTGAATTTAATGGATAATATACCTGGACAACACTAATATGGGAAATAATTATGTTCTTGATTCTTTTCTGCAACAGCTCAGGTTCAAGTGATATGAGAACTACACAGATGAACTATCGGGGAGCATCAGTTAAGCTGCTCAGGTAGTGTAAAAATAGTATTTGCTGACTAAAGCTGAAATTCACCAGCGTTTTTTTTTTTTCTTTAAAAAGGAAGCAAACATGGTCAGTGATGATAGAAATTTATCCTAATCACAATTATTTACAATATGCCCTAAAGGCAGAATAGAAATCTAATCAGTAAGTAATAAATGTGTAAAAATATTGTTGTGGAATCCTATCCAGGTACACAGGACTTGCACCAGTGTGATCTATGTGCCTAGTGTGATCAGCGTCAATGTTTAAGAATGAAATCAAGCACTGAACACACATATAGTGTACAAAACCAAACAGGCAAGCAGTCATTGGAAAACAAAGCTTGTAATAATGAAAAAGACAGATTAATAAATCAATCACTTTTTCCTTTTAAAAGCACAAACCACATTAACTCTTTTTATACAACCATCTAAGATCTATGAAACAGTACCACATTGTGCATTTTTTAAACCTACTTATCAAGAAAGTTAATTCCACACTTCAGAAAAGTCTTATATTCATGGGAGGAGAATAGGGGAGGGAGAAGGAGACAGCTAATAGCGCAATCACAGAAAACATCATTATGAATCCAAGCAAGCGGCAAGTCTTTTCTTCACCTTTTCCACTGAACCAAAAGAGGAGTGGAGAAGGGGATAGAGAAAGGAAGAAAGTAAAGAGAAAAGCATCCACAAGAGGACTATATCACATTCCATAGTTACTTTTGACACCTACAGCTTGGGGTTTTGTAATATATAATAATCATTTAGACCAACACACCAGTAAGGTGAAAAATGGGAATGAGATAGAGCTCAATATAGCAGCAGGGCAAAGTTGGAAATGAAAAGGCAAGTTTGTTGCCATCTCCAATCACCATTTCAAGAATTCTTACAGTATAAGGCTGAACGCTTTAAACATGGTGGAGACATTTTACAGTTTAGCATGGCAAATGGACACTATTGGCATATACAGATATAAGGATTGCAGTTCATAGCCCAGTTATCAACCCTATAGCTCCTTTACTCTACCTAGTCCAGCAGTGTAAAGAAAGGAAAAAAGTGGTTTCTCAACATCAAGTTCATAAAGATTTGGAAGCAGGATATATCCAAGCACGCGCTCTCCAATCAGAACTGGCAAAATTATTTTGGCAACATTGTTGCTTTCTCATGTTAAATCACTCATATTGATATAAGGAGCAGAAAAAAAATATAGGGGAAGGTATTAAAAGCATAAAAATGACTCTTTTTTCCATAAACCAAAAAAAATCTTCTTTCCTTTTTAATAACCATTTACAAAAAACAGTATTTAAGCCAGAACAACTTCTTCCAACACATACTGACCAACTTGTTTGCAGAAAGATTTAAAAAATTATACAGGGGACTAATGTAATCGTCCAATTTAGCATGGTGCTTAGAAAAGGAAACAGTTCTTCTGTCTTACCTGGCAACTGTACCTGACTGACTGAATTGCTCTAGATCTAACAACAGTAGTAGGTTCTAAAATCTGGAATTCCAATTTATGCCTTCTGGCTTTTTTATGACTCTTAAGAGAAAAATGAAATAGTCAAAAGATCAAGTTTGTTATATATCATGAGCAAATCTTCCTACCCAAGTAAAATTTGTCCTCCCTGCCCTTTGCAGATTTATGATACTGCAAGATTAGAGGCCTCATCAATAATGCTTCCTTGAAAAGGAAAATATGAGACAATAAAATCATGGATTAAAACAGTTCATGTGTATCTTTTGAAGAAGCTTAGAAACATCTAGATGCTGAAGGGATGCTTAGAAATATCTAGATATTATGCTAATTTAAACATAACATTTCTCCACAGAAAATAAGTATACTGGACAAGTTTTTGTTCAATGAAAATTTGGGGGGGGGACCAACTTCCTTAATGATGAAATTGTTTGATGTTATTAAGAAGTTTAAAAAGTAAATGATCTATACAAAGCTGCTCCTTTCACCCCTTCCATATAAGCTTGTCATCAATTTCAAACCAAAGTCCAGAATAATACAATGGAGTTTGCTACAGGAATGATAGCAGGGCATTCCCTACTTAGACACCAGAACTATGTACTTTTTCCTGAATAATGTTTAAATGTCCACCATGAGAACTTTTATTTATTTTTCTAGAAAGACCACTTGCTTGTGACAATCAAGAAGATAAAGAAAATGGGGTAATAAAAAGCAAAGCATGAAAAAAAGCCTTTTTTTCCCCCTGTATGCACAGAACAAAGCCTGATTCCATTGCAAGAATATTCCTAATGCTCTCCACAACTGGGCAACCCTTGTGGAGAATGGACAGTGAGCAAGGGAATTATTTTAATTCAAATATAGCAAATTGTTCTCCCTCTGACAAAACAATGAAAGGTAAAACTCCTTTGAAAGAGGAAAACAAAAAGTAGCAAAGTGCTTCTCCATATCCTCACAAAGATGCTTCTAACAACCTTCTTGGCAGAGGGTCAGTTCCATTCTATTTCCACAACAGGTGAAAACTGCTTCAGAAGGCATTAGTTCCCATGAAGTTCATATATATTTCTCTTCTCCCTCTGTCACCTAGGTCAAAGAAAACTTAACCATTATGTAACAGTACATTAATTCTATTTGCCAGAGAGGGAAAGGGTCAAATAGAAAGACCAAAAGCATCAACCCTTCTTTCAAGTCTTTAATTTTGTGGGGAAAAAATCTTCTAAATGTTTTTGGCCAGTTACATGGCATTTTCCTACACTCCAGGAAAATGGAATCAGTGTCCTAGCTATCCCAATAGTCCATCTTACTGATTCTAAAAGCTTGCTACATGAGAAATTCCAATATAATGGTTTTAATGAACAACAATTCTGCACTGACCATCCACAGGAAAATATGATGAACTCTGGAGATGAACCTCTACATTAGAGAGAGGTGCAAATCCCAACTTCTTAAGTTAGGCTACCAAGCATAAATTCTTCAGGACACATATTTTTTTCAAATATCCATGCTGAACATCCATGTGGGCTTTATAATAACTAGCTTAATAAAAGTACTCGTATTCAAAGATTGTAGGGCTTCTTGATGACAGCAGCCTTGGGGGAGGGTTAGTTAACGAACTTGGCTAATCACTATATAGATTCAAAGAACACAATATACAATGTACGAATGCTAGTCAAGTTCTCTAAATCTAAATCTAAATCTGGATTTATTGCTTCCATGTAAAATGCTGTATTATGCACAAGGCAGTGACTTTTTTCAGTCAGCTGATGGTGGTATGAAAAAAAAAACATTGTTGATTGTGGTATATATGCTCTTCCTACTCTGATAGGCAAATTATTTCAGATTGCCAATACTTCTAAACTTATTCAATCAAAGGTGACAATACAACACACAAAAATTCTGAATTGATACCAAAGGGAAATATAACTTCTAATACTCCATTTTCAGTTATATTTATAACTATCAGCTGTCTAAGTCTCTCTCTTTAGACTATCATGAGCTCACTGGCTCAATTTCCACCATCAGGCTGCTCCTTCTGCTTAATCCTCATATGTCAGAATCCTTCTGTATATCCTGAATAAATCTTTCCATTTTGTGTCTTTGGCAGGAAGAACTTAGGAGACTCATGATTTATTCAGATTAGCATTCCTTAAGTAGACTGACCTCTCATATTTGTGCAACTGAATGTATAAGTAGTTGCAATTATTCACATAAAGTTGTTGGTAGTACTGTATTATTGTAATATGTAAAATACAAAAAACCAAAAATCATTGGAATGCAGACTCCTCATCTTGCTACAAAACAGGATCAGCTTAGAGGGAGAGTCCTGGATTCCAAAATCCAAATTTTCTACTAGAACAGCCTGATACTAGAATACCAAGCAATAACTGCTATACAGCAGAAGCACAAATAATGCACAACTCCAAGGTCTAATTGCATTACTATCACAATGTCCTAAATCTTCTACCAAGTTAAAGCACAATAAAAATAACTGATTTAAAGTCTCATTCTACAACTCTCTTGCCTGTCAAGGGGCCCTGATTTGAACTTAATTTGTTTTGCCAGAAATTTGTTTTCTAGTTCCTTATGGCTACAGGGATATTATGCATACTATTTTTAAGTCACGGTTGCCTTACAAAATAAATCTTGTGAATGGCTTGAAAGATAAAATAAGGAAATAAATTATTACAGACACAATTATGAATTAAGGGGGGAAAAAAGGTTAAAAGAGGAGTCCTCTTTGCTTAAAAGTATGCTTGTGATTTGCAAACCAAAGAAGATTATACAGGAGAAAGGAACTACCATCTAAAAACCTAAACAAGAACAACACAGTCCTTGCTGTGAAGTCCTATATCAGGATCAGAGTTAAGAAAATCTGAAATAGCTTCTCCCATTATATGGTGGTGATCTCACAAATGCACACATTGTGTAACAGCACATTAAGCTTTCATTTGCTAATATGAAGTACAAATGCTTGGCATACACAACACAGGCTTTCTACTACAAGGAGAGGGTGTGGTCATCTTAAGCATTCATGCTGCTCTATCCTATGGATGCTGGAGGCCAATATGGAATAAAAAAAAAACCAACTGGAAACTTTTTTAAAAAAGAATTTACTAAAGTGTATGACCATCTACCATAAGTCCAATTAGCAGTGCCACTCATAATGCTTGTAAAAGTCAGGCCTAGCACCACACTGGAAATCTAGGACTTGGGGTAGGTAGGTTTAAAAAATGAAACAAAAGTTAACCTGAGGATGTTCTTGGACAGTGATTGTCAGACAAGTCTTTGCCAAATTATGGCAAAATATTTTTATTTATTAAAAAAAATTAAAGAGCCCTTTCTATAGCAATACCAACTTCCTCAATTTTTAGAGACTACACAGCCTCTAGATGACATAAATGACAAGCTGTTGAGTGTCTGCCTGAGCCCGGTATATACTGCTGAATGAATAATCCTATGTCTCCTACCAGACAGACATTGTCTCAATCAGCTTTTTTTCCTCTATTATTTAGCTGAAGTGAATGAACCATACATACAGGAACTCCCTATTTAAAAATGGGATGATGTCCTGGAGACTCAGCTCATTAAAATGAAAACCATTCTTAAATGTACAAACTAAGGCTTTCTTGCATGGATGTCTGACGAACTACACAGGATTAGCTCTAATTTTTTTCCAACAGAAATCTGGAGATCATGTTACTATTTCTGTGGAGACACGCATACAAAGATGATCTGGCTAAGGAAGGTGACAAGGTTTCTGCGGGACCAGCAGCAGCAAGTAAAACCCAACAGCAACTTTGGCTTAAAATCAATCAATCCATAAAAAGAAGAAAAATAAAAATAAAAAATCAGACAGGTTAAGCTGGTGCAAGTTCTCTCAAAGAGGTATTTTAAAGGGCTTAACCTTGCAGCAAGAGAGATCCAGGATCTACATCCCCTTCTCCCCAACCACTTGCCTTTTTTTTTTTTTTTAAAGAGTTACCACCTTCATTGCACAGGACTCAAAACCATTCTCATATGGTTAACTATCATAAATAATGTGAAAACTATGTGCAACAAATACATCATATTTCAAAAAAAATTATAAGAAAGTTACATCAAATTAAAAAGTAGCTTCGTGAATGAAGGTACTGCTCTAAGTGCACTTTCCCGGCAAGTGCAGCCAGTGCCTTGGCACCAGATATGAAAGAAAACACCAAAAACCAGAGTGCGAGCCAGAGTTAAAAATGCTGGTCCAGTTTCAACCAGTCAAAACTGGACTGAGCAGAGACCGAGTGATTTCTCAGTAAAGTCCCATTAGGGAGTCCAAATGATGCTTCTTCATCCAGATTATATGTCCTTGAAGAGATTGTAAACAATCTTTAAGACAGCTCCTTCCTTAAATGTCCCTCTGATTGGCAAAACAAAGTTAGATTTATATTTTAAAAACAAGAAATCAAATTAAAACCAGAAGAAAAGAAAAGAAAACACAGTGAGCTTGTTGGAGTCCATAGGAACCGGTCCGGAAGAGCTCAGAAAGTGTGTTCAGATTTTTCTCCTGTTTTTAGCTGGAACTATACCAGAGGATGGGCTGGGTGGCATTTGGGGTTGGGGAGGTAATAAAGCATGAGGGATATGGAACTTTGCTCTGTGCGCATTTCATGTGTTTGCTTCATCATCTGTGTCTTCTATTAATACTTTGGTGTCATGGATCTTCGACCTGAGAAAACAGGAAATTAAACTCTGATTAACAGTTTATTTATTTATTCGATTGATTGGTTTATATAGCCACCCGTCTCACACAAGTGACTCCGGGCATCTTACAAGATTAAAAGAAACAACCCTCTCCCAAACATCGCCCCTGGCACCCAAGGATAAACTGTTAACCTCACTCACCATCAATACAAGCAGAGTTCATTTACCCCCTGACCCAAATACCTGGGGAAACAGACATCTATACATTCAAAACAAGATATAAGCAAAGGAATTTTGGCCAGGCGTATCAATCTTTATTGAACTGAATAAATATTATATATCAACAGCTCCCTCTGCTGAGTACTTGCCAGTATGAAAAAAACCCAGAAGCAGTTCTACTGAAATGGGCATTCACTGTATTAACTGTTCTCACAGAATAAGCAAAATGATCAATTAGAAGCTAAGTTAAACAGTGATACTCCACGATCAGAACATATTTTACATCTGTTACAAGCTTCCTGTCATGAATGATTTTATTATTTTTTTAATTCAAGGGGAAAAAAATCAATTGAAACCCAAACACGGAGTCTGTTGGTATAGACATCTTTGTTTCCGATCACTATTCTAGTCCACTACATGGACTTGAGGCAAAAGTAAGAAAACTAGGCAGGGAAAGCATGCAGAGCATGGCTTCTGGACTTCTTTCCAACCTCATTAGTAGCAGTGGTCATAGCACACATACAAATATATTTTCTTCTATGTAGCAAGATAATATACTGAGTGCTCATGTGTGTGTTTCTGCCCTTATGTTATGTTTGCATTTCTACATGTGTACTGGGAAGCGCAGGGCAGGCTGCATATGCTCCAATCTGGGTCATGTGACCCAGAAGGAAGGGGGCTTAGACTGGAGGAACTGGCTAGATTGTAAACTGCTGCTGGCCACCTGCCTCTTCTATAGGGGTATATTCCAGAACTTCTTTCTGGAATGTTTTTCTTCACAGCTCCTGGTCAAATATCAGTACAGTGACCCTTCATCCTTTATTATAAGTATTACTTATAGTAATACTGTATTATCAGTACATTGACCCTTCATCCTTTATTATAAGTGACAGTCCTTTATTTCAGTCTTCAGAAAGACTGTCCTTTAAATTTATTTATTTTTCAAAAACTCACTTTTGTCCTTTATTTTAGTCATTTAACTTTTACCATACAAATGGTACCACTTAATGTAGTATTTCACATTCATGTGAAAAATATAGAAATCGAATTGTCTTTTTAAAATAAATTTACACATACTGTTTGATTTTAGATATTTTTATCAGAATATGTGTTTTTGTAAAGCTTTTCTTGGTTTTGCTCTTGAATTTTCCTTTGTAAACCAAAGTTATAAACATAAATAATTTATTTTTTATCCTTATGAACCTCTTTCAGATTTGCCCCTTTTTCAGGTTTGTCCTTTATTTTTTTCCAAGAAAATATGGTCCCCATAAATATCAGCCAATTTTGGACTTGATCTTTCTTTTACCAGCTTCTTCCCCCATAGCAAATTTGGTCCTGTTCTTTTCCATTTTCAGAGAGTTACTCTGCTGATGGACAGAGTCCTGAGCCCTTTTACTTAATTTCTTTCCGACATTCTGTTGGAAAGAATCAAAATGGCAGGCCCCTGAAGTTCATCTTTCCCTCTCACCATGAAGAAACAAAAAGAAAAAATGCATGTGTGAACTAGAGAGAATAACTGAGAATAAAATGGTATTTTGCTTTTGCTGTGTATATGTGTGCATGTGAAAGTGTCTAGTTGTATGTGTTAACCTGGATACAAAATGAGAAAATGAATAGGGATTTTAAGTGTAGTTTCCAAACTTTTTTCCAAAATCAGCATCCTGAATTTCCAAATCCATCTGAGCATATGCCAGTACACTGCATATGCCTTCTAGTTTGTGGCATGCAGTAAATAGAATGTTGGCTTGCAAAGTAACCTCTAGATTCTAGAATTTGATTAGATTCTAGCTTGTATACAACAGCAGTAGGGTTCAGGTTCATTCTAATTTGGCAGGAAAAAAAATTCTGGTAGATGCCATGAACACATGGACATGAACAAGATGAACAGAACTAAAAAAGTGATGAGGTATTTAGAGACCCAAGAAAGAATGAAAATGGTGACTTGGGAATAGCTGCTTAAAAAAAAAGTCTGTTATTAATGTTTTATAGCAATGGCATGAATATAAATCTAAAACCAAGACTGATTGTTTATGATGAAAGATTGGCAGGAAAGGATTAGTGAAAAATTCAAGAGTGATGAGAGGTTCTGAATGTGAGACAGACCATTTTTTGGAAGTATCAAAAATGGATTGGAGGAAAATGGACAAGGAAGAAGAGGGAAAAAGTGAAACAAGAGTGAAGGTAGAATGACTTCAGGAAGATACAAGTATATAAAGAAGTAATATAAAATGGATTAATAGAAGGAATTAAAGAGGACATGGAAGCTTCCTAGAATAGTGTAAAAACAATTACATTATAAAGTGCCACATAAGTGTGTGGAATCAGGCTAATAGGGAGTACACAGAAGTATGCTTGTTGGAATAATAAAGTGAAAGAGGATGAGAAAAATGCATGTAAAAATGGTTGCTGTGAAAAATGAGACTATGCAAACACAGAGACACACATATATAAAATCAGTAAATACAGAAAAAGAATTTCAAAAAATATAGTCAGGGAATAAGGACTGGTAAAAATTAAAAGTGGCAGAGCAAATGAGTAACATTTTGATGGAAATAAAAAATGGTTCTGGAAGTAGAAGAAGAGGGCTAAAGAAGGAGCCTCCAGCAGAGTGAATGGAATTAAAAATAAAAGCAATGAATGCTGGAAGGAGGTATTGCTTTTGGTCAAATAAATTCCAATATATTTAACTTTTAGTAGTGATATTAAACCCAATTATTTAGTACAAATACAAGGTATAGATTTTTGACTATGAAAATCATACTGGAATAAGAAAATTAGGCAGAAGGTAGACCCTGCAAAGGGGCAGTGGCAGGATCCACCAGCTCAGTGCATGGTGACAGCTCAGCAGTTGCTTTATTAGGAGTGCAGTACAGGTAGTCTTTGACTTACGACCATTCATTCAGCAACCATTTGAAGTTATGATGGGGCTGAACAAAGGGACTTACAACTGGTCCCCAAAGACTGGGAGAGTAAAGAGCTCTTACAGCTTGAGGACAGAGGAGAAGCAGGAAATGAAATCTCTTGTTTGGATGCTGGCTTGAATTTAAAGCCAAAAGCTGTTTACTAATACCCCAAACAGTTATTTCAATCAACAGCCAACTAAAGGTTGGTAATAACTAAACAAATTAATTCCAAATGCTTCTTGAGAAATATGTGGTAAAACTACAAGAAGGGGTATCAAAAGCTAAATCTCCAGAGAGACAGAATAACAAGCACTGTACTAAAATGGTTTGGACAGGACAGCAGCAAATGCAGCAGTAATGAAGGTTGAGAAGGGAAAACACACAGTAAGAAAGGATAGAAAAATTCCCCATCCCTGGGTGTCATACCTTCACAAAGATGGCACTGTATATTATCTTCCTTGCCTGAGCACACATGATAAAAACAGTGGCAACTCCTATATTTTGCAACAGGATGATCTTGTTGTGAATGAAATGCATAACCGGAAGGCAATTATGCATTCTCTTACCCAGCTCCTGTGATTCAGGTATACCAAGGCAATTTGAGAAATATTACGTGGCTCCCAAGTTACCATGGCTATAAGATAAATTGTATTAAATGTTAATGCTGTACACTGCCTTTGATGTATCAGAATAAAAAGGGGTTTTATTGAGGTGATTTCAAATTATTCCTGGTTGGGTTTTTAAAGATAACTGTATTTGCTCTTTACTGAAATGGAGAAATCAATTTATGGCTGTAGGAAAGGTCTGTGGTCAGAAAAGAATATGTGCTCATAACACTGATAATCAGCTGGAGATAAAACATGGAGCTCAATTACTCTCAAGGTCAAAATTATGCTATATACAACTCCTCTGAACAGAGAAGGGAGAGGCAGGAGCGGTTGAGACGAGAACTGTAAGTTAATGCAGTAAAAGGTATGATTTATTCCTTTAAATTTTCCCCCCAAACTGAGCAAAATCATATTCTGTTGATACTGATGCTACTGAAGAATATAGAAGAAGAACACCAAACAAAACAGCAGTGGATCAATGCGGTGACAGGTCAAGACCCCTATAGATAAAAAGGACGTATGATAATCCAGCACAAAATAGTGGAAGAAGGGATAACACAAAGATGAACATGGCATGAGTACAGCTTGCCTAGAATTAAATACACACTTACCCAGAGGAGGAACTGTCCCTACCTCTTATAAATCTGACAGCACTTGATTGATAATTGTGTAAGGCCCTAAATAAATGATAACAATCCTATAACTAAAACCAAGGGATATGCTCATCCACAACAAGACAGCAAGCTATTGGAGGACATGATTGAAGACTAGTTGGGGAAGATCTTTCACCTAGCCTGGCATCTAGCCAGAATGCCCAGGCTCCCACTGATGGCAGTGGGAACAACAGAAGGTGGTAGCTTCAACAGATTATCAGAAGACTGAGTTAGATTTTGAGTCTGTGCAAGAGGCTATGGCCTCTTATGCAAGAAACTGATGAAGGTGCCTTGTTACAAGAGTTATAGCCCTGAGGGAGCTGGAATCACAGCAACTGCTAAATACTTCCCCTGGGTATTACTGCAGCTAGAGTCATCCCTCATTAGTAGTGAGTCACACCAACTGGTACATGCAAAGATCATGCAGATTTGGTGTACAGGCTTCAGCTCAATATGCCTGGAAATATTAGAATAATCTTAATGTCAGAACCTCCGCAATCAAGCAACCATCCTGCTAGCTTGCTTGCTTCATTTCTGCCATTACAATGCTAAGGCTGGTGGGGGGAGAGCTGTTAGGCACAGGTGGACTGTTATCTAGCTCTCAGCATGAGACCAAGAGATAATCAGTGACATGCGCAAGACAACCTGAGAAACAGAAAGGGGGGAGGTGCAAGGGGAAAAGAAATAAATGTAACTTTTGGCTCATGTGGGCTTCAGTTTCAGCAATGCTCTTGACCTGTACACCAGTCTTTAATATATGAACTTTCCTTTGAATCCACAGTGGTGCCAAGGGGGGTTGCTTTCATTGGGAACTGTGCATTGCAGGTTATTACACTTAATTCTATGCTGTGTGTATGCAACAGATTTTGAGATAAACCGAGCAGGGCAATAGATTAAAACTAGAATTGGGTCTTTGGACAAAACATGGATAAATACTGTATATAGCTTTGTAAATTATATTATCCTCATTGTACTATGCATCTTTATAGCTGAATCTAATTGGATATTGAATGATCATAAGAATGTAAGAATACCCTTGCAAAAACTATATCACATGCTTATCACAAATTCTAGCCTTCCTACAGTTAAGTAAGTTAGGTGCATTCTGCTCTTGTCACTAGGCAGTGAATTAGTATCTAACATAATGTCAACTTCACTTAGTAACTTAATGCCCTTCTAAGCATCTTATATCAAGTACAGATTTCTTCTCCTTAAAAGAATGCCTTATGCCCTGAATGAAGAACAGCTGGCCCATGAATAAAGTTCAATCTACTAGATATTTCTCATTTCTTGGAGCCTGCAGGGCTCCAAGAAAAATATGGCCCTCCCATGTCTGTTCTCCAGGACACAATTACTTCAAAAAAACTGACAGCACCTTGACATAACACCCTCCCAAGATTTAACGTGTTCCTCATCTTCCAAAATGCTGACTCTCTTCAGACAAATCCTGCAGAGAGACTGAAAATAATCTCTCCCAGGTTCCATCCCAACAAAGGAATATCAGTCTTTTGAGTAGAGGAAGGATTGATAAAAGGTAGCATGACACAAGATTTGGAGGAATAGATTTAGGACTCTATTTATCTTCCTAAAAGATTTAGGAAACTTATCTAATGCCAACAAGCCTTTGAGGAAGAGAGAATCCAGTGTATCAGTTGTACCACTGACTTTTAACTTCTGGCTACATGAAAAGTGCATGTGTTAATTAAAAAAAATTAAATTATTAAATTAAATGTATTAATTAAAATGCATTAAGAACTCTTAACCTTAAGGAAAGCTGGGTATCAGAAAGCAGTTTAAACTGGCTTCATATGTGGTAGCATGTAATAGATGCAACAGCCAGCTTTCTTTTACTTCTCCCATATTAGGTGTGTCTATCAAGTCTAATTTAGCCTCTCCTAATTTCATGCCCTTCAGAAAATTTAGCACTCTCTTTGGCCATTTCAGTTGGGAATTCTGGAAGTTGCAGTCCCAAGAATATCTGAAGGGTAACATGTGGAGGACAGCTGTTCTAATCAAATAAGAAACTCATTGGGCTATAATGTAACACGTACTGTGAAGCAAGACGTGGTCTGTGCAAGGACACGCTGTGGCTACGCTTCCAAGCTCTGTTTTTCTGGCGGTTTCGGACACCATCCTCCTGGTCCATCATCTGTTCAAGCAGGGTCTGATCATCTGCATTCAGTGGTGCCACTGAAATGTCCCGGACAGCTCGGAACTCACCACAGTTATTCAGGTGCTCATTCTCTAATCGGAAGAAATTCCACACAAACCGCCTGAAAAGTGGAGGATAATAAGCAATTAAAACAAAGATTTGAAGATATTAATGTAGATCTAAGACTAATGCATAAATATATTTTATAAAGGAAATAAATTTTCCCCTTCTCCCAAAAGGAGTGACAAAAAGGAAAATTAAGACTAGAGAACCTTCTGCATTAATTTCCCAAAAGACTAATCAATACGTTTAATTACTTGACAACCTCTTTTTTTATAATGTAAATGTAACAGGTCACACACTGGAGGGAAAAAAGGATCAGATTTTCAGTAAAATGAGTTCATATGAACATATACTAAACTTGGATACTGACACCCAGTTCCCTTACTCACTTAATCACAAATGCCTCAAAATATTACTGTGAAGATGAACTGTATACAGTAGTAAAATGCAAAAGTGGTAAATATTAAATCTATATATGATCCACATTATATAAATACCAAGTTTTATTGTGGTAAAAAAAATGCAAACTATACTTTCATAGATACATGTCATATTTTATAACCTCTGCTAACTGTAGTATAGAATTATCTTAACTAGCTTCTGGGATATTTCTGGTAGTTATAAACATGGAAGTCTCAAATCCTGATTGCTAGAGACCATATCCAATGTCTCTTTTGATTTCTGGTTTCTGCTTGCAATTTTAAAATGCTACAGAATATTTGTTTTGGATGCTGCAAGGATTGCTCAGCTGAGAATACTGATCTACAGATGTAGAGGGAGAATAAAATATTATTATTTTTAATTATAGAGGGTAAATGGCAGTCATAATTTGCAAATAGGTCTTCCAAAGCTTAGTAAGTATTCTGTTAGTGGATGCCTCTTACCGGAAAACCTCAAGTGGTGCAAATACAGTAGCAATGATGTCACCAGCAAAAGGGTGAATTTCCATGGTAGTCAGAGAGATCTGGATAGTCCACGCAAAACGTAGAATCACATCCTCTACAATGGCACAGTAGTAATAGGCCTGACAAACAGACAGCATAGGCAGCTGTAATATTGAGGAATAATATCCACCTGATCAACCTCCAAATAAATGTCTACAAAGAGTTACCCAGTCCTCCAGTTGCTGATTCTGTCCACTAACTACGGTACCCGTGGAGTCAAATGGTCATTATCTTTCATGTGTGATATAAGTACAGTATCATAGGAGGTGAGTAAAGTTCTAGCTGTGGATTGGTTGAAGGACAAACATTACACTAACTAAAAGGGCAGCAATGGTTTCATTTCTGATGGTTTGCCAGTAAATGACTTTGATATTCTTTTCCAAATATCCTGTTGTCATGGAACCATAGACCTTTTGAAACATACTGTACCATACTTGTACTCTACAATCTACTACTACTTGCAAGAAAAATCTGAGCATTATTAACCAAAGAAGACAATACTTTTGGTTTTTGGTTCTATTGTGCACTCTTCTGCTGGACAGTGATATAATTGCAAGAAATATAGTAAACTTTCATTTTATGTTGGTATCCTTGATGCCTTGAAAGTCTTGCTGTCTCTTGCACATGAGGACTTCCGCATATTATACATCGCTTTTTGCCAAATCACAACATAACCAATTATTAGATTCCAAACATGCTCCCATCAGTTCAAACAAACCTTAGGATTATCTCCAGAGCATCTGGTTATTGCTTTATGCCACTCAGAAGCGGGGGGGGGGGGGGGGGGGGGATGAGCATGCATGCTTGAGACACAAAAACAGAGAGAAAATACAAGAGAATCTAAATATTCAGCCTCTAAGGTGCAGGAAGGAAAATTGGAACAAATATTGCTCCTCCTTCTGTACTAATTCTTCATGTGGATATCTACTTATTATTGATCTTCCAAATATGTGTGGTTTTTAAAGTGGAATCTATTTTAGCTTAATTATCTCTTTCAAAGCACATTTTTAAAGATGTGTACAATCACTGTACAATCTAGATAATGTTCAGTTTAAACAGAAATCAGTAGCAGGAGGCCTCTTCAGCATGTACACCTAACAGTTTCAGTCTCCCATAAGCATTTTCAAATAAACACTGTCCATATACACACTTTTTGTGGGTATACAATCTCTTCCCGGAGGAAAGTATTTTCACCAGCATTCTTGTCAAAAAGACCCCAATCCATCTTCAAGTCCCAGATAAGGGTATAGCAGGAGCTAATGAAGTAGAAGACAATCCACAGATAGAAGAATACTTGGTAGTCATTGTGTTTTTGAACTACAAGAAAAAAACAAACAAACAATAATATTATATGAGACTATACAGTACAGTCTTCACTCCAGAGAATGGAATTCAGATAATTATGTCTCAGATTCCTTTTGCAGTGGATGGTATTTTATATAAGTAGCACCCATTAATACTGCACTTAAAGAGATACTAATATAATCTCTTACATATAATTATAATATAATTATATTATAAAGTTATATTATAATTATATATAATATAATTATATTATAAAATTATAATATAATTTTAGGTATCTGCTTTCCATGTCAATAAAAATAGACCTTGATTATTCACATCTGAGTAACCACTCTGAATCTTATGAAAGTATAGTCGGTTAAAAGGAAGTTACCTTTACATGCCACAGGGAAAGATTCTGCACCCCACCCCACAAAGCTCATAAAAACCCATATTTGTACTAGTGAGAATGGATGTTTATTTTTCTTTAAAGGGTTGAGGCTACCAAGAGTTTGGGTATAGCTCTGCTATTCATTGTTGTGTTCAAATATTTTAAATAGCTACTCCTCCTAAGAAGGAGTTATTATTTGACTCTCTGAACCTTGTAATCAATAGGTTGCAGTGTGTGTGTGTGTGTTTTTAATGATAACAAGATGATGGGGCTACACAGGTGAGTATCTGATGACAATCTGTGGAGCACGAGTGGGCTTGTGTAGTAATGAATGGCAGAGTAGCTAATGACTGATTAAAAACAATTTAAAATTACATGCAGATCGTATTTTTAAGGTGGCAAATATACTTTTTAAAAAGAATAGTTAATATGAAATTATTTTAATATATTTATATTGATCTGACAGTCTATAAAAAGAATGCTCATTGTGGATGTCAAATTAAAATGGATGTTAGAATTCTTTAGAATTTCTACTTAATTAAGAAAGAGCATTATGCTAGTAGGAATAGCTAAATAAACCACAAATAGGTCTGATAATGGTTTGATATATACAGTGGTGCTTCAAAGTTTTCCTCAATAAATAAATGAATAAGTACAATGTTTTTGACTCATTTATTTACGTGGGTTCTCTTTATCCAGTTTTAGGACTTGCCTGGAGGAAGATCATGTTTTAGGTCATTTTTTGCAGAAATACTAAAAATTCAAAAGGGTTCACAAACTTTTAAGCACCATTGTAGTTACACATGAATTCTTGTTTTTTCCCTGCATTCTAAGAAAAATCACTGAGTGCCACTGTAGCGAAATAGTTAAAGTTTGGATTAGGATCAGAGAGCTCCAGACTCAAGTCCAGCTTCAGTACACTAAGTTACTTTGTATATGATACTATCCCTCAGCAAATCCATCTCAGAGTTGTTGCTATATGGAAAAAACTGAGGAGAGAGTTCTATGTATGCTGCTTTAAAGTTCTAGTGAAAAGATGAATAATCTAATAAATAAATATGCAAATAAATAGCCATGGCTTACAGTTCTAGTTTGCAAGAAATGAAACAGAGCTCCCCGTTTGTGCATAATACTAAACAAATGACAAGAACCATCTGGGTTTGTTCAGCGATTCTTACTGGCAAGAGACCCTAACTGGAACACATCCTGCTGGATCCTGCTGATCCACATGTAAGCCAGAATTCCAGAAAATTATTCTTATTATAGTGTTCTAATGCAGTTAATGTTTTTTATCTTTAACTTTTAATTAAGGAAGCCTTTTCTATCTAAATTAAGAACATTTCTCAACTAAGTATGTTTGATCAATATCAAACTGCCCCATTCTGTCAAGAAACTATCAGATTTTACTTTGAGCTTTCAGTTATAGTCATCAAAGTTTCTTTTGTTCTTTCTTTTTGTGGAGTAGGGTTGGGCCAAGGAAGAAAGAACCCAAAAAGAGCAACACTGGAAATAACAAAAGGAAGACAAAACATAGATAACCTCAGAAATTGTTTTAAGAGTACTTGTAAAAATATTCTGTAGGAATACATTAAAAAGGAAAATATTGCAGATGTCCACATGTAACACAGAGATGCAAGTTCTGATTGTTAGAATGAAACATTTAAGTGAGCTCTATTTAACATGGCTTTTGATTAATTTTAGACCATTGTTTAGTAAACCTATGAAGCAGTATGTATGGAAACTTGATTTAAATAATCATACCCTTAGTATGAATAATTTATCTGCCAACAAAACATTTATCTGAGACAGCCAGGTACTTTCCAAGAGTAGGGTGATAATAAGATAGCCAAGATCATGTATGTGAATTATGTTAAGCTGTTAGAGAAACTATTGCATAAATGCAGATTGCTTTTGTTATTGTAACCAATAAGGATGTCATTCACATTTTCTCCAGTAGATGGAAATGGATGCTTTCATATATCGAAACATGGAACTCAGTGTTGCATGCAAAAAAATCATTTAAATAATAAGAAGTTCATCATTCCACTTGGCAGTTTTACCATACTGCAGAGTACTTTACAACCAACAGTGAATAGAGATGCAATCCCAGGGAAAAAAAGGGGAACTTGACCCCTACTTAGCCATTTCTTAGAATAAATCCATGAAACTCATTCAGACTTAGTCAAGACTATCTTAAATTCCACATATATTATACTTTTTAGTACAGTAAAAATGCTAAATCTGGACCCAGTGTTGTTTCATCTTATTCTTACATATGTATTTACATTTTATACAGTAAAGTCTCCTCTACAATGGATTTTGAACAAATCTTTTCCTATGATCAGGTAAGCAATATTGCACTAGGAAAAGGTACACTAAAGTTGAGGTTAGCCTGCTCCTCCTTCATCCATTAAAACTGAGTTCTAAATAAGCTCAAAACATAGATGCCAATTACACTAAGCTTGTAAACTCAGGACCAAGCCCAGGTTAAAAGGTTCTTGCTCTGGCCAAAGGGGGAAACAGCAGTCACTTTTTAAAAATAGGTAATAGATAAGTTGATAAAGCTGCACAAGAATATATCAACAAAGACATTCAAATACTGCTGAAATAAGGAAGTCCAATGCAAAAATTTATAAAGGCAGGAGATAACAAGTTTATCCCTGAGCTTTAATTGCCATACTCTTCACAAAATGCAGCACAAATATCAGGCTTTAAAGGCACTGCATCTCTTACATGAACATGTAAGCACTGAATGAATGAATATTCAAGTCCATTTTGTAGAACACGTAGGATAAATATTTAAAATTCAGTTGATATCAGCTGAAAGATTTAAATAATTATTTTGCATTAAGATTGTTTTTGAACACAGTAAAGTCCAGCTAAAACAGGGTCTGCAATTTTATACAATCTAGGTCACATTTAGTCTTTGAGTGTAATGCACAGGACTACACCTCAAAAATGGATGGACCAAGATGATGAAATGGGTGTCAGGACAAAAACTAAATGTATTTAATCCTCCCCACCTATTAAAAAAATATCCTTCTAATTAATTCAAAATTACTTTTCAGTAGCAACTTTTGGAAGTGCTCTTAGGACTACAAGTTATCTAATCCTAAAACAAAACTACCTCTAATAATAATGGGAGAGTTATGATAGAATTTCATGTGCAAAACTAGATTTGCTTTTGACTTTGCAATCACAAATCCAAAGTAGCAAATGTGCCTGTTCTGCTGAAACAGACTAAGACACCATATTAGACCTTGCAGCATATTTTCATAAATACACCAGTTTTACTACAAGAATGTTTCTAGCCATAATGTAACAACATCAGACTTTAAAGATGAATGACAATGGCTGCATTCAGCCATTGTCATTCATCATTAATTTTAATAATCAACTATAATGTATGGTTATGTGCACAATGGGACTGATCGAATGCGGAGTGCCAGGATTTCACAATAGCTTTTCTTCTCTACATGCATATGGAGAACAAATAGTAAAAGCTTCAGTTTCACTGTAATAGATTGTTTTTAAAATAGAAATCAGAAGCTACAGTTTAGAATAAACCTAACTTTGCTAAACAAACCACAGCAACAATGCTAGCTTTGAAGTAGGCTTGTTTAGCAATTGTCTACAATTAATTTGTAGTCACAATACCTGGCTTACACATTATGCTAAGCCATGATGCAGTTTGCCTATTCTGAAAGGGAGGGAGCTTAGTTAACATGTGATTATACCCAGTATTACTTACCACTATTAGGAGCGCGCCATAACTATCTGCTAAACTTATACTTATTTCTGCTGTATTTCTATTATTCGCTGCATTTTTTTCTTCCTGAGAGAAGAAAATAGGAGGGTGGATGCTTGAATTCATCTACTGCACAAATTCCTGGTCATACACATAAATTTAAATTAAGGCTTACTGTTACATGCAAACCCTGTCCACTTCTCTTCATTTTCCCCTTGAAGATGACAAAATTAATACAGATCCAATTACACCCTTAAAAATTAATTTAATTTTTGAGAGGTTTGGATTCGAATACATTAAGAAGGGAAAAATAGGAAACCATTACTGATCTTCTAAGCTTTTATTTTTGCTTAAATTATTACGTTTAAATTATTGTAAATCATTTAGAGTAATTAAAAGTAAAGCACAGATTTAATTAGTTGCAACTGGAAACTAAAAACAAATAAACTACACTGTTCTATGGTTCTCAAATTCTGTATTTTAGGGAAATGTAAAAAATGAAAGCTGAAAAATAAGGTGAGTTTCACTTGGCTGTTGTAGTATATTTACATATTGGGGTTTAATTCTAGAGATCTAAGTAAAAATAGGTAATTCTGGAACCATGTGCTATAAGAGAACACACCTGCTATCACAGAAGATACTCCAACCCTCATCAGGTACAAACTGTTTGTCTTGCAATCAAATGGGTCTGTAGTGCCCACAGAAAAACTAGTCAAATATCAAAGGAAGTGTCTAAACAGTTCAGACACTTAATACAAACTGCTGGATAATTATAACATGAGCAAAATCACTCAACTTTAAAAAGAGATTGCAGGTTTTAAACCACAGGAGCACTCCTTGTATCATTTACAAAATACTCTTTAAAAAAAGTATTACAAACATTGATCACAAATTTTCCCAATTTCCCAAAGAGCCAACGTTTTCCTGTATATTCCAAAACTGTATCACTGAACATTTGAATGTGTAAAGGATCTAGAATTCAAATGATCTATTCTCTACACACATTTGAATTATTTTCAAAAATGAGTAAGTTACACTGAGAAAAGAGAAAAATAGGAGACACATCTATTAAATTATTCTTGCAGGATCAGCATTTTCTTCTACTGAATCCGTAGGCCACAATTCTCTTTAGTAACAATCAGGAAACACTATGATGTTTTGTAGAATTACTATAGTGCATACACAATAACTATTGGGGGAAAAAATAACCACAAATAAGGAAATCAGAAAGCTTCCCAAGAAAGCACCTTATAAAACACCTTATAAAAAGGTATCAGTTCCTGAACCATTTGGTCTCACCTTCCGAATGCTTGCCTGCAATGCCCTTAACCTCTCTCTCAATATTCATGTTCCTAGGATTCAGTTGTCACTTTTCTTCCCTATTGTTTCTTCTCATTGATATTCAGGTGATGTACCAAAAAGATGTTGCTCTAGGCAAGCAATTATATCTCAATCTCCGCTAGCGAATCCTAACAATTCTCTTCAATGCTGTTCAAAAAATCAGGGCATTGGTATTCCAAATAGAGCCCTCGAGCACTACATGTCTGTTTTATTGGTTGAAATAAGCCATGGTACATGCACTTATGATGTCTGTCTGCATTAAAAAATACAGAGTTTCTGCTTGTGGCCTTTCATGTACAAAGGCGTTTGAAACTAAATCAACACACTGGATAAAATAGATTTAGGAAAAATTTGTTATGCTTAACTCCTGACATCTATTATCAGTTTAAAATGCAGCAAGATGAGATTTAAAAGGAGTATTTTCTTATCTCTTTCAAAATAGTACTTATTTCTATGGGATTTTTGTATGAAACATGGAAAATTTGATTCTATTCCTATTGGTATAATAATTTTTACTGTGACATTTCTAGCTATGATTTGCATATTTAATTCATTTTATATGGTTATTATCCACGTTTCAAAGAATGTATTAACTAAAAAAATAAAAAAAGTCTTCTGACATTTTAAAAATGTGTAACTTAACATTTATATCTGATGAAATGGACTATTTTGATAACTATATTAACAATATATTTGCTAGTTCTAAATAGCTTGAAAACTAGTAAGTTAATATTTAGAAATTAAATAATAAGATATAATAAGGATTCCCTGTAGTTAAGTTAGAATCCTGGGGTATGTTCCTGCATTTTTCTTGGTAATGATATAGAAATGTTTTGCAATTATCTTCTTTTGAGATGTTTTTGGTGAGTATTATGGACTGAAAAAGTCTCCCAGGTTAGGTAGCTCCGTTACATTCTGGGAGAAAACCCTGGAATCTCTCATGTATGTGCTTAAAGATGTCTAAGCTTGGTGGCTCCATCTGATCGCAAGAAATCCAGAAGCTGGCCAGCCTGAAAGCACTTTGAGCAATATGAATCTGCTATCAGGGCCCCTCCAGAAACAAGGACTGCTTGGTTAGGAAATATTTCTTTCTTTTTAAACCTAATCTGCTGCTTGTTTGCTTGGTGATTTATTTATAGTATTTTAAAAAATACAATCAAAATTTTAAAAAAAGTAAAAAAAAAAAGAACAAAGTATACAATAGATTATAAACAGTATCAGGTTGAATAAAAAATTCAAAGCAACATTAATTTAGTGTTGCATATATTAATTTAAGACTTCAGGACCGTTACTAAAACTAACTCAATATTCAGTAATTAACTAAAATAGCCAGCATAGTATGAATCATATGTCAGAATGCAGAATTAAATAAATTCTGTCTAATCTAAAAATTCTAGCCTTATTTAAAGAATTGAAATAAAAGGTAATAAAGTAAAACATCATGTTAAATCCCCAGGTAACAAATCCATTTAACAGTAGTATTAAACCCTGTTATTTGCTATAAATCTGGGTCCTATTCTTGGTAATGAGATATCCTGATACCAAGCAATAGTGCTGTGTGTGTGTGTGTGTGTGTGTGTGTGTGTGTGGTTCCCAGTTTAAGAATGAGTTCTGTTCCCAAAGTCTGTCCTTAAGTCAAATTTGTACGTAAGCTGGAACAGTATTATTGTATAATACTGTATAAGTATCATTGTGTAATTAACTCGAACCATTGTGTATTTAACTCGAATTTTTCTCCAAAGATTCCATTCTTAACTATGGGGCGTCCTTAAACCAGGCATTCTTAACCTGGAAACTGTGTGTGTGTGGGGGGGGGGGGATGTGGGTGTGTAAATAAATAAATTCTGAAGAATTCCTTGGATGAGTATCTATAGGAACATAATCTGTGTATAATTTTAATTTCTGTTCTTTATTTGCTAGCTTTATTCCTAAAGTTTTATTTTCTTGTATCTTCCTTGCCAATGGTTCTAATGGTAGTAGAAATAAGGAAGGAAAGATTTCTTTATTGAACATATCAGGCAGTTGACAGCCTCTGAGCAAGCAGGAGTGATGTTTACATCTATTCATACTTCAATTCCTTTATCCCTTTTTATGGCAGGAATGGGATTGTCTTCCATGAAGAAAAATCTTTGCTTTCCTTTTCTCACTTCTCCCTTTCCCTTCCATTGGTACTTGAATTTTTACATTCTCAGCATTTCTGCTGAGGTAATTCTCCCAAATTAGGCAGGAATCTTTGTACCAAGTATACTTTTTTGCACATGTTCACATGTTGCCATTACTCAGAAATTATTTTGGTGGACAGGATTTGCATACTATATCCACTATGCATACAGAATCATTTCTTCACTACAAACTGTTAATGTTGGATTTGCTGCCAATGAATGAATGATCTTTGTTTACTGTTAAGTTATCTAGGAAAGGCAAACAATATATTCTGCTCAATGTAGCTGAGGGAAAAAAAATCAATGCTGTGTGCTATCGAAAACTGGCACAGAATACAATGGGTGTGATAAGTTTTCTGGGAGGGTCAGCCACTGTAGATAGCTGTGGTTTCTGCTAAATGTTGAACCATGATAGTGAGACCAAGAAACTGAGAGTTTATCAAAACCTGCCTTAATTTTAAAGTTAAGTACTACAGACTGTATGAATTAACATTCATCTTGCAGCACTGCCACCTACAAGTCACAGGCTTTGCATATCCAAGCTATAGCCAATTTAATTTCAGGTTAGGCTAATACATTCTCAGAGCTAAACTGGGGAGCAAAGCATACATAAAAGACCTGAGAGTAGGAATGGACAGAGCTGTCAATTTTAACTTGACTCATTCATGAAGAAATCTTCGGTAAATTCTTATTAAAAATGAAACAAAAATCATTTTCATCCATTCCTATCTTGGGAACCCTATACTGAATCCTACAATGTAACCCCAGGTGCTGCACCTACTTCTGCCATCTCTTTTATTAATTCAGAAGCACCCTTCAGAGTGTATCATAGAAGCCAGGCCCATTCAATATTGGTTATTTATTTATTTGATCCCACAGAACTCCACACCTAATTAATCTCTCTCTCTTGCTCTCGCTCTCTTTCTCCCCCATGGATTCAGTCTTTGGAATACAGCCAGAAATTTCAACCTCAAAAATCAGTGAAGGAAAACAAGCCCATCAAAACAGTTGTAATGTGTTGAGCAGCATCCACACAAAGTAGTATTCATTTTCAGAGTAGAAGCTTAACACTCTCACTTCTTCCTGAAGTCAGCAACTGACATGTAAGAGCATAAGGGGCCACGCCAATGGTGGGGGGTGGGAAGGTTTTAAAAAATAATGAATACTTTGGTTACCATAACAACCATGACAGGTCTGTTCTTTAGCAGAATTCTGACAGTAAGCAAACTGTTTCTCCCCCCCCCCCCCGCCCTTTCCTTCAAGTGAATATCCATTCAGAAACACATCAATTCTAAATTCCAAAGAGCTAGCTTCCACATTTCCTGTCATTTTATGCTTCTTTCTGGTCATTTATATTTCAATGCCTTGGAACACCTGTGTTAAAGGTGTTAATCTGATATGTCATAATTGTCTCTAATTTTAACGTTATGTTTTGGTTAAACAAAAGACTAAAGAAAGAAAAGGATAATTCAAACACATTTTTGAAAGATGCATTCTAAGAAAGCCGATTTCAGTTACAACAAAATAAAACTGTTACTTAACACATAGCAATAGTCATTCCGAGGAAAGTTTCCCAAGTTTTGATACTATCTGACAGGGATTTGTTCTTTGAGTGCTTATGCTTTTCGACTTGCTAAATCCAAATCTATTTAAATTATAATTTTAACCTTACAATGAATAGAAGATAAATGACATCATCTCCTGACCAGTCTAAAGTTGTTCTTATAGCCACATGGCTTAACCAATTCTCATAACATTTTTTAAGTAAGCTAATTTTATACCAAGCCTTTTATTCAAGATTTTTGAAAGCCTAAGTTGAAAATTATAGAATGGAAGCAATTTAAATTTTACAAAATACATTATCAAACTAATTATGCTAGTTTTAGGCATGAATTCAATTATTTTTGAATAAAAATCAGCCTTCTGTGATACTGCAATGCTGAGAAAATGGCAATTTAAAGATCCAAAATGCAAGCCAAACTCACATCTCAGTAATAATACTTATAATATATATATATAATATATAATATAATATAATTAATATATAATAATAATATAATATAATATAATACAGTAATAATAAATAAAAATAATACAGGCATTATTTTTAAGTCAGAATAATAAAAATTAAAGAATTACAAAATTTACTAGGTCACACAGAGTGGGCACGAACCATTCAGTGTCATCTAATGGGACCTAAGAGACATACTTTCCTTGCTGCTGCCACTGCCCTTTGGAAGGAGCCCCCCTCCTGGTTCAGATGGCCCAACCCTATTAGCCTTTCACAGAGCCATAAAGATTTGACTTTCCTCCCGTCCATTGGGACAGGATGCTAACTAAGCCCATTCCGCTGAGAAAGTCTCTGTCATGCCTAGGCTCAACTATGTGGATTTGTATAATTATGGTTCACTATTTTGATTTCTATTACTTTTGTTTGATTTTTGACTCATGTATGCTACCCAGAGTCATCTGATCAGTTGGATGGTCTTAAAAATTCTTTAAATAAATAAATTCTGATACAATAATTATTTACTACTTGTATCTGTTTTATATTGGCATATAACATATTTGTTTTCAAGATGTAGTAGACTAATAAACAAAAAATGTGACTTATTTTCTTGAGGATTTGGTAAAATTCAAGCATATGAAGAGTGAATATTGGGTATATACATGCACAAAGAGGCAAGTAAAAACTCTATATCAAGGAGAAAAATCTTTCAAATGTAGTATCTTTGCCATTTATTATCTTATGTTAAACAACTGTCTAATTCATGTTCATCACTCACTGAGTATGATTTTATCAGGTCTTGAAAACATTTCCTCTATTTTCTTTTTGTTAAAATGTTCAGGTATTATATAACCATTTATACAACTCTGGAATTAGGTTTCTTTGTTTCTGGGTTGTTTCCAGAATTCAGAATAACTCTGACTATATAAAATCTTCTCAGTATTCCATAAACAGGCCAGGCACAGAGGGAAAAAAGCAGAAAAGGGGATGCAGGTTTTTGAAACCAGCTTCTTTATGTAATCATAGATTTTTTTCCTAATTTTTCATGCTCTACTTTTGCTTCTAATTGTAGCACTTCTGGAAAAGATTTTGGTTGCATTTCAGTATCTAGTTAACCCAGAAGTAAAGCTTTACTAAAATGAATAAGACTTACTTCTGGGTAGTCCTGTATAAAATGCATCGCCTGTGAATTTGGTGCAAACTGGCTGAAAACAGTTTCTTTTAAAGCCTCAAATACTGTTCAGTAATAATTCATTATACCAGGAATTTCTCTCTCTTGACATATAGTATTCTTACTGAATAAACAAAACTATAAGATTTTCCTACATTTTACCATGATCTTTCTGAAGACAAGGGTTCTTTAGAGTATGGTGTGTTAAGTGCTGGTATTTTATGCTTCTGGAGATAAGGATAAGGTGGGATGTTTCCTCCACAGACACCTTCAAGCAGCAGCATCCATCATTCCCTTTCATCTTGGCTTTTCCCCAGGTTATACTTTCTTTCTACCCATTTTCAAATAAATCTGAAGTACCACCTTCCTTTAAGGCCTTATCCTGCCTGAGACTGACCTCTGCAATTTGGAAGGAAAGCTAGCTAATTTTTATGAAGCCTGTCTCTAACCTTCACATATATTCTTTTGATGTTCTGAAAGTAACCTACCTAGGGCTATCTCTACACTGTATATCATTGGCCTGGTTAAGAAAGATATAATAATTTGTAAAATATGTAGGTAATATAAATTGTTGATTTTGACAGCTCTGTATCCCTCATCTCTTTAGATACATGCTAGACATTCTGATTTCATTTGTTTCTGTCCCAATAAATAAACTATAGATGTCTGATGATTATTCTTGTTATAATACTTAATAGTTATAATTGATGAGGATAAAAACATTTGAAACAAGAATTCATTTTGTTTCTTCTCAGTGTCTAAGGAGAAAAGGAGGCTCCACCTCCACCACAATTGCATCCTCTTTTTTTCTACCTTTGAGTGAAAGGCCGTAGCACTCCCTTTCAATTTCTTTTCAATATTGTTAATTTTGATACTAGAAGTATAATGCTAATACCCTCAAACTTGCATGTAAACATTTGGATTTTACTATGATTTTCGAGTGTTGATCCCACTTCATTACCATTAAATTGGCAAGGAGGTCAAGGGTTCTGCATGAAACCAGATGTTAGCTTAAAATTATAGGAAATATAAATCAACTGAAGAAAATTATAAGTTTATTGGGGGAAATATAGTAGTACAAAGTTGGCAGTTCTCCAATTCTGCCTACCTATATATAAGTAAAACATGTGCAAATACAGCTAAAACAGCATGTATTTTAGAATAGATTTAAACCTCTTGACAGGCATAACAGCTGAAAGGAGTGGGGTGAGGACGACAAAGATACTGTAACTGCTTAAAGCACAAGGTACCAAATGCTTTATTCTTCTGTAAGAACAGCAAAAGGAAATCACTGTGGTTTCCATGAAGATGTGGGAACATGATGGTTCAGAGATCTCAGTTTGTAAGCAATTTCCTATCATTCTGAGTATATTTCTGTTTCTCTCTGTGTGTAAAATCAATAGGCACTTTTCTAGAACTGGGTATTTCTCTTCACATTCATCAGATAGTGATATATTTCAGCTTCAAGCAGCAAAGTAGTACAACTGCTATCAAAAGGATACTAATTACTACAGGTAGTCCCTGGGTTAAGAACGCCCAGTTTAAGGATGACCCATAGTTAAGAACAGAGCCTATTGTAGCAAAATTTGAATTAAATACACAATGATTGCAGCTAATTACACAATACCACTTATACAGTATTATACAATAATACTGTTCCAGCTTACAAATTTCACTTAAGGACAGACCTTGGGAACAGAACCCATTCATAAACTGGGGACTACCTGTACATACCTTCTTGAAATACCATAGATTCTTCTAAACATCTATGAGCTAAACTGTTTTGTTTATAACAAAAATACACTTGCATAAATTTTAAGGGATGTTTAAAATGGCACCGACTCTATAAACACAGAGCAACTGATTTGATTGGAAACAATTAGAATCAATTTACAGGCCTAAACAGATTTAAAACTCACTTTATAACTCTTATTGCAAGCATGTGTATGTTACTTGTATTCATCTCTACTACTTTCATGTTGTGGGACCAAGGAAGTGTGGCTTCTCTGTCACAACTCCTGCCCTCTGGAATAGCACCCATCCAGAGATATGTATGGCACCCACTCTCTTAGGATTCCAGAAGGCTCTTAAGACTTGGTCTGTTCCCAGGACTGGGGTCAGATTGTTTATGGAGTTCCTATTGTGTTTTTGATTGGACAAAAAAACCCCACAGCTATAACAAACTGTTATGTTTTGCTGTTCTATTTTTAACTGTTTTAATTTTGCTATGTTGTAAGTCACCCAGAGTCTTTGGAGTAGGCAGACATGATAAATTTAATAAATGGAGGAGGAGGAGGAGGAGGAGGAGCAGAAGCAGAAGCAGAAGCAGAAGCAGAAGCAAAGAAGAAGCAGAAGCAAAGAAGAAGCAGAAGCAGAAGCAGAAGCAGAAGCAGAAGCAGAAGCAGAAGCAGAAGAAGAAGAAGAAGAAGAAGAAGAAGAAGAAGAAGAAGAAGAAGAAGAAGAAATAATAATAATAATCATCTTTCCTCCATTGGTTTTTTCCATAATTAAAATTTTGACTGGAAACTTCTTTGGGAATAGAAAATGGTCTTTTTTATATCAATTTTGTGTGTAAGTGTGTGTATGTATCATGCATCCTGATGGTACTATAAAAAACTATGTAATAATTTGGAAGAAAAGAACTGAAATGATCCGATTGTACAGAATTATAATAAAAATACAATTGTTTTAGTGAGTATAGAGGATTTTATTTGTTTCACTTAGTCACTGCTTCTTAGTTCATCAAATTCCATAGCAGAATGGGAAAAAAATTGGGTAATTTTCTTTTATTTAATTTACTCAGAAGCTATTCTTGAAATTTAATATAAACGTCTTAAATATATACAGGTAGTCCTCAGTTAATGACCATTCATTCAGCGACCATTCAAAGTTATGACAGCACTGAATGAGGAGACTTACGGCCAGTTCTAGAAGTTGCAGTCGCTGCAGCGTCCCCATGGTCACATGATCACAATTCGAGTGCTTGGCAACCAGCTTGCAATTACGATGGTTGCAGCATCTTGCAGTAACATGATCACCATTTGTGACCTTCACTGCTGGCTTCTGGCAAGCAAAGTCAATGGGGAAGCCAGCAGGAGGTCGCAAATGTCAATCACATGATGTTGCAGCTAATGACCATGCAAGATTTGACTAGCAACCCAACTGGAACTCCTGTTGTAAGTTGGCGCAGTCACATGACATCGCACTTGACGACCGCATCAATTAGTGATGGAGTTCCTGATCCCAATTACCATTGTTACCTGTACCTCATAAAGACACACTGTCAACAATTCTGAGAAGTTTCAAATAAACTGGCACTTAAAAGCAGAGACATAGGACTCATCAGCAAAGACTCCAAAATAATACCTTTGTGGGTACTGTAAAGGGCTGCAAATGTCACCATAAAGAAGGTAGTGGAGTATTTCCCAGCATTAACCAGATGGGGAAAGGCCCGTTTAGTATCACGGTATCGGCGCAGGCACTGGACGAATCTCAGCCAAGCAGGAATGCACTGAACAACTGCGCGCACACCATAAGCATAAGTGTGGCATGTATCAATACCTATAAAAAAAGACAACTTTCAATTGGCAAGAAATCTCTCAGAAAATGATCTTGTGAATTGCTGATGAATAATTCCTGTTAATATTCAATAATGTAAATCAAATACTTTAAAGTACCCAGGCACACATAACATAACATACACTACCTGACAGAACCATATATTGGGACGCTAACAAAATATTATCTTATTTCAGGGCACAAACAGATATGTAGTCACTAAAACTGTTAAGTTTATACTCAGGGCTGTCCAACAGAGAACACATTTCATAGAACACACTGGGGTTGCATGCAAAGGTGATGAATTTACCTAAAAACATACTGCTTTCAAATGTTAATATTCATCTTATTATATATCTCTGCACTCTATTATATCCTACTTTTTAGCCTTACTTAATCTTACCTTACTATATTTTATCTATTTTATCTCACTGTAGTCTATTTTATCTTATTTTATCGTACCTCACTTTATTCCATTTCATTGTATCTCACTGGGGCTGATGTCTATGGTTTGATATGGTCAGTTGACTAATCAGTAAAGTATACTATTAAATGTGTTCACAGATAAGGGACTCTTGGAAAATGAAAATTTAGCAAACAAACAATTATTTATTTCCACCCCCCCCACCCCCAGTAAAAGAGACACTGAATATGTATAATAAATGTGATTGTATGGTTGCACTGAATAAATAAAACTCGATTTTGTCTTAAGTATACAGTACACACAAATCTATATGGCAGTTACCAAATCTCCTCTCACTGACATACCTGGATCTTCCAGCAACGCATCTTTAGCTTTCCACTGGAGCTCAAAGCTATAGAAACAAATCATGTATTCGAGGTCCATAAGTATTACAGCCAGACTATTAAGCTGGTCAGCGAGCCAGAAATCTGCAAAACCCACCTTATGGAAGGGGGCAGTGAATACCCGGAACTACAAAAAATGAGAAGGTTCAAAGTACAATATTGTAAAACCCAGACCCAGAAAGTTGAAACATTTTCTCTTAAATGGTAAAACTGCATTACAGAAATTATTCTATCATTCAGTTTTACAAGGCAGATGTAGAAACTAAAGGATTTCTCAGTGCAATTCTATGTAAATAGCATGTCTATTTATTATGAGCCTGGTTTGTCCTAATGCAGAGTACGCAACAATCAGATGCCCTAGTTCAAACCATTTTGAACTTAAACTTCCACTAGTCTCTGTATCTATAGCCAAAGATTTTGGACTGAGGGAGGTGAAGTACCTAACTTCTGAAGTGCTTTGATCACCTCCACCATTATACTTTACTATAATAAATGACAAAAATAAAAATTATGGAAAGTTTGCAGATATTGTTCGACTGAGAATTTGTATTCAAATCTTGCTTTACATTTATTATAATAGCATTCAAATTAAAACTGCATTATAATTAAGAGTTTTGTCATTAATTGCAGTGGTGAAATGGTTTAGTAACACTAACAACATTAGTTGACATTGACAATTTTATAGAAATCTGTTATGGTTCATAAAATACTTTTAAGTTTAAGTTGTCTATCTCCAAGCATCAAGTGTAGGGAAACTGGCACTAAGGACCACCACTGTGGAAATGTTTGCTTTCACACACTTCTGCAACCACAACGGAGGAAACAGTAAAAACAGATGTTTCTCCATCTCAGTCCATTCTGCCTTCAGCTATGTGCTTCTCAAACTAGGCCATTTCATGCTCCATTTATCTTGGATTATAGCTCTTCCTGCATGGTTAGTTAGAACAACAACATCCAAATGCTAAAATGGCAACACCAAGATCTATATAACACAAACAAGCAGGGGGCAGAGCATAATGTTCTTGCTGGTAATATTTTAGATACCACATGTGTCTTTTAGATTCCTCCACTCAAAAATTAAACACATTTTGCCAAAATGTAATTAAAAAGAACTTTATTCAGAAACTCCTGACATTTCTGCTACTTGGTAGCAATAATTCTTTTCAAAGCATATACAAGTTTAGCCTATGGAAATCTTATAGAAATACAGTAATCTGTTACATATAAACCACATGAAATGAGGCAACATACAAAATAGTTGTAAATATAATACATATATTTCTCTATGAATCCAGAAGCTTAGCTAGTTGGATCAAGTTCAGGATGAAAAGGAACAGAATATTCATGACAAATGATCAAGTATTGTAGTCATTCAAACTGTACATTTATTTACAGATTAGGTTGCATTGTACCATCATTTTGAACTTTGTAAAGAACAACTAATTTCATAAACCATTATTCTCCTCCTTCAATCTTCTCCCCTTCCACCCAATATATACTGGTTTTGCTGAGATGCAATTGGACCAAATTTCAGTTCCCCACTGATTTCAAATCAGCCAAACTCAGTCTGAATGTTAATTATCAATGTTATGAACATTAAGATAGAGTTCAGTGATTCAATTCTAACACCTTAAAGGAGCTGAGTCAAATGCTACAAGAGAATGAGTGAGCAAAGCATTCCATTGGATACAATGGAATGGAAAGGAGTTCTTCAGCTACTACACTTGCAGCAGCAATGAGAAGCCATATCTACTACAGGTGTTCAGTGTTTTGGATATAAGAACAAAATACAATTGTTACATTTTTATGATCAAGACAAGATTATCCAAAGAGTAACACTGCTACTGGGATGGTTATGAAAGTGCCAGTGTACACTGAAATTATTTCACAAGTGTCAGAGTCTTTCTACTAAACAGTTTAACAGATAAAACAGAAGAATTCAAATACATATGATCAGTTGGTATCTAAAATGATACGTATTTCAGCAATGGTGACAGAACTATTATATTACAAAAAAATGTAATGATTTTGCTATCAAAGACATGGTTATGAAATCTTCAGTCACAAACTCTGTAAATTCAGCATTTGCTGTTCAACCTACTCATACCACTAGGTTTAACATACAAACTGCCTGTGGATAAGCAATGCAGGTAGCTCATGTAACTAAATCTGAGAATATTCAATTATAATATTTTTGGTAGGAGGAGTGGTGAGAAAGTCAGTTGCTAATGGATTTTAACCAGATCTCAACTTACCAAGAGTTTAAGCAGCCAAAATCGAGATTTGTAGTAAAAGGTTTTTGTAGGATTGATAAGGAACAGCAGCATAAATCCATATAAGATAAGTGGGTTTGCCTGCATAGGAAATCCAGTGCTATCTCCATATATACATGCCAGCAGACTCAGACACCATAGCATTCCAAGGAATCCAGCAATCTAATAGGATTACATTTTTAAAAAATGCAAATTTAGCTATAAGTCAAAAAAAGGCAGAACATAATATATATAAGGAATGTATTACTGTACATTACTTTTTTATTGTAAAATAAAAATGTATTACTGTACATTTACAACATTATTGTAAAATGTTAATATTTCCAGCTCCAATTCAAAGTTCTGATTTTAAGTTTTAACGTCCTACGTCATTTAGGACCAGCCTATTTGGTAAATATGTCTTCATCCCTCCATACAAACCCAATACACTGAATAACAATCCTAACTCCTCCATTTAAGTTTCAGTGGGCACTGCAAGATGTTTTAGAGGATAGTAGTATGTGTACCTATGAAATACCCTTCCAAGAAAGTATTAGCTCATTTTGCTGCTGTTGATACAAAGGCCTTTTTTTAAAAAAAATTAATCGGAATCAAGAAGCTATACAGGTGAAACTCGAAAAATTAGAATATCGTGCAAATGTTCATTTATGTCAGTATGGCAACTCAAAAGGTGAAACCAATATATGAGATAGACGCATTACATGCAAAGTGAGATATGTCAAGCCTTACTTTGCTATAATTGTGATGATTATGGCGTACAGCTTATGAAAACCCCAAATTCACAATCTCAGAAAATTAGAATAGTGGGAAAAGGTTCAATATTCTAGGCTCAAAGTGTCCCACTCTAATCAGCTAATGAATCCATAACACCTGCAAAGGGTTCCTGAGCCTTTAAATGGTCTCTCAGGCTGGTTCAGTAGGAATCACAAGCATGGGAAAGACTGCTGACCTGACAGTTGTGCAGAAAACCATCACTGACACCCTCCATAAGGAGGGAAAGTCCCAAAAGGTAATTGCAAAAGAAGTTGGATGTTCCCAAAGTGCTGTATCAAAGCACATCAATAGAAGGTTACGTGGAAGGGAAAAGTGTGGTAGAAAAAGGTGCACAAGCAGCAGGGATGACCGCGGCCTGGAGAAGATTGTCAGGAAAAGGCCATTCAAAAGTGTTGGGGACTTTCACAAGGAGTGGACTGAGGCTGGAGTTAGTGCATCAAGAGCCACCACACACAGACGGGTCCTGGACGTGGGCTTCAAATGTCGTATTCCTCTTGTCAAGCCGCTCCTGAACAACAAACAACGTCAGAAGCGTCTTACCTGGGCTACAGAAAAAAAGAACTGGTCTGTTGCCCAGTGGTCCAAAGTCCTCTTTTCTGATGAGAGCACTTTTGCATCTCATTTGGGAACCAAGGACCCAGAGTCTGGAGGACGAATGGAGAGGCACACAATGCACGATGCTTGAAGTCCAGTGTGAAGTTTCCACAGTCTGTGTTGATTTGGGGAGCCATGTCATCTGCTGGTGTTGGTCCACTGTGCTTCATTAAGTCCAGGGTCAATGCAGCCGTCTACCAGGAGATTTTGGAGCACTTCATGCTTCCTTCCGCAGACGAGCTTTATGGGGATGCTGACTTCATTTTCCAGCAGGACTTGGCACCTGCCCACACTGCCAAAAGTACCAAAACCTGCTTCAATGACCATGGGATTACTGTGCTTGATTAGCCAGCAAACTCGCCTGACCTGAACCCCACAGAGAATCTATGGGGCATTGCCAAGAGAAAGATGAGGGACATGAGACCGAACAATGCAGCGGAGCTGAAGGCCGCTATTGAAGCATCCTGGTCTTCCATAACACCTCAGCAGTGCCACAGGCTGATAGCATCCATGCCACGCCGCAATGCGGCAGTCATTGCTGCAAAAGGGGCCCAAATCAAGTACTGAGTACATATGCATGCTTCTACTTTGCAGAGGTCCGATATTGTTCTATTTCCAATCCTTGTGTTATTGATGTCATGTAATATTCTAATTTTCCGAGATTGTGAATTTGGGGTTTTCATAAGCTGTACGCCATACTCATCACAATTATACCAAAGTAAGGCTTGACATATCTCGCTTTGCATGTAATGCGTCTATCTCATATATTGGTTTCACCTTTTGAGTTGCCATACTGACATAAATGAACATTTGCACGATATTCTAATTTTTCGAGTTTCACCTGTATTATACTATTCTCCTGCATTGCTGATGATCTTATGTGCTTCTGTTGTCTGGTACATTTTGATGTGTTTAAATGTTTTACTGAGATTAGTTAACAGGAAGAATATTTTAAGAATATCAGGCAGGACAACAACATTTCAGTCATAAGTACAAATAAGTACAGGGGCATGTAATTTTGATAAAACTAACCATAATGAGCTCATGTCTTCTTCATTGTGTTTCAGCTGTAGTCTAGTAAACAGATACCCAAGAATACTAGCATAAGTTAATTTTCCTTTTCTAATCAGATCAGTGTTTGACAATCATAATTTTTAACTTGGAGCTTTGCAATTTCAAAAGATGGAAACTTTGATGAATTGGAACAAGTTGCTCAAGATTTTCAACTTATTAGTATATCCCATGACTGGAAATATATATATTTTTCAGACCTTGTTCCCCATCCCTATCCCAGTTGGATGCAGAAGATGGGAAGAATGTGAGGCATATGAATAATAAGGTGGATAGCAGAAAGATTTCAATACCAAGTTTCATGTTATAGTAACTTCCAGGTTGGATTACTTTAATATGTTGTGCATATCTTTCTAAAAAGATACTCTACACTTTTCAACTAATACAGAATTTGGCAACTACACAGAGTCTAATGTGAAATAATTACACTGGCTGACTATTCATTTTGAGTTGCTGTTGCTTATGTCTATACTTCTAAACAGCTTTGAACCAAAGCTGGTTTATAATGTTTCATATTGTTTTTAGTTGATTGACATGTTGCTGTTTTATCTCTCTCAGATTTAATTTTATGTATGTATTTTATTGTTGATGTAATTCTATTTTCTACATTAACCTGGAACACATCTTTTGTGGATGAAAAAAGTATTATTTTTTATTGATAATTTTAATTTATAAGGTCACTCAGATTCATCCTGAATTGGGTAGCCTTATAAATATAATTGTAAATAAATGTAAATAAATGTATTAAAATGACACATAATAAACATTCCAAGAAGAATATGCTTGGCAGACTCCCAAACAAAGCAAACATATCTGAAGATGATCTGTATTATGCAGTGCAATATATTTGTACAACATTAAATTTTAAATGCTACCTGTTCAATAAGCCATTCAAATGCAACAGTAGTGCTGTAATTACTAAAATTACATAATATCCACCCATCAAGCAATGTTGCAATGCTATGTAAAGAACAGAAAAAGAGTAAAAAGCAATAAACAAAAGAACCAGAGGCAGGAAAAAGAGGAAAGGCAAACTAACTAAACCTAATTTACACTACACTATTTGTTACCTCTCTCCAAAGCTTTCTATCCTTGCAACCATCCTTGCTTCCATCTTATGCATACACTGACTCACACATTGCTTTTTGTCCTTTAAATTTCTCACCTTTCTTTTGCTGAGCATCTCATCTAATAATGCTACCTTTAACTGTAAGATTTCAATTTGCAACATTAGTTGATTATATTATTATTTTAAACATATTTGTACATCTTGAAAACGTATCATAAGATTTTACAATATCCTCTAAAGATTGCACTTGCTTTGAAGTAGTAGATTGTACTCTGGGGACTCAGTTTGTAAATAAAGACATATTCCTCCCCTCCCCCCCCAAAAAAACATAACAAGGAGTTGTGAGTGTATTGTGTTAAAGCATTAGGGATGGAGGAAAGAAACTGGGAGACGAGGAAGATGGAGGAGGAATTGACCTAATGAAGTAATTAAAAATAAATGGTACATATTGGAAGAGTGTGGGGATGGCATGAGGGGAAGGAGAGAGGTAATGGATGAAGTATGGTTACAAAGCTTCTTTTGTGTATTACACTGGGATGTTTCAGGAGAAAGAAGTGTCCTCTTCCCCAAAATACTCAGAAGCTATATAGCTACATAATGTATCATTTGAGGAATGGACTACCAGAGTCTGAAACTGAGCCATGTAGCATTACAGTACATACCACAACAAGGGAATGCTTTGGGAATGATGGAAAAGAAACTAGATATATTCCTCTCCATTTTCAAATGAAATATTTTGTTGCAGTTCCCTCTTATTATAAATCTAATACAAGTATTTACTTGTATTAGATTTATAACTAACTGCTTAATAAGTCCAGTTGCTTTTCAAATGAGTTAATATGAAAAATAGTGTCTTATTACCCATCCAAACATGTTTCTAATGCAAAGTTTTCATGTCCTCCAGAACTTCTAGTTCTTTATGATAAAATAAAGACAACCTTGAACAAGTATAGCTGGGAATTAAGTTGCATATTTTCCCACTATACACATCTTATGTCTGGTTAGTAGAAGCTTTACAATTAAGCTGATATAGAAGAGTAAATGTTGCCTGCTTTATAGTAAAACAGGCTATACTTTTAAATTTAAAAAATGGTTACCTAGGCATATTCCTGATAAAACAGATGAAGTACATACCTATGATACTTATTTTAAAGAACTGTAACATCATTATTATTTAGCTTCAACAATTTCTCCTTGTCTTGGCTACAGCTTTATCAGATAAAAATGAGCAAATGTATTCTATCACCTATTAAGGGATTTCAACTCTCCTAAGATTATAGAACTTACCTCAAAAAGATGCTGATGGGACAAATTACTGCGGGGATTGAGTTCAAAGATAAGAACATGATTCACTCCAGCTTGCCTCCAGCCATACGTGTTAATGCCAAGGAGAAAAAGGAATTCTATCAGAAGAAAGCCACCTCGATAGATCCTTATCAGTGGCCACACGTTCGATCCTTTCATTTTAAACACACCTATCAAGTAAAAGACCCAAATCAAACATACAAAATGGACAACCTACTAGAGATATCTAAGCAACTCTTTCTTTATCACAAAGGACATGTTCCTTCTTCTATATAAAATATCAATAACATGTAAAACATGACACTACTCAAATCCTTTCTTAATGACTAGAATTATAATTTTCAGCAGCCTAAGAAAAAGTACTGAAATGTGATACCAGAAAATCCAAATTCTGCAATAGATTACCTTTAAAAGGTACACTTCCTTAATTTCAACCTATTCAGCATTTATATTCCTTTTTTGATCAGGGCAGAGAACCTGCTGAACTACACTTCCCATCAGCCTGGCCCAAACATGTGAAATTGTGATGAATGCTGGGAATTATATTTCAGCAACATATGGAAAGTTTCAGCGGGTAGGAACACCTGGCTGATCTTGTCTGGATTCAGAAGGTAAGTAGGGGCAGGCCTTGGTACTAGGATGACAAACCAGCAGGGAATACCAGGATAATGGTAATGGCAAACTACTTCCATACTGTTGGAAAAAATTTCCAAAGTTGTGTCCATGGAGTCCCCAGGAGTATGCCTGAAGGCATCTTTACCTTTTAATATTTGATGCAAAGGCCATAGACTCCTTACCCATGTTTATATTGAGCAAGTTTTATTACCCAGATGGAAACCTGAGGGTGACTCACACATGACTTTTCCTTTTTCAATTTACTACAATATACAGTCCTAGCTGCCATACATAATCAAAATTCTTAATATGGCCATTTCAACACAACTGCCAGCACCAGCAGGAAGGTATAAAAGTTCTTTCCCTTTGACATTCCCTAGCAGTTGATATTGAGAAGCATGCTACCTTTGAAGCTGGAGATTCCATATAGTCCACATGATTAGTTGCTATGGAGATAGTCTGTCCTCTTTTAAAGCCAACCAAGATAATGCCTATCACTATCTTATGGCAGTAAATCACACCTGTATTATGTAAAATACTCCCTTTTCTACTTTGAATGCCCTAATAATCTGTTTTCTTTGATGACCTCAAGTTGTAGCATTATGAGAAAGAAAACTTTTTGCTCCCTTCCTTTACACCATTTATGTATTTACTTACCTTATTTATACACTATCATATTCCATATGGATTCATTGCCATCAATAATAATAGTAACATTATTTTAAGAATATTAGGCATGCTGATAAATTTTAACTAAATGTCTCCAATTTATTTACTTAATGCTTTAATATAATCACAAAAGTTCATATACCATACAAAGTGATTTAATGATTGATTGCAGTTTTTTAGGTGAAGGCTAGCATATGGATTGTTCAACAGAACATATACTAAAGTAAAACAAATGCAAGCAATACAAGAGGGACAACTGACAATGTGAATCTATTAGAAGTAAAAAAAAAAAAAAAGAGGGGAAAAAGAGAGCATGATCTTGGGAAAATTTTTAAAAAACATATTTTAAAAATTTCTCAGAGAACAAACACATAGCCTAGCAAGTAAAGTAAGGCAAAATGTTTGGGATAATAGTTAAAATGCTATACTGGGAACAGACTGTTCTGCTTTTGTCAGCTGGCAGTGACTATGTACCTTATAGTTCCTGGAAATATCTGAAGTAAGGATATAATGAATAACTTGATAACTGTGCTAACTATTCTGACAATTTTGGACAATTTCCAGAAAGTCATGTGTGATAATGCAATCTAGTAGACAATCTGGGCCTAATTCCTATCACTACCAGTCATCATGGCCCATAGCAAGGGGTTGTGTTAGCCAAAACATCTAAAGGACACCAGGATATGATGTTTAGTGAATAATTTTGTGGCATTCATCTGAATTGGGATGTTCTGTAGTATGTGAGCAACAGTTCAATATTAAAAGTGTTCTGTACTAAATAACTCACTTGCTTTTTGAGGAAAACTGAAAATGAAAAAAATAAAAACTTTAGGAACCCTATTCCACAATTGACAGGTTAGGTCAACACATTGCATGGTGCTACATTTTATACAGCAGACTTCTAAATTTCAGATACATGTAAGTGTATCTAAAGTTCCAGAGGGTACATGCTCTAAACTGCATATACTCTAATGTTTAGACAAGAACTTCTATTTTGCATGAAACATGAATATGCAATACACAGAGTACCGTACACACAAACTGAGGAGCTTCCCACAATTATCTTTTGCTTTACTTTTCACAACAATCCTAAGGGGTAAAGACTATCAGATCCTTTGCCTTAGGTTAATTCTTAAAATGTTGGTTATAACTGAAATTTTCTTGCCAGAAATAGTATTCTGTATCCTAGGTATGATAACATGAGCATAGTGGAATATGCTTAAAAAAGCTGCTCTTGAAACTTTGTGAAAACTATGTTTTCTAATTTATGTAGACTCTAATTGTTCTAGATTCATTTATTTTATGAATTCATTTATTTAAAAAAAAGTAATATATTTTCTTTTTTTCTATCTTATCTATATTTTCTTTGTAATAGATCCTATTTAAAATTTGCTTCTGAACAAATATTCACAGGATTGCTATCTAAAGGGTAAGAACCACAGAGTTTTCATTCAGAACTAAATGATGCAGGACTATTTCCTCTATTTCCTTACTTGGTTTTCAAGAGACTGTAGAAGAAGCTACTTAGGACAGTTACTCCTGCTATTTCCCTTTATAGGCTGTTTTTATTTCTCCATGAATCTCTGAAAAACAGTATTTCTATTTTTCTCAGTTTTTAAAAAGCAGGTATAAGTGACAAGATTGCTAAACAGCTGATTACTGCCATTTAGATTTCTCATGACTGGCATCATCTGTCCCATGAACCATTTAATACTACTTCAGTCAGAACATTTTAAACAGTAGTAAGAAAAAAATTGATCTTCTATATATTTTCAGATCTACAAAGCCAAGTATCTTAAATTATAACTCCTTGAAAGACACATGAATATAATTCAGCTTTGGAAAGATAAGGAATATTCAGAATGTTCAGCATGGGTATTGTAAGTATGGTGATTATTATAAATTAGTAAATACAAAAGAACTGAGAACACTTCAAATTCTCTCCTAATGAGCCTCTCTGAGTACAGTTACAAACACAGTGGCAGACCTAAGTAGCAATTTGGCACAAGGAACACACTATCTTCTCTCAATTCCTTAACCAAAATATGGAAGATAATCTCATGATAGAAAAATAAATCAAGAAGACCAAAAAGGCAAAGTATAAAATCATATATAATATATATAAGAATTTTGTCTTTGTGTCATAACCTGGCACTCACTATATATAAAAATATAATTTCAAATATTTTTATATATAGTGAGTGCCAGGTTATGACACCAAGACAAAATTCTTATATATCTTATATATGATTATGATTTAGAACAGATGATCAGAAAATCAAAAGGGAAGCAATTCTGTCCAAAATCCTACATGGTCAATCAAGAACTAATGCGAGATACAAATATTCTTAAAATGAATGGAAACAGTGACCACATTGACAAGAAATGGGAAACAGAAATGGGGAATTCCCAAAGATATATAACACAGGCACATTTGATTTCAAAATGGGAACAAGATCCCAAAACTATGGGATCAACAATAAGACAGTCAAATAAATCCAAATGCTTGGTGAATTTATTTGAAACTTCTAAAATGCATATCATGTAATAGGGGAAAAAAATTCAGTCCCAAAGGATGCCAGCATATCTAATAAGCAGAACCAAAGAAGCTATACATGGCCAGAAATATTCTTTGGAAAATGGAAATTTTACTAAAATGAAGAGAGCAAAGTGGAACGTATGATCTAGTCAACAACAACACTGCAAGATGTGAATAAAGGGAAAAAATATGCATGCTTAAAAAATGATTCAGAAGAAGTGCTTCAGGCAGTATTTCTCTGCTGTTCATTAAAACAGTTCACTTCCAGGTTTCTGCATAAGCTTAAAAAAAAGATGTGAATTCTTTAATAGTTATATTAATTTTAATGAGTAGATCCCTTAAAGTAGCAGCATCTTGTAGAATCATGAATAGCAGAGAGGTCATGTGTTCACCAATGGTCCTAAACACTTCTCCAGAAACATTTTCAAGGCATGCACAACACTTAAAAACATTTTCTCTATATATCAGATGCAGGAAACTAGCAAGCAGTTGGATTTTAAAGAATGAAAATGTACTGAAGAAGAGTCATTGCAGAGAACTTACTTCAGATGGGCTCAGGACACTTTTAAACTAAAAATAAAACAACCTAAAATAACTCCCCCCGCCCCCAAAAAACAGATCTATCCACTACTGTTATCATTGCCTTGCCTCCTGTGTGCCCCAGGTACCAAAATAGCATTTTAAAACATATTTGGGGTTTGGGGCCATAATAAACATTGATGATTTAAAACCAGCAGGTCTTAGCCACCAAAAAAAAAAAAGCCATTCATCCTGGATTTGTAGGTAATTACTAAATCAGGAGGTAGAGGCCATAGCCACAACAGCCTTTGCTCTGTGTTGGCTGATACAATAGCCATGTCCTGTCCTAGATCATGAAAGTGGCTTATATTCTTTTCTCTCTTTTGGACAGTTATAAACTAATGGGACTGTCCTAGAAAATAACTCAGAAGCCTCAGCTGCTATAAAATGCAGTTGCTCACTTGCTGATGGGCAAGATCAGTTATAGGTAGGTAACACATATATTGAGGGAGGTGCATTGGCTGCCAGGTCCAATTCAAAGTGTTGGTTATTACCTATAAAGCCCTTATTGCTTGGCTCTTGCTACTTGTGGGACCACCTGTTCAAAGCTAAATCTGCCTGTTCAACATTTTGGTCAGGAGGGCACGTTGTAAATCCCTCCATGAGATATTCAGGAAGTCTTACTGAGAAGTCCTAGCAACAGTTTCTAATTAGCTGATAAGATTCTTGGCTATTTGCAAAATTCAGTCTGTGAGAAATGACAGGACAATCTTCCCCTCTTCTCACTTCACAGAAAGCTATTTATGATTTTTCCTCTGTCTGCCTACTTTTGTACTCAGCTACAGCTCAGTTTGGCTGGCCTGTTCCCTTTTTATTGAACCTCTGCCATTGCTTTCCAGCTTAGCTTACTCTTCTCCAGTTGATCCCAACCTTTACAGGTTGCTTTCACCATTGGGATGCAACTATTTAGGAGTGAGCCCAGACATACTTGTCTAAGAGCTTCCCTTCTCACTCCTTTCTACCACTCTGTTATTGCTCACTGCTGGTGGCTGTTTTGAAAATAATAGTTTCTAAATGCTACTATTTCCACGTGTGAAATTTTGTACAGTACATTATAACAACACAAGAATGGAGAAACATCGTAAGAACTGTAGGCTGTCCTGTTACTTGTTTTTATTTGCAAAGTTGCTAGGACAAATGCTTTTACCATATGATCTCAAACATCTGAAAGCAGGTGTTCTCTTTAGGTCAACAGGATTTGCTTCCAAGATACTGCTGAAGATCTGACTCAGAGAGATTCACATTATTAAAAGAACATCTTATTCCACTGCTTCATAACTTTTATAAAAAGCTGTACTGTATGTAGAAGCCTTCTGAATTTGCTTTAAGCATATGAAAAGCTGAAAAGATCATCCTGGCATAAATTATGACCACCGACTTCAATACTAGCCATTTTATTTTATTTTATTTTATTTATTTGTTTTTATAACAGGTCTATGACTATGGCCTTGATTTTGTGGACCGCAATCCTATAGGCTTCAGATGGAACAAACAAAATTTGGTAACAGATTTCACCCTAAGTGATGAAATAACCTGTTTGGCAAATCAGTGTGAATAATGTTCATTAACTTTACACACATTTTATACATTTAACATATATTACAGAGATTTTATGTATGGCAAAATCTCAATCACCTTTTAACAGGCATTTGACTGTAATGGGCATTGCTCTCCCCCATTACTCTGTTGAACTGAGAGTTTACTGTACTATAACGCTGGACTGGACTAGAGTATCCAAATGCCACTCCCACTCCACTATTCACAACCAAATTTTGCAAAGCTGTTTAGGAATGAGATTATGCTACTGCAAGCCTCATTTAGACTACAATATCCTCTCTCCCATCAGAACACTTGTGTTTTCCACTTTCAAATTAGCAACTGAATACAAACACAGAGTTTGTTCTAATACCCAGAACTGAAATAAGCAAACTACATAGTATGAAAAGATAAATTAAAAAGTATTTTAAAAGCTCATTCACAGAGAGGAAATTGAACACGTGGTTATGCAAAAACTGAATTACTGCTTTAAGAAAAGTACACTGAACATCCAATTTCTTTACTGTGTTGATACCTCTATCTGCATCCTTTACCCAGGGCCACTGCCAACCTGTAAAGTGCCTTTGTGCAAAAGATTTTTTTGCCGCCCCTCAGCAGCCCTGCCTCCTCCACTGCCTGGGCCACACAGCCTGTGCAGCAGGCCCCATCCACCACTCCACTTCTTTCGTGTCTTCCTGCTGGCACCAGTGACGGTACTGCGAAGCTTTGTGGAAAGGCCAGGAAGAGGTGGGGGTGGCACAAGTTACCCTTTTGTCCCACCATCTAACATTCTCTAGTGCTTTCCAGTGTCTTTCTACTCAGGGAACAGAAGTTGAATTAATCTGCCCTCCACCCCTTTTCATTGATGCTCCTTCTACAATGTCCATCTGGTACCCGCCTCCCTCGTGTCATGGCACCTTTGTGCAGAGTACAACTTGCACACCTGCTTGCAGTGGTCCTGCCTATATCCCTTCTCTTCTTCTGTTTGTGTCTATCTTTCTTTACCTCTGTGTGTCTGCTAATTTTTTAAAAATCATGAACTCTAACCCTAAAATAAAATTTATGTTTCCTTTTATGACTTTTTCCCCCCAAAGTATGGGTTGCAACCTTTAAGGAGGTCAAAAGAAAATGGATGGTCACATCTTTCTAAGGAGGCTTGCCAGTTTGATGCAAAAAAATACTGGATGCACAGCAATGCCACTTCCAGAGGGCATTTTTTAAAACACATTGTTTTTTCCCCCTTTCAAAGGAGAAGAAATCATGCCTGGAGGGCATTAGACTTCTATGCAAAGCTCTAATCATCTGACATGATGGAGGGGAGGGGAGGGGAAATTAGGGCTGTGATTGTTATTTTAGCATGGCTGCCATAGGAGAGAGAACAACAAAAGCAACTTTCAGCCTGTCAGTGTTTTGCAAGCTGTAGCATTTAAGAACAGTTTAAGAAAAACTGATTTAAGGCAAGGATAACTTTTTCTTTTTTTCCCCCTAACTCTGGTGAATAAGAACAGCTATCTTCAGAATAAAATAAATAAAAAAGAGATTTCAGGAATTATGCAAAAATAAACAAATTCATATAAAAATATGAATTTAAAATTAATTGTTATAAGTTTATAAAGTTATAAGGCTCTATGATAATTTAGTTTGATATCTTAATATCTAATTATTAAAACTAAATGGTATATTTATTTTCTGTGCAACCCTAACCCCAATAAAGCATTCGCTTTATTCATGGAGGATTGTCAAATTCATTTTAAGAGATTACAGTATTGCAAGGCTTAAGACTAATTTACACTTGATGTATGAAAACAGCTGAGTATTATGGAAGAACTCAGTTTCACTGTTTCTACAGGATCAATAATGTCTGACTGAAAAAAAGTTTATTCAAAATGTCAGTTTAATACCTTTATTTAGATTTTGAAGTGAGCTTGGCTCAAACTCATCCTCTGCTAACATTAAACCTACAAGAAAAACAGTCATCCAAAACCCTGAATCCAAGTTGCAAGTCAAGTTTACTATTAAAAACTAACCTGAAAGTATGAGGGTGATATTCAGCACAATGAATATTCCACAGAATAACCCAACCCTGAAAGTAGTCCATGCTGGTGCCGGCTGCAGAGAGAAAACATTTTTGTTCATCTTTAATATCCTTATAAGATTATAAAAGTCTTTCGCTGACATAATCAAACTTATTGATGTATAAGTTTGAGTTAAGATGCAGGCAAGCCAATGACTGAATCCCTTGTACATGGATGTAAGCAGCAGCAATACATAAGCAAGAGCGGTCAAAAGAGCTTTTCAACACCAGGGAGAGAATTAAATAGTTCAGGTCACTGCCAGACTTGTGTGGGCCTTAGGAAAATACTAGTGATACTCCATTACTATAAAGATTTCATTACTATGGAGTAACTGCAACCAACAGTCACTTCTCCTTCTATGGCAGCATCAGTGTTGAATGGGATAAGCATCACGTAATTGCTCAGTTCTGACTGGCTTGAGGCATATATCATGTTTTAGTTCTGACAATGCTATGCACAGCATTTGATGCCAAGTACTGCTGTTGATAAACATGGCAATTGTTTAATGTCAAGAAACCATTTAGCTCTCATGAATGATTATGTCAATGCTACTACTGAAAAGTCTTTCTTGAATAGAGAAGCTGAGCAGCAGCTGGAATGGTGCTAGGGCCAGTATCTAATCAAAATTAAAGCAGCAGTTGGGTGATTAAGACAATGCTGATTGGGAAAGGGAAGCAGTGTTGGACAAGGAATCAGGCTCAACTGGCCTCAGCAGACATAAAAAAAATCCATAGCCTGAAGGAATATTTTGCTTATGTCTTAGAATGAATGACTGAAATCTCTAAGAATTACTTAGCTATACAAATCCCTCTGATGCTCTCTTACTGTTGCTGTTTTACAGACCTCTTTGCCTATGAGTTTTCATGGGAATAAATAGCAGAGGAAAATAACAAAATAATTAACTGGAACTGGAATGAATAACAGGACTGAGCTGAACACATATTCACTTTTTTATTCTAGCATTCTTTCTATTCTACACATTAATGTACTCTCGATTAACAAGATTATTGAAGTGAAAGTTATAAAGTAAAAAGTTAAAGATAACTGAAGCTATGGAGTTGATGTCAACTCTTCAATGAGTGTCCATCTATCAGATGAAATATACTGAAGCACTTCTTATATTTCCATCACCTGTGCTGCCCCTAGTGGTGGGACACGTAATCGTTTCATGGCTTTCTGTCGGTCTCCATCTTCCAACTCATTGGTTACCACTGTCTAAAAAACCAAATAGATAAAAAGAAACTAATAATTTTTTTAAAAAATTAAGGCGTGCACATTTACAAAAGTGATATAGCAGAATATGCAGTTATCCCATCACACATGAAAGAGGCACTAAAAGTTCAAAAGCTTATTTTAAAATGTGTCAAAAATCACTTTAGTTAGTAGGATTTCAATTCCTACACAGTTATAAATAAAAATCTGCCATATTAGCATTGGAACAACCTGGCTCACAAACACACTATTTCATTCTCCTGGAATGGGTCGATTTAAATGTTTTCTGAGGGATATGTGTATTTCCAGGTGGATTAGTTAGAAACAGTAGTAATCAATAGTAGTCTGGGCAGTTCATTTCTGGAAATACGGTAACATGAACCACTGCTGGCCCATTCTGGAAGAGGAAAATAGGATATTCCAGAGCCATCCCTTACACAATATACTCTACCTCTGTTTCAGAGATGAGCTGGTTGATTTTCTTGCAAGTATAGAAAGGAGCCACTTCAACATGAGCCACTCTCCAATCTGCACCTCGTGGTGTCTCCAGGATCTTATCATGTTTCTTCAAAATCTTACGGAACCCTGTGAAATTTAGATTCTAAAGGTAAAGAAAAAACACAGCCATGTTATTTTCTTGATGTCTGTGCATATTTCTCTTTTGTTTGACATCAGGGAATTGGGAAGGGTAATAAATCTCAACAGGAAGAAACTACAAAATCTTTCCCATTGTTTTTAAACAAACATGTTTTACATTTTTATATCCATGCTAATAAAGCCAGTCCTTTTTTTCTTTAAAAATTAACAAAAGATCAGCTTTGAAAAATCATATATTCCCTCATAGGATATTGCTGCCAAGGAGTACAAGTAACCTCATCTTGTAAATTGCATTTTTAAATTAAAATGCCAGAGCTAAAGTTTGCCTGTATTCCATATTTGGTTGTCTTTCAGTTTTATACATAATCTCAGATGCATAAAATTGATTATAGTTACTAACAGCAACTCCACACTTCATACAGACAAAAACACAGGATTAGAAACCAAGCTGACATTCCCAACTCACTGACTGATGAATACCTTTCAGAACACTTGGCATATAAAGTACCGTTTACTGGGAATAATCATTATTGCAGGAAGTGAATATTTAAAAAAGAAAGTCATTGGATTATCAGAAAAAGCAAATAAAGAATTAAATATTAAGGATATGCAAATTTTCACTTGTTTTTAATTCATTGTAGTACATGGGAATGAGTTAAAGTACTGGTAGAAAAATCTGTTATGTTATTTTAAGGCTGTGGCATATTATATTTCATGTTTTATTGCATTATATTGCATTAAATCACCAGATACACGGAAAAGTGTAATTTATTTTAAAGGCATAATTTATTTTAAAGATATCTATGTGTGTGTGTTGTGTATGCTTTTATCTTTTTTATTTAAGCTTAAAAAGTAGTACAATTAAAGAAAAATCCTTAATAGTTCGTGACATGATATATAAACTAAATAGCAATAAAACCATATCACTCTATTACTATAATATAAAAACTATACAGTTTAAAAAAGAAGCATAATCTGTTACATAAAAGCACTATATGGTAAAGAGAAAAAAATATATACAAAACCAACCTAAATTAAAAAAAAAAAAAAAAAAAGAGGGAAAAATCATATAAAATGGGGGGGGGGGGGTGAAGGTTCCTTATAAACTAGACATCCAAAAGATAATTTATTTGGAAAGTTATCCCATTTAGGCTAGGTTGGTAATTTCAGTTCCAAATCTGAAACAAAACAAAACAGCATCAAAATATGGCACCTATGGGAAAGGTTACAACAGCTCTACTGAAATTATTTTCAATTAAATTATGCCTGGAGTGGTTTCATAATGGAACTCAGTAGGATGGAAAGGCAAGGAAACAATCTGGAGATGGGAACAGGAAACCAATATATTAATGATCTATATTATCTTTAATAAGAAATTTTAATTATTCTCTCTTGAAAAAGCCCAGCATTCTGCCTCCCTGCTCCCACGAGAGCTATATCTTGTTCACAAGCTAAATGAAAAAAAATGAAGTCATGATTTCAGGCATAGATTTTCTTTCTGGCTTGAATAATTTTAGTTGCTCTGGGAACAATTACAGCTTTTGACAAACCTCAGTGAGCTGAAGTGTTTGACAAGCCTATTACTACCTCACACTGTTGAATTCTTGCCAGAAACTTGCTATTCCAACTGCAGATTTTGAGCAATAAAGAGTTAATCATAAAAAATATTCAACTTCTAGGAATGCAGTCAGAGGAGAAATTTAAAAAGTAACTGCTTCCCAAGCAATCCATATAGTATGGAATACTACCAGACATAAAGATCACAGAGCTTCTCCCCAATCTCTCTCTGTCCAGGGTATTTATTTGAATACAGTGGTACCTCGGTTCACGAACTTAATTCGTTCTGCAACTCTGGTCGCGACCCGAAATGGTCGTGAACCGAATCAAATTTTCCCATAAGGTTCAATGTAAATACGGTTAATCCGTTCTGACCCCAAATTTGGTCGCCAACCGATTTCTGGTCACGACCCGAGTCAAATTTCCCCATAAGGTTCAATGTAAATACGGTTAATCCGTTCTGAACCATATGTTTTTTTTTTTAAAAACCGCAAAAATATGACACAAAGTACAGTACGAAGAGAGAGAAAGCTAACCTTGCTCGACGCGACTCCCGGCGTGGAGGACAGGAAGGCGGGTGGGGAGGCGGTTACTGCTTGGAGGGAGAGTCCCCCTCCCTACAGGAAGCCGCAACCACGTGTCATGGGAGGGAAAATGGCCGCGGTTACTGCTTGGGGGGAGAGTCCCCCTCCCTACAGGAAGCCACGACCACGTGTCACGGGAGGGAAAATGGCCACGGTTACTGCTTAGAGGGAGAGTCCCCCTCCCTACAGGAAGTCGCGACGTGTCACGGGAGGGAAAATGGCCGCAGATCCTGTTCGTCACCCGATCCGGCGTTCGCAAACGGAGGCAAATTTTTGTGGCCGGAGCTGTTCGTGAACCGAATTGTTCGTGAACAGATGCGTTCGTGAACTGAGGTACCACTGTACTGTTGAAAAGTTTTTCCTATTTGTCAAATAAGGATGTGGTAACTAACCAGTGCCAGAGGATAAAGAACAAATTAACTATTTATATAAATGAAGGTCTATAGGTAGCAAGTCCATCTCTTTAATTCAGAGAAATTTCCAATGTGCACTAGGGACCACATCTATCATTGTTAGGAAGAGACATTCAACTATCTGCAATGACATGATTTTCATATCCTCTACAAGGTTTTCGCAGCAATGCATATGTTTCTGTGTCTACACCAGAATGTGGCAAACTATAGCTAAAAGATGCATGCAGCCCCATTTACTTCTTTCTTATTATTCCAGACAGTATCTGAAAAATTAGGCAATAAATAACCTAACATCTGATTTTTCAAATATTCGTGGGAAACAAAAGAATATTTTGCTAGCCATCAGGTAAGTTTAAAGCATGCCCATTGAAAGCTTATCTGAACCTGGTCTAAAAGGTGAAATGGCATGTTGGAAATTAATTGTGGACTCAAGCTCTTCATATAAATCTGCAGCTCATTCATAACAATACAAGCTATAGAGTAAAGAAGAATCTGAACTAATTAAATCTTATCCAATAGCTATATGCTGAACCAGATTAAAGACCATCTGGAATGCAAAAATTCCAGCAAATCACACTCTAATCAAGATTAATCACTAGAAACATCCTTTAATGATATGATCCATACCTGATAATTCTGCAGTAAGATGAGGCTGAGGTAGAACTCACTGAAGGCCAGTTTCAGGTCTTTGATGTTCCTATGCTGAACTCGTTCCTCATGAGACAGATGGAAGACTGGCTTTTTACGTTGTCGCAGGGTAGTAAGACCACTGGTTTCCTTTTGTGCATCCAAAGTTGACTGCAATTCATTCTGTAGTGTAGCAAATCTGCGCTGAGCTTCTGCCAGTTTTTCTATGAAATGAAAATACAGAATATGTTCATATATTATATTAAATAAGCTCAACATAAATAACATGGATCATGTTGCTCTTCCCCTGAAGGAGCGGGTACACAGCCATGGTGTATTACAGCACATATGGATAAATAATAATAAAAAGAATCCAGTTGTCATTGATTCTTTTTTTCCCTGCAAGATGATGGGGGGGCTGTAGTTCATTTAACTACAATGGGGATGGGAATAACTAATTCATAACTCATAATGCAAGCGGATCTCATTAAGAATCTTGTAAACATACAGGTAGTCCTTGATTTATGACCATTTGTTTAGCGACCATTCAAAGTTATGGCGGTACTGAAAAAAGTGACTTGTGACTAGTCCTCACACTTATGACCTTCACAGTATCCCTGCAGCCATGTGATCAAAGTTCGGGCGCTTGGCAGCCAGCATGTATTTACGATGGTTGCAATGTCCCAGGATCATGATATGATCACCATTTGCAACCTTCTAAGCCAGCTTCCAACAAGCAAAATCAATGGGGAACCACATGATTCATTTAACAACCACTGCAAAAAATATAGTAAAATTGGGTGCTGTCACATGATGCCTCACTTAACGACCACATCACTGAACAATTAATTTTCTGGTCCCTATTGTGGTCGTAAGTCGAGGACTACCTGTACAACTTTAAATGACAATATAATTAAAACATATCTGTCTGATACTATGATAACTCCTAAGTTTTTAATGTTTCTCCTTGAAAAGGGTCAGAAAGTAAGAACTGACTTTCAGTCATTGTCATCCAAAGCCTAGTTCACAAAAGAAATTAATTTTCTTGATGGCAAAATATAACACTGCAATCCACTTATAAGCATTTATTTATATCAAAAACCTACTGACCACTAGTTGTACTTAGAACTTTTTTCCATGAAGAAAATATTACAACTTTTACTATCTACAGCTAAACCCTATGAAACAGACTACATATGTACAAAATCTGTCCTGGAATGAAGTATTCAAGAGAATTCAAATACATTCTGTTTTCCTCTAGGCCATGATATTCTGATGTGGCTTGGTGGTTTCTGAAAGTAAATCCTCCAAACTGGAACAAGCACAAGGTCTTCTGGGGTGATATGGCCCTAAAATAAGCCAATTTCATATGGAACACCTAGAACCTCTTCTAGTTTGGGAAAGTTACTTCTGAAAACCACTGAACCACCCCCAAAAGAACAAGGTCCAGAAGGAATTTTGCTGTCATACCAGAGGAAATTGGAACATTCCAGAGTTTTCTAGAACATTCTTTTCCTGGATTGATGAATGTTCACTTCCCACTTAGCCACTCACAATTTTAAGATTTAAAGCAAGCATTTCAAAGAGGATAGTACTAACCCCATCAATAAAACCAAACTGGTATTCAAGACTAATCTACTACAAAATAATAAAAAAAATAAAAAGCTATCAAATATTTATTTATGATTTAGATGTATAATTTATTTCACTTGTTGTCATCTATGGTTTCCAACTAAACTCATCGACAATTACTCAACTGTATCATCACTGACCTACAATTCATTCCAAACAATGGCAATTGTCTCTCATAAAATCTGGATGATCGGTCCATATGTCCTATCATAGTTCCAAAACTATTACAGGTATTTACCAGGAAAAAAACTGTAGCAGATATAGGTACAGGTATCAGATCTAGCATCTGATCTAGTTAACAAGATGTTAACTTTAGGCTATGTCTCCTTTGACAAAATTGTTTCATGACTTAATAATGTCATCTGCAAACTCAGGAATCCATATACTTTCCAAGGTGTTATATGCCATTGTTTATCCACTCATCGACAATGGTCTACTGTACTTCCACATGGAAAAACAGACCATCCAAAAGGATAAACAGGCACAAATTGAACATCAGAAGCATTGCTGAAAAATTAATGCAAAGATATTTTAATTTCCCAAAACACTTTATCACTGAGCCTAAAGTGTTAATATCTGAGGCGTCAAAGCCTCAGAGTTGAGAGTTTCAATGCTACCTTCTGACCTGCGGGTTAAACAGGGATATTATATATAAGAATGTCTGCATTATCAATATTTTATGAATAGCTCTTTTTTAAAAAGAACATTATCATTACGTTTTGCAATTTCCTTTGATTTCACTGTTTACATTTACTGCATCTCCTTACCATCCATGAATAAAATACATGATTGTAACTCGAGGGACACTTTATGTATCTGATAAAAAAGATTGCAATCCAAGAAAGTATATGCCATAAACAATTACTTTGTTTATAAAATTTTATAATTATTATTTCACATAATGGGTACCCATAAAAAAAGAACTTAGCATTGTCAGTAGATGCACAATATAGCATTTTTTAAGATATAACACTAAAACAATTCTTTAGTATTAGAAACATGATTCTTGAGGTGCAGCCATTCCTCATCCCCCTTCTAGGATAGCTGAGAGCTAATCAGAAATTCACTTTTAAACTAAATACATTATAATATTCTACTTTAGGAGAATTCTGGTTAATTTAAAATATGCTTTGGTTAAACAAGGTAGGATTATGGGCCTAGTTTCTTTTACTGACCAAAGCTGTATATTCTTATCTTGTTCCTGACAGAGTAAAAGGAGCTTCTGAAATAGGGTAAGATAAGAGGAACTACTGCAGAACATGGCACATAGCCTCGATATGACATAGGCCTCTTAGGAATCTGATGGTCCAAAAGACTTCTTACCTGAATAAAATGTGTTGATTTTGGCAAGCTCTTTCTCACAAGTTTGAAAAAACTTTTCTTCAAACTTGGCAAAATATCTCTTTACTGTGTCTTCATCAGTGACTGGGGAAAGAAAAAAAAATAGAATTTGTAAAAGGACTTAGAACATTACAATCTATTCTGATTTTAATCTTAGTTTTCTCAATTAGTATCCATGGAACCTTTTCCATGGAGGCAAGCCATTTCTTGGAAACAAGCAACATTGTCAAGGAAAATAAAATCACAAGACTCCCTGAAGAAAAAAAAAATGCCTTGAAATTTCAATAAATATTTCTCTTAGTTTTTCTATTACAACCATTTAACAGGTATCCACGACAAAGCAAGGGGTCAGGCACACAAGAATTATTGTAGCAGAATTTTCCCCTTTATTTGTTTAATAACACAGACCAGAAAACCTGTCAAAAGAAGCACAAACTATAGTTTATTACTGAGCTAACCACTCTAATGGATGGGGATTGTATTCCCTTTCTTTTTATCCTGTAAATTAATTGTTTTTATTACAATAAATACCCTGGCTATATTTAACAGATTTGAATTTACTCAGAAAATTGTTCAAGGGTTTTTCTATTGTCACAATCATACAATGGCAAACTATGGCAGGCTTAATAAGAAATCAGAACAGTACCATAACTTGTTGCTTAAATTTATAAAGCCTCTCTCATCTAAGCATTTATTAAACATACAAAGAGTAATCTCCATGTGTATTACTGTATCTGTGCACAATATAACACAGAGATATTTTATAAACATGTACATTTCAAAGACATGATTAAGCTGTTTTGGATGTGCTTTACAATTTATTTTCCAGGGAAATTTTAAAAACTACACAAATCTGATTAAGTTATTATTGCAAACATCTCATACAGTAGGAAGCAAGGTGTGGCCAAACTAAGTTTACTTTATATAACTTTTGCGATAGCAGTGTAAAACTTGTACATAGAGTAAAAATAAACTTGATGTATACTGAAAGGCCTTAAACATTTTGATAAAATGGATGCTACGCTACTTAATATTTAACTAGGGCACCTTAACTAGCAAAATATAGATTCTCTGTAACTAGCAAGATATAGATTTCTCTGTAACTGATAACAAATCTCTAAACCAGGACCTCTGATTTATTGCCACTAGATCTGCCACTGCAAGAATTCACAATTTTTGCAATATTATGGATGTCTACTCAGGAGTAAGTTCTACTGTGTTTAAAGGAACCTACTCCCAGACAAATTAAGACTGCTGCCTAATCAATGAATAAACAATATTTTAAGCATGATTATGCTTCCCTCTCAAGAAAATGTACGGTATTTCAAATAATCATAAAACATAATATATACCATCAGTTTAAAGCCATATTATATACACTTTAAAAAGACTAGCATTAAGAATTTATCAGAGCAATTAGTAAGAAGTACAATGAAATAAATAGATAAATGTATATTTAGAATTTTCAAAGCAACAACTCTCTTTACTTCTGAGTGGAGAAGGCATAGTCTATGACTACAAAGAAGTCTTGCAAATCTCTCTTTATCAATGGGTCAAAGAACAGGACCTCATTTATTAATTGTAAAGCCCAGGCAGACTCTAATGGATGCAGGCAATCCTTCCGATAAGCTGATCTCAAAACATTCAGGGTCTAAAGGTCATATCCACACCAGCCTTTCCCAAACCAGAAAGAGTGAACTTCAATGGTCAGAATTCCTAGCCAGCATACTTACTGATGAGAACTGTAGAGATTTCTATAAGGCACCCTGATTAGGGGAATACTGATGGATAGTTTAAATTACACTGAGAAAAAGACAAGCAGAGTGACAAATACCAAAAAATTGCAGTACTTCCACATACATAATCCCTAATATTGTTCTTGATGTAATATTGGTATCCTCTGAAGTACTTTAACCCATCTTAAAAGAATCCCCTAAACAGAACATGCTTCAATAATCCAGCCTGGATGTAACCAGAGCATATAAACCACTTAAAAAAACAAACTTTTCTGTGTCAGCATTATTGAAAAAAGAGATGCACAGTACACAATTCTTTTTAAAAGATCTGTTATCATTTTGCAACATCACAAATGATTTCACAGAAAGCTCACACAAACAAGAAGACACAATGACAGTTTCTGTAATTTTAAACCTAAACAAACTACCAATAGGCGAGAATCCTAAATTAGCCCTTCAGAGAACTGCTAGAAATGGAAGTTTTCGTTCAAAGAGAGAAGGATGGAGGAACAGGATGGAAAATGGACAGTAGCCAAACTCCCTTGTAGCCCCAGGCTCTCAGTTAAGCTCTGAAATGCAAGTGGGCAATTCTAAAGGATCTACCAATTCCAGCAGATGGAGAAAGACTGCAGTTCTAAGACATCTGAGAGAATATCAAGCTGGAAAAAGCTGATCTCTTCTAACCTGAGTTCTGGAGGGGACTCGTAGTTAATTAGCCAACTGAACCAAATCTGCCTATTTGTTTTTAATGGTTATACAAAGTATATAACACAGAACTAAGCAGGATCTGACAGATAACCTTCTGAGAGTTGAGCCGTGGCATTCTAGATTCTCCAGCATTTTAATAAAGTGCCCTTGTCCAAAACCCAGATCTTAATAGGGGAAAGCAAAGCAAGACTGGACAGCAGCACAGAAAGAACAAATCACTTATAAAAAGACAACCAGCTGCAGTTCCTGCAGGTCCTGAATTAGCAGCTCCAACCATGTTGTGACACAAATAATTCTAAAAGAATTTTAATATTTTAAAATGGAGACGGCTCTGTGAAGACATAAAAATACATAGATTGAGGGGGGTAAAATTCATTGATAGGATTCAGGCATGTGTACAAGAGATAAACTTTGCTTTGCCAATTGGCTGAGAAAGGAATCTCCCACAATCTGAATGCCACCATTAGACTGTTGATTCAGCTATTCATTGGTCACAAACAGTACCACATTCCAGGAGCCTGGCTGAAGAAACAAGAAAACCAAGAATCCCATCACTTGGAAATGCGCCAGGACACATTTCATACCACTTTTGTACTGGCTGGGAGCAGAATTCATATAAATGGTTCTCACTACACTGACTAGGGGGACAATAACAGTGGTACAGAAGCCAACTCTGAATGTAGAGTGGCAAGGCATGTTATCTGTCATGAGGCAGTACTTCAGAAGGTTATACTTGATTAGAACATATTCAGTGGAATTCACAACGATATATTGGGAAACGCCATTTCTAGAGATCTCTGAGCACCTTTTCCCTGGCAGTGGTCTTGTACGCATCCAATGTCCACTAGTACCATCTGCCAGCCTCGATCTGGATTGGACCTGGAACCTCACTTTCCTCACAACTGAGAACTGGGCCACCACCACTTCTCCCATAGTACAACCAGCAAGATGCCAGTATATTCTGAACCTTTGGTGTAGAAGTGTTTCACCAAATCACACAGCCCAATATGGATCAAGGGAAACTCATCTGGTGCCAGCCACAGGGCAGCTATAGAAGGTCTTGAGCCCTCTTTCTTCACTATCATGATCATGGTGCCAAAGACTCCCTTGAATTCTGTTCTTTCCTTAGATCTGCAACCTTACTTTTGTTATATCAAAGGGGAAAGTAATCAAATCTGCAATGCAGGCAGCTGTCCCATCTTCCACATACTTGCCGGTGGCCACTAGAGGAACATTGGAAGGCTTGAATCCAACTCATGTAATGGCTTCAGGCTGGTTTTAAAGAGGGGATGAAGGATTTGAAAGTAGCAAGGAAAAACTACCAGGGACTGGTAGTAGAAAGACCAGAGGAATGAATTCTTTCCTAATCTTATTTGAGTATATCAAGATAGTGGCAGTTTGATCAAGCTTCTCTAAAGATTTCCCATTTATCATATTTGTTCAACAGCAATCCAACCCAACTCCCTTGACGTTCCATAGAAAGATGGGCTGAAAGTTGACACAGAATAATCATAACATTTGCTGTCACCGAGGGAAGAGAGAGCAGAGCGTTGAGTGGCAGCAGTGGCAGTGTTTGGGGAGCAAGTGAAGTGGTGCCCAGAATGGTCAGGCTCACAAAGTCCACTTTCAACAAACACACATAGCAGCTCACAAAGCAGCCAATGCAAGTAAAAAGCACTCCTTCCCACTGGCATCCTCCTTTTAGAGAATGTGGCTGCTTAACATTTTGAGGAGGGATAATTTATTTGTGCCAACACGCTATGCAAATAGCCCCTTTCAAAGACTTTGCACAACCCTGTTATGTATTAATAATCTGTTGTATGTGCCATACTGAAGAGGAACTGATTGATTTAGGTGACAGTTTGCTAAACTTGTTAAAGGTTACAATATGTAGGCTGTGAACTGAAATATTTTGAATGCTTTTAATGTAGCTGTAACAGATGTAAAATCATTTATGCTGTATTTGGGAGCACTTGAGAGGGCCTTATCAGTTGCTGCTGTCAAGTTCTGGAAGTGCTTGTCAATGGAAGCCAGACTAGTTTCATTTTATATCCTTTTGTAGGCAGCCTCATAAGTTCATTTTAAGACAAACTTTTGATCTTTAAATTGACATTAGTATTCTGAAATTTTAATTGGTGGTTACTACTGATTTCTTAATTTTACCAGTATCTTTTTATCTGGTTTGCTTTATGCTTTGCTAATATATTTTATGGCTTATATTTTATGGCTATTAATTAAAATATCTGAAGGAGATCATTAAAAAATAATTAATATATTTTTTTCATTTGAGAACATTTCTCTGGCATCAGACTCAACTAATAAGTGCACACTTGCAACTCATCAGGGGATCAGATATACTCCCCTGTGTTCCCCTCACCTCAGTTAAAAAATGGGAAAGCTCCAAGCAGTGACCTGATACTTAACTGAACTGTTAAAAAGCAACACTGAATACTATGTAAATATATTAACTCACATGAACTAGAAGCAGCTCTGAAGGAAACATTCAAAACCAACTGGACTACAACACAGAGTTAGGTTATCTGTCTCATTTCAGCAAATATGTAGCAAACTGTAATGTTAGAAAAATAATTGGAGAAAATAACATTTTCCCTAAAAGCAAAATTATACTGTACTAGTTCTAAAGATTCACAGTTATACAAGAGAACTACATACTTGTTTGAATGAAAAGAAAAAGTTTCTGAAAAACAAAGTGCAAAGGAGAAACATTTCTCAGAAAAGCAGCATTAATTTAAAAAGTTCATTCCACAGCTGGGAGGAAAAAAAATGTTTTGGACAGACACTCTGTTCAGTCATATTGTCACAGATACAAAAGTAGGCTGTAAACAGCAACTGACTCCAGCGTGTTTGCAAAGATATTACTTTAGCCAGACTGGAAACCCTTTCAGGAAAAACAAAATATTGAACTTCTACCAAATTCCTCCCCTGCTTTTTAGAGTAGGTGGCCCAAATTTGACATTTTACTTTAATGTTAATAAACAGCATATTCTGCTTTCCCTAAGTCAGTATTTTATTCCTCTATTCACATTTTCATGAACAGTAATCAAATAGATATATTTAACATCTACACAATATTGTTCTTCAAATGTTATTATGCGCATTCAGTTTTCAGTATTCACAACCATAGCAAGAGCTACTTTATCCCAAATCTCTAACAGTTCTAAGTTAGGTGTACAGAACTGTCTTCAAGCTACAGAGAAGCTAACACACATCAAATCTGGGCAAACCCTGTAACCTAATATCAAGAATTTATTGTTAAAAGATAATAGAGCCAACACTTTCAGATATTTTGAAAACACATTGGAATAAACCATACAAAAATATTTAAAACCATCAGCCTGGATGCAGGGTCACTTTCAGCAAACAGAAGGCTCTTTCCCTCTAGATAAAGCTTCTGATCCAATAAAGTATTTCTACTGTAGGAACAGAGATGCCAGCTTGTTTTAGAAAAAGCCAAACTGCATGCTGGAAAACTGAGAAAAACCAAAGAATACTAAAAAGAAGCCAGCATTATATGAAGACCTAGCTCTTTTGAGAAATCTATAATGCTAGAAAAGGTAGAAGGAAAGAGGATAACCATAAGCAAAACAGATTACAATAGCAATGGGTGCACCATTGGAAGACACAAAGGGCCAGGTTGAGGACCAATCATCGTGTACAAGGATGATCTAAGTGGTCACTAAGAATCAACACCAATTTAATGGCACATAATGATTTTTCATCCAGTTCACTACCAACTCTAACCCTAACCCTACAATATCATTACTACCTGCACACACAATAAGTTACCCTTCTAATGGTGTTCATATCAATAGCGCCATATGTATAGGAAAACTATAGTATTTTCTACCTGTATATAGTTCAGCCATTAGCCACCAATATAACAACGATGTTTTCCTTGATAAAGTGAACAAGCTGTAAACAATACTTGCACTTAGCTCCATAACTCTTTATTTTATTGTAATTCTCACTGCTGGTTATTTTTATAAGATTGACAGGAAACATACACAATATTCAAAGTTGGTGCATGAGTGAAAATTATCTTCTAGATATTTGCAGTCAATGAAGCATTTCCCACTACTCCCAATGTAGCAACACTACAGTATTGGCTTTGAGATTATAAGCTGTTCATTAGTTTAACAGAAAATCTACTTATATAGTACTATGCAAAAGTTTTAGGCAGGTATGAAAAAATGCTGTAAAGTAAGAATGCTTTCAAAAATATATATTGTAATTGTTTATATTTATCAATTTACAGAATGCAAAGTGAGCAAACAGAAATCTAAATCAAATCAATATTTGGTGTAATTACCCTTTGGCTTCAAATCAGCATCAATTCTTACACTTGCACACTTCATACACTTGCACAAAGTCAGGGATCTTGTAGGATTAGAGTCAGGTGTATGATTAACCAATTATACCAAGCAGGTGCTAATGATCATCAATTTCATACGTAGCTTCAAACACAGTCATTAACTGAAACAGAAACAGCTGTGTAGGAGGCTTAAAACTGGGTGAGGAACAGCTAAACTCTGCTACTAAGATGAGATTGTGGAAGATAGTTTCATGTCACAGGTCATATACCATGGCAAGACTGAGCACAGTAATAAGACACAAGGTAGTTATACTGCATCAGCAAGGTCTCTCCCAGGGAAGAATTTCAAAGCAGACTGGGGCTTCAAGATGTGCTGTTCAAGCTCTTTTGAAGAAATACAAAGAAACAGGCAACATTGAGGACCGTAGACACAGTGGTTGGCCAAGGAAACTTAATGCAGCAGTTGAAAGATACATCATGCTTACTTCCCTTTGACACTGGAAGATGTCCAGCAGTGCCATCAGCACAGAACTGGTGGAAACCAGTGTGACCCAGGTACACCCATCTACTGAAGTCTGGCCAGAAGTGGTCTTCATGGAAGAATTGTGGCCAAAAAGCCATACTTCTGATGTGGAAACAAGGCTAAACAACTCAACTATGCACAAAAACATAGGAACTGGGGTGCAGAAAAATGGCAGCAGGTGCTCTGGACTGATGAGTCCAAATTTGAAATATTTGGCTGTAGCAGGAGGCAGTTTGTTCACCGAAGGGCTGGAGAGCGGTACAAGAATGAGTGTCTGCAGGCAACAGTGAAGCATGGTGGAGGTTCCTTGCAAGTTTGGGGCTGTATTTCTGCAAATGGAGTTGGAGATTTGGTCAGGATCAATGGTGTCCTCAATGCTGAGAAATACAGGCAGATACTTATCCATCATGCCATACCATCAGAGAGGTGTGTGACTAGCCCCAAATTTATTCTGCAGCAGGACAAACACTCCAAACATACAGCCAATGTCATTAAGAACTATCTTCAGTGTGAAGAAGAATAAGGAGTCCTGGAAGTGATGGTTTGGCCCCCACAGAGCCCTGATCTCAACATCATCAAGTCTGTCTGGGATTATATGAAGAGACAGAAGGATTTGAGGCAGCCTATATCGACAGGAGATCTGTGGTTAGTTCTCCAAGATGTTTGGAACAACCTACCTGCCAAGTTCCTTCAAAAACTGTGTGCAAGTACACCTAGAAGAATTGATGCTGTTTTGAAGGCAAAGGGTGGTCACACCAAATATTTATTTGATTTGGATTTCTCTTCTGTTCTCTTCACTTTGCATTTTGTAAATTGATAAACATAAACAATTACAATATATATTTTTGAAAGCATCTTCACAGCATTTTTTCACACCTGCCTAAAACTTTTGCACAGTACTGTATATGAATAACTGAATTAGCTATCATCTTAAAATTAGTTCAGTCTGACTCTAACTTCTAATGATAATTCAAGGAAAGTTCGTATTTTCCATCTTCTGATTAAGTTAAATTTGTCTACAAAGCCTCTATAGAATAAACTGCCTGGAACAATAGTTCAGCATGCCTGTGGCTCTTATTTCTTATCAATAGTATACCATATTACTGACCTCTAATAAGAGTTAATAGATCAGTGGCATAGCAGTCAAGTTGCAGCCAAAAGAACTTAAAGGTGAAAAAAAAAAAAAGTACTTACGAGGCACATGGAAATGGGGGGAGATGCAAATTCAAATAATTTACTACCTAATTTAGTGACCATATGTACAGAATTTTTCAAAGCTACAGTATATAACACTATTAAAAAGAGTGTTCCCCTGTTCCCAAAATATTGTTTGGGGATGAAGGAGAGAGAATAAGAGCAAGATAGTTAATCTTCTGCACTAATATTGGGGAAAAATAGGAGTTTGTCAGGAGACATTTTCACCTGGGTCTTGAAGACTTATGTATAAGCAGATAATACCAGAGAGATATTTTATTCTAAAAAAATGTTCACTGTTATCCCTTTTGTGGAACAATCAGAACAAAAATGCTTGGCCAAACTGGTGGGAGTTCTCCAGCCTCTAGAACAGGAGGTACTGACTCCTTACTGGCATCTTATATTTGCTTTTATTAATAATAAAGTAGAAATTTTATCTTACTGTCTGTTAAAATTAGTAAAATTGTTTAGCTTACTATATGCTAGGGTAAGCTGTACCTTTAGGCTTTATTTTGTTGTTTTTAGAGCTGCAATTTTAGCCATTCTTAGAAATGATTTTTAATGTCTGCATTATTTATTATATTTTCAGTAGTTCATGTCCTAATATGTTATGACCTGTGGTTGCAACAAATGTATTGTTTCATTCAATTAGATAATAACCAATAGCCAAATCACATACAGTACTAGCTTCTTGAACTGTTGATCAGATAACAGATTTTTACCACTGTTTTCATTTGTTTTAAATTAACATTATTTTTTTAATATTAATTCCTAACTTAAACATAAAACACTTTAGCATTTGCTATAAAGAATTGTGAGAGTAATGTTTCCCGTGAAATTCCCAAGAAAGGCAATTCCTATGTTTGCATTTGTCACTTATTTACCTAAGAGTTTAATATAGTGGGAAAAAAGTATTTACGCATTATTTATTTTGAATCATCCAGCTGTAGCTTGAGAACCCCTCTTATAGATTGATAATTTGGGTTTATTCCTTTCAGTGACATTAACTATAAAGCAAATCTGCATTTAAAGTAATTTCACATTATAGTGCACAACAGATGCAAATAAACCACAGAATGGAAACTGTACCAAGTCCTTTTAAAATGTATCTCCAGCTAATTCTAAATCCAAAATGGAACAATGTCTTATAATGAGATTTATCACATTGCTAGTCAAATTCCTTGGGAGAATGGGACTCTTCATATAATTGTAAATAAGATACTTATATACTACACAACTCATTTATTAATTTACACATCTGCATGAAAATCCTAAACCCAAGGAAGGAATATTGCTGGAATTTCTTAAAGAAAAATGCAATCATGTGTTCCTTCTGAAAAACACATCTTATATCCTAAAACATCAACAAAACCATCCTTCAGATTAACTACTTGTACAAGAGGAAGGTGGTTGTCTTAAGCTATTAAGCAATTGATATTAGTAGAAATGCAATAGCATTGTATAGAAGAAAGGAAGCCACAAAAGCAAGTACATTTAGAGATGACCAACCACTCATCTTCACCAATTGGTTCAGTAGATAACTTCCTTTCACAGCAAAAAAAAAAACCCTCACAAGGAATACAATTGGGTGTCAGTAAAAGGCAGCAGAACAACTCCCTGGATGATATATGGCAGCAACTCTGACACCTACCTGACTGATATTGTAGCTACAAGAAAGGATACTTACTTTCTCTATCTCTTTCTCTGGATGTGTGTTTTAACTGAGTTTGGTCTTTCTTTTGACCTTTCTTTGAGGCTCCTATCACTTCACAAGCCTGTATCTGGTAGTGAAATGGTTGGAGATGCAATTCTGAAAGAACTTCGGAAATGTTCATGAAAAGGAAGATAAAAGCAACCAATGTTATCATATTCCTTCATTACATGTATCGCCTGAGGAAATTTGATTGGAAAAAGAAGTTCAGGTTTTCTGTATCTCTTATTGACTGGGCTGCAATTCTCTCTAGGACAGCAACAGGAAAAGTTTCATCAGAAAGGGAAATATTTATTTTGATGTGGCTGTGAAAATCTCATATTGTCAGCTGACTTACTGTAATTCAACAAATATTGTAAAAATAAGAGAGAAAACACAATCAAACTAAGATGAAAGTGACAGAACTTTTGCTTCTCCACTGAATGGGCAAAGACACTGGGCAAAGACATGCATAGTGAAACAATACTTAGGTAACTGGGTCAGGGAAATGACATTTCCCAGAGATTTATCAAAATATTAACCCTCCTATACCCCACAAAATTTCTATATACCCCACAAAATTTCTGCACACACAAAATATATAATATTTTTTTCCTTCAGCATTTTTGAACATGGGACAGAGAATACAAATCAGTGAAATATGGATACACAAACACAAGGACTGAGTCATCTGTAAAATGGAACAAGCAATGACAGTGGTTTTTAAAGCAATCACTACCTCTCCTAGGTCAGCTGAGAAACAGACTCAGTATTGTTAATTGACTTAACAATACTATTAATGGGAAATCTTTGTGTGAGAAACAAAAATCTGTCAACCTCAGGAGCTGCTCATATGCCTTCAGTCAGCAGAGATGTAATCATACTGTGCCTATATGAGGGTGGAAAGTCTGCAACATTAACATAAACTAGGTCTGGAAAATGCACCTACCTTTACTCAAAACAGTTATTTCAAATTTGAAAGAGATGCTTTGAGCTCGTTTTTCAGATTCAAAATGTATTACACACCCCTAATTCCTTATTCCTAGACAAACTGACTCAAGTTAGATGCTATCTTGAAGTATGTTCACTTCCTTTTGAGTGGATGGATAATAAGTGGAAATCACTTCCTAATAACCTAATTGAGTTGTTGCTGAGGAAGGAATAAAACTTGAAAAACTAAGACTGAGCTGGGAATTAAGGAGCCTTAAAACTGCTTTATCTATCTAAGCTGTATTCTGATTGATTTCTCAGTGAGAATACACTGTAGTTCAGAAGAATAAAAAGGCTATGTATGTTTGCACATTGTTACGAGATGTTAATTGTACATCCAATGCCCATAATCCAGTATGTTGAATTCGATTGTACAAAAGTCCAATAAAACTTTAATGTACTGCTAGAAAATGTACATCATCTTGCCCTAAGAAGTTAAAAGAAAAGCAAGCAACAATGACAAAAAAGACAAAAAAAAAAGATGCATTAAAATGGATGCAACTAAATACGATGCATTTAAATAAGAAGACAGCAAATACTATGTATAAATGCTCAGACATCCTGGATAAATAGACGGAGAGCTTGCTTTCGATTGGAATATTCTGCGCATAATTGTTGCTTGGAATCCCCTGTACATGGCAAAGAACATGTGGTGACCCCTAGCTGCTACTGAATCTGCTGTTGTTTCAGCTAGTACTTCAACCTCCACCAAACGGGCTCTTCTATTTTTGGTTCAGGACTGGGCTGAAAAGGGACATAAGGGTGAGTGTGTGCCCTCCTCCCTTCTTCTGGAAGTGAAATGAAGGTATTCCATGTATGCCATTAATTTTTGACCATTATAAATAGTTTGCTACTTCTGAAGACACTGGAAGCTAGTACAGTGGTACCTCGGGTTACGAACACCCCTCCTTACGAATTTTTCGAGATACGACCAGCTCCGGCCGCAAAAATTTACCTCGACATGTGAACTCCGCCTCGAGCTATGAACCGGATCCGTGGCCATTTGCCCTGCTGCCACGCGGTCGCGGCTTCCTGTGGGCGAGATCGCGGTAGCAAGGAGATGTTCGGTGAGGCTTGTGGTGTGTTTTGTGGCGTTTGGAAGGTTTTTGGTGTGCTTGTCAGCATGGCTCCAAAGAAAATGTTTCAGAACTGTTTAACCGTATGTATTTACATTGAACCTTATGGGGAAATTTGCCTCATGGTGCGACCAAATTCGGAGGGCAGATTAGCCGTATTTACATTGAACCTTATGGGGAAATTTGCCTCGTGGTGCGACCAAATTCGGAGGGCGGAACGGATTAACCGTATTTACATTGAACCTTATGGGAAAATTTACCTCGCGTTGCGACCAACTCGAGTTGTGATCAGAGTCACGGAACGGATTAAGTTCGTAACCTGAGGTACCACTGTACTTGATCGGGTTTAACATCTTTAGCTTTTCATTTAGCATTGATCTTTAAAGACATAATGCCTCTCACTAGGGATCTATTAAGCAACCCAGTAGGAAAATGACCACTTTTAAGGTCACAATTCATGGTGCAAACATACACCTTTCACAGGAATGCAGTGACAACATGGGGGAAAGGTTAAAAATATTTTTGCCCTTTCTCCAGTACCATCCTCCCAAATAATAAGGCCTGAGGGAAAACTCTGAGAAGGGAAAATGAATTAGCTCAGTCATAAAACTTCTTTTTTCGACATCAGATTTGTCTGAGGACATTAACCACATTATAGGAAGCTTATGACTACCATACTCAACTGTTCAGTTTTTACTTTCCTGTTGTATATATTACATCTATTTTTGTTGCTATCAAAATTCATAATCCTACTCAATTGAAAAAACTGTGTTGAGAGAAAAAAAGAAAGCTATGGCATTAGCCATCTCACAGCACAGTCACATATACACTGACTTCTCAATATCCCTGGGGTGCTGTTACTTTCTATCATTAATTCTAGTTTGTCTCCTAAACTGACTCATTCAAACTTGCATAATGAGGTGGTATTCTACCACCTCAAGCTTTTTAGTGGCTCATTATGCATGTTGAATAATTTCTAATAGCTAGGCAAGAAAAAGGATAACACAGCCATCTTAGTGATACTTTAATAGAGCTTTTAGCTGCATATTCCTGTTTACAGGTAACTGAATTACAGCCTTAGTGGCATCATTATTTAATGACATCCCATGAAGGCATGCAAAAAACTAAGCAACAAGCATGAAGATGCAGTAATACGTTATGTCAATTCTTCAAATTTCACATGAGTCAGGTATACGACAGGAGAACCTAAAACTGTTTTCCCAGTCCAATAATACTAAATGCCTCAGCTGGAATTTGATGTGGCCTGTTTTCATTTAACCCAACTGCTATTAAGAAAACTGTACACCACAAAATAGGATGAGAGCCAAAGCAATGCTCTAAAAAACATAGTCAAAACTTTTAGCTGACTGACATTAGATGTTATATAATAGCTTGATTGCACAAACACAAAATATGCGGGCTTAATTTACATGCTGCCCAAATGGTTTATTACTTCTTACAAGAATAAAAAGAATGAATTAAATACAAAACAAGATATAGGTAATGAAATTTTAAATTGATTAAAATATTTAAAATTCAGTACATCTTTCCTCTAAAACTCCATATCATTTTTTCATGAGCATGAGGAAGGAAACAAAACACAGTATATTTTATTTTATTTAAACGTACATGGCCATTTCTATCTTATACAAGATAATTCTAGGTGGATCACAATAATATTAAATAAAAACAGAATATAGTGCCACAATATGACATAGATTCCCATGCTCTTACATTTGCTGGACTAACTTCCATCCTAGCCCAAAGCCTGGGTGAAGAGCCAGAGCTTCACAGCTCTATGAAAGGCTAATAGGGTGGGTGCCCTCTGAATCTCAGCGGGGAGGCTGTTCCACATTTTTGTTAGAATTTTCTCATGGGAAGGATTCATCTCGTTATCTCCAAAACAGTATTGTTATGACGTGGATCATGTGAAAAAAGTGTTATTATAATTTTGCACGTATACTCCTATTTACTGCCACCTATTGGCGTGTGTATGCTAGTTATTCAAGGAGTGGCAATATAATGGGGGGCCCAGCCTCTCAGTAGAGTTTTAGCTACCACGTAGTTAGTTTTTATAGGTTATGTAGTTGTAACTAATAACCAAGTAGTGTACCTCTTCTCTGAGAATTTTTGGCTAGAGACTTTGTTAAGCTTGTGTAGCAGATAAGTCTTGGATGCTGAATTTATGAGAAGTGTTTTCTCCTATATTTTGTATGTAACTTGTATTTTATGGAGTTTTGCATTTTTTTATCAATAAACACCAGATAGTATATATTTTCTGGCTGGATTTCTTTGGAGAACAAAATATGGACATTGCATTCTGTAAATCTTTCATGCTGAAGTGTATTTTTTCCTGAGCACATTTTCTGGGAGTATTGCTGCACTCTGCACAACAATTTTATGGTATACATTCTAGGATTTGGTTCCTTCACTGTGTTAAAAAGCATACCAAATCCTGGTCACAAGCAACTAGATCTATTAAAACAGATGGGGTTTCCATTTAATTATCTAGGTAGCATTTCTTCTTGTGACCAGTTGCTATTGTTTACATAATTCAAATGTTAACAAAAAATAGAAAAAAATGTTCAAATCCTCTTCTGGAGCTCTTGGGGAAAAAAGTCAAATCTTTCATTTGTGTTTTTGACAAAAAAGGAGAGGGAAAACTCTTAGTATTTCCTGCCCCATAATATAGCAGAAAACATATAAGTCAGGTAGAGACCTTCACGTCAAAAATCACACTTTCCCTATTTTTGTCTCACCTGGGTATTAGGTTCGCATCTCAGCATATGAAGCATGTATACAATAAATATATCTGCAAATAGTATTATCAATATTGTAAACCCTTTTCATATTCTTCTTAAACAATTCAAATGTTATTTCATACATTTTAAAAATTAACTTCCACTCAGAGGTTTGAGATTTTGCTTCAGGAGGCTGCTAAACATATTTGTATAACTCTTTCACCTAATAGAGGTATTATATTATTTCATTCAAGGCAAGGCAAGTTATGTGACAATCAAATGAACTCACTATAACTATTAAGTCACAGATTAAGCAGACACCGGAAATATATCCAAAATATAGTTAAAGAGTGAATGATAAAACTTAAATTAGTTAATTGTTAATATGGAATATTTATGTAACCAAAGTGATAATTTACTCTAGCAATATAGTTAAGCCTACTTAGCCACAAAATTATTATAAGACAATGTAACTGGCTTCTTAAAATCATAATTGTGTTTAAACAGGCTATAGTACAAACTATTTGCTTAAGCTCTTGTCCATCAGTGTATCTCAGGAAACATGTCAAAACAGATACAACTGTGTGCAACCTGTCCCAATAAATCTTCAGACTTGTGCAATGTTCCACAGCATACTTAGAATCCAAGGGATTTTCTTCTTCTTTTTTTTTTACAGCTGCAATAACAGCCACCTGAATCCCAGCCAGAAGCACTATTATGGGCAGCAGTGAAAAAGGTCAGAAAAGCAGGGCACAGCACAGAGACTGCTTGATCTTAACCATTACATTTCTAGATTAAAACTTGTTTAGACACTTGATAAATTATGAGACACTTCTGAATTTGGCCCTGTTCTACAACATTTTTCAGGAAGAACCAGTTTACTGTATAGAAAGAAATCTATACTGTATCTTGATCTGTTCACACTAACAGCATATGCTTAGGTAAACAAATACTGAGTAATCACTGGACAATTAAATGCAACAACATGTTCATAAATCATAACCTAATGTGAACTCAGTACAGTACTCTTTCCTACTTTGCCTAGAACTTCCAAGGCAAATTGGAGCCTTTGCACTTCATATTTGAGGCTCAATTTACATTAAAAAAATGCATCTGTGGAGGCACAAAGCACACAAACAGCTAAGACAGATACAAGCAATTTATTCCAATATCTTGAAGTTTTAAATTCCCAAATCCCCAGCCAATATGGCTATAGTTAGGGTTTACAGAAGCAGAAGTTCTAAACATCTAGAAAGCAGCAGTTTACCTGACTCTGAACAAATTCAGTCCAGGGAAGCACCATGAAAATACTGCCCAGTGAAAAAAAACTTGAACAAAGTACACAAAATAGTGCCAAGCAGACCACAAAAGAGTTCCTAGACAAGATGCTTTAAGATACCAGTGCAAAAGAGCAGTTAACAGTAGCCATTTTCATAACAAAAACAAAACCAATGCTCTGTTGAATCAGCATTTATATTTGTGTACAATTTCACAGCTCTAGTTACAACTCAGTATACCCTTCTCCCACAATGTTAGCACCTATTAATAACATTTTTCAACTATAAATCCTTACTGTATCTTATGTTCAAAAAAAATGTTACAGACACCAATGATTATGATATTGTTCAAATACATCCATAACCTAAATAGCAAAAACAATTTTACTTAATGAATGTCTTACTACATTAAGACCAAAATAACTTTTTGCCAATGTTACATTATCATTTTCTTGAACTGTAAACCCAAAATATAAAAGCTAAGCTTTTATCCTGAAAATGGGTATTTGTTAACAGGTCTAGCAGTGATATGAGTACATTGGATTTACTTAAATTCAGTTGGCAATATGGGCAGCATAGTTCTTTATTTTATTTCTGAAACAACTTACTATAATTAACATGAATAAGCAACAGTCAAATATAGACAAGATTCACTGCACTCTACCAATTAAGTGTACTTAAATTACTAGTTAGAAAAATTTAGATAGACAAACTGGGCAGCTAAGTTTTGAAGTTGGCGCCAGAAATCATAACACTCCAAGCCAAAAAAGCCGACTCCACAGTAAACATGCCAGGTATGATCTATGTCAGGCACTTACTCACATGATTTGGAATTTCAGCAACAACTATGCAAACTAAATGAAGGGGTTTTCTGGAGTAGTTTATACTGAGCAGGTGAGTTATAATTAAGTGTACGTTGCTTTTTTTAGTCCAAGATTTTAAGAAAAGCAGTACAAATACATTCTCCAGATAATACAGAAAAAGAAGGGAAGGACAATTATCAAGATAGCAAGTAGTGATTGAGATTTGGGAAGGAATGTTCATTTATCCATTTTTTAAAGTAATCATAAGTCTTTCCATTTACATTATATTCAGCAGCTATTTCTAAACATCTGGATTAAATTAAAATAATTAAGAAGCATGAAAATTCACACTCAGAGAAGTAACATATTTGATAGCTACATACACTCATACCTTCAATATAGTAAATCTCAAATGCAAAACAGAATAGTTGATAAAGAGGCAGCTAACAGCAAATCTTGCACAATGCATTAATAATTATTACAGATAACAAAATTATGCAGAAAAGATTCTGTTCTAACCCTACAATTGCAGCAGTGGATAAATATTCTCTAACATTGAGAAGCACACAATTTTAGGCAATAGCCACGAACCCCACTGAATAAGCCTTTCATGTGCTGCAGCATCACCTGAGATACTATTTTTTCCTTAATGAATGAGCATGAGTTTAAGAAAGAAGACCCAAATGGGATTGACAAGCCCTTCGACTGCCTCCATTATGTTATGAAAGTTATATCTTTCTGATTGATTAGCAAGCTGAAATAATGGCAACTGTAACAAAAGACTTGTGTTAAGACATCATAGAGATCTACCTTCAGTGAGTGCATATAGCAAATTTCCAGACCACCTGAAACATTCCTTTTTAAAATGGATTAGCGGTAGCTCCTCTAGCTATACGAAACAGCTAATGCAATACATTTCATTTCATTATCTATCTTCCCCATGCATAATACAGGTAGCCATTGACTATGTTGTAAATGCAATGAAAAAAACTTACAATGATTATTTCACTTAGATTTCCATATTTATTATTTTATATCTCTCTCTAGTAGAAAGATATTCATGTTTAATGTTTATGAAAATCTGTAGACATGATGCAAACTCATATCCAATAATGGAAAACCATTTTTTCAGGAGTCTACTACCAGAAATAGATTATTTCTCAAGTCAAGTTTATACCTACTGTTTTGAACAGTATATTAAGAAAACCTGCTGACATTTTATATCAACACATACTATTTAAGCACCCATTCTGGAAGAAAGCAATGGCAAATCACTTCTGTGTTGTTGCCAAAAATCAATAACCCTACTTGAATGTGTATCTATGAAGTAACAGAACTTGAGTTTGACTTGAAGGAGACTTTACCTTTACTATAAAAGTATTGATGTATTACTGCTTTTACAACAGTGGCACTTATGCTATCAAAATAAATAATGCTTCAGTCAGCATGAGGCTTTTTTGAAGTAGCCTTATAATTCTGTAATTCCCTCCAAGTGGGACTAGGACAGCTTTTAAACAATACCAGCAAACAAGTAATATACTGCGGCATGCTGCTCTGATTGCTTCCTTTGGGTCTTTTTATGGGTAGGCATAGCTAACAAACCAGGAACTCTCTCTTGTTCTGAAGAAATTATGGATTGTCCTCAGGTTGCTTTTTTTTTCTTTTTTCTTTTTCTTTTTTCTTTTTTGCTTGTTCTGAGACAAACCTACCAGAGTCCCTAATTAATAAAATGCACATGGGTATCCCACAACTTTTCTATCGGCATCTGGTTCCAGAAGGAGTCCACAGAAGTACATGCAAGCAGCATGTAACACTACACTGCTGGTTCTACAGAAGGAAGATCCAGAACAGCACACACCAACATGTCATTGGCACATTTATAAGCCTAAGTAGTGCAATCAGTACTTTTAAATTTTCTTTTCAAAAATACTGATATTTCCTTAATACCAACATTTCTTTTATCTGCAGAAGAAAATCTGATCCAGAATAAGCTTCAGTTGGAGAAGATTAGATTATATCTTATTTTTAATCATCTAATCCATCAATAAAAAGACTTAAATTATTCAATGTCATTTTAAAAGATCAAATACTTTATGAATAAATCAAAACATAAACATTTACAATAGCTTGGATTCTAAATCTTTCTGCCTCAGATGGGAAGGAGATTATAGTTATTTGATTATCCTACAGTACAGAAATAAATCCAAATCTAGTGACATTGCCTATATATATAAGTATCTGGCTAGCCAATCAACATTTGATGGTAGTTGCTGGGGTTACCACTACCACAGTAATTATGGGGAAAATCTGTGTTTACTTTCATGGATGGAGTCTGAATGATTTTCAGTATGAATCCATATCCCTGTAATAAATTGCAGACTGAAAATAGGAAGCACTGGAAACATAGATTAGCACAATTTCTCTGTGTGAGCAAAATGGCTGAATGCTCATAGATAAAATTGTTTTTTCTGCATGCTGGGGTTTGCTTTCTGGCCCTGAGATGAACAACTAATGAACTGCAACATGCTTGGGACATATAACACTATCTATTATAACTGCTAACCGTTGGATTTTTTCAGTATTGAGAAATACGCTCAGTTCTACATGCAGGACAAGTTAGGACTTTTAACAGTAGAAAAGCTCCTTCAGAGAGGTTAGTGTCTATAAGCTTATGCAGCTTCCTATAAAAAGGTCCAGCTGGTTGCACAGATAACATTACTGTCCCATCTACAACACTGTTAGAGAAAAAAAAAATCATCCAGGAGGAGCTATCCAAGGTCCTGTTCTTCCTGCCTTTTTCATTACAGTAGAAGGTGTCACTAGAAGGTCTTTGTGCAGATTTTTGTCTACTGCTCTTTTCTCTTGAAGCTACCTACAAGTACCTTGCTTGCTATAACTTTCTCTGCAAGCTTCTGGTTGCCATACATGGGCTACTGTTTCCACTACAAAAAAAACTTTCTATAGCTATGCACAGTTATAAGCAATGTTCAGAACCAAGACTCAGTGTGAACTATGATTAACTTCAAGATAAGAAGTTCTTCATTTCTACCTACAAACCATATAAGTAGAAATTAGTGGCAACAGAGCAGTAGAATCCCAAATATAGTGGATCCCATGCATGCTGGGATAAATATTTTGAAGAATATAGTCCCACACCCCCACCCGCTCTCTGGGAAAAGGTGGATAGGCACCTTTTTGGAATGCAACCAGAGCTAGCCTCAAACTGAAAGAAAGCCCAAAAACATGTCTTAATTTTCAGAAAGCTGGGAGAACCCAGGAAGAAGAAAAGTTTAAGTAATTTGCATAGGGAAAATGAGTTGTTAAGCTGAAAGTATAGCAATTCAATAGGGAAACCAAAGAATAGATCTTTGCCTTTTATAAATAATAAGTGATCTATCAACTCAGTGTCCAAATGAATTTATCTTCTCTTGTTAGTCCACAGGAAACTGACTCTTGGACAAGTATGGCCATTTCATAAGCCTCTGACTGCAAGCTGCCCCATAGCTGAGGATACCTCACCAAGTAATATGCCACCACTTAATGGATGGGATAGTTTGTCTTTTTCTCTACCTTTTCACTGATCCTGGGCGACTTCACAAACCAGTAATTTGTGCTGCAAATGCTAAAAGTGGGTACCTCTTCTCCTGCTCTTGGTAACTTTCTCTTTCCCAAGGTCTTCCTCATCACTGCCATCAGGATTATGTTCTCCTCCTCTGGCTGGCATTCCAAATACTATTCTGAAATTTAGGGTTGTATACAATGACCAGTGGTACATCTTTTTCCTACATAACAGCTCGAATTAGTCCACTATGCTTTCATCATTTGTTGACCCACTTCTAGTATGGAGAGCTTCCATAGAAATCACAACTGCTTTAGATATTTTTATATGTCTTATCTACCCATCTTGATTCAGGCCCCTTTCAGTTATTTTGCTCTGCAATTCCCATAAACCCTAAACAGCAGAGTCGACTGTCAATTATTATGGGGAATTTCAATCCCAAATACCTTAAAGTCATGATTCATTATTCCAGCATAATAATGAAGATCACCTAAAGAAGAATATAGTGCTTTTGGCACTATTTTGGTGGCTTTCAAGAACACAACCACTACCAGCTGCAATACAGCATCCTTCTGATCCTGAACAATTGGGGTATTGCATATCAAAATTCTAGCTTATGTACAAGTCTTTGTTCTGCTATCAGGAATCCAGTTTCAGAAATACAGACCTCCCCATATCTGAACCTTGGGGCTGTAGAATGCCAAACTCTGCTTCTTACACAGAAGCTGATTACACCTGATGTTGTGATTGTAGTAATCTGCAGTATTAATGAAATTCTATGGAAAAAATGTTCACCCACTGCACTGTATTAAAACTCAGAACATTTTTCATAGTAAGATGAACATTTTGGGCCTTCCATCTCTTTGCACTGCCTTCAACATGAACTCTTCCAAACTCTGCTCTGGTAAGCATACAGCCATGAGTAAAATGATGAGCAGCCATCCATCTCCCTTTATTTCTGACACTAGCCAATCATCATCACATGAAGGACAGTCCATCTATATCCTGTCTTCAAGTCCAAACCTGCTAACTCCAGCTACAAGAATTTTGTATGGAACAAATGTATTTTAAATATTAAACACTACCTTGCTAGGGCCTAGATTACTGTTAATGTCAGCTGCTCTTGAAAAGCCATAGGTAACTAACAAAAAAGAAAAAAAGGTGGAGGAGTATTGTTGTCTGAAGCATCCTCAAATTAAATTCACTGATTATTAGGTTATGTTGTTTTATTTATTCCCTAGATAACCTGTATGTATTCTGCAGTAGAAGTCATTAGTGTAGCTCATTACCTGCTAAAAAATAAGATTCTTTTGTTGAAACATATGGATTGTATTGATTTGTGCCCAAGGATATACTTCAAACGGGGAGGGGGTGAACTGCCTATCAAACATGCTTAAGAAGTTTGACCTTTAAAATATTAGTATTTCAAGGTTGTTTTCTAGCTCATTCAAGTGTATTTCTTTAACCTTATATGCTTGGAGACCAGAAGAGGAGTGTTTGATGGGAAATGATTACACTAAATGAGATGTAATTATCATGCTTTCAGTTAAATGCTTTATTGGCTTGATACAGGACTATAATGTGACCAGCTCACTGCCCATGCCCTTTATCCTTTCCATAATTTCTTTACCAAATTGAAGAGGATTCTGGAAAATATGTCAATCCTGGAGAGCAAAAATAACCTTAAATATTCATATATTTAATATGCTTAATTTTTCCAGTTTTAACTACATTTTGAAGAACACAATCGTGAATCAAATAAAACAATCAGTGATCAAATAGTTAATATGATTTCATAAAATCCATTCAACAAACATCATGGACTTGGAGGTTTGAACTTTAGAAGTTTATTGTGTTCTTTCACAGCTTGTTTATTGACACATGTAAATTGAGAAATGTAGTCTGTTTCCCTCTTAATAAGCAAAAATTGGAAACGAACAAATTCTGGCTTGTTAGGAAGTGAACATGTGAGAGTTCCCATTTTGTACATCATATTAAAGAAACAAAACACAGAAGATGCCTCAGTAGTTGGTAGCTGCTCCCACTGGCAAGAAAATCCTAGCCAGAATTATTAAGCAGTTTGTACAACAAGCACAGTGTTTATTTATGAGACAACATTTTGAACTGTGAATCAGCATGACAAACAACTGAAGTTACTATAAAGAGAAAAAAAGTTATCTGAAATAACCAATAAACTGATACCATTGCATACAACCTTATTGAAATAGTGTGATTTATGATCCTCAGTCAATAGTTTGGATTGTTAGAGAGCTAGTTTAACCCTTAGCTAAACTTGATTAACAAATTGGAAAATATTTTTTAGAATTATGCATTTCCTTCACTCCTGGAGCAAATTCTTTTCTTAACTATGACTAATCAACTTATCAGCATTATTTTAGCAATTAAGATGAACTCCAGTTTATATAAAACAGCATCTTAAACTTTAATAATCTTGTTTAGCTATGAAAATATATCTAACGATTGATTTAGGGAGCAATTTTGTGTTGGAACTATTATAAGCAGAGATGTATTCTATTTAAACTTGAGTTACTTAAGCTTTCAGAACTTAAACTGTTAAATAAAATACAGTGGTACCTCAGGTTACGAACGCCCCTCCTTACGAATTTTTCACGATACGACCAGCTCCGGCCGCAAAAATTTACCTCGCCGTGCGACCTCCGCCTCGCGCTACGAACCGGATCCACGGCCATTTGCCCTGCTGCCACACGGTCGCGGCTTCCTGTGGGCGAGATCGCGGTAGCAAGGAGACGTTCGGTGAGGCTTGTGGTGTGTTTTGTGGCGTTTGGAAGGTTTTTGGTGTGCTTGTCAGCATGGCTCCAAAGAAAATGCAGAGCGGGCGTGGCAAGAATAAGGCTTTGAAGAAGAAAGTGATGATCAAACTGAAGAAGGAGATTATAGAAAAGCACGATCGTGGTGTTCGTGTGACTGATCTGGCCGCGGAGTACAAGATGGCGAAGTCGACCATCTCGACTATTTTGAAGAATAAAGATGCCATCACAGAAGCTGATGTGGCAAAAGGAGTAACGACCTTAACGAGGAAGAGGACACAAGCGCTGGAAGAGGTGGAAAAGCTGTTGTTAGTGTGGCTGAATGAGAAACAGCTGGCAGGTGATAGCGTGAGTGAAGCTATCATCTGTGAAAAAGCCAGGAAGCTGCACAGTGATTTACTGCAAAAAAAACCCTCTACCAGCACAGCAAGTGAGGAATTTAAAGCCAGCAGAGGCTGGTTTGAGAAATTCCGCAGGAGAAGTGGCATCCACAATGTGGCAAGACATGGAGAAGCTTCCAGTTCTGACAAGGCTGCTGCAGAAGCCTACAAGGAAGAATTTGAGGACTTCATGAAGGTGGAAGGATACGTCGCTCAGCAAGTGTTCAACTGCGACGAGACAGAGCTCTTCTGGAAGAAGATGCCAAACAGAACCTACATCAAGCAGGAGGAAAAGGCACTGCCAGGGCACAAGCCCATGAAGGACAGATTGACCCTTTTGCTGTGTGCGAACGCAAGCGGCGACCTGAAGATTAAGCCGCTACTGGTGTACCATTCCCAGACCCCTCGTGCGTTCAGGGAACACAATGTGAACAAGGCCAGACTGCCTATCATGTGGAGGGCCAATGCGAGAGCGTGGGCCACAAGGCAGTTGTTCATGGAATGGCTGCACGAGGTGTTCGCACCCAGCGTTAAAAAATATCTTTCCGACAACCAGCTGCCTGAAAGGTGCCTTCTTCTGATGGACAATGCCCCGGCACACCCTCCAGCCTTGGTGGATGATATGGACGCTGAGTATGACTTTATAAAGGTCAAGTTCCTCCCCCCAACACGACACCTCTTCTGCAGCCCATGGACCAGCAAGTGATCTGCAACTTTAAGAAGCTCTACACAAAGGTGCTCTTCACCAGGTGTTTCAATGTCACTGAGGAAACATCCTTGACTCTGGCAGAGTTTTGGAAGAAACATTTCAATGTCCTCCACTGCATCAGCCTCATTGACAAAGCCTGGGAAGATGTCACCTGCCGGACCTTAAACTCAGCCTGGAGGAAACTGTGGCCAGAATGTGTCGCTGAACGTGACCGTGAAGGGTCTGATGCAGAGGTAATGGAGGAGATTGTGTCCATGGGCAAGAGCATGGGTCTGGTTGTCGATGGTGCAGACACAGAGGAGCTTGTTGAGGACCATGAGGAGGAGCTGACCACGGAAGAACTTGCTGAGCTCCAGAGTGAGCAACAGAAAGCGCTTGGTGAGGAGCATTCCACTGAGGAAGAGGAAGACAGGGAGGAGGTTAGCAGTGATGTGATTAAATCCATTATGGAAAAATGGAATGAGTGCCAGGACTTCTTTGAGAAGCACCACCCCAACCTAACTGTAACGAACAGAGTGTTGAACAATAACGTGGTCTCTCATTTCCGGAGGGTTATGCAGCGCAGGAAAAAACAACTGACTTTAGACAGGTTTTTCCCCAGAACAGCTAAGAGGCAAAGAAGAGAGGAAACCCCTGAAGGAGATCTCCCTGATGTCCCTTTGTGGGGGGACTCTCCCTCCAAACAATAACTGCCTCCCCACCCCTCTTCATTCTCCCTCTTCATACTGTGCTGTACGTACTTTTTTTCATGTTTTTGTGGTTTAAAAATAAAATGCATATGTTTCAGAACTGTTTGTATTTACATTGAACCTTATGGGGAAATTTGCCTCGCGGAGCGACCAAATTCGGAGGGCGGATTAGCCGTATTTACATTGAACCTTATCGGGAAATTTGCCTCGCGGCGCAACCAAATTCGGAGGGCGGAACGGATTAACCGTATTTACATTGAATCTTATGGGAAAATTTGTCTTGCGGTGCGACCAAATCGAGTTGCGATCAGAGTCACGGAACGGATTAAGTTCATAATGCGAGGTACCACTGTATTGAGATCCGGCCACTTTTTGGTCTTGCTCTTTACATTGTGTTCTGTCAAGAAACTGTGCAAAACTTTAGACTGTGCCAGTTCCCATGAAAGTTAAACAGCATGCTCCTTCTGTTACAAGTCAGCTGTTATATATAATGTCATGTTTCAGTCAGAATAATTCAAAGGAGAATATGTTTGTTTCAATACTGCTTTTGTTTTAAAAGAGTTCCAGATATGATGAATTGGTGAATGTATTTTCTTGCAACTTGTTGCTTATCTTGATCTTTCAGGCTTTAGGAATTTGCACATCAATATAGAATTGTGGTTGGTGTGGTGGACAAACAGGAAGTACAGGTGGTCCTCTCTTAAAAACCCTAATTGGGACCAGAATTTTGGTTGCTAAGTGAAACATCATGTGACTGCACCACTTAGTGACAACAGTTCTGGTAGTTCCTATTGCAGTTGTTGGGCCAGGACTGTGCTGTCATTAGGTGAGAACCTCACACTTCTCCTGCCCTGCCACACTTGCCTCTGCTTCAACTCCCTTCACCTACCTATCTCCCCCCTCATCTCTGCCCTCTTCTTCCTCCCACTGTTAACAACATTGCACAGCTTTGTGCAGCCTCCATAACACAACTCAGAGTTTCCCCCCGGTCTCACAAAGGGCCAGCAGCTGCCTTGGCCTCTGGCAAGCAGCAGGAGGAAGATGGCGAAGGTCTGGGGCAGCAGGGTGCAGGGCGGCGAAAGGGGCAGAGATGGGAGTTGAAGCACACACTACAGTCGTAAATGCAGGTGGGCTGCCAAGCACCCTAATTTTGATCATGTGACTGTGGGAGGAGGGGCGCTGCAATGGCTATAACTTCAAGGACCGGTCATAACTACCATTTGTTCAGCGCCATCATAACTTTGAACGGTCGCTGAAAGAATGGTTGTTAAGCGAGGACTACCTGTATCGCCTATAGACATAGACTTTGTATGGACAACTATAATGAAATATGGGACTCATTTATATAAAATATAGTAGGTTAAAAAAATGATAGTCATATAAATGTATTGGAAATATATATGCATCTGAATTATATTTGCATTTAGATAAATATATACAGATTTGTAACTATTTACTGTTATAATGGTATATTACATTAAGTTCTTATTTCTTTTGTTGCATTTTTGTCACTTTTTTATTATAGCACTTTTTAATGTTTTTTTCTTCTTGATAGTGTATTATTTTTGTTTTTCTTTTTTCTTATTAATTAAAAAGCAATAAAAATTTATTTTAAAAAGCGAGGACTACCTGTAATGCTTTCACATATGTGACTGTTTTTAGGATCAAAAACATGCCTAGCTTTACTATAGTGCACCTAGAATTTATAAATAACAATGCACAGTTGTCTATACTTCTTAGTACAAATATGAGGCATATTCAATACTCCAAGCAGTTGTTGATTAAACTGAAATATGCTTGTCTGGGCTTGAAAATATATTAGGGATGGCCTAGTTAATACTGAGATGGGAGATAACTATGGACTCCCAGTAACCTGCAGCTCTGGTAAATTTTTTTAAAAATCCCCAAAGTAGCAGCAAACTAGTTTTGTAGTATTGATAGGAAACCTGCATAGCCAGGTTCATAAAGCCACCAGGAGTCAATCTCAACTCAATGGAGATTTTGTAAAGTTTAAGCAAAAATCCCCTTTCTCTCCAACAGTTAACATTTATTTTTAAAAAAACACAAAGGCAATAACGGCAGTTTTATTTATAACTGCTCAGTAGATAGCCTACACTATTTTAAATCAATTTAATCTATATGCGTGTACACACATATGCAGATACCATCTCCAGTTACGCATATAGGTTTAGAGTCTGCAACTGAGAATAATGCTAAACTCAGTTCTTAAACCTACTATCATAGATCAACTGTTTTTTTTAATGTAAACTACCTAGAGTAGTTTAAATATAGAGGGATATAAATTATGCAATAAATAAAATAACAAATTTATTTTCTACAAGTACACAGATAACAAATGTTTTCTCACAGAGAGGTAGATTTGTTATTACTATCTACTAAACATAAACTACCTGAACATCAGACAAATTTATTTTTAAAACAAAAAAACCCTGAAGCCTTTGTAGAAACTGTTTTATTGCTTCCCTTGAAAAGGAATGTTGTAGAAGTTTGCTTAATATGAAGGTAGTAAATAAAATCTAGTCATTATTTACATCCTGTGATAGAAACTAGACTTTTCCTCACAAATTATCTAAAGCTGTTGATAACTAAGGGCCAAAAAAAAAGTTCTCAAACTTAAGAAGGTGTGGTGAAAAAACAATATAACACACATTTTAAATACTATTTTTTTTCTTACACGGAGAGGTATAGCAACTGTGACATATAGAAGTGTGTGTTCAAATTACAATACTTCCTATATTATAATTTCCCATCCCCACAAAAAGTCACAAAGCTTCAAAACTCCAAATATGCCCACCAGTCCAGAAGAATAGTAAGTGTACACTTTCCCTATTCTTTTCACAAAAGCCAGCTATATCTGTAACTATAGATGTAAGGGAAGGGCCACTTAAAGATGATTGGGTTTCTACACTGCATTAAGTTATGACCTGCTTAAATATTGTTAACAGAGTAAGCTGCAACTTGCAGGGTTCATATAGGAAGCTAAGCCATAAATGAGGAGTGGATAACCTTTTTTCTGTCATCCTTAACAGCAATCTGTTGCTGGCTGAAAAAAACAGTGAGTGGTCCAAAGCCAAAACTGGACAGAAATCCTATATCTTTCCAATACTACTTTTTTTTTCTTTCTAGCATTCTTTTCTCTCCCTTCCAAGTTTCAAGGATAGCATAAATAGCTCTTACTAGGTAGCTCATCCTTTCCAACTGTGTTTTGCACACTACAATGACTAACTTCATATAACACCATTAACCAAAACAAGCCACATTATGGCCTAGTATGATGTAAGAGAACCAATTTGGTGTAGTGGTTAAGGCACCAGGCTGGAAGCCAGATGGGTGACTTTGGGCCAGTCACTCTTTCTCAGCACTAGAAAGAAGGCATTGGCCAGTCACTTCTGAAAATCTTGTGAAGAAAACTGCAGGGACTAGGTCAGGCATTTGTCAGGAGTTAAGACTGACTCAAAGGCACCCCCTCCAAAAAAAAAGATTTCAGGACCTGGTTAGTATGCAAATTGACTTGTGTTTCTTTGCCAACTATAGTTTAACAAATTGAGTTTGTTATATCCAAACTGACACACTGTGTCTGATATAAACATAGATTATTAAGGAGAGTTATAACCCAGTAGCAACACAGCTGCAGCTGGACAAGCCTGGGCATAGACAAAGGTTTTAGCACATCTACATGTTAAAACATGTCTTCACAGACTTCCCTTCAAACTAAGGTGTGAACAGATAACTAGAAGCAAAGTCACGTTTAATGAATTTTAAGTGGCTTTACATTCAAAGGCAAACAAGAAGGAACATTCTGACCATCAGAGATACCTGTTGCAAAACACAACCAAGATACTAAATTTCATTGTGAAGTATGTTAGTGAAATAAAAATGTGCAGTACAGTGGTACCTCAGTTCACAAACGCTTCTGTTCACGAACAATTCGGGTCATGAACAGCTCCGGTCGCAAAATTTTGCCTCCGTTCGCGAACTCCGCATCGGGCTACGAACAGGATCCGCAGCCATTTTCCCTCCCGTGACACGTGGTCGCGGTTTCCTGTAGGGAGGGGGACTCTCCCTCCAAGCAGTAACCACCTCCCCACCCGCCTTCCTGTCCTCCACGCCAGAAGTCGAGTCGAGCAAGGTTAGTTTTCTCTCTCTTCGTACTGTACTTTGTGTCATATTTTTGCGGTTTTTTAAAAAAAAAAAAACATGATTCAGTACGGATTAACCGTAATTACGTTGAACCTTATAGGGAAATTTGATTCGGGACGCGATCAAAAATCGGTTGGCGACCAAATTCGTAGGGGTCAGAACGGATTAACCGTATTTACATTGAACCTTATGGGAAAATTTGATTTGGTTCACGACCAATTCGGTTCGCGACCAGAGTCGCGGAACGAATTAAGTTCGTGAACCGAGGTACCACTGTACTGAGCTTTCTTTACTACTAGACTTCAGCCATAATCAATGCCCTTGCAAGCTTCAACTATACATGAACTGATGAACCTTATTCTTCTAGTTACTTTATCCTTCAGATTGTTGAAAGATTAAGGACGGGTACTCTAGTAGCTTATCACCAAACTTCATGCTTGATTACTCATATACTGGTAAGGTTAGCAGGATTCTAATATGCATGTCATACAGTACATAACTTTTCAATCTTCCTTCCCAATCCATGCCATGTACCCTAAAAAGCTTGATTTATATCAAGGAAAAAACTTTTTTTTTTATCCAGAGTAAATGTTACTGAAGTATAAAGTACTGCCATCTCACTACAGTTTAACTGCACAGTGGAAAAACAAAGCACACATATACTAAAAATATATTGTGCATATCCCATCTTTCTAATGTACAAAGTGATAGCATTAAGTGTTAATTTGAATTGGCAAATCAAACTACACTTATTGTTCACAGTAGCATAAAACCCCTAGCGTGCTTAATAACCCAATGAAATGTCCGATGCATAGTTTTCTCTATGAAGTACAATGCCTGAAGTCCTAATATGCCAATTTTGGGTACAAGAATATTAATGCTCTTTTTTCATGTACTTGTCATTACATAGATACTCCTGCAGCTCCTGAACACAAGTTCACAAATTAACCATGTACTGTCATAAAAGATTTAGTACTGGACATGTTCATCTGGGGGGGGAAGGTTAATTTGAAAATTTTCATTCCTGAAAAAGATGGACAATAGGAAGTAGTTGATTTTTATTCTGTATGTTTTCACTTACTTTATTTATTTAGTTTAAAACCACTGAACCATAAAAGCAGTTACCTAAATGTTCTCCTTGGCATTCTTCCTATAACAACCACTATGTGGTGCAACATCAAAGCAAATCAACAAAATTAAACTGGCATTTCTGTCATGAACTACATCACAGGAGAGTAAGATTTCTTTGGAGGGTTTTCATATTGTTACAAGAATTCTAAATCATTTCTATTTTCTTAATTTTTATCACAAGGGCTCTTAATTTCACAGGATGCTAGTAAGCTATAGTGTGATTATTTAAAAAGTTACAAATGCTATTAAAATATATTAATCATCCTTCAAAGAGAAGAAAAGTATTAAGTCTTTAAATCCGAAAAAAGGATTTAGTGTGAATTGATTAAACAATGTGACAGAAGTGTATTTTTACAGCAAAGCACTAACAACTCATTAACAAACTATTATTTGCCAAAGTGCCCATAGCAACTGCCCATGTTAAAATCAGAAGTGATAGTATAAATGTTTATTGGCAAACTGTATCCTCATGATGCAGAGTTACAATATCCCCCAAATAGTGTAAGAGAAAGTGAGAACAGTTATTTCAAGTTGTAACAAGCATAGGCAGTTAAGCATAAGCATAGGATTAACATAAAGAAATGTTAATTCTAAAGTGGCAAATTACTGAAATAGCAGCAATTTCAAGATGCCTTATCAGTAAAATTCTATTGCTTACATGTGAGTACTTGGTGTATGGGATAGGGAGCTGTGAATTGTTTCTCTTTTTTATGGATCTTACAAACATACATAGGGACAATGCTCCCATCTGAGCATTATGCCTTCCACAATTTCCTCTTCTAACATTTTTGAACTCAAGTTTTGTAAACTTCCTTGGTTGTTAGACCTTCCTTCCATTTCCAAGAAGCATCCTTTAGCCTCAGCTTGTTGGCAAGCTGCCTCTTCAATCACACTGGCTCCATTAGATGCATTCTGGTTTTCTTCCACACTGTTGTTGTTTGGAACTGTGCTTCTTTAATTTCTTTTTCAAGACATTCCAGCTGGCCTTTGCCTTTAAGGCTTTTTTCCCATTACATCTTCATTGTATTAAAATCAGCCCTTTTAAAATATATATTTTATGTTTTACTATTTTTTTAATCAAGCTTTTTGTTAAATCAAAAACTCTAACAATGCACGGCCACTTGTAGTCAAAGTTCCCACCACTTTAATATTGTCAGTCAACTTCTCTCTGTTATTTAGGACCACATCCAAGATAGTACATCCCTTAGTGCCCATCTCTGCATTTTAACCCATCCAACTATCCCATCAGAGCAACAAAGATTCTAAGAAATTTCTCAAGTATGGATAATTAGAATAAATAATATACAGGCGTGCCATAAACTGCACTGGTGCTGAGAAGAGCTGTATTCTACTAACCAAATAAAGATAATCAGGGTCCAGCAAGCCATCTAGCATAAAAGCATTTGCAAGGACAGAATTTAGTTCCCTTGCTCTACCATTTTGTAACATGTTCCCATCTAAGGCAAATCAGAGCTGCCATAAGCATATTAATAACTTTCTTAAAGCAAGGTTAGAACACTCATTTGACTTTAAAAATTATGCACAAAGTTTCAGAAAGCTACAAAATCAATCAAATCTCTGAGCTTCCAAAATCCAGTTCATATTGAATTACATTCATTTAATCTGCCTGTCAGGAGGAAATGCTGGCAAATATTTCTGAATTTATGTTAATATACTATAGTCAAAAGAGCCATTTACATAGGTTTGTCAGACAATATTTGCAAAATAGATCTTTATGCTTTTTCTAGTCTATTCAGTTAAGATGCAGGCTGACCTCATATATAATTGTTTTAGATAGGTACCACTGAGTCAGGCTTGACACCTGGTGATTGTATGGACAAACTTTCTTCATCTTGACTTGTCTCTAACATTAACTCATAGCTCTTTCAGGGACACCCCAGTAATTTCCTTGTTTCTGTTCATCCATTTTATCAGTTGCTTTACCCTTCTTTCTACTTCCCATAACCTTGCCCAACATAATCATTTTGCTAGTCCATCTTCTGCTTGCATCACCTGTTGAACTTATGTGAATTTCATTACCTCAAGTGAATAATCAGTCTTTATTTAGTCCAGGATTGATTGATTGCTTCTTACAATCCATGATACTTAGTAATTGCCTCCAAATTCATAATTCAAAGACACCTATTTCTTTTTTGCATGTTCAGTATCCAGCTCTCACGGCATAGTGTTACCAATGGAAACACATTGCTTTAACAATTCCAATCTACACTGTTACTGAAATGACCTTATCCTTCATGATCTTGTCTAAGTCTGTCATTAAATCAAGAAAGCAAGGCAGAATACTGTCTATTCTTGAGCCAAAGAAAGCAAAACTACATATCACTTTTACTTCTTCACTGTCAACTGCAAATTCACTAAGCATGTCGGTTCACGTTTTCCTCTTAACATTTAATATTAATTCAGATTTTTCACTTTCTATTTTCTGTTTCCACAATGAGCTCTTCTAAAACTTCTTTATGTTTGTCTAATGAAGTTGCATATCTGCATGTCTCAGATTGTTTTGACCTTCAATTATGATTCTAGCTGTCACCTCTCCCAATGCTGCCATTATTATGATGTATTTATTGTACAGGTTAAACAGATATGGGGACAATATGCACCCTTGGGAGTGCCCTTCCTTATATATACCTACCCTGTTCTCCAAATTCCAAAGTCAGCTGGTTCCAATTCTAGTTCTCTATACAAATGCCTCAGATTATAATGCCATCTGTGCCAAATCCATAGGGCAGATTACTGCCATTACTGCCATTAATTTGCTTTGCACAAAGCAACAATGATACATACCCAGTTATGTGAAGTAAAATGAAATAATAATTTTGCAACTCACTAGTTTCTGTCAAATTTCACTGTACTGTACTGAAGAAAATCCTTCTAATCCAGAAAATTTGATCTGTGTTTTTCATATCTAAACAACCCAAGAATTAAAGTCATCTAGTGTCTGACCTTCTTTGTACACTGATTTTAAAGAGAAATTATAAGAACACAGCAACATGTTTAGTACTAATTTAATATAATGCAACATCTAGGTTTTCACTATTTGATCAAGTAGTAAGATATCCTTGTGCAGTTTGGAGACAATGCTTTGAGACTAAGACAATAAGAGGGGAGAGATAAAGGCCTTTTTCTTTAATTATTTCCCAGTTACCCACAACAGAATGTAAATTAAATAATCATGCATGTTTCTGTGGGTATTTTATTAGTTTTATATTCTATGTAAGCTGCTGAGAGGCTTTTGATTACATTGGGATATAAATTGAAAAATAAATAAATAAGCCAAAAGGTTTAAGGAGGAGTATAACTGAAGTGAATAATTCATGACCTGATTGACACATGCAACTCTTGAGGCCTTATTTTATGACATATTAATACTTATATAAGCAAAAACTTAAACATTTCTAAAGCAAAAAGCAAAAATCAAGTTAGTCTACTTCCATGATACCCCTGCAGCCCACAAATTAATAATAAAAATGTTGCAGCTCCAGCCACAAAAAGACTCCATATACCTTCTGCAACCAAAATCAAGGCTACTTAATGAGACATACAACAGTGTAATGATTAAAGTACTGGACTGGCACTAGGAAATCTAGGTTCAAGTCCACCCTCAACCATAGTACTTTACTGGGTGACTTTGGGCTAGTCATTCTCTCTTAGCCGAACCTACCTCAAAATATGGCTGTTTTAGGAAAAAGTGGGAGGAGGGAATGCTGTGTATATTCTCTGGAGCATCTGAAGGAAAGGTATAATACAAATCTGACAAAAAAGTGACTACTGTATATGACTATATACAACTTTTGATGAAAACTAGTGTTTAGATAAATGCATTTCACCATGGGAAAAAAGAATTCATGATTTTTTTAAAATTTAAAACTGATAGGAAAAAACAGTAGCAGACTTTCTAACATTAGCCAAACTAAACACAGTGGTTTTACTAAACCTACCTCTACCTTATAGTTACATAATTAGGGATGTTAAACTTTTGGCTCCAAGGCAAAACTGGATATTTCATAAGCTATTAAATGCTATTGTAGTATATACTGCATTCCTTTATCAAATGGTTGTTTTTAATTACAATCCTAATCCAGCTCACTCAAAAATAACTCCTTGAAAATTCTGTAGATTATGTAATTTGAAAACTGCAGTAAACAAATAAATGTTAATATTCCAAGAACCATAGGAAGCACTATAAGAAATTAGGAAGCACCATAGGAAGCTCTATAAGAAATAAGAAAGAAGCACTATAAGAAATAAGAAAGAAGCACTATAAGAAATAAGAAAGAAGCACTATAAGAAATAACCATAGGTAGCACTATAAGAAATCATATATAGTGTATCATTGCTTCACTCAACACAACCAAGAAACAGGCTCTGTCATGCATCTGGGGCCCCATCAAGGAAAGAGCCAAGTCTTCAAGGCCTTAGAGAACGCCAATGAGGATGGACCGAATCTAATTTCCAGAAGGATGACACCACAGCAAAAATGGCTCTCCTCCTGCACCGTCCCATAAGTAACCTGGCCCCAAGCCATAAAGGGCTTTAAAGGTGACTACCAGCACTTCCAACTGCACCCAGAAGCATACTGGCAACCAATGCAATTCGTGGAGCAGTGGTGTCAAAAAATTAAGATTAAAATCTGTATTTCTGCCTAATTATTTCACAAAGCTCAGATACACACATGCATGTATGTTATTTTACTCAATATTCGTATCTAGAAAAAAAATAAATCTATTGCTATTTTGGAGAAATCCATTTTTACGATAATGCAAATACAGCCAGATACAGGGTTAGGCAAACATTCCATTCTATGAACTCTTCTCTAAGATGATTTTTGTACATGTTGGACTGCACTTCACAGGCATGCAAAAATATGGTTGGTGCCATTTTGCTCAAACACAAATGTGTTGCCTTCCGTTGTATAAATGCACAAGCATGGTAACTTCCATTTGTGCATGTATTTGTACCCTTTCCATAAAGCTGGAGTTGTGTAAATTAGAACTTAAATAACCCAGGGACTTGTAGCTTTTAATTTAGCATCAAGATGCCCATGTGAAACAGCAGCATACCCCTTATTACTTTCTCCTCTTCCTCTCGTGCAACAAGAATGCAGTTACACCTGAGTAGATTACTTGATTTTTGTTCTCTGTGTGAACCACAAACTGTGATTTGAAATAAATTATATTTAATTTCTACAGATAAACATACTTTAAATGCTGTGCTGTTTTATGTCTGTGATTCAAGAAAGAAAATAAAATTTTTAGCACCTACTTTTGGAAAGACACAGAAAATAGTACAAAAGATAAGTTTTAATTTGACTTCTGAGAACACTGTAATGAAAATTCAGGGTAAGAAAGAACATGATGCAATACAGATTCTGGCTTACAACACTGCAATGGTGTACAAAACATTTCAAACTCAAACCACTCCAAATTTAAAACACCCCACTGTACATACAAAACAGTTGTTTTGTGTTTGAAATGGATTGTTTTGATCATTTTGAAGTATTTTCAGCTCAAAAACAAAATGGTCAAAGAAGCCCATTTTAACCCCAAACCACTGTTATGAACTTGAAACAACTATTTTAAATGTGAAATAGAACATTTCAAAATCAAAAAGGTCCAAATTTGAAAAGTTCTGCACATCAATACTACCTTGCCAGTTTGAGATAATTTTTGTCTATATAGAAGGTGATATCTGGATGCTCACATGGAACTACTGAGCTAAAAATTACTAAAATAATTATAACTTGCTTACCTTCTATAGAAGGGGCCTGGTCCTGAGCAGCATACAGCATCTCTTTGAAAGCCTGTCAAGAAAGGAGGAAAATTAAATTTGACAGCACAAGCACATCAAGTCACTTTGATCTGCCTACTTTAAATCAATTAGCAATTAAATCCCTTCATCCTTTACGGTTAACAAACAAAACAACGGAATGTAAATTTAATGTTATTTTACTTATCACCAATGTCAAATGAGGTAAATTCTACACATTAACCAAAAACATTTAGTACAAGGAACACATTGCCATACAAAGCAAAGCTCTGCTATATTTTTAAGGTTCTCTATTTTCTATTATCATTCAAATTAAGCCTTGTAAGGTTAAGTTGGGAATTGGGGAAGAGGAAGAAGCATCTCAGATTACATTAGCAGCATGAATAAGCACAATAGTAGTTTATAATATTATGCACTATAATAAGTAAAGTCACTGTTATTTTTTCTGTCATATCTCTACTAAATTACAAATAAAATACATTTTATTTAATGGTAATGCACTGTAAGAATAGCAGGATTGAAAGAGATGACAGCTGAAATCATCACAAAGTAAAAAAAACTTTAAACATCAGACATGCAAATAAGATAACATCATTAGATGAAAACTCAGACAAACTGATTATGAAAAGCCAGGTTAAAGCTAAATATTAAGAGCCCAAATATAATGTCAACCAGCATGTTTAGTGAACTTCCAGTTAATGGTGAAGGGATGATAGATGGCTTTGTTTTCTTGGGCTTAAGTGTAGATAAAGATGGTAAGGGTGCTAGAGAAAGAATAAAAACATGGGGCTACCCTTGAAGAGTATCCGGAAGCTACAGCTGGTCCAGAATGCAGCCGCATGGGCTATTTTTGGAGCCCCAAGAAGGGCCCATGTAACACCATTGCTCCGCAAGGTGCGTTGGGTTCCAGTTTGCTTCCAGGTCCAATTCAAGGTGTTGGTTATCACCTTTAAAGCCCTACATGGCATGGGACCAGGTTACCTAAGGGACTGCCTCTTCCCCATGACTTCATCCTGTCCCACCCGATCACATGGGGAGGGCATGCTTCGGACCCCCTCGGTAAAAGATTAGCGGGGTCCAGAAGGCGGGCCTTCTCTGCTGTAGCCCCCGCCCTTTGGAATATCTTGCCCCCAGAGGTGAGATTGGCCCCTTCACTCCTGGCCTTCCGGAGAGATCTGAAGACCTGGCTCTGCCACTTGGCCTGGGGTGGGGAGGGAAGTCACTAAGTGTGGGGACGGCTAGCCCCTTAGAGGCCTGTCTGCAGCTCTGGTAACCATCGGCCTTTTGGACTTTTTCTTTTTTGGTATTGTTTTGTATAGTTTTTATGTTTTATATATTTATTGTTTTAATGGATCTTGTGAGCCACCCAGAGTCCCCCATTAGGGGAGATGGGCGGAGATAAACTTAATTAATTAATTAATTAATAAAAAGAAAGGCAAGGACTACTTTTGACAAAATTATGGATAAGGATATTTGTATGATAATGAATATCAGAGTATATAGGTAGTCCCCAGTTTAAGAATGAGTTCTGTTCCCAAGGTCTCTCCTTAAGTCAAATTTGTACGTAAGCTGGAACAGCATTATGGCATAATACTGTACAAGTAGTATTGTATAATTAACTTGAACCATTATGTATTTAACTCGAATTTTGCTACAATAGGCACCTTTCTTAACTATAGGTTGTCCGTAAACCGGGCATTCTTAACCCGGGGACTATCTGTAGTTAAAACTATGTTCTTTCAATTATAATGAACTGTTGTAAAAGCCAAACAGTAAGAAGGGATGACAGAAAAAAAGATAAACATCTTCAAATTATGGATCTAGAGATTATTATTAAGAGCACCATAGAATGCAAGGAAAAAACAATCCATCCTGGGCCATAAAAAATGCTCCCTCAAGACTAGTGAGCCCCAAGCAGAAGCTCAGAGTATGAACATGTGATATGAACAAATGATGAACTAGAAAAATGATTATTCTTGGAGAGGTCGAGGAAACTAGAAACAGGGGAAGATAACAGATAAGGTACATGGAAAAGATCAAAGAGATAACAGGACTGTCCTTGGAAAAGGCATGCAATGTTGCTGGAGACAGGGTGAGATTGCAAGCATTTGTCCATGCAGTCACTAGAAGTTGAGTTCAACTCATGTGGCATCTAACTGTTGAACTATGGATTTTAACTTAACAAATCAAACTTTAAGGCCTTAGCCTTTCATCTAAAAGTAAGCAATGAGTGATCAGCAGTCACAGTTTAGAGGGGAGCAAACAGCAATATCAAAACAGCTCTGAAGAATTATTAGCTGAGGTTTATGGCTTTGCAAAACAGATACAAAGTCTAAAAGGATGCCTGGAAATGAACATGGAAAAATGGAAAAACAAATTCAAAACTTCATCAACTGACCTCCAAATTGCAACTGATTAACTGCATGCTGATCTACATCACAACAGTTTCATACAAATTCTAGAATTATACTTTATTAAATGAAAAATCCATACAATTACAAGAGCCAAAGCCAATTCCCCCATCAGCTGGGACATTTCCAACACTTCAAGTTACTGTTATTACTTTTGGCAAGTCAGGTAAGTTATATCAGGAAAAGAGAACAGAGCAAAATTAGTATCAACATTTTTTTTCTTTATCACTACTAATTCCATGCCTTGCAATATTAATTTACACTAAGCTTCAACAAGCAGTATATTTGCACCACAGGCGTTGTTGAGTTTTACTAATGGCTCAAAAACATTTTCTTGTATTCTTTAGAGATAGAGATAGAAAAGAAGCATAGAAGTTACTAGACAAGGGCACATAGGGCCTCAGCCTCAAATCTATTTCCCAGGAGTTGAAATTTCTATTTGTGCCAATGGAAGTATTTTTCATTACGTTAATTGCCACAGGCAGGGCAGGGCTGCTTTTATTAAGGGTGGGAAGGATTTTGTTTCCATGCTTTAGTTTGCATAGCTCTTGTCAATGTTGTATCCTTCAGAAAAGGACACTGCCAATGTAGCCAAAGTTTCGAATAATCTAACTTCCTTGTTTCTGTACAAATTGTACACGTAAGCTTAAAATCAAGACATTTAACAGCCTAGACATAATGCTGCTTTCCATATAACCAGTGTGAAAAAAATTGTATTAAAACGAAGAAATTTATACTTTGCATTAGTTCTATATCTGAAACTTAACTTGCTAAACTACAAAACTGATAAAACTATCGTGATATTTAGAATTCAGTTTGTAGTCTGGCACATGGTGAAGACAAGATTGCACTAGCAGATTTCTGATGACATGATGATGTCATCTTCTTCTCTCCCTTCCCATGTTCCTTCATAATCTTCTCTGAAGAATTAAAGATCTTCTGAGGCAGACTGAAGATGTAGGAGGGAAGGAATAATGTCCTACCACCACCACCGATACTGCTGATGGAAGCATTCACCCATTATAGGTAGTCCTTGGTTAATGACGGCAATTGGGACCAGAACTGGTGTCGCTAAGCGACGTGATCATAAAGTACAACATCACGTGCTAGTACCGTTTAGTGATGGCAATACTGACTCCCAGCTGCTGTTGACAAGCGAATCATCACAGGTTGTTAAGTAAGAATGTCACATGGTCATCATTTGTGACCTCCTACCAACTTCCCAATTGACTTTGCTTGTCGGAAGCTGGCTAAGAAGGTTGCAAATGGCAACCATCTGACCGCTGGATGCTGCAATCATCGTAATCAGGTTCTCATTCTTAAAGTTAAAAATAAACCAACTCAGTTCAAGAAACCTCCTGTCTCTTCTCTGACAGCCCGCTTTCTCCATACTGACTAAGTCAAGAACATGAAGACTTGTTTTAGATACATTCTTCTCTAATCAAATACAAGCGAAAAGAAAAAAAAATTAGTAATCCAAACTCTGCAATAATTTTAAAAGTAACCAGGCCACTCACAGCCATGACTATCATATAAATAACTAGCCTATAATACATTTCTGCCATATTTAGTAATAAACAGTACAGTGTATCTACAATAATTAAACCACAATACAATAAGACCTAGACACTCTCTCCAGTATATCAGACTGAAATGTTCCACAATTTTCAAATCTAATCCAAATCTTCATGTTTCAATATGAGCCATGTGTTACTGCTTTTAATTTGCCATTGTTTGAAACAATACTTCAAGGTGCTGGTTATCACCTTTAAAGCTTTTAAGGTATAGGGCTAGGTTATTTGACAGATTCAATAGGGTTGGCACACCCTGGGTCCCATCTCTTAAACAATGCCATGGAATCTATGTGACATGCCTTTCCTGTCACTGCACCTGCCCTTTGGAACAGAGTTAGCCCCAAGATACAGATAGCCTGGCCCTGGCTGTTTTTCCTAAAGTCTTAAAGACCTGGCTTTAAGATCCAGTTTGGCCTAGTGGTTAAGGCACCAGGCAAGAAAGTAGGAGACTGTGAGTTCTAGTCCTGCCTTAGACATGAAAGCCGGCTAGGTGACTTTGGGTCAGTCACTCTCTCTCAGTCCAACTCATTTCACATGGTGGTGGTTGTGGGGAAAACAGGAGGAGGAAAGGGTATTAGGTATGCTCACCACCTTGAGTTACAGTGGTACCTCGGGTTACGAATGCTTCTGTTCACGAACAATTCGGGTCACGAACAGCACCGTCCGCAAAATTTTGCTTCCGTTCGTGAATGCCGGATCGGGTGACGAACAGGATCCGCGGCCATTTTCCCTGCCGTGACACGTGGTCGGGGCTTCCTGTAGGGAGGGGGACTCTCCCTCCAAGCAATAACCGCCTCCCCACCCGCCTTCCTGTCCTCCACGCCAGAAGTCGCCTTGAGCAAGGTTAGCGTTCTCTCTCTTCATACTATACTTTGTGTCATATTTTTGTGGTAAAAAAAAAAAAAAAATGGTTCAGAACGGATTAACTGTATTTACATTGAACCTTATAGGAAAATTTGATTCGGGTCGCGACCAATTCGGGTCGCAACCAGAGTCGCGGAATGAATTAAGTTCATGAACCGAGGTACCACTGTACTTATAAAAATAATAAAGGTGGGATTTTAAAATATAAATAAGCATACATACATACATACATATCTATCTAAAATCTTTTCCAAGTCATTGAGTCAGGAGGATTTGTGATCCTGTCTGATTGTCTCTTTATTGGATTGGCAGAATTTTTGTATTAGTTTTATCATATTTTAGCAGAATTCTTGTATTAGTTTTATCATATTTTATACACTATAAGAGTTTAATTTTGTTCTACTTGTTTGGCGCCTATATAAACCAATCAACCAATCAAATACTTGTCTGCCCTACCCTTTATTCACAGCCTTTTGCTGTACGTCCTTTCTGGAATGTGAAGCCATTTCTAGCCAGGTTTGAACCAATGTTTCAAACATTGGTTTGCAGTATTTTGTTAATTAGCTGAAACGAACTGAGACTGTTTTCATCTCCCCCAATAAAGAATGTCTGTGTCCATACAATACAGTGAACTACAAATTAACCAAATTTATAGCCTAATGTGCTGTGCAAAGCCAGCCCACAGTTTATTATCAGTGCATCCTGTGAACCCATGAAATTGAGCTAACTATAGTTAACTGAAGTTTGGTAAGTATACCATGCAAGCATAACCACCAACAAAACATGTCATATGTTTAAATGGACCAGTTCCATGTTTGTCACGACAGATATCCTGATATTAGTTATAACCAGCCAGATATAATTAGACCATAATTTGCCCACTACTTTATCCAGGCAGGTTGGCCCTCTTTCAGTTGACTTATTAGAAACCAAATTAGCATTAACTAGTGGTCAGTGTAAGAAGAGTGGGAAATTGGCAGTATATCAAGAACTCCCAGAGTTAGGGAAAGAACAGGAAGTAGGAACAGTATCAACTTTGTAATTTTTCTCCCTTTACCATGACATCAGAATGCAATCAATTAATGGGTAAAAAGAAGAAATGTTATCTACTGGGGAATGTTCTTAAAGTGAACATGTTTATGTTTAGCTATAGCTTAATTTGAGGGGGGGAAAAACCATTCAATGATAGATAATTTTGTTTCTTATTCCTAAAATGTGAATCCGGCCATCCCTTCACTCAATCAATTAATTTACCTTTGTGGGACAACAGAACATTTGATCGCTCATCTGGGAGGGCATGTTTTTAGTCCTTCCAGCTAACACATAGAAACTGGGAGGCCCAACATTTCATAAATATCCATTAAATATTTAGAACCGAATGAAGGTATATTAGATTTACCGTAATAATTTTTTTTAAAAAACTGATAATTTACTAGTTGTGTACTATATCCATAAATTTGGTTAAAGAACCCCAAACTCTGATAGTTATAAATAAGGCACAGTATGTGTGCCTTATTTGTATGTGTGCCTCCAAGTCAGTGTTGTCTCCTGGCAACTGCCTGGACTAGTCTCTGCAGTTTTCTTGGGAAAGTTTTTTGGAAGTGGTTTGCCACTGCCTGAGTCCTAGGGCTGAGAGAGAGTGAATGGCCCAAGGTCACCCAATTGATTTTGCGCCTAAGGTGGGGCTAGAACTCACAGTTTCCCAGTTTCTAGCCTGATGCCTTAACCACTACAGCAAACTGTACTGTACATAACAATAACTTGTATTCCACTCTGGATGTGTAATGGAAGGCATGTGCAAGGAGGATACTGGAATGGAGGATCAAGGTTATCAGGAGGGAGGGGTAACATTCCTGAGCAATCGCTTCCTCAGCCCGCAGGACTGTGAGAAGGTGAAGAAGCTGAGACTGGCCCATCCCTAGAGTCTCATGGGGTATAGCCACTAGTTGCTTTAGCATAGGTTTAGTCTGGCAAGATTCTGCCTACTAGGTGCAAGCTAATAAAGGAACTATACTGGACTGGACTGCTTTGTTGATGTTCTTGGGCTAGGCCTGACAGGATATAACAACAACTTATATTCCACTCTGGCAACCTTAATACCGTAAATGTCTTTACAAAATCAATAAAATAGAAATCAAATCAAATCAAAGTTTATTGATTAGCCCTAAGGCCTTATCAAAATAACAATTAGGCAGTAAATAATTAATAAAACTCTTTACAAAAATAATATAGCAAACAGTTTAAAAACATTTTTAAACATGTTTTTAAATAAAACATGAATAAAAATAGAGTAATAAGTATAAGTAGATATACATGTAAGTGAAAATATAAATCATATTTCCATATCACCCCAGCAATTCACTCCAATTGACCCCACATATGTAGATCTCAAACGCATTGCTTTGCCTAAAAACAAGGCTGTGTTATAGGTTATTTTTGGGTTTTGACCACACATAAAATATGTTATTCTAATATGTGAATCCCAATGGGTCAATAAAATAGAAAGAAAATTGTATTTAATCAAAACATTATCCAAGAATTTGAACTGCATATCAGTGGCTATTTTATAGCCAATAAAACAACTACAGCTGAATCCAATTTATTATTTTGCGTATCGAGTATATCTACTAACAATCTAATATTACCCAATGCTAGATGTTCTTCTATGCAATTGATTGTGCAGGATACATTATTAAAGATAATACAGTTATTATACAACTGTACTTTGAAATTTAGTTTTATTACTAACAGAATTTATTATTAACAGAATGTCTCTGTGCGCGCGTGTGTGTGTGTGTGTGTGTATCACTTATAATGTTAACAATATTTAGACTGATTTGGAACGTATTGACGTATGGAAGTATCAAAATGGTGACTCAAAAGAATATACTTATTTTTCTGAAAGACACAGATCTTAACATAGATGGGACATGTTAAGATGGGACAAATTAAAACTGTCACTGTTAGGGAGAATTTCTGTGATAAAAATGAATGTTTTTCCTAGGATGATGTTTTTGTTTCAAACAATACCTATTTTGACAAATGATGTACCATTTAAGCAATAGCAAAAAGATATATCTAAATTTGTATGGCAAGGAAAAAAAAAAAGGTTCAATATAAATGTATCATTGGTATATGACGCCAGAGAAATGATCCAGAATGTATAAAGGCATTTCAAATGTATGTTGGAAATGTGAACAACTTGAAGGGACATTTTATCATGCTTGGTAGACATGTAAAAAAGCTTTTTAAAAATTGGATTCAAATACATACATTAAGAAGATTTAAAAAAAAAATTTGTTTAGATTTTTTATCCTGCCTTTATTAATTTTTATAAATAAATCAAGGTGGCGAACATACCTAATACTCCTTCCTCCTCCTGTTTTCCCCAAAACAACAACCCTGTGAGGTAAGTTGGGCTGAGAGAGAGTGACTTTAATATGCAATTGAAGCCAGAACTTTTCCTTTTAGGACTGATGGATTAGTTAGTTAGATAGTTAGAAAAGAGCCATGGAAGATTATTTCAATATATGCAGCGAGATTACTATATGCAGCGAGATTACTATATGCACAAAGATGGAAAGATTCAGCATTACCCACCATGGAGGATTGGTTGGTGAAATTGACAGAACTTGTTGAGATGGACAAACTGACTTCTTTGATTAGAGAAAGGTAATGACATTCATCAATGACTGGAAACCCCTTATGGACTTTTTTGCATATGAAAGAAAATGATTTTGTGATTTATGATTTTGATGATTAGAAAGAATAGATCATAGAAAGAAGGGAATTATGATGAAATCTTAGAGAAAGGGCTTTGATTAGAATTGTATTATAACTGCCAAGAGGAAAATCAGAAGCCACTACTTTATATATATATTTTTTCTTCTTTCTTTTTTCTTTGTCTTTTCTATTTTTCTTTTTCACATTTACTTTTTCTTTTCTTTGAATGCATTCCTTTCTTTTAATAAAAACTATTTTTTAAAAAAAAAATTTACACTGCAAGAAAGCATATTGTTAAGTTTGCACCCTACCAGTAATAATAAATTAGTATTTTCTCTGGAAGAAAGTATTTTTCTTAAAAGGATGTTATTTCAGTATTTATAAACATTAACTTCTGTCATGTTAAAGTGCAACAAAAATGCCTCTCCTTCCTATGAAATACAGTGGTACCTCAAGATACGAACGCCCGATCTTACGAAAATTTCAAGATACGACCAGCTCCAGCTGCAAAAATTTACCTCAACATGCGAACTCTGCCTCAAGCTACGAACCAGATCCGCGGCCATTTGCCCTGCTGCCACGTGGTCGCAGCTTCCAAGAGGAAGTGCTAATGAAATCTGAGCGGGAGGACAAAAGCCCAAGGAAAGCAATGCAGAAAGAGGAAGTGCTAATGAAATCTGAGCGTGCGGGGGGGGGAAGCTCCCGCTCCTGGCTGTGCGTGCGCGCTGATATTGCATTCACTGTGCTTTTGTCGCTATGGAGAAAGGAAAAAGGAAAAGGAAAAGCCATTTGCCCTGCTGCCATGTGGTCGCGGCTTCCTGTGGGCGAGATCGCGGTAGCAAGGAGGCGTTCGGTGAGGCTTGTGGTGTGTTTTGTGGCGTTTGGAAGGTTTTTGGTGTGCTTGTCAGCATGGCTCCAAAGAAAATGCAGAGCGGGCGTGGCAAGAATAAGGCTTTGAAGAAGAAAGTGACGATCGAACTGAAGAAGGACATTATAGAAAAGCACGATTGTGGGGTTCGTGTGACTGATCTGGCCGCGGAGTACAACATGGCGAAGTCGACCATCTCGACTACTTTGAAGAATAAAGATGCCATCAGAGAAGCTGATGTGGCAAAAGGAGTAACGACCTTAACGAGGAAGAGGACACAAGCGCTGGAAGAGGTGGAAAAGCTGTTGTTAGTGTGGCTGAATGAGAAACAGCTGGCAGGTGATAGCGTGAGTGAAGCTATCATCTGTGAAAAAGCCAGGAAGCTGCACAGTGATTTACTGCGGACAAACCCCTCTACCAGCGCAGCAAGTGAGGAATTTAAAGCCAGCAGAGGCTGGTTTGAGAAATTCCGCAGGAGAAGTGGCATCCACAATGTAGCAAGACATGGAGAGGCTTCCAGTTCTGACAAGGCTGCTGCAGAAGCCTACAAGGAAGAATTTGAGGACTTCATGAAGGTGGAAGGATACGTCCCTCAGCAAGTGTTCAACTGCGATGAGACGGGGCTCTTCTGGAAGAAGATGCCAAACAGAACCTACATCACGCAGGAGGAAAAGGCACGGCCAGGGCACAAGCCCATGAAGGACAGACTGACGCTTTTGCTGTGTGCGAACGCAAGCGGCGACCTGAAGATTAAGCCGCTACTGGTGTACCATTCCCAGACCCCTCGTGTGTTCAGGGAACACAGTGTGAACAAGGCCAGACTGCCTGTCATGTGGAGGGCCAATGCGAGAGCGTGGGTCACAAGGCAGTTGTTTATGGAATGGCTGCACGAGGTGTTTGCACCCAGCGTTAAAAAATATCTTTCGGACAACCAGCTGCCTGAAAGGTGCCTTCTTCTGATGCACAATGCCCCGGCACACCCTCCAGCCTGTCAGGTTCAGCCGGCATGAGCCGCAAGAGGAAACAGAGACCACGCGGCCGATTGTAGCAGCTTCCGAGCGTGGCTAGTTTCACGCTAGAGAAAAAGGGGAAGTAGGAGATAAATGGCCACCTGCGCCCAGCCGGTGGGAAAACCGCAAAGTGGAAACAATTAATGTTGGCTGATAAGAGGCGCGAGCCAACAATAAGCAAACCGGCGAAGCGGGGAACCGAGAATGGCGCCTACCTTCGATCTTGTCTTCAAAGAACGATCACGGAAGACCCAGCCGTGTCAGAGGGGCGAGCAATCAACGGACAATGGATCTGGGGCTGAACCTGCCAGAGAGACTATTGGGGGGAGGGAATCGATGGGGAGATGAGTGACAACCTGTAACCAGATCGCGGGGCAAAAATCGTGGGAAGGGGGGAGGTATAAAAGAAACAATGTATTGTGCCAAGCCAGTCCTGGCTTTGTTTGTAACCGCTACGTTACGCTCGAGTAAACCTCTTTTGTGAACCACACGTGTCATGGGAGTTTCTCTGGACGAACGGGCAAAAGCTTACACAGCCTTGGTGGGTGCTATGGACGCTGAGTATGACTTTATAAAGGTCAGGTTCCTCCCCCCCAACACAACACCTCTCCTGCAGCCCATGGACCAGCAAGTGATCTGCAACTTTAAGAAGCTCTACACAAAGGTGCTCTTCACCAGGTGTTTCAATGTCACTGAGGAAACATCCTTGACTCTGGCAGAGTTTTGGAAGAAACATTTCCATGTCCTCCACTGCATCGGCCTCATTGACAAAGCCTGGGAAGATGTCACCTGCCGGACCTTAAACTCAGCCTGGAGGAAACTGTGGCCAGAATGTGTCGCTGAACGTGACCGTGAAGGGTCTGATGCAGAGGTAGTGGAGGAGATTGTGTCCATGGGCAAGAGCATGGGTCTGGTTGTCGATGGTGCAGATGTAGAGGAGCTTGTTGAGGACCATGAGGAGGAACTGACCACGGAAGAACTTGCTGAGCTCCAGAGTGAGCAACAGAAAGCGCTTGGTGAGGAGCATTCCACTGAGGAAGAGGAAGACAGGGAGGAGGTGAGCAGTGACGTGATTAAATCCATTATGGAAAAATGGAATGACTGCCAGGACTTCTTTGAGAAACACCACCCCAACATAACTGTAACGAACAGAGCATTGAACATGATGAACGATAACGTGGTCTCTCATTTCCGGAGGGTTATGCAGCACAGGAAAAAACAACTGACTTTAGACAGGTTTTTCCCCAGAACTGAGCCTGCAGCTAAGAGGCAAAGAAGAGAGGAAACCCCTGAAGGAGATCTCCCCGAAGTCCCTTTCGAGGGGGACTCTCCCTCCAAACAATAACTGCCTCCCCACCCCATTCTCCCTCTTCATACTGTGCTTTTTTTCATGTTTTTGTAGTTTAAAAATAAAATGCATATGTTTCAGAACTGTTTGTATTTACACTGAACCTTATGGGGAAATTTGCTCTTTCCTTTGGCCATAGCCCTTGGCCTGGTGATTGCTTTCACTGTGCTTTTGTCGCTATGGAGAAAAGAAAGAGTGTGGAGGAATCAGTGGGGGGGGAAGCTCCCGCTCCCGGCTGTGCGTGCGCGCAACATAAGCCTTCCCCCCATTGCTTTCACTGTGCTTTTGTTGGGCGCGCCAAGGGCTATGCACAAAGGAAAGAGCACGGAATTAAGAGGAATCAGCGCGGGGGTGGGGAAGCTCCCGCTCCGCTGTGCACGCTACATAAGCCTTCCCCCCCATTGCTTTCACTGTGCTTTTGTCACGCACGCCAAGGGCTATGCACAAAGAAAAGAGCGCGGAATTAAGAGGAATCAGCGCGGGGGTGGGGAAGCTCCCGCTCCGCTGTGCGCACTACATAAGTCTTCCCCCCCATTGCTTTCACTGTGCTTTTGTCACGCGCGCCAAGGGCTATGCACAAAGGAAAGAGCGCAGAATTAAGAGGAATCAGCGCGGGGGGTGGGGGGGAAGCTCCCGCTCCCGGCTGTGCGCGCGGGAGCCTTTCTCAGATTTCATTAGCACTTCCTTTTTCTGCGCTAGGGCTGACTAAAGCGCACCTGGGGAATTTCCTAGCTGTGCAACGCTGGCTGACACATTGAACCTTATGGGGACATGTGCTTCAGGATGCGACCAAATTCGGAGGGCGGATTAGCTGTATTTACATTGAACCTTATGGGGAAATTTGCTTCAGGATGCGACCAAATTCAGAGGGTGGAACGGATTAATCGTATTTACACTGAACCCTATGGGAAAACGTGCTTCAGGATGCGACCAATTCGACTTGCGATCAGAGTCATGGAACGGATTAAATTCGTATCTTGAGGTACCACTGTAGTAATCACTACCTTTTAGAAGAGGGTGCTGTGAGATACCTACCAGCACAAATACACCCATCAAAATTTTCCTTGGTGCCCATCATGTTCCATGTCCCATCTGATTTTATTTTTGTTTTAGTTACATAAATTAAAGGAGAAGATAGCACACTGCAGATGAAAGTACCACATTCAGTATTACATTTCTAAAAAAACTTATCAACCTAAGTTGGCCATATAAACTTCCTTAAAAAATGAAGATGTGGGCATTTGCACCCAGTGCTTTGTTTAAACATATGCCCACTTCTACAGGGGGAAAAAAAAAGCTACAGAGGATGGCGGGGGCAACCTTTGCCGTTTACATCCTAGCAAATGATTTTGTTTTGGTGGCTGGTCATATGTTTCATTTTGTGAGTTCCCATTCTCAAGAGCTGCTGGGACTTGGGCAGTGTAAAAAAATAAATAAATAAATTATCCCAGATATGTCTACTTAATCAATCCCACTTAACAGCCAATATAGGTACAGGTGATCAGTCTTAGAAAATTTCCAGCTATTCAAGCTGCATCAACCAGAGGTGATCCCATATATCCAGAAAGGGCTCCAGACATCTCCACAAGGACTGTATCCATAATGTAACCAAGAGTTGAATAAATATAAGAAATTTACTCTTCTATGTGCTTTCAAAGTTACTCAGAGTAAGCTTCCAAAGATTCCAGTATATTCTTACCAGGTGGTAACAGACATAGCATATACAACTTAGAATATTCTACTTGGACAGCTGCTAAAGACTTCGTGTTTTCTTTATTACAAATTTTTATCATAATAGTAAAATCTAATACAAACTAAACTTAAAAAAAGAAGAGAGAATAGAGAGGAGGAAAAGTGCAAGGAAAAAGAAAGAAAAGAAGAAGAAAAAGAAAAGTAAGAATATAATAAAGAGAAAAGAAATATATAAAAAAGTGACTTCCAACCTTCATCACAAGTATAAACAAATTTAGTAACTCTTCACCCTTTCTGAAATTACAAACATTTATTTCTTCATTATAAATTATAAATCATTATAAATTATAAGGATTATAGGCAGATTCACCCAGCGCTTTCAGACTTGTCATTCCTAAGGTCTCTAATAGCTTAGAAATAGTTAATGAGCAATTTCTGAAAGTGATTAGAAAGTGAGGTTTGCAAACTTAGCGTTTTTTAAAAGTCTCCACTGCAGTTGTGAGCAAGATGGCTAATCCATCATCTCCCAGCACTCAAACCCATGGAAAACCGCTGTCCTGCAGTCTCCTTGCAGGGAGCACCCGTCTGGAGCACATGTGGATAATCTCATGTCCTCTCTTTATCCGGAGAGGTTCCAAGGAACTGGTCTACTCACTAGTTCCTTGGACTCTGCCACATTTGTCAGCTCCACTTTTGCGGCGATGTCTTAAGTTCACCATACCTCCCCTGAAAGTCCTAGGTATCATCAGTATGTTGATGAAACCGAAGTACAGCTAGTCCTCATCTGGTCTTTGCCACGGTCATCGGTTCTACGTCTTTAGCTCACCATGCGCTTCCCTGGAAGTTCCTGGACAGCTACCAAAGATTTCAATGATATAGAAGACAGACTGTTTCATAGCTATCATTGCCACACAACTACTTGCTGTGACTTGTATTTGACACAGCTCTATGAGGTTTGTGCCACCAGCATTCAGATTATAATCCATCCACTTCATGAATTCAATTCTACAGTAATTGGGAACTATTCGATCTACCTCACCATTCCAGGGCTTTAACTGGAATTCCAGCTACTTCACTCAGAATGCTCCAGGGAACATCCAGAAATCTCTAGGATCTCTTAAGTGTCCAGAATGGATCATCCCTGTTGAAGAGTATGGTCAATAAAAAGCTAACTAGGAAACACTGTGATCATAATGGGCTCACAAAGAACTCTATTTTCTACAAGACCTATTATTTCTTGCTTGATTTAAAACACTAGACCAAGAGTAAATCCTGCATTTTGCATATTTATCTCATGGTTGCCAAAAACAGTATTAAAATTTTCCAGGACCACTGACAGCTTTTTCTGATACCACATTTGGGATACCTTAGACAGCTCCTGCAGGGAAACTGACAGACCAAAAGAACTCTTTCTTTCAGGACCAATACTAGATACAAATATTTAGTCCTAGTAACTGAATAAGCTTGTGTCTTAATAAAGGAGATAAATCCCATATATCTGACAGCAACATCACTACAACACTTCAGTCTACAGTAGTGCTACCTTCCATTTGAAAGTGGCCAGAAGTGGGGATAAATTTAACATCTCAGTTTGTCTATTCTATCTATCTATCTATCTATCTATCTGATTTATATGTATATATTTATACATCTTTCAAGTCAAACTGAATTTTCTCAAGGCAGCTTGCTCTAAAACTCAAATAGTAAAATCACTGCCCTTTAAAAGCCTGGCAAGAGAGATGTGTCCTTACAAATTCTCTAAATGCAGAACAAGTTGGAGTCAAATGTTATTTGATTAACAAGCTTCTTGAAGGTGTGGGGGGGGGGGGATCTTCAGAACCACCCCTCCTCAAAATCTTAATATTCAGACAGGTTCATAACAAAAAAAGGTGATTGCTTGTAAAGCAACTTACAACCATACTTCAATACATGCAATGTAGTTAGTCCTGGATGGCTTCTTGCCCTCCTTCTCTTTTGCACCAACTGTAGCTTCTGGACAGAATTCAACTATAGTCTCACAAAGAGTGCAAAAACAAATCAAACTGTGCCTTTCATTCACAAATAAATGTGAATCAATTTTTAGACTGTATGATTTTCTTGAAAATTCCATCATACCTAACAAACTTGAACTTTCTTTATATGGCAAAATCATATTAAGTGAATGTGCCCTTTAAAGCAGAGACATTTTGAGTAGCTCACTTTCCTCCCAACATAATAGCCATCAAGAATAAGCAAGCATTTCAGCAAATACTGAATCTTTAACAAGCATGAACACACTTCGGGTAACATAAAAGGCATCGTCTAATTTACACATCTTAGTAAGTAATATTTTATGCAACCATACTTTTTTTTTAGATTTATCTCGCCTTTTATTATTTTTATAAATAACTCAAGGCGGCAAACATACCTAACACTCCTTCTTCCTCCTATTTCCCCAACAACAACAACCCTGTGAGGTGAATTGGGCTGAGAGTGAATGACTGGCTTTCATGCCTGTTTTCACACTTTACTGAATAAACCACAAATAACTGGTTTCGAACCAGCTAAGTCACAGGTAATGGTGTTCTAGATGAAGCACACTGGTTTCAGGACCAAACCATCCCCTAGTTCAGAGGATTAACTTTAGAAACCAACAAACTGCCCTTGGAATGACTCAGTCCAGTGGGAAACAACATTCCAGAGTTCTCCAGACATTTTGTTCCTGGACCAATGAGTGGCGAACATTACTACTTTTAACCTTTCTGTTTGGAGAACTGTTACAGGGCAAAATATGTATAGTGGTGCTTTAAAAGTTTGTGAACCCTTTTGAATGTTCAATATTTCTGCATAAATATGACCTAAAATGCGGTATGTTCTCCACACAAGTCCTAAAACTAAAGAGAACCCAATTAAACAAATGAGTCAAAAATATTATACTTGCTCATTGATTTATTGAGGAAAATTATTCAAAGCTACATATTTGTGTGTGGCAAAAGTATTTGAACTTCTAAGATCATTGGTTCATTTGAAGGGAAATTAGAGTCAAGTGTTTCAGTCAATGGGATGATAATCAGGTGTGAGTGTGGGAGGTCCTGCCTTATTTAAAGAACTGAATTCTGGGTATTCACTATCAAAGTCTGATCTTCATAATACAGGTATGTAGAAGTGTGTTATGGCTTGAACAAAGGAGATTTCTGAGGACCTCCAAAAAACAGATGTTGATGCTCACCAGGCTGGAAAAGGTTACAAAACTATTTCCAAAATGTTTGGATTCTACGAGTCCACTCTCAGATAGATTATGTACAAATAGAGGCAATTCAACCCCACTGTTACCCTCCCCAGGTGTGGCTGACCAAGCAAAATCATACCAGGAGCAAGGCATGTAATATTCTGGGAGGTCTCAAACAATTCCAGGGTAATATCTAAGGAACTAAAGGCCTCTCTTGCATTGGTGAATGTCAGTGTTCATGAGACCACCATCAGGAGCACACTGAATAACAATGGTGTGCATGGCAGGGTAGCAAGGAGAAAGTTACTACTCTCCAAAACATTGCTGCCAGTCTACAGTTTGCAAAAGACCATGTGGTTAAGCCAGAAGGCTATTGGAAGAATGTCCTGTGGATGGATGAGACCAAAACAGAACTTTTTGACTTGAATGAAAAGCATTAACCTTACCCCATCTGTGAAACATGGTGGTGGCAGTATCATGGTTTGGGCCTGCTTTGTTGTTTCTGGACCAGGATGGCTTTCCATCATTGATGGAACTATAAATTCTGAACTGTACCAGCAAATTCTATAAGAAAATGTCAGGGTATCTGTCCATGAACTGAAGTTCACAAGAAAGTGGGTCATGCGGCAAGACAGCGACCCAAAACATACAAGCTGTACAACCAAAGAATGGTTAAAGCAGAAGAGAGTTAATGTTTTGGAATGGCCAAGTCAAAGTCCTGACTTTAATCCTATAGAAATGTTGTGGAAGGACCTAAAATGGGCAGTACATGCGAGGAAGCCTATCAACATCCCTGAATTGAAGCTGTTTTGTAAGGAGGAATGGGCTAAAATTCCTCCAAACCAATGTGCAGGCTGATTAAGAGTTATCAGAAATGTTTAATTGCAGTTATTGCTGCCCAAGGGGGGCACACCAGTTACTGAAAGCAAAGGTTCATACTTTTGCCATACACAAATATGTAGCTTTGGATCATTTTCTTCAATAAATCAATAAAAAGTATAATGTTTTTGACTCATTTGTTTAAATGGGTTCTCTTTATCTAGTTTTAGAACTTATGTGGAAAACATCACATTTTATCATATTCATAAAAAAATACTGAAAATTCAAAGGGGTTCACAAACTTTTAAGTACCACAGTACCTTATGATAAAGGCACCCATTTCATTCCTTAACCCTCCAAAAAATCTAGAACCAGTTTCTCCCAATGAGTTAAGAGGCTAATGATTCCAGTACAAAAAGCATGTACACAGGCCAGTGCAATAAAAATCACTAAGATCAGGACAAGCTAAAGCTCCCCACAAAAAACCCTATGCATCGGATTACTTTGGTAAGAAAAAGCATGCCAGACATATAAATGAGAAATTGAAATGTTTAATTACTGAAAGCTTCAAAGGAATAAAATATAATGAATAACAAAACTACAGCAAAACATAGGGCTAAAGCAACTGATGCAAGCCTTGAACCTGATGCCTAATCCATCACACCCAAAGAAATATCATGGAGCTGAAACTATGAGCTATGCAAGCTTTGTTCTAGAACTATTTCTAGGAATCACCACACCCACAAGGACATCATTGACCAGGATCACTAGACCTTAACTTCAAGTCCAAGAAATGCAAAGCTTTAACATTCAGAATTGTATCAGCATATAACAAATTCAGTGACTAATTAAGGATAATTATCAGTAGTTAATAGATAAAAACCCCAAGTGTCAAAAGTGGAGACTGAATAACCATGGGATACAGTGCCATCTAGTTTCCTTCCAAAGCAGTTCAGACAGCCTTTCAGGTGCCTTCTCCTCCACTGTCTTCTTTGGGAATAGCAATATCCCAACCAAAGATCCACTACAACTGCCTACTAACAGAAGTATTCTGGCCTTCAACAAAAGAAAGACTGCTTAGCAAAAGCTACCGTTCTTCCTTCATATTCCTTTCCATCTTGATTAGTATCCCAAAGCGGAGCATCAAAGCACAAGGAGCATTATTTTTAGGAAATCTGTGGCAAAGGAAGCTGAAATAGAGACAAGTTAAGGAAGAAAGCCCAGCTGTCCCTGCAGACTTGGGTAAATGCATGTGAACTGAATAAACAGAGGGAATGAGCCCAAACAACAGCAAAATGCGGCTCAGGAAGGGAACGGTGGAATTATACTAGGGAAGGTAGGATGAGCTGGAAGATCACTGAAGCATCTGCGATACCGCTACGCCCAACCGAGGGTGGGGGCGGGGGCTCCAACGACTACATCAAAGGGAGACTACTGAGCGCCTTTGCATCAGACCCACCGGCCACCAAAATCGCAGTACTGTATTTCCATTTAACTCGTTCGGTCAAGACATTTCACCTTAAGTATTCGTTCTCTGCACCGGGTGAGCCCCACCCCCCTCACTTTCAAGCGCGCATTTTATCCACATTTTCTTCCACGGCCCCGAACACAGTCCATAGAGCCAACATCTCAGATGCTTCCCGCTCTCGCTCCCGCCAAGGCTGCTCCTGCCCTTTATCTTCCCTCCTTCTCCAAAGAGTAGGTACCTCATACTGGATGTATTGCTTCCGCCACTCCGGAGTGATGTGTGCGGAAAGGTGCTCAGCGAACTTCATGCTGCTGCTGCTGCTGCTGCTGCTGCTGCCGCCACCCCCTTAGGCTTCTCAGCCTTGCCTGCCGAAGGCACTGCCTCGCTCTTCAGCTTCGCTCGGGCGCCCCAGAGCCTGCTCAACAGAAGCAGGAGCCGGCTGAGGTGCCGCTTGTCGGCGCTTGAGCTGCGGGCGACGGGCGCGGACGCCTGCGACCTCCGCCGCACATGAGCCCCGTCACTGAATCCCTCTCACACAACAACGCAGGCCTAGCGCGCTTTCCCGCTTCCCCCTTAGGAATGCCCTTGCGCCGCGGCTGCCACCGTCGCCCGCTGCGGCCCCGCAGCTTCCTCTGACGCTCCTGAAGCAGCGGCAACCTCCGCCGCCATCTTTCCTCTCCTCGGTTGGCCTAGGCCCGCCTTTCCACACTGAGAGACCTGACGTCATCGCCACAGGAACCGCCTCCCTCCCCAAGAGCAGACGTAAGGCGAAAACAAAGGGGGGGAAACGAACGCTGCTATCGGCCACGCCCACTTCCCCTCCTCACCGCCTTTCTTCCCATCCTACATAAACGGAGCAAGAGGGGTATAAGAAGCTGGAAGAGGGAGGAGCGATCATTGCGGCCCGCCCACGGCACGCCCTGAGCTCCTCGAACAAAACGGGATTTTAAGGAGGGGACGACCCCTTTTCTGCCGTGCAGCCGCGAGTTGGGGGCGCTCGGAAATGTTCTCCGCGGCGCCCTTGGCTAACGTTGGCGCAAGAGGGCTTGGAATGTTAGGTTTCCCTCGCTTTATCCTAGGGTTACGTTCCCCGAAAACCTCGCTTGAAGCGAGGGAAAGCTGCATTTTGTAAAATAATGTTATTAAAATACCGGTCCAGAGAGTGACTTTTATACGTATAATTATCACACAGGATCTTTCATTCTACTCCTTCCCGATGAAATTATATATATAAAATTACATATATATGTATGACACTATATAATAAGTATAATATTCACCTTTTATCTCCTACATAAACATTGATTATGTCCCATCAAGTTGTTTTGACCACATAGATTAGAGAACGTAAAGATTGATTGGTTGATTAAATACCATCAAGTTTTTCCATGATGATCTGTCTCTAACCTGTTCTTTCAAATCTCCCAGCGGTGCACTCATCACCACCATAACTCAGTCCATCCACCTCGCTGCTGGCCATCATCTCTTTCCTTCCACCTTTCCCAGCATTAGAGCCTTCTCCAGAGAGCTGGGTCTTCGCATAATGTGTCCAAAGTAGGATAATTTGAACCTGGTCATTTGTGCCTCGAGTGAAAACTCTGGGTTAAGAGAACATAAAGAACAAGTTTATATTTCCATGTGGATGCTCACAGTGTGTCAAGCCGCTATACTTGGCATAAATAACCCATTTGAAAGTTCCTAGACAGTAGGAGTTCAATGGCGTTTGGTCCTAAGACCAGAAATCTTAAAATATTCTACATACCAACATATCCTGACAGAACCTTCAGGACAAATAATGCATAAGAACTTAATTATTAGGGAATAAAACAATATGAATTCGGTGAATCAGATCATCCTGATGTGGTATCTACATTGCAAATGTATAAATAATAACAGAGCACGTGGTGCAGTTTAACTGAGTACCCAGTCATAATTTAACATCATCAGTGGATAAACCTATATAGGAACTCCACAGGTCAGTTGGATATTTTGTATAGGGAGAGAAAGAGAGAGACAGATTGATTGATTCATGGATGTTGTGCCCATTTCCAACTCACAAAAGAATACTCTGATATAGAAATCCATGACAATACTTTGCAAAAAATAGTGTGGCCTCACAATGCACACTAATTTTTTGTGCCTAGAACCCAACAGGTGTCTTACCTTAGGATTCCTGGTGCTCACACACACACACAAACCTAACCTCCAGTCCATTAGGACAAACAAGTAAGCATGAAAAGGAAGTTACAGTACATGCTGCAGCTAATAGTGCTGCAAGTTCTGGATTTGTTTCAATTTTCTTAAGTTAACTTAAATCCTGCCCAGGAACTGGAGAGAAAGGGATGTACCCACAGCAGCTTAAAGTGGGCAAAGTAACTGGGCAGATCAACCACTGATGTATCATCAATGAAGCATTCTAGTCCACGTTCACAGCAATAACTGTTTCAGGAGAAGAGGGAAAACACTTTAAAGCTGGAACAACTAAAGATGACTTAAAGGCTGGGGGATGAGACAAAATGAAAGCAATGTCATATAAAAACAATTAGCAGGGCATGTTTGGGCTGTGATTAGGAGGGTGTAAGGATGAACCCCAGGAGAACAACCTTGCTCATCCTTGCGCAAATAACCACAGCTTGCTGGATCAGAACAAGTAGTGCATTAGTCCAGCACTGAGATCCCAATAACCTCTCAACTGCTAATACAAGCACAACATGAGGACAGTATAACTTTCCTGCTAATTTCCCTCAGCTACTGCCACTGAGAGGCACAGAGCTTCTAGTACAGGAGGTAATACTATAAATAGCTATTATGACTAATAGCCATCAACAGCCATAGTGTCCATGATTTAACCTAAACCAGGTTGATGGCCTGCTTTGAATACTATAGTGTTATGCTTTTATAGTTAGCTCTTACAGGCACTGAAAAGGGAAAACATCCTTTAAGTCAAGCTGGTCAGTGACTGTTCAGTGATGTTTTCTTGGCAACAATATGAAGAGATTTGCTGTTACCTTCTTCTGGAAAGTTTTTCTGACTTCTCGGTCAAGCCTACAAATCCTGGATTTTCCTGGTGGTCTCCCACCCAAGGACTAATCATATCTGATCCTGCTTAGCTTTTTCCAAGATCAGCCATGTCTAACTAGGTGTTTATAACTAGGTGAGCTGATGACTATAAGCACTTAGTATTGTCCTAATTTGTGCAAGAAAATCTAAATAATTCATTCTGTATTTATGTGAAGCACTGGGGGGAAGTGTTACACTGCAGCCTTTCTCAGTTTCATTCCCTCTTGACATATTGGACTTCAGCTCCTAGAATTTCCAACCAACATAGCTGTTAACATTCTCAGGAGTCGGGGGGGGGGGGGAGCTGAGGAAGGGGATTTACTGGTTATACAGAGCACAATATATGATAAACACCTTATGACGGCTCTCATTGCACAAGAGACATTCTGAGTGGATTAACATTTTTATAATCCTTTTGAAACAGCCTGAATGTAAAAGAACTCTTAAGTAGCATAAAAAGATCAACTACACCATCTAAAGTATTTCTTAACTTGCTATATTGAAGCCATTCATTTATCTATAAGAGCAGTTTTTCACATTGGCAAAGCAATCAAAATCTTCCCTAGCAGGGAAAGAAGAGAGTGGAGGTAGTTTAGGGCACAATCTTATACTCTAAGGTATTCTAGCTAGATTATGTAGACGAAAATGTGTTAGCCCACTTATCTTGAAATATACCTCCACTGCTGGAGATATGCTGATATACGTACTGTGGATATGGTGGTGCATTTCTAAAATGGTTTATTTGCATGGCTGCAAAAATTCCATTGGTTGAGGACTGAAATCAGGGCAGGAAAAGCAGAGGAGCAGCCATAGAGTGAATCCTACACATATCAAATTCTGATACTATCCAATTGTCAGGCTTCACACCAGAACTCAGCAGTAAATTAACTTCCCAACAATTAACCCTTTGTTCAGTGCTAAACTTGATTTGGCAAACGACTGATAAGACTCAGCTAAATTAGACTCTATACCACATAGAGCACACAAGAATGAACCCTTGGCACAAGTTGATTGCCACCGTAGAGCAAAAAATTAGTTTTTATCTTTTCTGATTTAACGTGTACTTACAATTACAATATGTTTACATAACAGTTCTTTCTAGCCCAGGAACCACTGGTTCCCACCTCACCAGCTTCAGCCCTTATATCAATGTTGGTGCACTGTTGCACCAACTTCAGAAGTGATTCTTAGGAAAAAACCAATCATTTCCATCCTTTTCTGCTTCTCTGCTTTCATCCTTCTCTGCTTTATTACACTGGCTATGTTTGTACAACACTCTAATTCATGGCTATCTGAATTATGAATAATTAAGTTCACTTGATTGCATGACTCCGCCCAATTAATTGAATCAAAACCTACCGTAACTATACTAGCTAAGTTCCCACAAAACACTAAACCACAAACTAGTCAGCCATATTTTACCTTAGCATGTGCTAACCCAGCTATTACCAGAATGAACTATAAGATTTAGATTAATTCAGACAAATTGCATCAATCACAGCATGCCACCACCAACAGATAAACCTGTGATATATGGGAAATTAATCCATGCAAGAAAATGCAAGGAGGCAAGTAAATGTCCTGAATCAAATCTTCAAACCCTTTGGCATCTAAGTCAGAACAGTTGCAAGTGATTTTTATCTTTGCAAATAAGTCACTGCTGCCAAAGTTTCTAGTAGCTGCCTTGGGGACATGGATTAATAAGAACTCTAAATGCTCAGGACAGCATTGCTGCATGATATTATGTAAATGTATTGGCAGCATTGAACTTCACTATGTTTTCCAACTGTATTAAGCCATACTGTGGTTTATCTGGCTTAGTGTATTATATGAATACCATTACCATGTTTGAACCGATTAAGGCTTAACACGATGAATAAACTATATTAAAGTTTCTCAATACCACTACCATCCCCACCACAGAAAAAGAGCTGTGATAAATATACAGTACTTCCAATTATCGTTGCAGACAGTAAAGAAGCTGAAATTAAAACCAGACAAAACTAGGTGTTGTCAGTCAATAAGAAACCAGTTCTGGGACTGATGTTCAGAATATGCTGGATGCAGTTACAATCCCACTAAAAGAGGGGGACAGCAGTTCAGGAGTGCTGCTTGACTCTCAGCTGACACCAGATTCACAGATGATGGCAGTGGCAAATCTTGCACAGAATTCATTACTCCAGACTTAATATCAGTTTGTTTCATATTTGCAATTGTTTGAGAACTTTTTAAAATGCTCTTTTTAAAATATTTCTCCTAAAAGCCAGTGTAGCACAATTGCCATGAAGTTGGTTTAGGACTAGGGAAACAGAGGTTCAAGTCCACACTCAGTAATGGAACTTTGTTATGTGACTTTGGGCCAGTTATTCACCCTGTTACCTGGGGAGATCCCCGTGCAGGATGGTTTGAGCTCCTGCAGAAAAGGTAGTATAGATAATTGGAAGTACTGTATATTTAATTCATCATCATCATTATTCTCATCATTCTATCAAAAAATGGAATCAGGTGAGGCATGGCACTGAGACTTTGTAACACCTCATGCTTCCTCAGTTGAAAGTATAATATTACAGACTTGCTAGAAGCAGGATCAACCTGTATGAGCAATATTTTCCACTGATTTCAGTTTTTCTCTCTACCCAGTAGAGTTCTTATATCTAGTGAAAAAAATCCATCAATATATGAGTTGTGCTTATAGTAGCTTCTGGGAAGTCTTGGAATTAGAATGTAGCAGGCTGGAGAAGGCTTGGCAGTAGAATTATTATTCTCATGGTTTCATGTTTTGGAGCAGTGTGTGTTCAGTCAACTCTAAGAGACTTAATAACAGTTCTTTTCTAAGATAATTCAAGGACAGGCTCATTCAGCTGGTCAGGCATTCAGCTCGGAGTCAAAATGTAGACATATAGTAGGGATTTTCCCCTCTAAGCTTCTTCTCTGGGTTTCATTGATTCACTATGGAATTATACGCCTTGTGGAATTGTATGCAACTCTTTGCACTTTCTTAATTTTAGAAGGCAGGTTTCATTCTAATCATTATCATTTTTAACCATAAAAATTGTATAAGAAAGTTACTTATAAATTATACATCATAAGCACACAGTTGAACATAACTGAGCAATCTGTACCCTGTTGTAATAAAGGAAGGAAATTCTATTTTACTCTGCCACGTTTTTCTTGTGTTGGGGTTTCCTTTCTCAGTTTGGGTTATGTTCCTAATGGGAGGCCAGGGTGAAACTAGAACTGTCTGTTGCATTCCCTCTTTACTGAGGGAGCATGATATTTATTCTTTCTATGTTCATCCCAATTTCTTGTTCATACTGTAGACAGGAAGTGTAATTGTAAAGCTGTTTTTAACCAGGTCTGCTCAACTGTATTTCTTGATAATGGTATAGCATATTTATTTATTCAATTTGTGTAGTCACTCATTTCAAACAAGTGACTCTGGGAAGAATGCTTGCCAAGCTACTTCCATGTCAAATATCGCCTCAAGTACAATTTTGACTAAGGTGTGCTGGTTTTCATGATATATTAAAGCCTAGCATAGTAGGCTTAAATCATGAGGTAAGATCAGCATCTTAGCTACGATTTGTGCCCATATTTAGTAAATTATCTGAATAAGGGCAGGACATCCCCTTTAGGGGGACGCGGTGGCGCAGCGGCTTAATGACGCTGAAAGTTGCCGGCCAGAAATGGCTGACGCTTCGGCGGTTCGAGTCCAGCCTTCGCGTTAACAGGGTGAGCTCCTGTTTCCTCCCCAGCTCCTGTCAACCCAACAGGTCGAAAACTCACGTGAGTAGATAAATGGGTACTCTCACTCCAGTGGGAGGAAAAATGCTGGCGGCGCCTTGCAAAAGGAGCCGGGAGCAGTTGCCGGTAAGTGTGAAACCGTGCTCGCCCGAAAAGGGCGCGAAGCAACGGAAATCCCACCTCCTGCACTCGCCAGCTGGGCTCTGCTCTAGGAAGGAGGCTCTGGAAAACCACTTCCGAAAAAACAATTGCCTTGAAAACTGCAAGGATTCGTCCAGGCAGTCACTGCAGAGTCAGTAATGACTGAGTGCAGACAAAAAAAAAAATCCCCTTTAGGGGTGTCCAAAGAGCAAAGACAATTTGGAATTGGGAGGCTTGGGGTCTGCAGGGGCACAGGGAGCCCTGCCTTGGTTCCCCTTGCCACACCTTCAACAAACCTGATTGCTGGTGGCTCTGGTAGAAGCCCTAGTGGAGAAGCAGTGCAGAAGGAAAGAGAGAGAAGGAGCTACAACTGGTACTGCTGCCACTACCCTATCCTCTCCTCCACTGCTGCTCCTGATTCAGCTGTTTCCTCAACAGCACCACCACCCATCTCCTCTTCCTCCTTTCTTCAGTTGGATCACCTAGAAATGGAGTAAGGAAAGGCTGGACCATTCACTGAAATTCGGGTCCTTAGAGGTCCTTGGCAGCTACCCCTGTGCTTGCTAATAACTATTTCCTTCCTCCTTCCTGCTTGTAATGGCACATGGGAATGACCTTGGGAGACAGGAGGAAGAGCTGCAGACTAGACAATGGTCAGATAAGAGGCAGCTAAGCCCACAGGAGGAATGGGGGCATGGGAAACATCTCAGAAGGGACCCTCCCTAGTTTCTTTGACTGTAAAGACAATGGGGGGAGATGTAGTTTCAGACTTGCAAGATTCTGTGAATGTAACCTTACAATAAAGTTAGAGCTAGTACTTCTGGGTGTGCTTCTTGTCTGAACTACCTTGCAAGGCTGACACCGTTTGATAAGGGTTGAGAAGAGAAAGGCTTTCAGGTGAGTGAACTGAGGGGATTCTTCTGGGGGTGCAGGTGTGAGTACACACCTACATGGCTGTATTCTGCACAGGAGGAGGAGACTGAGGGCACCTGAATTCTCTCATCATTAGGCGGGGGGACTCTTCTGAGGATTTGTCTTGGAGCTCAGAGAACTGCTCTTTCTTCAGGCTTCTCAAGGAGAAAAATAGGGCCACTCAATCCACAGTATCTGAGCTGCTTCTTGTTCTTTTTTTTGACTCCTCACAGGGTTTTAGAGGATGGTGCTAAATAAGGATCTTAAAAAGCTGAGGGATATCACACATTCCTCCACACCATTCACACTGATTCAGACCCTAATAGGACCACCAGTTTTTATTTCTTGTATTACAATGCTTTTAAAAGTTCAGAAAATGTCAGCTGGTTAGCCATCTCAAAGGTGACTGGAATATTGGCCATTTCATTCTATTCCAGAATAAAATGCTAGAACCCTGGACTCTATTGCTTCACTGTTTAGGAGAGGGAGGTTGTTATGCTACAGAATGTTTGCTCCCTTGTATTAATCAAAGTTCACATGCCAAAGAGAAAGAGAGCTAAGGCAAAAGTTGATTGTCAGTTCCTTCCTACCACCACTTCCATCTGAACTAGAACAGCTCAGAATTCTACCGTGTTTTGCATCATATGTACCTAGTTTATCTCCTGACAAATTAGCTTGTCTATAGAGAAATAGGATGGACAAGAGGAAGCATGAGGAAGAACGGATTTGGGAAGATAAGAAACAAGTGAGTGGAGTCCAGTGTGAAACGACACAACATCAGTAGTTTATCAGCATTTGGAATGTAGTGGATCTAATGAAGAGAAAGATACTATTCATATTCTCTCTTAAAAATTCTTGAAACTGCTGGTTGATAAACTTGAGACTGAACATTGCAATGCAGATATCAGAGATTACTGAATTATTAAAGCTACTGCTATTAGAAAATATTGGCTGTGTATGCAGGACGTGCTTACCCATATATAAATTAACTACGGTTTAATAGCCCAATGTTCTGATTTTATGTGAACGTTGAAGCATAAATAACCACACAGGCTGTATTCACATAACATGCTAGGGTAAAATAGGGTTGGCTAGTTTGTGATTCAATGTGCCTTGTGAACACAACTGCTATCAAGTATTCTATTTTTGTTCCCACTGATCCCAAGGACAAAAGTATTAGCTAGAGGCATAGGAACAAGATTTACCTACGCAAAACTTCTTCATAAGTATTCAAAAAAATGCTGCTTTTACTTTCTTTCCTTATAATCTGTGAGCACACAATTTCCTTCTTCTGAGGCTGATCCAACAACCATAGCAGATTACCTTGTGCTCAATTACAGCATGATATTATCTTTATATTAGGTTTGTAGAATTATTTTAATAAGTGATGATCAGTGATCTTCAACAGAAGCTTTAGTATCAGCAGTTGAAGAAATACTGACCTTAGACAAAACTAAAATCTTATCGCTACTTGATACACATTTCCTGAACAAGTTGTACTTTAATATATTACTTTTTGTAAACAGATATGTGGGTCACAAAAATCAACAGCATCATCTCCTGAAGTTTCATGGGTCAAACTGGTTTGTTTGAAAATAAAATTATTGTACGCTGATACTGCACCAATGTATCAGGTTTTTCCTAGAACCAACATTAAGGGCATAGAAATAATGAACTAAAATCTTATTCTATACCATCTCTCCTGTTCTTAGTATTCAATTATTTGTCTTTCATGCATACTGATATACATAAGCACTATAGATCCTGGCAAAGTTATGGCATTTTTAAGGGCTATATTCTCACAATACATTTGGCTATAAGTTCAGTTAGCAAGTTTATAAATGATGCCATTTTTACCACCAGTGAACCTGCCCTCTGCCATTTTTTTTGCTTTTTTATTAATGCAAATAGTACCTCACCAAACTATTAAGAGTGGTTGATAGAATAACAGAAGTAATAAAATCTACAGAGTAATTATTATTCTAAAGGTGATTATTACTCTAAAGAGTAATTACAGAACTAAAAGACTGGTGGTTATGCAGGACATGCTTACCCATATATAAATTAACTATGGTTTAATCAGCCCAGTGTTCTGATTTTATGTGAACACTGAAGCATAAATAACCACACAGGCTGTATTCACATAACATGCTAGGGTAAAATGTGGTTTGTAGTTTGTGATTCAATGTGCCATGTTAAAGCCATATAGTCATGTTAAAGCCATATTAATGGCTTTATTAAGCCATATTAAGCCAATGTGTCATGTTAAAGCCATATTAAAAACACAAATGTATTAGTGTATATATAAATAACTTGATAAACTTAAAAATTATTTCAACCATCTGTATTCATGATTTCAGTCCTGGAGGACATTTTTAGAGACAATATATTAAGAACAACTTTCTTGATATAATAAAAATTGGGAGCAGATTTGGATAAAATGGCCCTTAATGAGGGAAACTCTATGACTACTTCCTCTTGTATTAATTTGGTTGTGCTGTTTCTCAGTACCATACAGGTTTTATTGTTGTTTCATTCAAGGGTTCAGTCTTGGCCTATCAAGCAGGCATGAGGCCCTTAGTTGCATGGGATCCCAAGCCTGTAACAAGAGCTTCTGAATGTCCTGGACCACCCATCTCAGAATTTAAATTGCTTAGGGATGTTCACTTTCCCACTTTACAGCTCCCTCAATTGGGAGACTAATTATAAACCCTATATGGGTTTGGTTGGTGGGGAAGTTATGTGGTTTCAAGGAAATGTACAGTTCACACTGAGCAAGGAAGACAATAATTTTGCTTGGATTCCCATATTTGTTAGGTAAGGAGAAGATTGTGGCTACCAGCAGCTGCTCCAGTAACTGGGACTGGTATGGTAACCACCAGTAGATTCTATCATAGCTGCTGGGCTAACTGGTTCATTGTCTGCATTAACTGGTCCCTCTGGGTCACTACTTGGCTCTAATACTGGAGTAAGCACTGGCAAATTGGTTGATGGTTAACAGAACCACCAGAGAATTTGTCGCCATTGTGTTAACCCTTGATCTCTACATCATGGATCTCCTCCTGTAGCAAAGGGAATAAGAGTAGAGCAATCAAGCTGTCAAACTTCAAACATAGCCTCAGTGGTAAATTACTGATCTCCTGACACTTCATTCTTAACTCAACTTCTCAGCTTGACTTATATTTAAAATTTAAAAAAAAAAAAGATATATGAGTAGGAAAAAAACAAAAATAACAATAAAATATAACAATTATATTTTATATATTATACAATAGTATAGTTGGATTTTTAAACAAAAAAAAATTAAATTTTGACCACACAGAATCATATTGTCCAGCTTTTTTCATTGCACTGATAAAGAGGGAATTCAAAGGATTGAGAGTGCAGATATTTAATCAAGCCAACCTTTGGTATCAAGTCTCTTTCCAAGAACATTTAACAATCTTTTTGCAACAATCCAGACTCAGCAGGTCCAAAGTTATAGATAGAAAGATTCCAAAATTTTGAAGCATAATTTAGCAACATATTAACTTCTTTAAGTCTTAAATCTCTTCCAGAAACCTGATTCACAATATTAAGAACATTCAACCAATGGAACAACTAGAGGGCATGACCAGATCATATGTATTAACATACAAACTGACTGGTCTTCAATATAGAAATATAGAAAATATAGAAAAGTAGATAACCAATCCTTTTTAAATATCTACTAAGGAATCCAAAAAATATTTTTTTTTATGAATCAATCTCACCTGAAGATCATAAGAAACATATTTAACATTTTTTATATCTGAGACCATTGACCTGTTAGAACGGGAAACTCCATTTCTGTATTCCAAATTTCTTGTAAGTTATCAATATTTTGTAATATTTTTCATTGTTGATAAAACTTAATTATTGATTTCGCTTCTAATCTCTGCTGCCTCATATACACATTTTATCTAATATATTCAAAATCATAGCAATTTCTGAGGCCACGATCTGTTCCACACTGAGAATGTAACAGATGTTTTAACTGAATATATAGCCATTCGCAGAAGTTTTAAAGGTATCACTAGCAATAAGCTGGTCTGGAGTATTAACCCATTTTCAGCCCAGGTTTTCCAGAAAAAAAAGCCTTTACTGGCCTATTTTAATTAAGGGTCAATCTCTCATGAGGACAAAAGTCAAACTTTAATTTCTTTCCCAATAGCATCCAAATATGTCTAGCTGCCTTTAAGGCTGGTAATACAAAAAGTTCCAGCTATAATTAGAACACAGTACTTGCTAAGATTCCTGAGGTTTCAAATAATAACTGTCCAGTTCTGCCCATAGTGGTACCCATTCTATCTCATTTTCATTCCATCTTCCAGACCACCAAAAGTTAATATGTAAGCCCACTGGTGCAAAGGAAAGTCTAGAAAAATCAAAGTTCCCATGTTCCTATTGGAGTCACAGCTTGGAAAGAGAGAACCCTGAGAATCATTAACCCATTAATCTGTTCAAAACATTAGCATAGACATCCCTCTTAGAATAAATACCAATTGTGGAATTACACTCCTTTTCACAGCATTTATTCTACCCTATAAAGTCACATATGTTTTCAGCCATCTATTAATATAATTACTGATCTGTGTTACACAATTTAACATGTTTACTTCTAAAAACGCATTTAAAACAATATAATCACCCCCAGCTACTTAAGAGAATCCAAACAATAAGCAAAACATCATTTGCCGTTTTTACATATTTCTATAGAAACCGTATTACTAACTGGCAAAATCTTAGATTTGCTCCAATTTGTACTATGTCCAGAATGCCATATTGCTGTGCAACCTCCATGGAATTAGGTAAGCCTGTGGTCATTTTGAAGGGCCATAAAGACCTGGCTGTTCTCCCAGGGTGGCTGGAGCCCCCTCCACTCAATGTTGCATGTTGGTAGAATGTTCTGGGCTGCCTGCTGGGTTTACCATCTTGCTCTTCTGTCTTTTGCTTCTGTTCTAATTTGGTTTTGTTGTTTCCTATTATATTGTTCTTATATTCTCTGGTGTATCGTGAGCCATCCAGAGATGTTTGGAGTTGGGTGGCATCCAATTGAATCAATCAATAGCATTGATAATCATTAATAGGATTAAATCTATAAAGTTAAAATATAAGATTGATATAATCCAGAATATAATTTGCATACAATAACGTCTTATGTTCAGTTGTAGCCCTCTGTATGCATTGAATGACACCAGATTGTTTAAAAAGAGAAGCCAAAGATTCCAAAACCAGATTTAACGTCCCTGATGGGTTCCACAATATGTCTTAGAGGATAAAAATGTAAACTTATTTGTAATAACTAAACAAAAAGAACTATATAAGAAATAATCCAGGAAATGAAAGAAATCCACATTTTTCCTAACACATTCTAAAAATCTAATTTATACCATATAAAACCCTTTTTCCATATCCAATGGGAAATTGCCAATATAGCAGTTTCAGGATTCTCAGACTGAATTGTTAAAAAGTCTGCAAGTAAACCAATATTATTAGAGGCTTTGTGTCCTTTTATGGAATCAGATTGTACTGGATGGGTCATAACATCTTCTGCAGCCCATGAGCTGCAATGCAATCAACATTTTGCCCCACAACAGTAGATTGGCTGCTGCAGTGCAAAGTCAAGGACTTTTACTTATCTCAAGGGTTTAAATTCCAGACCTTTTCCTCCCACCCTTCTGAATTAACAGATAGATGGTCCAGCACTTGATGGCCTTAAAGTTAGCATGTTTATGGAACAGTCAGCATTAGCCTATCAGGCTCAATGCTTATAGGAGTTCTGATTTTTCCTCTAATGGAAGAGACATAGGAGCACATACCATACAGGTCTTTATTTCTAAATATGTAAAATAGAATAACCCTGGCAAATAGAAGGGGTAGAAATGGAAGCAGTAACAGACTTCATTTATTTGGGCTCCAAGATCACTGCAGACGGAGACTGCAGCCATGAAATTAAAAGAAGCTTGCTCCTTGGGAGGAAAGCTATGGCAAACCTAGATAGCATATTAAAAAGCAGAGACGTCACCTTGCCGACAAAGATCCGCATAGTCAAAGCTATGGTTTTTCCAGTAGTAATGTATGGCTGTGAGAGCTGGACCATAAAGAAGGCTGAACGCCGAAGAATTGATGCCTTTGAACTGTGGTGCTGGAGAAGACTCTTAAGAGTCCCCTGGACTGCTAGGAGGTCAAACCAGTCAATCTTAAAGGAAATCAACTCTGATTGCTCATTGGAAGGATTGATAATGAAGCTCAAGCTCAGATACTTTGGTCACCTAATGCGAAGAGAGGACTCTTTGGAAAAGACCCTGATGCTGGGAAAGATGGAAGGCAAAAGGAGAAGAGGACGGCAGAGGATGAGATGGCTAGATAGCATCACTGAAGCAATGAGCATGAAATTGAGCAAACTCAGGGAGGCAGTGAAAGATAGGAAGGCCTGGCGCAATATGGTTCATGGGGTCACGAAGAGTCGGACACGACTTAACGACTGAACAACAACAAAAATAGAATAAATTTGGAAATTAATATTGTATATAGTAACTGCAGCAAGATTGTTGTATGCAAAAAGTTAGAAAAGCAATGAAATTCCTACAGTGGAAGACTGGATTATAAAATTAGCTGAACTTGCAGAAATGGTGAAGCTGACCAGTTTGGTCAGAGAAAAAACAAAGACTGTTTTGAAAGACTGAAACCCTTATATGGACTGAAAGAAGAAAAAAATGAATTGATGATTTCAGGATTTGGGGGTTAAAAATGAGAAAAGTTTAAGATGATAATTACTTGATAGAAAGTTTAAGATGATAATTACTTGATAGAAAGAAGGGCAGAAGGCACAATTCTATTTTTTTCTTTAATTTCTTTCTTGTTTCTCTATTTCTTGTTTTCTTTCTTCTTGTTTGTTTGTACATTGAAAATTTCTAATAAAAAAAATAAACAAAACAAAATAGAATCAATTATGCAACTCAGAATTACATTCAGCATATGGATCTTTAGTACCTCCCAATATGAACTTTGGGAGTAGGGTTTACATCACTGCCATACACTTGGCATAGAGTCACTTTTGATTGTGGCAGAATGCAAATCCAATAAATAAATCAATTAAGAGATGGATTTCTCCCCTGAGTAGAGGGTTGAATGAGATTATCCTTTCAACCCCCACATTCTAGGATTCTATGAACTGAGAGGAGGGACAGTGAAAATGCTACTTAGAAAAGCTTCTGTCATACATCTTTTCTTTGTAACATTGGTGTAAAAAGGCCTTCTCCTATACCACAGATGCCTCATATATATCCTTATTATGCCCTTCCCATCCTTAATAATGCTCATTTTTATGGTTTTCTTCCCTACAAATACATTCTTTGCTTTTTTCAGATGTAGATAAAGAACTGTGAGAAATCAGCTTCCTGCTCCTGTCTTGCACCTTTGTCAAATTCATGTAGAATCCTTTATAAATAGAATAAGTCTTTCAAGTAATTACACTTTTAGAGTGTTCATGTAGTGAAGGAAATTACACTTTTTTTCTTATGTTAAAGAAGGTTGGATTCATATATGGTTTATAAAGGTAGGTGTATATATGTATACAATTTAGATTATTGCTTTTCAGCTTGTAGGATATGTCCAGTACAAATGGATTGAGTTCTGGCCTGATGTATCCCAATTAAAATAGTTTTGCTGACAATTTTTTATAGAGGAGACAGAGAAGAAAGCTGTGTTCTCACAACATTTGTTAACTCATTTAATTAACATAGTTTTATGGGTATACACATTAACCCTAAATGCCATGGTCTGGGTTCACATAACACACTAAACTAAAATGTGGTTGGTTGCTAAGTGGTTCAATATTATGGAAACCCAGACAAAAAGAAGGTCACTCTGTACTCACCAACATCATTTCCATCTCCCCATCCTTTATAATCCATACCCTCATCATTCCTCAATTGAACTACTGCAATGCAATTTACATGGAGGCTGCTTTTAAAAGCCACTCAGAAGTTACAACTGATCAAGAATGCACCAGCTCATGTGTTAACTGGCACACATCAACAGGACCATCCTACACTTGTGTTACAGACCCTGCATTGGCAGGCTTCTAGGTCGGATATAATGTGCTAGTTTTGATCTATATAGTCTGATATGGCTTGACACATAGGCAGCTTCAAGACCATATACTCCAAGTAGAACTGTCTTAGCCAATGGAATCATCTCAGTAAAAACAGATTGAAATGCCTAACTTCCAAGAAGTGAGAAAGGCTGAATCTGGGAGGCACTGCTTGTCTGTGGCACCATCTGACATTCAATTTGTTCCCTCTTTGATAACCTGCAGAAAATCACTCAAGACCAAGTTCTTTTGCAGAGTGTTTATAAATTGAGATGATGCTATCTGGATATATTGAGTTATTGACAAAATGAAAGTGTTGATTCAGTGGGGATGTGTATTTATTTTATTTTTATTTCTAATATTAGTCTTAATTTACAATGGATGTACATCAAAAGAGAAATTGGAAGCTTTAGGAACAAGATGCTGAACTTGGGGGAGGGGAAAGAGAGAGATTAAAGACTGGGATTACTTCCCTGCTGTTTTCAGATACCAACCCTGCTACAACATACAGTGTTTCCAGGTTCTGCACAGCAGCGCTTAAAATTTGTTGGATGATGACCTGTGCTGTAAACTAGACTTAATGAGCATCTACTTCACCATACTAGAGTGCTCTGTAATTTGATAGATATAGTCTTCCACATACTAACCTATATGCTCCCCTACACCCATCTAATGCTCCTTCCTCTTCTTTTAGATTCTTTTAGACTCTTGTTTTTACATATACTGTTTTAATACATGTGTTTTTGTATCTTCTAGCTTGTCATAAATTTTTTAGACACTGATGTATATTCTATGCTTTTTAATTGACTGTACCCCACCTTCCTTGTGCTGGTCTATGACTATAATAAAGATTTGATTTGATTTGATTTGATTTGATTTGATTTGATTTGATTTGATTTGATTTGATTTGATTTGATGGTTGGGATCAAGGCAAGAATTCCTGCCAATGGAAAGTAGCCCAGCTGCATGCAATGTTACAACAACCTGAGATTGCCCTGTCAAAATTCAGTGCCAAATGGGCTATATTTTGGCTGCATGATTTTAATCTACTCTGCAGGTTTGTGAGTGATGTTAACTGTGGGAATGGGAGTTCTCCTGCTCCTATCCCCATCTTCCAGAAAGCCACATATACACACATGTACAATTGGAGGTTGTGGCTTCCAACTTCTCAAATGTTGCCCACCCCTAGCTTAGTGTTACGTCTAAACCTAGCCATTGGGTTTCAGGGACTTGGCTCAAGATTGCAGGGACTGTCTAAAGAATTTCCAAGTGAACATACATGGCTTCCACTGGTATCTGAGCCCTTAAATGCAATATTGCGATGCTGAACATCTAGTCCCTTTGCCTACTGGATTGAAAACAAGTAGGACTATCCAGATGCAGTGCCTAGGATGGAGCCTGATGCCCTGGCACTGCTGGGAAACTTTGTCTTCATTCTGGAAGAGGACTCACGCAATTGGTAAAGTGGAAGATGAGAGATTCTAGTTCTCTGCTGGAGGGATTTGAGCACATTATTCCATGAACAAAGGCAACTATCAAGTTGTTCTTCTATAGCTACAGAATGCTTTCCCTGAGGTTTAACTGTAGGTCAGCTTGATGTTTATGCAACCCCCAACACAGACTATTGCCAAGGTAACTGGGAATTGGGACAGCCTCAATAGCAGTCCCAGGGCTAGCACAAGGCCAAAAGGGAGCTGAGTCTTTGCTCCATGTGAATAATAAACTATCTCTGGTAGCCCATGTTATTTTCCCTGCAGTAAGCACTTAAGTGATTTTTGAAAGAGAAGTTATTTCAGATATCCAGATCCAGATTTTTGTTATTACAGTTAAAAGATTACAAAGTTAACAGAAGCAAAGCTTAAGTTCAAACTAAAAAAAAAAAAAATATCCTAAACAATTGTATCCCATCATGCCAACCAAGGATCATAGACATTGCCACCAATGAAGCTCATGATCTTGCTCAGAAAAAAAAGTGTATTTTTCCAAAGAAATTAACACAGGGATCTAAAAGAAAATAGAGCTGCAGTACTTTTCCATATGCTGCCTATAGAGATGTTTCAGCCTGCTGAGACAAGATTTTTTTGGCTTAAAGAGAGTAATGGGAGTTCTAGAAACAAAGAGGTTCTGAAGGCAATACGTGTAATAATTATGGTGATAATCATTTTTAAAAGCAAGTAATCTGAGCCAGGAATTACTATAGGAATTAGTGAGACACACCATCGAGGTTGGGTTGCTGTGACACACTCAACCATAGTAACCAAGATTTAGTCAATTAACCCAATTTTCTAATTTTGTATGCTATTCCAAACCATAAACTAACCACACAGGGCTGGATTTGTACAACATCTTAGGCTAAAATGTGGTCGGCTAGACTGTGGTTCAGCAGGTTCTGCAGATGGGGCAACCGTGAAGAGAGATACTTCTGCTCAAAGCTCTGATAGAGCATTAAAATCACTAAGTCTCCTCATCTCTGTTTCACTCCTCATCACACTGTACATTCAAGTTTACCTTCTTCCCCACCTTTCAGCAGACTGTTCTCTCGAGTCTGCCTTTCCAAGTTTCCTATATTCTCAGCTCCCTGTAATGCCTCCCTGCTTTTCCGGTCCTCTTTTTTCCTTGACCTCCCTACCTGACCTGCTTGAATCTGGAGTCAAATCAGCTGAGCCAAAGATTAAGCAGCCAGTTTGATCCTTGGGCACCTCCACACTGGGCTTTGGTGCCACATCTAAATTGGTGCTGCATTCCCGTAATTGCACAACATTATGAACATTCTGGCTCAGCCAAAATGCAGCTCAACATTTTGTGATGTATTATTTATTTAAATTTGTTATAACTGCCCACTCTGGTAGACTCAGGGTGGCTTACACAACCCAAAAACAACATCAGTTAAAAAACATACAATAACACAAACAGTCTGGACTAAAGACACCATCATAATAACAAAGAATCACAACAGAGGTCCCACAACACCAGATTAACCCTGGGTCTGAGTTCAAAGTCAGCTCCTGAGTGCTTTTCAGAACCCCAGGAAGGAGGGTGTTGTCCATATCTCTGGGGGGATGCTGTTCCAGAGGGTGGGGGCCACAACAGAGGAGGCACGGTTCCTTGGTCTTGTAAGATGTCAACATTTAATAGAGGCAACCTGGAGTGCACCCACTGTGCCAGAATGTACTGGGCAGGCAGAAATGATTGGAGATAGGCGGTCCCTTGTCTATCCAGATCTTGTGCTATGATTTGTAGCACTGGAGCTCAGCAGGGCCTGGAAAGGGTCTCACATTGGCTGATGCTATGGTTGCCTATTGCCTATCCTCAGTCCCCAGCTCCTTAGCTCTTCCCCCTCCCTCTAGCTGTGGCATGTGATGTCCTTGCACCAGGCTTCATTGTGTCTTGATGCATTTTTAAAATATATTTTGATTGTCTCTTATCTCCCCCCCCCCCCCCGCATACACACTCCCAGTAGATTACCAAGGGTCATCAGAATGACTGATTGCCATCTAGTCCTGCTGATCTACTTGGAGACAAATGACACCTCTAGGACAGGATTAATGTTTCAGAGGATTACAACCACTTATAAAGCCCTGGGTAAGATGGTGAAGGAACTGGAAGCTCAAGGGATAAGACAAAGCAGGATTCTGGAAACGAACAGCTGGCTATGAAGCCAAAAACTATTTGGATTTCTCAACTGCGGCCTATATTACCAGTGTAAGAAGCTCACAGGCAGTGATGGGCTGTTTCTAAAAAAGGCAGGGAAAAACATGTTTAGTAACCTCACCATGAGGGCTTTAAACTATACCAGGGAGACAGGGGCACAGATTCACAGAATTACTGGCACTAGAACCATAACTGCACATGATAATGGAGGAGGTTCAAGGCTGGAGAGGGTTCTCAGAATATAAATACAGTAAGTAGTAAATAGGAGTTTACAAATACATGCAAGAACAATGGACTAATTCTGTTGAAATTAAAAACAGGACAAGGAATGATACGTTGAAATGAAAAGAAAGGAAATAGAACATGCTGTTCTAATGAGAGCTGAAGCAACTGCTTTTCTTTACCTCACTCTGACCCTGTGGATAATATCACTTCAGTGGGTTGTTTATGCCCTGTTCTCTGAAGTTTAACTGGTCAGAATAAGGTCATATTTTAATGGCTAAAAGTCAGGAAATGTCTCATAAAGCAAAGAAAGCTGCTTTCCCTCCACTCCAGGCAGGGAGCTCTTCTCCAATAGACAGAGAGGTGGACAAATGATGGACAAGTAGTCATTGGACTTGCCTGAATCTTCAGTAAAGGACAGCTCCTGCCATCTCTGCTGGATCTGCTGAAACAGAGCAATATTAAGTCCTGATTTATCTGTTTGTGTACCTGAGGAGGAAGAAATAATGGGTTTTCTGATTAGGGTTAAACTGCAATCAATGTGCAAAGGCTCTGAGAACAGATTTATGGGTTTCCAAACTGGCATGAAAGGTTTTCATGAAGATAGGTTTTATTTATTGTATTGCTACACAGTACAATGTTTCCTCCCACAGGACTGGAGAAATTTTTCAGGAAAAGGGTTCAGAGACTTAAATTAAAACCAACACAATGAACGGAATACTGAATACTGTTTTAAAATAGTACAGAGATTATTCATATCCTGGCATAGCTTATTATTTATAAATACCTAGGTGAACAGGCATGTCTTTCATTGTTTTCTGAAAGAAGCCAGCGTTTGAGCTAACCAAGCACATAATTGGAGCACTGTCCTCGAGAAAGCCATACTCCTGGTCCTTACATTGTGAGCCAAATCCACTAGTAGGATCACTAGCAGGGTCTCCCCAGTCCTGGCTTATGTAAACACAGCCACTATGGTTCTTAAATCGTGATTTCTGGCTCAGCATGGGGAAAACTTTTGATCCTGGTAGTTTTCCAGATGATTGGTATTAAAAGTATATTGAGTTTTTGTCTCCTATTTGAGTACAGGTTCACAGTGAAGCCTTTACAAACAAATCTCTGCCTTTTAGTTTTAATGAGGCAAATATTACATTTATATCTCAAGCTGCCAAGGATGTTTCTCACTGTGCTAACTATAGATACATTTTCTTGATGTGGATGCTAAGATTTTAACAGCTACTTTGGCTTGTAGATTACAGGGTATTCTTCCATCACTACAGGCTAGACTTATGCAGGGCAGTCAAGATTCTGACAATATCAAATTTTTAATTGTTGTTCTTGGTTGAACCCAAAATAGACAAGACCCAGCAGCTATAATTTCTTTGGATGCCGAGAAAGCCTTTGATATAGTCCCTTGCATTTTTGAAGTAGGTTTTGATTTCTTTAGGGTTTTCCCAAACTTTTATGTTTTGGATTGATATGATCTATTCAATTCCTAAATGACAGGTGATGATTAATAGCATGCCTTCTCCTTGGTTAAATTTATGTCAGGGTACACACCAAAGATGCCATCTTTTTCCTTTTCTCTTTGATTTGGCTTTAGAACATTTTGTCTGCAAAATTAGAAATTAAAAGAACTGTTGAGGGTGGGGGAAATAAAATCTTATTACATGCTGATGAGTCTGCAGCTAACCATAACATTGGAAAATTGGTGACACATGCATTGTGTTGTCACGATGCAAACCCTGCCTTTATGTGCTTGCATCCCCATATCTGGCAAGAGTACATAAAATCAATTTTTTTAGATCATGACATCATGATGCCCATTTTGTAACTTGTACCCCTACCTCTATGCAATACCTATGGAAATTATGTTGTACATGTGGACCAGGAATCTCTATTTGTAAACTTATTTCATTAAAACATGTGTTTGGGAACCTGTCTGGCTACTCTACAAACTGAACTATATCAAATCAAATTTTATTACAGTCATAGACCTGGATAAGGAGGGTGGGGTACAGTCAATTAAAAAAGCATAGAAGATACATCAGAGTCTTTAAAAAATCGGACTAGACACTGCTGAAATCTAGAAAATATAAGGACTGGATTTTTAGATTATGTTCAAACTCCTTTGTTTATCTTGTTACAAGGATCTTCAGGAACACTTCTCAACTGGTAGCTTTGAACTCTTCCCCTGTTTTTACACAAATAAAAGAAGGTCTAGAATTCCGTTGAGTGTTTGAGTAAAATAAATGTTATTAGGATGAACCTCATTCCAAGATAGATTTATGAGAAAAACAGAAAAAGAATCAGCCCAGATATGCCATCCCTTGCTTCAATATTAAATATTTAATTTCATTAAGGTGAATGTACAACATAACTTGATCAATTGTGAGATAATATTTTGTATAGATTGTAAGACCTAATTCTTAATAAAACAAAGACACTTTCAGGATGCTTTCTTTGAAATAGTCAGAATCACCTTACTGGTTTCAATATTTCAAATAAACAATAAGTATAGTTCAAAAGGAATTTCAAAAATAGGGCAAAACACTTAGAAACCTGACTGAATTTGGGGAAAAAATTGCAGTGCAAAACTGAGAACATTTGCTGGGGCTTATTTACAAGTTGTTATGGAAATATGATTCAGAAACCAAACAAGTTAATGCTATTTGATTAAATGGATGCTGAATTTAAACAGCAAAGTTGATAGGCAACAACAGCAATATGAATAGAAAAATATTAAAGTAACCATGAATATTACACTTACAGAAAACTGCTACAAGATGTGTTACCACTGGTGTATTGCCCCAGTGCCGATTGCCAAAATAACTCATTTTCTAACAACTGTTGGAGATGCAATAATTGGGTCAGGTCACTCTTTTATATTTGATTCTGTGCCATTCTGGAAGATGAAACAAATTTTAAAGCTTGAATTCTTTTTCCTACCAACCATTTTTCTGTTAACAGTACTGACCCTTATATTCCTACAGGTTATAACAAGTTAGCTTTGTATGTGATGACAGCTGCCAGGGGACACTTTATGCCTTTTATTGGAAATTCCATGTAATTCTCTCTTTAGAATGGTGTTTCTCAATCTTGGCAACTTTGGACTTCAACTCCCAGAATTCAACTCCCAGCATACTGTCTGGGGGATTCTGGAAGTTGAAGTCCACACATCTTAAAGTTGCCAAGGCTGAGAAACACTGCTTTAGAAGAAAGGAAAACTAAGGTATGGAACTACACATCAATGTGAAAAATACTTCCACACCTGAAAAACAAGTCCGACGCAGAATTTAATTCAGCTTGGAAACTGACTTGTATTACATCCAAAGTTTGGGTTTTTCTTAACATGAGGCTTTAATATATTAGCTTCCGCATGAATTGTTAAATAAGTATAAAATGTTTAGACTTAATAGAAAGTTTCATTAATAATTCATTATGACTTATGATTCATATTATACTGGCCACTTTAGTTAATTACTGATTTATCTTAATAATGATTTTGAAATTTCAGATTAATTAATATAAGAAAATGTAATGTAGTACGCAGCACTGATTTAATGTTAGCCTCAAATTTTAATTTTATACAGTTTTTTTACTATTTTTTCTGTATTTCCTCTTGCTAGAATTTTTAAATATCTACTAAAATAAATAAACAGACAAACCAAAATAAAGAATACAAAATAAATTCTCTCTCTTTTTGTCAGGGTCAACTGAGTATTGCACATTATTACACTGGATCTATCTTATTTTGGATGAACACAGCTCTGAGGAAGCTGTTTTTAAAAATTTTGCGGAATTAAAACCTGAGTTTGATTTACCTTGATGTGCTTTTTGGCAGTGTATTCAACTTAAGCATTTGTTATCTGGTTTATTTGGTCCAAGTATGATCACTACTTTTGAAGTTCCACAATGGTTAGAAATTCTGGAGGAATTAACTGTGGCTCCTTTATAGGAGGTTGAAGAAAGTTGATGGAATAAATATTAGTTATTTACATGACCTTTGGAATAACAAGATTGAATTTCCTATCATAGCATATCAATAGAGGGTTGCATTAAAAGCATTAAATTAGTTTCCCTTGATCTTAACTTGTTGAACAAAGAATGTTCAATAATGGTTGGTTACAATTGCTCTGCCGCTGAAATGTAACTCAGGAGGTGGAGCATTAATTGATATGGTATGCTCTTATCCTGTTATTGCTGCATTTTGGCCTGAGAAAAGAGGATTGTTAATGTGGCTCTGGATCAATTGCTCTATGTTAAAGATGCATATGTTCTTGGCTACATCAACAGTATTTGCAATATATTAACATATAAAGAATTATGCATCTGGGGAGCATGGGACTTGGCTAAGAGAATTATACAATATTGGAAAGAGAGATCTACACTTGGTTTGCAGCAATGAATTGTTGACATGTGTTGTCTGTCAACTTTCCAACTGTAGTCTTTTTTAGCAAAGGGCAAGGAAGAAGAGTTTCAAGCAATAGGGCAAAGTTTTTGGAGTTGTTCTGTTGTCATTCCCAGGCTTTTGAAAAGTTTCATTTTCCCTCTTTAAATTCTATGCCTACCAGTTCTGAAATTATGTTGATCCCTTAATGCTGCTGTCTATATTTGTGGGTTTTTTTAAAAAAATTTTTTGATCAGTTTAACATAATTTAAGAAGCATAAAGAGAGAGCCAGGACACAGTGGGAAGAGCCACAGTGCAAAATAGGAGAAACTGTTCTACAAGGATAGATAGGAGCAGGGCTTGCTGTTTTTCCTGGATTAAGGTATGGGCTATTTTGGTTAAAGGAAACTATGAGGCCCGTGGAAAAGGGTATTGAGGCTGTGTTGGAGCCTCAGGCTGCCCACCCATAGGTTAGTGCAATCTGAATCTAGCTATGTATGACAAAGTATATGTGTTATTGAGGCACAATATATGGTATATCTGGAAGCCAAGTTCCCAGTATTCCCTTCATTTCCCCTTACAGTAATGTACATGTGCAGGAATTGGTTCTGTCTTTCCTCTTGCCACTTATGAAGCTCCCCAAGCTGATCTGTAGTCAAAGATGACTCACAATGACAAGCACGTGGCTTTTCAGCTAAGGTACCGTTCACAATTGCCATGTCACACACATTTGCTCCCTTGTGACTATTTCTGATTATGTGCTCTGGGGAACCCAGATGGAAATACAGCCATGAAAAAGCCACTGCACAGAAGAAATTAGCTGGCAGGAGAACAAACATTCTACTGTGTGGTAATTGGTTCCACTTTTCAGCACGGTCAGCCCAAGCAGTAACTTTCCATGAAAAAAAACTGCCTACTCAAGTGTTAGATACACTCAAGATGGTCTCTATCCTTTCAGTATGGACTAATATTCATTTGCATTAAAAACTCTTGATTCAGAGTGGGCAGCCCCGTGTATGGAGACCCCTAAAAATCTGCCATCAAATTTAATGACAAAATTATTTTTGGCAAGAAAGTGAAGAAAAACTGGGAACTGAGTTAAAACCTATAATCTTACCACATCTGCTTTCCAGAACTGAAAAATGGGCTAAAAATCTCAGCTCTGACTACTCAGGGAACATTATCACATCACCACCCTAGCCTGTGGTTGTCAGTCTCCAAAACATAATTTAAAATATGCTCTAGAAGTTTTTTGTGATCTCTTTAATTTGCAGCCTGACTTTATCAAATCTATTGATAAAATGTAATTGGTGTTGATTTAACTAGTAAAGGTTTTATATATATTGCTAACAAAATTGTTTGTGGTAATTGCTGCGGTTGCTGCTTCTTCATTTATACCAATCAAAGCTGACCCAAAACATGAGGTTTCCCTGGAAAGGGGACAGTCTCCTTTTCTCTAATCGCCTTAGCAGTGAGGCTAGCTTTGATCACACCCCTTCAACGTTGGCATGCCTACCAGTTCAGAAGTTGAAACAAATGCTGCATCCATTCAAAATAGGACTTCAATCAGCTCCACTAGCCATTTTTTTATTCTTCAATTGGAATAAAGAGCAACTTCTAGCAGTTTCTACTTGGCGCTGGTGTGTAGAACATTAAGGAGCAGCCATACATGAATCTAGATGATGGTCTTCCAACACACGTTTCCTGCTGCCTACTGCTGGATATGAAGGATAGAAGCTGAGGTGAAAGCACTAAGGAAAAATACGTGCCAGGGCTCAGGACTCTCAGGGTTATATTAGAAGAGAAATCCTGTCGATGGGAAGGGTCAGTGAAGGGTCGATTTCTCTCAACCAGTTAAGAGAAAGAAAATAGAAGTCTATATTTAGTTTTCCAAGGAGATTTAGTTGTCTGTATCCTCAAACCCAACCTGGGAATCCTCCCTTCACCATTGCACCTGTTATACAGGTGGTAGGAAACAGAACAGTCCCACCAGCCATCTTGGGGGCTCTCTTTGTCCCAGGGATGGAGTGTGGAATAAACACTAGTCTGTAGGATTCCTTCAGCCTTTGATTGCTTTTAAATCATTCCTAGAGCAGAACCTGAGATTACCCAGCCATTGTTGCTTCCTATTGCTTGTAATGAAGATCCTGTCTTTGGAGTTGTTGAAAGAGCTGCTTGTGCTGTTGCTGCTTGCTAAGCCCCACAGTCCATCCCGGCTTGATTGCAGCCTGGCTTTTCAGTTCCTGGGTAGTGAATAAAGTAGAAGAATATTGCTGTGTTTCCACAATGGCAGAAAATCAGGTATTCCTGTCCTATCAATTCAGACGCTTTATTTTCTTCCCAAATACTATAAAACAAAAGAAAAAGGTTACGGTAGAGTACTGTAAACATGTGAAAGTATGCATCTAGCAAATTTATAAATGTGAGCCAGATCCCCTTCTGCAAGAGGAGAAGGATAGAAGCAATTTTATCATCCTGAAACAAGATGAGCCCCTACCCACCACCCACAAAAAAAAAAAAATTGATGGTGATAATTCAGATTACAAGTCTGAGCCTGCCATCCTTCTTAGGAATGATAAAATGTCTAAAAAAGCTAGGTGGGAAAACAGTTCCCTGGAGGCATGCCCTCAATAGTCCCTTTTCGTACAGAACGGAAACCTCTTGTAATAACTCTAGAGATGCTACGGAAGCAATAGGGCAGTTAGGTATGGAGTTAGCCTAACTCCATACCGAACACAATATGACCACTTTTTTATTTTTAAATTAAACATTTATTTAAACAACCAAATTCAAATGATTTAAATGGAAGTTTAAAAGCATTACTAAAAGCATACCCTACTACACTGAGTAAAAAATACAAGATAAAATAGACCATAAAGTATATAATAAAAACAATAACAGGCAGTAAAAAGAATAATAACATTTAAAAAGTATCAGAGCAGAATGAACAGATCTTTAAAAAATCTGGGGAAATAAAATGTCTTTTATCTGGCACAGAAAAGGCAGTAAAAGAGTATCAGGTGTATCTCAGTTGGAATGGCGTTTGTAAGTCAGGGGGCTACCACTTAAAGGCTTACTCCTGGGTAACCTAAATCTTTGTCACAAACAGTCAGTTTATTCAGAAATGCTTCGCGCGAATACTTTACGTAACCCGCTAATAGCAGCAGTGGTGCTGCTGTTCTCTTTTGCCCTGAGCAGCTCGCAAAGACTATCTGCAACGCCATTTTTTTCCTCAAACAATATCAGAAATTCTAGCATTATCATGCTTTTCAAGATAACCTTTAACCTTCTTTTTTTTATGTATAGTCTATGAAGTTGGAATGGTCAGACACCGTGGCTTTTCTCAAGCAACGACAGTGGCATTGAGTTGGGCTTAAGTTTGCGGTATGTACCCAAAGGAAGGATCAATTAGTCACTGCTAAGAGGCTCAGGAGGACGTGAAATAAGGTGAAGTAAAAATGTTATGGCATGGCAAGGAAATTGGAACAAAACAAAGAAAGATACCAGGTCAAGATTTTGATATAAAAGTCCATTTTAAAATTGTTTAAAATGTACTATATGCAAATATGGAAAAATGTTCCATTGATCAGTACAAATTCAGATATTTTAGAACATCTATAGATGTTACTGAGATACGTACAAACCAACCAACCAAAACTCATGCTAAAACAAATGTAATATCTTTAAACATAAATATAATGAAAGCAACACGGCATCCTAACATACTGAAATTGTAAACCAAAATGCCTGGCTGTGCTTCAGTTACCTATGATCCTCTTCATCCTCAGAAATGGTGAATCAGCATGTTCTAAAGAGCAGAAGCTGCACAAATTTTTCACTATAATGCATTTTCTGTTTGATAAAATGTAGCTCAGTCAGGAAGGCTTCCAGGAATCAGAACCTCTGTGCTGGACTGCCTTTGAATAAATCTACTCACTGGGCTCATATTCATCACATTCTCCACAAAGATGCCGTTTGTACACAACTTGCTGATGGATAAGCAGGCGCAAGACCTGGCTGGCAGGAGATGGGGTTGTAGCCCTGTAGGAAATCTACCCAGTTGGGTTTCAGGTCCTGCAACAGCCACAACACCAAGAATGGGGAAAAGGGGTGGCCGTGGCTGTGCACAAAACTCTTGCAGTGATGGGGAGCACTGCCCTAGAGGTGACTGGATATGAGCACGTTGCATAGAATTGGGTCACATTAACAAGTTAAGGCTATTGTTGGAGTTCTGATCACATTGCTGGCTGATAGCCGTTCTATGCGAGCTCCTGGATCTCATCTCAGGGCTGATGTTGGAGTTCCCAGGACTGTTGGAAGAGTCAGGGGAGTCTGCTCCTCTTGGTCCTATGAGACCTCTCGGTGATGTTGGTACAACCAATCAAGTTATTCTTCTGGGCTGCAGGGAATGCTAATGGGTTGGGGGCACTATCTTACAGAAGTTCCACTCTTACCTGAGTGGAGGTTGCAGAGTGGTGCTGGGGGAGGAGCGCTGGAGCCCTTGGGTCCTCCAGTGTGGGGTTTCTCAAGACTTGGTACTTGGCCATATGAAATTCAACATCTACATCGCTATACACCTGCTTGGGGGAATGCCTTCAAATGAGGAGGATTGGGAGGAAGTGGAGCCAGAGGCATTCAGTAGCAGCAGCTCTGCTGCTGGAAGTTCCAGCAGTACAGGAGCCAGTAACCCTATTCTAACTTTGATAGACACAGACATTCACCAGGACACCTCACCCGCACCACAGACAGTAGCTCAGACTCAGACGTTCAACCACTTAGTCATAGGCTAAGGTGCTTAATGAAGATGCAGGACCAGAGAGTTGAACTTTGCAGATCTGAGAGGCAAGTGCTAACTGAAGAGTAGATTCTGTAGCTACTGTTTGAGGCATCTCTGCTATGCACTGGGCGGAAGCTCAGCATGGCTTATTTATTCCATTCACTCACTTGGGCAATGCTGAAAACAACTTATCAAAAATGTAGCTCCTGCCTACGAATAATTTCCGTTGCTGTGTTTCGGATTTCCTTTGACCTCATCTTTTGCTTCTTCTCCTGATTTGTTGCCTGTCTGACCATGAGCACAGTCTATCCTCAAAATATTGCAAAAGGACTTTTTCAAAGGCTGTTTTGCTCTAGCCGGTTGCAATAAAGTCTTGCTTACCTCTGCCTTGTGGCAGATTTATAGCCCGCTAATTTGCTTCCAGGCAGCCAGGCATGCAAGCACAAAAAAAAAAAATAATAATACATGAAGCCACTAGGAGAGGTCATCCAGAGGTCCAAGGTGAGGCATCATCGAAATGCTGATGACTTTCAGTTCTACATTGCCATCTCAGGCTCAGCTGGAGATGCTGTGGAAGTCCTGAACCTGTGCTTGGAGACTGTGAATATCTACATGAGGGAAAACAAACTTAGATTAAATCCCTCCCAGAGAGAGTTGCTACTCATCAATGAAGTTGTTGTTCATCAACAGCAGAGCACCTTATCAATGTCAGTCCTGATAGTTATTCTGGATGTTGTCACACTCCCTCTAAAGGAAGTGATTTGTGATTTGGATGTCCTTCTGGACTATTGGCTCTTGCTTCAATAGAAGGTGGAAGCTTTGGCTGATGCACAAGATATGACCCTACTGGGACCAGGATGCTCTGAAGATGTTAACTCATACCTTGATCTCCACTTGGCTGGATTGCTACATAGTTTAAAAGTTTAACAGGCTCACCTTAGGGCTTCTAGTCCTGCTTATGAGATGGCAGTTATTACAAAACAGATAAAAAGCCCTCTGTTACTGTTCTTTCCTGAAGCTTGTTTTTACTAAACTACATTTTCAGGCATGAATAATTGCTGATCTGATGAAAGAAGAAAGAGCAAGAAATCAATGTACTCAACCCTGTTCTCAAATGCACTTAAGATAGTTAAGTCATTAAAATGAAATAATTACAAATGCAGCCATCAAAGAACTGATGCTAAGTCCGCTAAAGACTCAACCTAGCTTTCATTTTCCAAGAAAGCAAGATAAGAAACTATTTTTAGTGTGCTAAATTGCTAAGCTTGACAGCAGAGTTAACAACAACAAAAAGAGGATGGAAGAAAAAAGTCAGATTAATATTGGGTATTGCTACATTATAAGAGGAAAACAGAGGGAAAGTACACCTATTTCTTTCACTTGCTGTTTTTTTTCCTCTAGATCAGCCTTCTGCAACTTGGTGTTCTACAGATATGTTGGAAATTTAACTCCATAATTCCCAGTCAACATGGCCTTTGATTGAGAATGTGAAGAGTTAGTTATATTTACACTACCACATTCCCAACAGACTGCTAGTGGTATACAGCAAAAAACACAGAATAAAATGCTGTGCAATGTAAGAAAAAGCATATAGTTATATTGATACATGGATTAATTACAGCAACTATATTATTAATGAAGTTATGAAAATCTGCCGGTTTTAAGTACCAGTTGCTTATGGACGGATTCTAACCTTCTTCAGTAGATTTATTACTTATCTGAAATTCTTAGTTTTCTTGTGAGCTTGACTGAGAGGAACATTCCTCCTCACAAGGAGAAGGAGCCTGACCCTTCCTTCCTATTACTTTTTATCTCTATTATTTGCAATTGAAATTAGAATGCCTAGTAGTGTCAATAAGAGAAGGTTCTATTATGGTGGCCAATAGCTTCATGGTAGATGGTGGATAGTCTGCTTTGCTTTGAAAAGCCAAGTCAGTCTGTATTGTTGCCACCTACCCACAAAGAAAAGATCCTATATGATCCTCAACATTTCCAGTCAAGGAGGTGTCATGTTAATGAGCAATCCACTGGATACAACTTTCTTTCATGTTACTATATTGACAGGAAAGGTGGCTCCTACATTTATGGCATTGTTAAAGGCAGAAAAAGATATATCAAGACAGGAAAGGAGATAGCAACCTTGACTTATTTTCACATATTTGGAAATACTTGCTTCTGTTGATAAGCTGTTATAATGACCTTGATTAAAATTCTACTAACAGTCTCACTTGTTACAGCAATCTTTTTATTCAAGGAACCTATCTACGAGGAATTAGAGTAGTAAGACCATACACACTTCATATTAAAAACCTTCACTTGTGTAATGAAATTCACTTTACTAAAAAGTGAATTCCAAGCACATTCTTCATGGGCAAAATCATGTATTATATTTCAGTTGTTCCTTTGGGCCATCAATTTCCATCAGTAGAAACTACAGTATTCTTGGAAACTCAGCAGTATTTGCTACTACAGGAGATTTTCTGTTCATGGTTTAAAAATATCATTTACACAGTAAGTATTTGCTAATAAAATTGAGCAGAAAGTATGTGTTTGCTTCTACAAGCATTATAAACACATCCTTTCAACACTTTTCAGATCTTGCTGCAAGTGTAATCACAATGCTTTGATTTTGTACTCTTGAGTATTTTTTTCTTTACCATTCATTCTTTGAGCCTCATTTGCCTTTAATGTCATTTACTTCAACCATGACAATAGTGAACGCTATCCATGAATGAAAACCGATTGATGTCATGACATGCATTTGTTCACCAACAGATGCATTGAAAAAATATTCGAGACTACTTAGAAACATACCAGGATGTGAAACACAGTCAGGTTTTGCATAGAGGATAACCAAGAATGCTAAGGATATGCATGTTAGAAGTGATTTTGATGTAAAAAATATGCCATAATTGAGCAGAACCATCATAGGACCTTCTATCAATGTGACCACTCCATGTGGCCATTGGGTCGGCAAAACAATTGGTTTTATTAATCTTGGAGATGGACACAGATATTCTTGATAAGATTTTACCACATACAAGAGTATAAATATAGTAATACAATGCCCAAAATTTACATGGGCAAGACCACAAGAGCCCTTAAAATAAAAATTGGGGAATATTTAGGAAATACCAAAAAAATACAGAACACGCACTTCTGTAATCTCACTGGAAAAAAAATCAGATTTCAGAGTTATGATGTTAGACTACAGATCAACCTAAGAGCAGCATGAAACACCTTCCTGAAGAAATAAAATGGATCCCCTACCCCAAGCCTCATGAAATAGCCTGATCCCCAAAGCACTAAATAAAGACATTTAATACTAACCATTGGTTTTATTCCAAATATTACATTTTCTCTCTGTCTCCCCTTCACTCTTTTTCTACCTCTATAGCATTGTCTACAATTACTTTAGTTCTCTCTTACCATTTTGTTCAGCCATATACAGTCAGGTTCTTTCCCATTTAAGCATAGAACAATTTTCTCTCTCTTTTTTTCTTTCTCTTAAAAGATGCCTTTTAATAAAATTAATATTATTTAAATAACATTAAATTTCTGATTAAATGAGCTGCAGCTCACAAAAGCTTATGCCTTTTAATAACATTTGTTAATCAGAAAAAGTGTTACCAGACTCCTCCAGATTTGTTGAATTCTGGCCAGTGAGTTAAACAGGACATGTGGTATCAGGGATCAAAATTTTCTTCAGGTGCCATAGTATCTCAGATCTCTCTGGCTACCATTCAGTTCTAGCCTGGACTGGCTATTCCAAATGTGTTATAAATGCCACACTACTTTGTAAAATCTCTTTGAGTGCCATTTATATCTTCCATGTTCCTACTTTCTGAATTTCTATTAGTATTCATAGCTTTCCGGAGCTCTAGTCTAGCTATAATCTTGCCCTTGGACTTCTCTAGCGATGGCATATTTAAACGGGTTTCCTCCTGTCTAGGACATATGCCTTCCACTGTTTCTGGACAGTGTTGGTGGAATTCCTTACCTAACCTTGACTCACTTCCAAAACAACTTGATTCTGCACAAAGTTAGAAAGTGGGAGTGATCAGTTGTTGTTGTGCTACTTTGGGAAGAAAAGTGGTATAAAAATAAAATGAATCTTCATCACCATCAAGTGTATTTTCTCCAGCTGTACTTTTCCTCTGCTGGCTATGTTCCAGAACTATATAAAATGAGTATGCCTTTAACTGTAACTGCTGTAAAGATCGGAAGTCGCTTCTTTTAAGTTTTTTTTTTTTTCATTTTCTTCTTCTTTACTTTCTGTTGTTTTCAACACTTTTTTCCTTTATCTTTCTTTCTTTCTTACTTTTCTTCTATATTTTTTCATGTTTATCTTTTAACTTTGTAAAAAATGTCTTTAATAAACATTATATATCTAAAAAATAAAATGAGTCGGTCTTGAGTGCTCAAGCACTCATCAAAGTAGAAAGATGGAATATAAAATAGGAAGGAAGGAAGGAAGGAAGGAGGGAGGGAGGATTCTCTTCTCAAGGCTAAACATTCCCAGTTCCTCCACTCTGTCTTCAGTGGACTCAGTTTCTAGTCCCCCAATAATTCTTGTTGTTCTTCTCTGAATTGTTCTTGTAGGGTGATGCCCAGAAATGGCAGAGTATTTGAAATGGGATCTGATTAAAGCAGAATAAAGTGGAACTTTTACTTTCTGTGATTTGGAAACTGTACTTCCTTTGATGCAGCCCTAAATTTCATTTACCTTTTTTGCAGACAAATTGCACTGCTGGCTCATATTCAGTTTGCAATCAATCACTATTCCAAGATAATTTTCACAAATACTGTTACCAAGCTAGGTATGCCACATCCTATAGCTGTACACTGAATTTTGTTTCCTAAATAAACAACTTTACATTTGTCTCTTTTAACTTTCATTTGGTTATTTACATTCTATTTTTTATAACCTATCAAGATTCTTTTGAATTTTATTTTTGTCTTCTACAGTATTAGTTATCACATCCAATTTTGTGACATTGCAAATCAGATTAGTATTACCTCCACCCTTCATCAAAGTTACTAGTAAAAATGATCAAAGAGTTCAGTATCTGGGGGAATTCCAACTGATATCAAACTTTGGTTTGATGAAGAAACATTGATAAGCACTCTTCGAGCATGATTTTGAGCCAGCTATGTATTCACTTAATTATTATGTCATCCAGCCCACATTTGCTAATCAGAATATCATGTGGCTATGTTATCAAAAGCTATGTTGAAATCAAGTTATATAAATATACAGCTTTCTAATATGCTAAAGAAACCTATTCAAAAAATGAGATGAAATTCATTAAACAAATGACAAATCCATTGTGCATACAGATTTATCTGTATGATTTACTCTAAAATGTTCTCAAGAATTAATATCAGGCTGACAGAAAAGGCGGCCAGATAGATGTCACAAGTGTGAGCTTGCAAGAAGTCAAAGAAGCAGTTAACTGATAGGCAGTCCTGGTAAAATGATGATGATGATAGGGTTATGAAGAGCCCAAAGTGACAGAACGACTGAATGATAAATGTCAGTGGATTTAATGCATCTGAGGAATTGTTCTGTCACATTTCTTACCCTTATCATCTTTACAGACCACACATTTCACAAGCCAGTGCGTCTGATGTTGACACACCTTATTTTGGTTTTTCATAGAAATGAATCACCAGCCACTATAAGTTTGGCTTCTTGAAAGGTGCACCTGGATTCTCACTGTACTTTAGGGATCCACCATCTTATATCTTGTTGAGCAATGACTTTTTGTTTCTCCTTGAAGGGTCAGAGCCTATTTCTTCTGTTTAGGTTGAAAAGCAGTTTACTATCAGGCCCCAGCCTGACACCTCATTTTCCTCAAAAGAGCAACATAGAGGAGTCTGGTATTTAAGATGCAAAGAAGCCAAGATCCAGTATTAACCGTGAAAGGACAGATGCAGGCTTTATTACTCCTGACTATGATGCTGAGGATTTGGACTTGGAATTAGACACAAGGCCTCCCAGCCCCTAAGAACACAGAACAAAGGGTAGAAAGTTAGAAGCTAGCATGATGAAGGTTTAGCTGCTTACTGAGGAAGATCTGAGATGAAAGCTTTGCAGGATTGCAGCCAAGTAAAATCAATTTCACTTGGGTGGGGATTATAGAGGACTGAGTTATTTAAGGCTGCTAGCTTATCTTTGGTGCTGAGAGTGTCTTGTTCCTTATGTGGCACCTTGACCAATGTCTGTGACCTAATGTTGGAGTGTTTCCTGAAATTCTGGATGCTGTAAACTGTCTAGCACTTTCAAACTTGATGAAAGACCTCACAGACTGATTTATGGATTTATGACTGGGCTCAGTAATAAATGAACTGAATTATGGCTGCTTTGCTTAACTCTTCTAGCTATGAAATTTCTGAGTTTCAGTAGTGCAGAATGTCTCTTGCGTCTGATAGTAACTCAGCTGGGGTTGCTCCTTTGTTTAGCTCTCTTCCTTGTGGAGTTACTTCTGCTGTAGTGCCTCCTTTCTTTATGTGATAAATATTTATTCCCTCTCTTCAAAGGGGGAAGTATGGCTACATACTGTTCCAATCCTTTGACTTTCCTATAAGAAGCTTATACATGCAAACTTTATTTCAAGTAGGAAGACAAATATACCACAAAAACTGCAGGTTATAACAGCAGCCTTCTGTCTATTCATCTTCCCTTTGTTCCTTAAGGTTTCACCAGTAGAAAGTTTTTATTTATTCATATTCCATTCTCAGTCTAGCCCTGCATATCCTGTTCATTTAGAAGAAACATTTCTTAGGAATTACCCTGGCAAGCTTTTGTTTGCTGTTGCTGTATATCTACTTAATACTTGCTTGCTCCTTGGAACTTGGTTGTCTTATGTTCATCCTACAGTCTCTGCTTACTCAGCAGGGACTGAATATGGGCAGTCACCCAGGACAGACCCTTTGCAACCAGCAGTGCTTTAGGAGATGGGTTTTTTAAAATCTTTTTTTATCTTTCATAGCTAAGCACACATTCCTAAGCTTGTCTAGTCACTCTTGTTTCTTATTCCTGTTGAACTTCATTGGCAAAATCATATTTTCTTGCTTAGTTTGCAATGATTCATAATAATTTGCCACTTCTGTAATATATTAATATCCACTGTAATACTATAGTTAGCATGCTATTAACACTGAAAAGGCAGATTCAGGCTCTATTAATCCTGTCTCTAATGTTAAGGCTTTGGACTTGGAATTAGACACAAGGCTTCCTAGTCCCTAAGAATGCAAAGCAAAGGATAGAGAGCTAGAAGCTAGCATGATCAATTACATCACCCCCTGGAATAAGGAGAGAAAATAACAAAACCTGCTTTTGATGTTGAATTTAGCATGTGTAAAATGCTTCACGTTACCTGGGGAATAAGATTGGGAAGATCTGTAATCACCTCACTCCCATTTTTGCTAAGTTCCAGTCATGGATCTTCTGCATCACTAACTGTTTGGCTTTTAGTAATTCACACAGCAGGGGACGCGGTGGCGCAGCGGCTTAATGACGCTGAAAGTTGCCGGCCAGAAATGGCTGACGCTTTGGCGGTTCGAGTCCAGCCTTCGCGTTAACAGGGTGAGCTCCTGTTTCCTCCCCAGCTCCTGTCAACCCAACAGGTCGAAAACTCACGTGAGTAGATAAATGGGGACTCTCACTCCGGTGGGAGGAAAAATGCTGGCAGCGCCTTGCACAGAGAGACGGGACCAGTTGCCGGTAAGCGCGAAACCGCGCTCGCCCGATAAGGGCGCGAAGCAACGGAAACCCCGCCTCCTGCGCTCGCCAGCTGGGCTCTGGTCTAGGAAGGAGGCTCTGGCAAACCACTTCCGAAAAACAATTGCCTTGAAAACTGCAAGGATTCGTCCAGGCAGTCACTGCAGAGTCAGTAATGACTGAGCGCAGACCAAAAAAAAAAAAAAAATTCACACAGCAGCCCTGTGTTATTATTCTTACATTATTGATCTGAGGCTGAAGCTGAGCAAACAGTAACTTCATGGATGACCTAATTCATGATTGAGGTAAGATTTCAGCTGGTGACTTCTTTGGCACACAGCACACAACCTACAATAATATACAGTACAATACAGTTGTAATACATGTTGTATTGCAACCAAACCAGTACACATCCTGTCATGTTCTGCAAGTTCCCCAGACTTTTGACCCAACTCTCCTTTGAGAGATATATAGATATATGTACTAGCTCTAGTTCCCTCAAGAACATCTGTGGCTGTTACTAAGGAAGCAACTAGATCTGACAGAAGAACAGACACAACTCTGACCTTTGAAACCTGACTCTTCAAACATGTAGTAGGCTTAAAAAATTACAGGCCAATCTTGTCCTAGAGGTGCTATTTGTATTCTCACATCTGCTGTCATATTTCCATGACCTGCTTTGATCCTAGAAATGTCTTGTAGCTGGGCTTAGATGTATTCTCAGCTGACGTAGAGGGCTTTCCTGGGAAGAAAACAGCCATGAGCTGTAATGACAAATGACGGTTGTTCAATGTCTGCTAGTCATGTGGTAAAAGATAGAATAATGGGCTTCATTCAGCAATAGACAGAGTGGGACATTTGTCCAGCTGGATATTTGACCAGATGTTGCAGATGGGCCTAGGAATAATAGGGAAGTTGCTGTCCAAACTGCCCTGCAAAGCCCTTACTTTTGGGGAGGGAAAGTAGAGGTAATGGCTGGCAGCTGAATGATGGCTTTAACCATAGGAGAGATTTAATTATATGCTGGGATTGGATTTATGTGCTTTTGAGAGTTTCGTGCAGTTTTTCTAATAGTGTTGAATAATTTGCATTAATCATGGTGAGGGTGGAAGGAGCAAGTAACATTCTATTGATTTTTTTTCTCTTTTAGCCAGTGTACAGAGATTCAGAGCAACGTCTCCCTACAGCATTAAATCCCATTCTAAAAACACACACAGTAATAACAATATGAAGTATAATTGTTATGGATTAATGTAGATGGATTTTATAAACCAGAAGATCCTTGCACAGAACAATAGATGAACCACATTTTGACAGATTGAGGGCAAAAGAGACAACCTGGAATGGCCTCCGGGGAAAAGGATTAGCATAGGTTCTGTATTCTTTTTATTGCCAGATTAAAACATTCCAGGTTCCCAGTCATTTTAAGGAGAACTTCGAAATATTTTGAAGGAATTTAAACTGGGTCCATTTAAAAAAACACACACACAATTTAGTTGCAACCTGGCCTAACTCAGATGAGAAAATACTTGTTAGAACTGTTGACACAAGGGACTATAAAGTTGGAAGCTCCACTGTCTGTAACCTTGGACGTTAAAGCTCCAGAGGAAGTAACCGTTCCACCAACAGCTTCAATGCAGCCTGCAACTGAGCCAGTAGTGCAGACAAAGAGTCTATAGAGACTTGTCAGAAGTAATTCTAGGATCCAGGCCAGGAGCCTTATCCTGTAAGACGTTATTTTCTTCAATGAAAGGGTAAAGCCAAAGATGAATAATCTAGTCTTGGAAATATAACGTCCCTCAGTTTGTTCTTAGGCTTCCTTGGATCATTTGAGCTTATTTTACTCCTAGGACTGGATGACTGTGTTTGCATGATATGTTTACCCACAGATAACTGTATTTTAGTATTGTGTTGCGTTAGTTCAGCCTCTTTGGTTAGTGTATGGTTTAGTGTGACATGCAAATGCAGAAAATTGAATTCACTGAGTAACCCTTGGCTTGGTTAACTATGAATAAACATCTCATACAAACACAGCCAATACATATAGCAAAAAGCTCTTAAGTAGAAAAGCTAAACTTTTACGATGTGCTTCAGATAAAGCTTGGTAAATTTTAATCAAAGCTATTTATTGCAGCAAAGGAAAAGCAAATGAGTAATTTTTCACATGTCCATCAGGCGTTTAAATCCCAAGTACATGGGTCATTTTATGACTGGGGTTCCTGAAAAAAAAGGACCAGCTGGGTTTGCAGAACACTAAGTTATAAACTAGCCACAGTAGCTGGGGGCATACAATGTGTTTAGTTAATATGACTAAGATTTACTGAATTAACACAATTGCTTGGGCTGACACTCTATACTGAATTGTAACTAACCACGCTGCACAAAATATAGAACCATAAACTAGTCAACCACATTATTTCAGAACCAAACAAATCATAGTATGGCTTAGGGCTATCCTACCTATCCTAGGACTACCAGGTTTGAGCTGTCAACATCTGGATGAGTACTAGATGGCAGTGAAGACTGTATCACTTTGTTCTTATCTAGTGGTTGCCTGGAGTTTTGCAGAGCAGATCTGGTAACCCTGCCTAGTCCATACATTACAATTATATATGAGTTTTGTATTTCTGAAACCCAAGTTCCAGTCTGGATTCAACCTTGCTCAAACTTCATTGACCATTAACTCTTTAAAAGAATATGAACTGTTTAACTATTATGTAAAACAGGCTTTGCTTAAAAGTTGAGAACCGTTTAGCCCAATTCAAGCACACTTTAGCTGGCTCTTTTCTTCCCAGATTTCAGGAAACAACTATAACTATTTGAATTCTTAGGACCATTGTATTTATGATGTAAATTCAGCCTTGCAACTTGTGTAATAGACATATTTGCTAAAAAGCTAAACACTAGGTCTTCCAGAACACGGCCACACAGCCCGGAAGACCCATGCCAGCCTTTGTATGCCGGCCGTGAAAGCCTTCGACAATACACTAGGTCTTGTGTTGCTTGCTATACCAGTATATAAAATGGGACTGCAGTCTTCTCCCAGTTCTCTTGCTTTAAACAGGCAGATATCAGAAAAGAAAGAAAAGAAAAAGAGAGGTGGGCACTTAGGTGTTTATGAATCATCCTTCAGCTTAGGTTCTTGCAAAACAAAAAACCTACATACATTTAAAAGGCAAAACAGAGATTTTTGTAAGATCAACACTGACGGGGTTCACACATTGCACTTAAGCCATAATGTGGTTTGTTTGCTTTGGATTAGCCTGTTGTATGAATTCAGGTGTTGTAGTTTGTAAACCACAATTTACTCTGTTATGTAAATTTAAACAATTGTGGTTGTTAATGAACTATGGGTAACCAAAATACAGATAAGTGCAATATATGAACACAACTACTGTCATCTTCAAATGCCACACCAAGAAAAACACCTTAGTAGGCAAGAATGAACATGACAACTTTTTTTAATTCGTTGAGATACAGATGCCATTGGGTCTCACTAACCTGGTTTAATTTACTTAATTTGCAACAAATCTAAAGTATTCGTGGAATTCAAGACTGTAAATGATATAAAGAATACAATAAACCTAAAATCTGAGTTACAGAGTGGCACAGAGGGAATAAAAATTAGAAGCCATACACATTCTTGATTTGAAAAAAAAAACTGTTTGAGAAAAGGGTTTTGCTTAAAAGATCTTGAATTACCAGAAAAAAATTCCGGGAGCTTTCCTGACTGCATTTTAGCAAGGATGCACTTTATCTCTTTTCCTCCACAAAGATTAAGAAGAGCTAGATAATCTGAATTCCGGAAGGTCAATCTTGCTTTTCTCATGGTATATGTGTTCTTGAAGATTTGCTTTGAAAAAAGGGGGGGAAAAGCATGTTTCAAGATTCGGAGGGAATGTATCTGAATTGGTGCAGGCAGTATCTGCAGAAGACTTCAGTTCCTACAGCCAGGCTTTGGCAGCCTTTGGCAGCCATACCAAAATCAAGTCCCAGAGTGTCTTTGTTTTCATTATTTATTGATTGCAATTATTTATCATCTGTTTACAGGATAACAGTCCTCCCAAAGTAGCTCACAGTCCATACAAATCATTGTAAATAAAAATCCAAGGATTACTTCAAACAAACCCTTAAAGGCTGAGGGCAAATAGTGTCAATGTTTTGGCAGTAGAAGAGAGGAGAGGGAAGAGTCTAACCAAGCAGGCTTCTCAGGGTTGCTGGTTGCCTCCTTTCAGGCTCTTGTTGCAATCGGTTGTTGGAAAAAACAGCTTTGTTAACCATGTAAAAATAGGAAATGTGATACGTGGGGCAGGGGGCAGGATTTGTTTGTTTTTTTAGTTTGGGCCAACCCAGAAACATCTTTTCACACATCACAATATACCATGGTTGGTCTTCATCCTTGTTTGTTAAAGAATTTATGATGGTCCAGTTCACATGCACCAAGAAGCCATATATTTTCAGTATAGGTGAATTGGTTTTATTACTATGCAAACTACCTTGAGTTGTAAGAAATTAGGGCAAGATACAAATGCAGTAACAAACAACAAGCAGTATATCAACATTACACTCCACTTTTCACAAACCACGCTAAGCTGGAACCAAACAGATCTCCTTATGGTTTCATGGGATCCATATAGCCAGCTGCTGGTGGCCAATTTTATGTTATACGGCCTGATTTTAAGGCCTTTTGCTACATTGTTTGGCATCTGGCTAAGCCCATGCCTTGAAGTCTCCTCTGTTCATACCGGGGAGATTCAAGGTCTTGCCTGGCCTCGGGCTGCTTGTAGTCCTGCTATGTTCCGCTTTCATTTGCTTTCAATAGTGCATTGTGTTCTTAGGCACATGACAATCTCCTCCTGTGCCACACTCGTCCTTCCCTCCCACACACATCCTGAAATAAATAAGAACTGAAACAGACAAGGGTTATGCACAATCATCTAATTGCCATTGCATTTTGTTAATCTGTACACTCTTTCTGGAGTTCAAACATACCTCCCTGGATACAGAATTTGAAGTGGTTGTCTTTGTAAGGCCTTTTTGCCACTTCTACATTTGCCCTTCTTTGCTAGCACAGCTGAAAATATGGCTCTTCTAGTCAGATCCTTTGAATAAACATGGATTATTTCCAGTTGCCCTATTCTACCCTGGGTTTTGTTTACGAAAACAACTTCCCTTTTTAGATCTGAAATGATCAGAAATGGGAGCCTTTGGAAACATTTTCCCTTCTGTTGGAAGATATAGCATCCTCTTTACTCTTAAACCCCCATTTTTAAGCAAGAGCAAAAAGGTTTGCTTTCCTGCCTACAAAGGTCTTAACACTGCAAGGGCATTATTAACCGGTGTTAGACAAAGCTTGGATATGCACAACTGAAATATATATGCCTACCTCTTATTGGCTGAAAAACTGATTTCAAGGGAAGAATGTTAGAGGCTTGTATTAGATTTTACTTTTATAATCAAATTTCTTAAGGAAGGAAGGAAGGAAGGAAGGAAGGAAGGAAGGAAGGAAGGAAGGAAGGAAGGAAGGAAGGAAGGAAGGAAGGAAGGAGGGTTAGAGGCACATGAGGCAGAAATTCTCCTCGTTGCAAATGCCCTGGGACCAAGTTTAGATCAGCACCATCACAAAGGATGGGAGGGGGGTAGTTACTGTCGTGCTTTGCCGCCTGCTCAAGGGAATTGCAAATTGGAGTGGGGGGCACTGGGGCTGCCTGCTTACCCGAATGCTAGAGAGAGAGGAAGGGGAAAAGAAATGCTTCCAAGCATGTATTTAGAATAGATCTGTATGCATGTGCGTGCATGTGCATATAACATGTGCCCAATCCAAGACAGTAACATGACAGTGTAGCTGTAGTTCCAGCAAGTACCATTACACTATTTATTAGGCTTTATTGCATTATTTATTTTCAGCTCCAGACATGTGGTTCTTCTACCCATTATAAGATTCTCTTGGCTCCAGTGCTTAAATTCCTGGGTAGAAGGAAGAACGGACTTATTTCACTTACGAATCTTTATATGCAGTTTTAAAAATGAGTCAGAGGATCAGTCACCTAAAATGAGGAGAATTTCCGAAATGTCTCTCCTGCCCTACTCACATTGGTTCCTTATACAATGTTTCCAGGACAGACTTGAATCAGAAATGACTCAGCCATATGTTAGCCTAGTGTGTTGTGTGAAGTCAGTCCATGTTATTAGTTTATAGTTCAGTGGGAGAGGCAAACCAGAAAAACGAGTTGAGTAAGCCATGATTAAATTAACCATGGTGAACATGTTATATGAATACAGACAATGGATGTTTTGTTTGGAATTACCATTTTTTGTTTACTCACTTTTATGGGGAATCCACCATGCTAAATGTTTGCCTTCCTATATTTTCACTGTTGCCAATTTTAGCTGTCCCATTTTTTCCCTACATAAAGTAGAATTGCATCACTAGCCTATCCAGTATGAGCAAGCAAGTTATTACTAAACTATATAACTATAGATATAGATATAGATAAAGGTAGTTATTGGGTTTTTAACCACAGAAGTGTTCCAAACACAGCAGCATGTCAGACTTCTCCCTGACAGGGGTGCTGTAACCAATTAAACAAGCATACAAGAATCTAGGAACTTCTGATACATAATTACTGTATAAAAACTAAGAAGCCATTATGAAAGAATTCCAGTGACTGCTATGTGTCAGATCAAATTCATATTTTCATACCTCTTTCTCACAACTGAGAAAGAACCGAATAGAGCTGGAAGAAGTCAAAACAACTCAGATCAATTTCCTTGGGTATTAAACTGGGTTCAGAATTGCTGAGGGAGAGAAAGAGTAGCTTCCTGGAAATGCCTAGAAGTTTCCTTCACCTCTTATAGTTCCTGTTCCTGTTCATCAGTTTACAGATGAAAATCTGATGGATTCACATTTATATAGACAGATCCTATCCTTGGATCATCTTCACCAATGATCTCCAGCTGTATTTGCGCTGCAACTCGCAGACTCCCCAGCTAGCATTTTGTAAACATTAGTATTTAGAAATATACTTTCTCTTGTTATATGATTCATTTCTATATATTATAGTCAATAGTCATTAATAACTATAGATTTTTTTAAAGTCATCTAAAACTAGCAGCCATCATCACATCTTTAGAAATTATGGCTAAGTTAAATTCCTCAGCCAATATTTTGTTCAACTGCAGGAAACTCTTTGACTTTTGCAACTATCTTTCCAGCAACAGCCTACAATATAATAGTTAGGAAAATCCTTCCTTTCTACCTGACTATTGTACAAAGGTTGTTACGTCAAGACAAAAACTATGTATTCACTTTACTGGACTCCGGGGTGTCTTCAGAAGGTGAAGGAACCACGCCTGGCTGCATTGCACATATTTTGTCACATTTGGCACACGTTCTGTCTTCCTCCCTATTTCTGCTGCTCTCCAGGCAATGCTAGGATGGCATCTGTCTTGTCATAAATGATTAAGGAAGGAAATGCTGAAAACCTGTGCTGGTTCACTCTTATGGAAACCTGAATGAATGAACTCACAGATGGCATCTTTCAATGTCTTATGCCAAATGAAGTATTAAAATTATTGGAATTAAAGGAAGAGATGGCAAGATGTAAAACAGGCATAAGTTTCTCCAATACTGATTCTGGATTTCTTACAATGAGTTAAATTCATACTAACACTTATTGTATATTTGTTTCCAGAAACAGAGTGCTTGAGGTACAAAATGTCAAACTATTCTGTCGCCTCCCCCGTTCCCCCACATGTGTACATGCTCAGAGATCAGTCATGCTGATCAACTGGTTCTCCTCCAAAACTAATGGTAGACAAAATTCCATTTATTTTTATGTCCAAGCACATTATTGAAATACTTTAATAATATACATTCCACTACCTTAACATTCTGCTATATCAATTTTATTGCCCCAGATCTAACCTCAATGAAAGTGAGCAGGGAGAAGGTCTTTTAAATAATTTTTAAATACAATTTAAGTGAAATAATTGACAAATCGTCACCTGAGTTGATTTTTTTTTATCAACTTTCTCATGATCTGAGTAAAGAAAACACTTGTAAGGATCTTGTTAATCTAGTTTGAATTTGCCACATGGCTAAATCAAAATTAAACATACCACATTATGTCTTAGAATGTTATGTGAACCAAGCTATGTCAACTGTAGGAGGATCAGCTGGTGGGATGTTCAGATAGGCTGGTACTAGAGTCCAAGAGGTCTCCTGAACAATGGCTTTACCAGAATTTATTAGTTATCCCACTGATGTTAATATCATCCACTATTCAGCCCAATGTGTGTGTCCATCTCTTGTCCCATTCCTAAAATCACTCAAAGTTCTGGACATTTCACAATCTTTCTCCCTCGCTGGATAATAGTTCTTCCCTAGAGAACAGACCTTCTGGTTTCTTAGTCTGGTCTACCTCATAGGGCTGACAGTTTCCTATCCATAAGAATCCTTGCCTTGTCTCTCCTGCCTTCTTAAGAGAGATAAGGCAAAGTTTCAAGGAGCTCATTCCCACAGATTCTGATTTAGTCACATCTCTATCCTCCCTAGCCCACTTTTCAGAACTCATTTGTTAGGAAATTATTTTCCTATCTTTCAGCGTACAGCGAGTTCTTCAGAATAAGCAGCCAACCTTCCGCACCAGATTTGCACCAATCTGGGATCAGCACTGACTCCCTGTTCCTATGATGTGACAGCTCTCAGCAGTTTCTCTGCACTTAAGCTAATTAATTTCAGGGTCAGCTGTACAGCAGAAAGAAAAGCTGCAAAAGTAGTTCTGCAGTGTTAACACTGAAGTTGCAAGGCAGGTAATTTCTGCAGAGGACATAGGGAATGGCCTTGAAGGATGGAAGAAAAGCCACTACCAAGGCAACAGTCAGACATGTATGGCTTGAGTTAGGGTTAGGGTTAGCCTTGTCTCTCCTGCCTTCTCAGTTCTCCCCCTCCTGCTGAAGTCAGTGTTCCATAGCCCCTTGTCTTAACTAAACTGCTGTTTTCCAGCCTGTTGAAATCAAGGTGCCATAACCATGGGCCACTTCCTTGTACATTTTAAATTGATTTTTGTTCCTTGCTGAGGAAACAAATGCACTAAGGCAACAACAAAGATCTCAGTGTTCCACCATTGGTCAGCTGGAGAAAGTGTAGTTAACTCACAGGAACCACTGACCATTGCATGGATGTAATGATGAGGACAAAGATACAGTGGTGTGAAAATGCTTCTGAGTGTTGGGGGATAAAGCCATTGGTGCCATGGAAGCTGGCTCAGATGCTGTGAGGAGGGATCTGCAAATGCGTGATAAGGAAAATAATTGATTGTCCTTTCTGCTTATAAGGTGGCCAGTCACTGATAAGCTTTCAAGTATTCAGCTTTCCCTGCCTTCTGAAGTAAACAGAACACTGTGATACTGTATGCATTAGCCATCTTCAGTGTATTGAGTGCTTTCTTAAAATGCAGGATGCTTAATTCCTTCTGTCACCAGTTTTCTCCACATTCATCATCATCTGTCTCTGTGCTATTGTACCTTTTGTGTCTTTGGTGCTACTTGTGCAGAATACAAGGAAGTCTTACCACTGGCAAAAGGCAAGAAAAATTCACAAAATGTTGTATTTCATTGCACATTTTATAACATTATTGCAGCAGAGATGAGGAGAAGACACAGACCTGCTGTTTTCAAGAAGAAGTGATTTCTACCATAATATGCAGCAATGAGAGAACAGATGATGTACACTCCCAGATTCAATTTCCTGCATGCCTCCAGAGACCAAATAGCTGTGACTGGTTGGGACAAATGGGCCCTAAATCAAAGGTGCTCCTGGAAAGCATGTGGCTATGTTTAATCTTGGGTGAAGACTATGTCAGATCAGCACTTCAATTAGTGTACTGGTCAATGTGGTCTTCAGAAGTGTTATAACTACAGAATCCTAGGAACTGCAGAACAAGATAATTTAAAGAGGAAAATGGGCATTGATTGCTATGAAGGCTGAGTAATGGATGACAAGAATGTAACTGTAAATAATACTTTGACTGATTTGAACTGATTCAAATCTTGGAGACTTCCTAACGGCATAGCTGGCATAGGAAAATGCAACTAAATATAGCTTTTTTTTAAAAAAAGTGTGAAAACAGGTAATAGTTATAGAAGGTTTTTTAAAAAGAGTTTTGGTTTTAAAAGGCTAAGTTAGACATAGGCAATAATAGTGAAATTTAAAGAGTTACATTAATATAAATTAAGTGTAATTCAGAATAATCCAAATCCACCATATTCCCCATTCAGCAGAATTAACCACATGATTTACTCTATGATACATTCTGCCCATATTTTATGCTGAAAACCAAATTTAAAAATTATAATTATGCAAATACTATCAAATACAAAATTACACTGCCTGTCAACAATTAAAAACACTTAGATATAAATAGAACCAGGTATCAATATGTGTCATATATTCAGCAAATATTCAGAGTAGTAAAAGTAGAGGCAGAGATTATTTATGAGCAGCTTTGTTTTACACATTTTCGATCATGGATCCCTTAATATTGTTTCACTTTGTATGAACCATCACTTATTTTAAAGTATTTAGAAAACAGTGTGATTAGATTCATATTGTAGCCAGTTGTTTGGGGGGGGGGGGGTCAGACAAAATTCTAAGCCAAAGGCAATGAACCATGGCTTAATCGAATACATGAACCAGTCTGTGAATTGTACAATTGGTTGTTTCTCCCATCCTCTTCCTGCTGAGTATAGCTACATCATGTTGTTCATAGCTAACTGCATTCCGTCACCCTTACCTTTTCTACGTGGCGGAGTGAGAATGCCGAAGCCAACTGCTTTCAAACAAAACAACCTTGTTCCCCTAACAACCTGTTTGGGGTTGTGGAAATGTTTGAAAATTATACCTTTGTTCTCAAATGAAAGGAAAGTTGAAATGGGACCCTCAACCTGCTTCTAAACAACCTAGAACCTAAACACTGAAAAGGCCTCCTTTTCCCTTTGTAATGCAGAATTAGAGATTTCAAAGCTTCATTGCGTATGCCAGTTAATTGTATGAAGATATTTTTATTCCTATGGGATGAATATAATGCTTAGCATCCTTTGTTGGAGTTTTTATTGTGGTGGTGGTGTTCCTTACAGCTTTTGGGTTTTTATTTTTAATCCTAATCTTTGCATTGACTTTTCCAGGATGGTTCTCTAGTAATAGACTTATTGTGGAATAGCTCTAACAAATCCCCAGCTACTGACCAACATATATGAATATACTTAGGCATGACTGTAAAGTGAGGGGAACAACTGGAAGAGCCATTCTGTAGTCATCTGTTTTCAAGAAAAGGAACATTTTCATCAGGTAGCAAAAAGAATTACAAAAAAGAATAGTAGCTACTTCACACATAGCTGTACATTTTTGAATATTCAGAATGAGTCACAACTGAAGGTGTAGACCAGCCTTTTCAAACCTGATGTCCTTAGAGAAATTAGGGTTCAGCTCCCTCCAGCTCTAGCTGCGATTTAGGGGAGATGTGGGGTTTTTAAAAGGCAATGTCCCATTCATAGGTTTCTTAATTCATGGTCTATCTAAATTATGGCTAAAGGTCACCAAACTGTGCATTGTTTTGGCATATAGACCCTGTACATAAAGAGGCTGGTGCAACCTGATCCACATGGCTTTTAAAGCATAACCTCTTGTATAAAGTAGATTTCAGTTACAGGCCAAGTTAGGCTCATAGAAACTCCCACAAACTAGCTCCAGTTGAGACAATTTGTTAGCTTTACTTTCTGTTCAAGTTTTGTTCATCTGAAATTGAGGGAATTGTATGCTTAAGGGGAAAATTTAAGGCAGGTTCTATCAAAGGGCCATCTTTCTGGCCTGTTATCCTAGCTGAGTTTACGTGGTACACTAAGCTTTAATGTCATTTGTTTGGTTTTGGCTTAATGTGTTGTGTGAAACTATCCAACTGTGGTTTATTCACAATCCATAACCAAAAAATAAACCTGTAATGCAGTGTTTCTCAACCTTGGCAACTTTAAGATGTGTGGACTTCAACTCAAGCCTGCTGGTTGGGGAATTCTGGGGAGCTGAAGTCCACAATCTTAAGGTTGCCAAGGTTGAGAAACACTGCTGTAATGTAAACAGGGGCATTTCCCCAAGAAGATTTGGCATCAGTTAGAAAGCAGCTTTGGATGTCTGTGTTCCCAGGACATTAGCAGTGTTGGAACACTAAGATTATTGATTTCCAGTTTAAATGCATTGTAGCTGAAAAGCCAGCATTTTTACGTTTTTCCATTTCCCCTTTGGAGAGAACTTCAGCCTTATTTTTCTTTATAACTCCTGAACCGGCTAGTTTAATGTTTTTGTGGGAATCCTCAGTAAATCCAGAGGGATGTTGACAAGTGTTGTTAGTCTCCCCACTTTCTTCAGCATTGGTGGAATCCACCTGCAATGCTTGTCAGCTATTTCTTTTTCTTTTGGGCAGAGTGGGGTCATGGGAACTTGGATGCAGGAGAATCTGCAGCAGCTCAAAGTAGGACATTGAATCTTTGAACATTTTAAAACTTCCCAATAATTACAGTAATAATTTCACACAAGGCAAAGAAGCACTGACTTTTTGATGGCAAGGATTTGTGCCTCTGATGTCCAGGCCTAGTACACAACCCTCCTGCCCATTTAATTGCCCATATTATGTTCTTAATCGGTTGAACTAGTGAACTGGCCTAAAAATGCAGCTGTGTTCCAAACCATCAGAGGAACCTGGGGTCTAAAACATGCCTCACATCTTCCCTAATTGCTTTTTGAACATTTATTTTAGCAGGATTATGCAGCTGGATTTAAATTTAAAAGCTGAATAGAGTTTCTCTCTAATTGCTTCAGCTCCAAGGACCGGCTTTTCAAGCTGCATCTGTTTTGGCATGCACATTATCTTAGCTGCTTACTTGGAGCTAAATTAAATGACAGGCTGGGAGAGAACACTTTGGACTTGCCTTTATTTATGCTATTGTAAAGCAAGAGTTGTCATTGTGTGGGGCTATGTAAAGAGTATTTGCAATTGTTTTTTTTTTTTTTTAACCTGCTGCTGGCTAGCATGTGTTTGGTTGCTGTGCAGGGCGCTTCTAGGTAAATGGGGATAATTGTAACCTTTTCTTTCTCCTTTCTTTTTGGAAGCAAAACTGTTGCCTCAAACGGTGGTGTGTCAGCATGACCCTGGCATTCGTACAATTGTTGGCTCTACCACTATGGGCTGAAAGGTAGATTCTCTCTAATTGAAAGAAAGGGAAGAGAGAAAGCATGATTAAAGAGAATTGCATTGCCTTTGTCTACGTGCTAGAGGTTCTCCAAGCAATGCTTCAGCTTGTACTTAAATAAGCATTCAAACAGGAGGAAAAGACAGCCTATAGATAGTCATATAACATTCAGGCTCCCCTCTCGCTTTGGAATGGCGCAGTCCCCCACTCCCTATTCAATGGTCTCCCAGCCCTACCTTTGCAGTTGGCTACCTTTGAATTCTTTCTGTTTCTCCTCCCCTTTCCTTCTGCAAAGGGAAATTCAGTGGCTGTTTTGTAGGACTGAGAGAGAGAATGAATGCAGCAGGCATGAGTACTGTAGTGCAGCACCTACAGGATTCCAGCCTGCCACCTCCCAAAGAGTTGTCCTGATTCCCCCTCCCCCAAAATTTTAAAATCATTAAAATGTGAGACCCCTCACAAGAATGTTGGAAGATTTGGGCAGTCTTGTATGAGATCTCCACCCATTTAGGGAAGAGGAAGGATATAAATGATAAATGATTACAGTATTCCTATTGGAAACATTTGAAGGAAGTAAAAAGGCATGTCTAATCAGATGGTAACATCTTCCGAAAACACATTTTTAAATACAGATTGCTAAAGTTCTTTAGAGATTAAAGCTCTTTTAAAAGAAACATTTTGTCTTATATCTCCCCCAAGGATCTCCTAAAATGACACTTGTGCATCTTTTAAAACAAGACAACAGATTGTAGCACTAAGGCTATATGGGCTAATTTCATGCTGTCCTCAATATAAAATGTGAAAGGTACCCTGCAAATGGTTTGTTGCAGGAAAAAAGGGAGGCACCCGTGGGGGGGGGGGGGGGTGAGAAAGAAGGGATGGCCCAGCTCAGTTTCGCCACATCTACCACTGGTTTCAACCTTACCTGCAGTATTGAATAGATTCCTTCTATTTAGGACTGTAGCTCTAAAAGCAGAATGGTTCCCCGTTCCAATAAACAAAATATGCTTCTTGTTCTAAATGCACATCCAATGATTAATTAATTAGAAGTCACTTTATTAATTGATTGAACCTTTATAACTAGGCTTCAATCCTAGTTTAATGTCACAATGTTTCTTTTTTCTTTATTTTTATTAAACATTTTAGAAAAAATAAACAATAGAGATAGTTTATTTAAGAAAACAGATATAGAGCATAAGAAAATAAAGCACAAATAAGTAAAAAGGAATCCAGAAGTATCTAGGAGGCTATAATTTTCCAGTATATCATTAATGAATTATGAATATATCACCTTTTGGGCAAGGGGTGGGGGCAAGTCACTGTTGATACCTGGCAATGGCCTGGAAAAATCTTGGCAAGATTTTCGGAAGTGGTTTGCCATTGCCTCCTTCCTAGGGCTGAGAGAGAATGACTGGCCCAAGGTCACCCAGCTGGCTTTGTGCCTCAGGCTGGACTAGAACTCATGGTCCCCCACTACACAAGACTAAGCATCCAGGCTGTAAGCAAGAATGAAAATCAAGAACCATAGTCAACACAGTATGATTCACCCAATAAAATTTGTAAACTATAATAGATTGAGTCAAAACTGAAAATCTCTTCTGATTTAAATTTCCCATTAAATTGAAATATAGACTCTATACATAATATCATTACTTTCTTGATAGATATATGACTCCTGCTGTGGAGAAAGGCAGTTAACTTTTGCAGTGCCGCTGATTAAAAATAAAACAAAATTAAAAATATGTTCTCATACATGTATACAATTTTCTGCATTATTCAAATGGCAGTGTGAATTTTCTATAGACATAACACAGGGGAAAGGAAAGAAGGTGTGACATTATAACTATAAGCATTTCTGTACAGGTATGAAACTAGGCAACCAAGGCATATTCACCATGGAGACCAGGAAAAAAATTGCACCCAGTGATTAAAGCTAATTTGTTGTTCCTTGTATAAGCTCTCATCTCATGCAATATTCCTGCTTGAGCCATGGATGCAGAATAGACCTGCAGCTGTGATCAGATATTAGCTTTGCCAAATGTCTAAGAATTCTACAATTCGCCACCAAAAATCAGAGGAAAAATCAAATATTTGAAATGCCAATTTATTTTGCTTATATTAAAAAGAAGAATAAAAATCCAAAACACAAGAGAATAATGGGAAAATTCACCCCATATACTATATTTAGGAAATCAGTAGGAACTGAACTAGTGAGGGAGTCAGTAAGAGAAGATTGCAAGGAGCTGCTATTCCAAAGCAGAAGCCCAGAGATTCTTTACAATTAAACTGGTAGTTTAGTGTATTAGCAAAGAATCTTGGACTTTATTGCAACTCAAGTGCTCTAGATAGGTTGGACAATAGCACCGATATCCCAGTCCTGCCCCGCTAATGGCCTTGGTGGCTGAATATGATGGCATAGTAGCCTGACACAACTAGAGGGAAAGCTGGTCTAATGGTTATAAAACAAGGGGGATGGCCTTTCTCCACTTTGGTTTAGTTATTTGCTTTAGCTAAGAGCTCAAAAGCAGATACAGCCTGACAATCAAAATTTGCAAAGTGATTCCAAACATTTTTTGTTTTAATTTAGAGGAAGCATCAGAAAGTTCAAAATGCAGTCTGAGCAGAGCTACGGAAGCTTTTGGGTGCCTAACCCATTCCAGCATGCTATTTGTTTTCAATAGAGAAGGTTAGATAGTGCTTGTTCAGTGATGGTTGATGTAGTGGTGATATTAGATTTAAAGGCGCCCTCATTATACTGTGGCTAGATAGGCTTCTGCTGTATCCCAGCCTACCTTCTCTCTGCCAGCTCATGTGCACCCTTTGGGACATAATTACATGGATATAGTCCTTTCAGAAGTGGAGCTGCCCCTCCAGCTTCATACTGGGCTGGCCAATCGAGTTAGACCAGGATTTCTCAACCTTGGCAACTTTAAGACGTGTGGACTTCAACTCCCAGAATATGCTGGCTGGGGAATTCTGGGAGTTGAAGTCCACACGTCTTAAAGTTGCCAAGGTTGAGAAACCCTGAGTTAGACTATACAAAATGCAGAGCAAAACATCACCGTCAGATGCAGTATTTGGAGGAACATAACAAAGGGGCTCCTGTTTCACAAAGGAGCCAAACAGGAGCACTGCAACTGTGCAGGCCTTTCGGGGGCAAGAGGCAAGGTAATAAATGAAAAGCATCAGCAGCCATTCTGCTGGAGCTCTGATGTTATAGAAGTGCCAGACAGAATTCTGAGAGGGAGTGAAAAGAAAACCAGTGAGTTCTGGATTCTCAGAGAGTGTCCTACGTTTACCTCTGATGCCACCCAGTTCAGACAAAGGATGAGACTGAACTACATGTTTTGAGCTGACTGGGTTTACTCTTGAAACAGTGTAAAGACCTTCTGTGTTTTAGAATGTGTGTATGTATATATACAGTCCCATAATTTCCACTACATTCCCTTGAAAAGAAATTGGCTTTGTAGAAGGTTCTCCTGGGACAGAGACAGTATATTCAGATTTAGTCAAATCTACTCTGTCTGCCTGTTGAAGAATTCTGTTCAACTCAGTAATTTCCAGGTATTTGCCAAACTTGCCCAGTGCTAGAGAGGAACTGTCAGGGGTGAGTAAGAAATAAGTAAAATTCCCAAAGATGGGAATGCCTAAGATCATTTAAAATTCTCAGTTAATGATAATTAAAATTTGGTTGTTTGTGCATTTACATGATATATTGGTGGCTTTGGGGATCCCTCCTGTTCAGTCTACTGAGTGGGGTCCTTAATAGCTGCCCCTCAATAGCACCAGTTTCCAAAGTCTGGTCCACAGAAGAGGAGGGGAATTTCACAGCATCTCTAGAATAATTCCTGATGCAAAGAGACAATTAAAACTTTGGGATGGTATTGCCTATTTACATTTCTGAATGAGGGGGATTATACCCCAAATAATGACTCCCATAAATTGCAAGAAATGGATTCTCTGGGGAGTAAACAATTCTTTGACCTTCACAATGAAAAAAAGAAAAATTAGAATATCGTGCAAATGTTCATTTATGTCAGTATGGCAACTCAAAAGGTGAAACCAATATATGAGATAGACGCATTACATGCAAAGCGAGATATGTCAAGCCTTACTTTGGTATAATTGTGATGATTATGGCGTGCAGCTTATGAAAACCCCAAATTCACAATCTCAGAAAATTAGAATAGTGGGAAAAGGTTCAATATTCTAGGCTCAAAGTGTCCCCCTCTAATCAGCTAATGAATCCATAACACCTGCAAAGGGTTCCTGAGCCTTTCAATGGTCTCTCAGGCTGGTTCAGTAGGAATCACAAGTATGGGAAAGACTGCTGACCTGACAGTTGTGCAGAAAACCATCATTGACACCCTCCATAAGGAGCGAAAGCCCCAAAAGGGAATTGCAAAAGAAGTTGGATGTTCCCAAAGTGCTGTATCAAAGCACATCAGTAGAAGGTTATGTGGAAGGGAAAAGTGTGGTAGAAAAAGGTGCACAAGCAGCAGGGATGACCGCGGCCTGGAGAGGATTGTCAGGAAAAGGCTATTCAAAAGTGTTGGGGACTTTCACAAGGAGTGGACTGAGGCTGGAGTTAGTGCATCAAGAGCCACCACACACAGACGGATCCTGGACGTGGGCTTCAAATGTCGTATTCCTCTTGTCAAGCCGCTCCTGAACAACAAACAACGTCAGAACCCAGAGTCTAGAGGAAGAATGGAGAGGCACACAGTGCACGATGCTTGAAGTCCAGTGTGAAGTTTCCACAGTCTGTGTTGATTTGGGGAGCCATGTCATCTGCTGGTGTTGGTCCACTGTGCTTCATTAAGTCCAGGGTCAACGCAGCCGTCTACCAGGAGATTTTGGAGCACTTCATGCTTCCTTCCGCAGACGAGCTTTATGGGGATGCTGACTTCATTTTCCAGCAGGACCTGGCACCTGCCCACACTGCCAAAAGTACCAAAACCTGGTTCAACGACCACGGGATTACTGTGCTTGATTGGCCAGCAAACTCGCCTGACCTGAACCCCATAGAGAATCTATGGGGCATTGCCAAAAGAAAGATGAGGGACATGAGACCGAACAATGCAGCGGAGCTGAAGGCCGCTATTGAGGCATCCTGGTCTTCCATAACACCTCAGCAGTGCCACAGGCTGATAGCATCCATGCCACGCCGCATTGCGGCAGTCATTGCTGCAAAAGGGGCCCAAACCAAGTACTGAGTACATATGCATGCTTATACTTTGCAGAGGTCCGATATTGTTCTATTTCCAATCCTTGTGTTATTGATGTCATGTAATATTCTAATTTTCCGAGATTGTGAATTTGGGGTTTTCATAAGCTGTATGCCATAATCATCACAATTATACCAAAGTAAGGCTTGACATATCTCGCTTTGCATGTAATGCGTCTATCTCATATATTGGTTTCACCTTTTGAGTTGCCATTACTGACATAAATGAACATTTGCACAATATTCTAATTTTTTGAGTTTCACCTGTGTTATAGTTGGAAAGCCAAGTGTGAATGTTAAATGTAGATTTAAAACAAGAAAAGGTGTGCTTTCAGTTATCAGATGTTTGGAAAACTCCAGTTTGGTTCAGCTCTTTTCATAAAACTTTGATGCTCAGTAATTGGTGCCGTAACCATCAACAAGGGTCTTGCATCATTTTCTGAGATCCACAAGGCAATATCTCTTTGACATGTCAATCAACCGGATTGCAGTGCAGGCAGTTGTAAGCCTGTGCTAGATGGTTTAGGAAGAGTTCTCCATCTAATTTATGCAGGGATTCTGCAGTGTACTCCCTTGAAGCAAAGGCTGTGATGTGGGGTAGTGCAATGAACTCTAGTTTAGCTGCGTGAAAAACAGGAGGAGGGCAGTGCTCAGAGTGGAAGCAATTTATTTCCTCCAGACTTCTGGATCAGCAGTTGCTCCCTATAAATATTAATATCTATTTTGGGCTTTGGATGTTTATTCATCACTCACATGGAAAAGTAATTGGATTCTATTTGGAGCTGAAAAAGTCAAGCTGGATTTTCCTAGTGTGAATCAAAAAGTTTGTTCCTTATAACGAGAAATGGGGGGGGGGGGGGAGGAACTAAGAGGAAATATTTCCTCTTCTCTCTTTTTTTATTCTTAAGGTGAAAAACAGGCTGGTTCCCATTAAAGATATAGATCTGTGAGTGAGCAGCTTTGCTACAGGCTGCAGGAAGGGAGCCCTTGTGCAAACCCACTTCCCCTGCAGGTATGTCAGAGAAAAAAACTAGATAAAACCCATTCTTCTAACCTGCCAGCTTTCTATGTGAAGGCATTTCTTGGTACTGTATGGATAAATATTCCCTCTTGTGAATAGTTCTACTTATACTCCATATACACATTTATTACTTCATGAAGAGTTAAGCATATTCTCAAAAGCCTTCTTGCATTTTCACCAAAAAAAAAAAATAGAACCCAAAACATGTATCCAAGATCTACAGTGTGGGAATCTGCTCCAATGATCAAAATAAAAACAAAGCAAATTGTATTTATTTGTTATCTGTTCTTCTTTACTTGAAAGAAATAATGGTTTAGGAAGGAAGGAAGGAAGGAAGGAAGGAAGGAAGGAAGGAAGGAAGGAAGGAAGGAAGGAAGGAAGGAAGGAAGGAAGGAAGGAAGGAAGGAAATGGTGCAAGTGTTCTCCTATAACTATGGGAGCTGGAAACTTTTAAAAAGTTAACTGTTGGCTGTGTTTGTATGAGATGACATGCTAACTGCAACTTTATTAACAAACATGTCCACCACCTTACCATATTTCCTTTTTGAGCGAAGGGCTAATTTAGCCTTTCATTTATGTATTGGTGGGGCCAGAACAAAATCTAAATTTAATTTAAATGGCCATGTAAATTCAATTAAATACAGTTAGTGTGATTATTGTCTGTAATTGTCTCTTTTTCTCACATTTCTCACCTATTATTTAGATCCTTTTCCATTTGTAGACTTTGAAGACGTAGACAGATATATGGAAAGATGGGAACTCTCACTGGTTTACTTGCCGTTTGCCCCTGGAGCTGATCACATCATGAGGACTGGACAGCTCCAAAGGAAAGAGAGGAGACCAATGCCTCTTTACTGGGGGAGCAGGGAGGGACGTTTTTTCCCCATCTAAAGGAAGCTGTTATAAGGCACATTTGTTGAAGAAACCCTTCCTTAACCTGGGAGATATGAGTAACTACAAGTCAATCTTAAACATTTAATTTCTGTAAAGATAGGCAAGAAGATGGCAGCCTCAGAACTGCAAATACTTTTAGGAGAGATGGTTGCCACTTGGACCCATTTTAGTTGGGCTTTTGACTGGGACATAGGTCTGTTTGCTTTAATCACACAGATGGAACTGGACTGAGGAAGTGCAGCCTATTAATTCTGGACCCCTTGATGGCTTTTGATACCATAGACCATAAATAATATCCTTTTAGATCACCCAGTGCAGCTGAAACTTCAGGGCAGTCATTCCAGTGACTTTGAATGAGATTCTTAGGCTATACCCAAAGCTGCATGTTGTCCTTTCAAGCCATTTCTAAAAGGTAGTGCTGGGGAAATGCAATTTACCACCTAGTATATCTTGAATTAGAGTATCTCCCAGGAATGTCTATTGTTCTATATCCTGTTCAACATCTACATGAAACTACTGGAGATGATAATCTGAAGCTACGGAGAGGAGGGATATCATTATGCTGATGACATCCAGGAAAAATAAGTCTAGATTAATTAAATAAGGACCCAGATTTAGGGTTTGGATTTTATCCTGCATTGGATGTGGTCACATTTCTCCTGAAAAAGCAGGTTCTCAGTCTGGGAGTGCTCCTTAATTCTTGGCTGTCACTGGATTCCCAGGTGGCCAGTATAGAAAGGAGTGCATTCTTGCAATTATATCTAATATGCCAGCTGCGGCCACTCCTGTGTTGCTTAGATTTATTGACACTTTTGTTACATCTAATCTTGATTATTGCAATTTGCTCTATATGGGGCTGTGTGAAAAGTGTTTGGAAGCTTTGATTGATATAAGGTGTGGCAGCTAGACTGGTAATCAGTGCCTGCTACCAAGATCATATGAAGTTAAAGTAAAAAATATTATACAGGTTGCCACTTGTTTTCTGGCTATAATTTAAGTTGTTGATATTAGAATTCTTAATGGCTTAGATCAGTGATGGCAAACCTTTTAGGCTTGGCATGTCAAAAATTCAGAAAATGCCTAACTTGACTCTGCTGGTGTGTCACCCCCACCCTGAACAAAAGAGAAACAATTCTTTACATATTCACTTATTTTAAAAAAATACAGTCCAGTCATGTGTGGTGTTATGTATTGTATAAAGAAACGTCAATTTCAAAAATGAAACATGAGTAAAACAAACTCAGTTTCTCTGGTAACTCAAACAGGGAGAATAGTTGTAGTTGGATGTTGGCGAATGTTGGGGTGACCCCCAAAACATCATGGCATGTCACCTTTGACACGTGTGTCATAGGTTCACCGTCACTGGCTTAGATCCTAAGTCTCTGAGGGACTTCCTTTCTTATTACAAATCTTTGTTGGGATGGAAAAGATTTGCAAGAGAGACCCTTCTGAACACACTGTGCTTTCGGAGGCTTATTCTGGGATGGGGGCTTTCTGTGTTACTCTCAATGGGAATAATGATTTCTTTGTGGAGCTGACTATGCTTGATTCCTCTTATCCCTACCTTGAGAAGGTTGGCCAAGATACATCTCTTCTGCCGTTTGTCTTTGTAATGTTGTATTGTGTAAGTTAGCTGTGGTTACCTGTTTTAGTATTCATTGAATTGGTGGAATATAAGTAATACATAATACTATAGGAAATTCTAATAGGAGAGCCAGTTTGGTGTAGTGGTTAAGGCACCAGACTAGAAACCAGGAGATTGTGAATTCTAGTCCTACCTTAGGCACGAACCCAGGTGGGTAACTTTGGGCCAGTCACTCTGTCTCAGCCCTAGGAAGAAGGCATGGGCAAACTTCTTCTGAAAATCTTGCCAAGAAAACTAAGGGGATGTTGCCAGGAGTAAAGAATGAAGCCACCATAATTTGTTGTACTCTGCCCAGAGTCACTTGTTTTATGAGATGGGCAGCTATATAAATCTGACAAATAAATAAATAAAAATACATACATAAAGTCCAGCAGCAACTTTGAATGAGGTTCTTAGGCTATACTCAAAGCTTGAAAGGACAACATGCAGCCCTGGAGCTACAGGCTGTGCACTCATGTCCTAAGTCGTATCCTGTCCTTCCTCTCTCAGCATCATGAGTGCCTTTCCCTACCCATTCAACAGGTCCACTGAAAGTAGGTAATTTCCCTGGTGTCCTCCAGGTGAGATGGAACCACAGCTCTCTGATTTCTTAGCCATCTCCTTTGCCTAACTCAGCAAAACCTGTTAGGCTGATTGTACAGCTTTCTTGTTGCATATTTTCCCAAGAAGTGTAAATTCCAGGGAGAAAAGATCCACTTTGATTTCCATTTTATATACACACTTTGGTTATTTCAGGGATTTTGTTTCCACTTCATGGTGTGTGGATGGTACATTTTCTTATATCTGGAAACATTATGTACAAAAAACAGCTATGTTCTTTAAAATATATCACGAAACTATACTTATGTCTCATTGTGGTGGACCCACACACTGGATTAAATCAAAACTTTTCCAGTGGAGGTACCTCTTTATGTCTTCTGTTTTATAGTGTTCCTGCTACAATCAATACATAAAACAGCTCTTTTACCTTGTGCATTTTTCCTATTATAGGAAAGTAAGTCTCTACCTTTGTTCCTGCTGCTACTCTAATCTAGTTTAAACATCAAGCAACCCACTCATTAAAAGACAGTGTGATGGTGGCTATTACATGCAGTTTGGTCATAAAAGAACTAGAAGGCTGTGTGAGAGAAGTTTCATTCTCTTAAAAGCAGATAGCTAATCAATAAGGAAAGAGATGGACTGACTGCCCTCATGTGGTGGCATACAGCTTGACAGCCTGAAATTACAGACAAAAGAGGCTTTGTCAAAACATGCATTTTCTGTTGAGAAACCATTCAAGACATTAGAAAGGAATGCAAATGTTGGTTAACAACTGCATTTCCTGAAAACAATGTTTGGTATGTATTGGCACTGTCTCTCTTCTTATTTCTCTGCTTCTGAAATGCATTTGCAGAAAGCACCCCCCCACCCCCACCCCAAAGGTGAGATATTGATGTGCGTGATGTGGAGACAGTTTCTATTTTTGTTCCAGGAACTCCAGGGAGATACCAAAAGGCAGGCCCTGGTCTAAAGCAATTGCTACTTTTTCCTACCAACAATGAGGTAGATTTTTGCTGTATCTCTGGAACTTCTTGTTTCAGACTGACGGGAACAGGTAACATCTCATTAATGTTCTCCAATATTGACCAAGTTTACAAAAAAGTCTCTAATAAATGGGAACAGAAAGTCTTGCAGAGAAGCCTTTGAATCTCCTTGGCTGCACTAGCTAACCTTCTGCTAAGTCTTCAAGAGAAACTGTTCAGAGCGCAGCTGGTGAAGAGGCTTCAAATCTGTGTTTTCAGGCCTTGGAAAAGGACAAGAGGTTCTGTGCTGACAATTGTTTCCCTATTGTTAATACCTTTCTGCCTCAGTAAGTGCTCTTGTCTTTGTGTGGTATTTTATGTTTAATGTTCCAGCAAAGGTTTGGCACACGTACTGAGTTTGGCTGCATTTGCCTTGTTATATTAGCTCTTGCCCTGCAAACATGAAGTATCCCTCAATGCTTCTAAATAACCATGTATGTATTTCCTACCTCTGACACTCTACATGAAACAACCTCATGTTATTCTGGCTGTGTGCATACAACACGCTAATCTACATTTTAACACGGGTAAGAGCCCATATTAGGGACTACCTTGTGTTAATAAGGGTAGCAAAGCTCCATCTGGTACACCACTCTTATTACATCCACCAATAATTGTTCAGAGGCCCTGTTTAGGCTAACCTAGTCCCTGAGGGGTAGGGACAGGCCACTGGGTCATCTGCAAGGCTGCTGTGAGGAATATTCTGGCTATTGAGTGGATAAACTGGCTCAGATCGGCTCCAAGTTGGACTGACTGAGCAGATCTGGTGCCAGGGGCACAGCCTGGTGGTGTGATCTGGGATGAGTTTGAGTCAATGACTCTTGAGGAAGTGGACAGGGTTCTCTCATGGTTAATTCAGCTGCCTGTTTGTTGGACCCAGGCCATTCCTGGCTTGTTAAGCCGGCCGAGGAAGTCACCTATAGTTGGTCCATGCAGTGGTGTCTTCAGTGGTACCAGTAGCCTTGAAGGACCCTGTGCTGCACCTCCTCCTCAAGAGGCCATCCCTGGGCCCAACTTTTAGACATCTATGGTCCTGTCTCCAACTTTTCCTTTTTAGGCTGCAGTTACAAAGAACTCTGGAGAAATCAGATTATCTAGACCTGTTTCAGCTGAGAGTCAGGCTGGGATTTAGTATGGAGACAACCTTGGTAATGCTTGTTGAGGACCTGTGGCAGAGCCAGGATGGAAGTGATACACCCATCCTTGTGCTCCTTGATCTTTTGGTGGCCTTTGATACCGTCAAACACAAAATTCTTCTGGACCATCTCCAAGGCTAGGAATTGGTGGCACCATATTATAGTGGTTCTCTTCCTTCCTTTGCAGTTGGTTCCAATCAGTACCAGAGGGAGGGGAGTGGTTGCTCTCTAGGCCTCTCTTGTGTGGGGTGCCACAGGGATCAAACCTCTCTCACTTCCTGTTTAACATCTATAGTACATAAAACTGCGGGGTCAGGTCATCTACCAGTTTGGGGTCAGGTATCATCAGTATGCTTGAATATAATTTTATTAAGAATTTTGATTACAATAGTAAAAGCTAATACAAACTAAAAGAAAGAGAATGGAAAAAAATAATTAAAAAGTGCAGGAAAAAAGAGAAAGAAGAAAAAGAATATAATATAATATAATATAATATAATATAATATAATATAATATAATATATATATATATATTTTAATCTGTGCTCAGTCATTACTGACTCTGCAGTGACTGCTTGGACGAGTCCTTGCAGTTTTCAAGGCAAGTGTTTCGGAAGTGGTTTGCCAGAGCCTCCTTCCTAGAGCAGAGCCCAGCTGGCGAGCGCAAGAGGCGGGGTTTCCGTTGCTTCGCATCCTTTTTGGGCGAGCGCGGTTTCGCGTTTACCGGCAACTGCTCCCGACTCCTTTTTCCAAGGTGCCGCCAGCATTTTTCCTCCCACCAGAGTGAGAGTACCCATTTATCTACTCACGTGAGTTTTCGACCTGTTGGGTTGACAGGAACTGGGGAGGAAATAGGAGCTCACCCTGTTTAACGCGAAGGCTGGACTCGAACCGCTGAAGTGTCAGCCATTGCTGGCCAGCAACTTTCAGCGTCATTAAGCTGCTGCGCCACCGCATCCCCAATATAATAAAGAAAAAGAAAAATATATAAAGGAGTGACTTCCAACCTTCATCATAACAAGTATAAACAAATTTAGTAACTCTTCACCCCCTATAAGGTTACAAACAGATATCTCTTCATCCCATATCCCATCCCTTATCTATAAGCAAATCCATAAAACATCAACTTCTCATTTCTGATGTCAGCAAATTGCCAGAACTTTGCAAAAAAAAAAAAAAAGTTTTATTTTAATCTTGATTAAATAAACCAGCTTTATATTCCTTTCTTTTACTTCTAACAATCTTAATCTTTAGTTCAATCAAATATTGTCATAGAATTTGATTTCTCTTCAATTCTTTTTTATCCCATCGCACAGATTTATTCAAGGCTTTACAAAGCATCTTTTGTAAATTTTCCAGGTCATTTTCCAGGTCATTCTCTTGGTATATCACTTGTATTTTCCTTTTAATTTTTAAAAATTCAGCCACTTTCTTTTGTATATCCAGTAAAGCGTCCTTTTCCAAATCATTCTCTTGGTCTGTCATTTGTAATTCCACTTTCTGTACTTTTTCTGTCTTTTCATCTTGTCATCTGTCATTCCTTCATTAACATCTTTTGTACATAGTCTATCCATAGAAGCAGACATCATTACTGACAGTGTTGATATTGTAGTTATTAATTTCTGGCTCCATTCTTCAATGATCTCCTTTAATGTTTCCAATGTTATAACATTTTGTGTCATTTTGTAAGTCCCAGTATTAAGTGACATCAAGAACAGGCTTGTATTTTTTTTCCTTCTGCTTAGAATCTTTAGTCCCCTCTAGTGTCTAGTTTCTAAAATCATAAAGTAATTTATCTTTGTTATGACTTACATTAGCCAGGATAACCAAAATTAGTCTGTTTTCCACAAGAAGCTATTTATTTTTTATAGTTAATTCCAAAATCTTACAGTAAAAGTCAATATTCCAATTTTATCTGGACCCTTAATCCATTTATAACTTTCTTAGATCAAAATCTTTAGCTTTTTGCTGTTTACAGTGGTACCTCGGGTTACGAATTTAATCCGTTCCGTGACTCTGATCGCAACTCGATTTGGTCGCACCGCGGGGCAAATTTTCCCATAAGGTTCCATGTAAATTCGGTTAATCCGTTCCGCCCTCCGAATTTGGTCGCGCCGTGAGGCAAATTTCCCCATAAGGTTCAATGTAAATACGGCTAATCCGCCCTCCGAATTTGGTCGCTCTGCAAGGCAAATTTCCCCATAAGGTTCAATGTAAATACAAACAGTTCTGAAACATATACATTTTATTTTTAAACCACAAAAACATGAAAAAAAGTACGTACAGCACAGTATGAAGAGGGAGAATGGGGTGGGGAGGCAGTTATTGTTTGGAGGGAGAGTCCCCCTCCAAAGGGAGATCTCCTTCAGGGGTTTCCTCTCTTCTTTGCCTCTTAGCTGCAGGCTCAGTTCTGGGGAAAAACCTGTCTAAAGTCAGTTGTTTTTTCCTGCGCTGCATAACCCTCCGGAAATGAGAGACCACGTTATCGTTCATCATGATCAACGCTCTGTTCGTTACAGTTATGTTGGGGTGGTGCTTCTCAAAGAAGTCCTGGCACGCATTCCATTGTTTCATAATGGATTTAATCTCAGCACTGCTCACCTCCTCCCTGTCTTCCTCTTCCTCAGTGGAATGCTCCTCACCAAGAGCTTTCTGTTGCTCACTCTGGAGCTCAGCAAGTTCTTCCGTGGTCAGCTCCTCCTCATGGTCCTCAACAAGCTCCTCTATGTCTGCACCATCGACATCCAGACCCATGCTCTTGCCCATGGACACAATCTCCTCCACTACCTCTGCATCAGACCCTTCACGGTCATGTTCAGCTACACATTCTGGCCAGAGTTTCCTCCAGGCTGAGTATAAGGTCCGGCAGGTGACATCTTCCCAGGTTTTGTCAATGAGGCCGATGCAGTGGAGGACATTGAAATGTTTCTTCCAAAACTCTGCCAGAGTCAAGGATGTTTCCTCAGTGACATTGAAACACCTGGTGAAGAGCACCTTTGTGTAGAGCTTCTTAAAATTGCAGATCACTTGCTGGTCCATGGGCTGCAGAAGAGGTGTCGTGTTGGGGGGGAGGAACTTGACCTTTATGAAGTCGTATTCGGTGTCCATATCATCCACCAAGGCTGGAGGGTGTGCCGGGGCATTGTCCATCAGAAGAAGGCACCTTTCAGGCAGCTGGTTGTCGGAAAGATATTTTTTAACGCTGGGTGCAAACACCTCGTGCAGCCATTCCATAAACAACTCCCTTGTGACCCACGCTCTCGCATTGGCCCTCCACATGACAGGCAGTCTGGCCTTGTTCACATTGTGTTCCCTGAACACATGAGGGGTCTGGGAATGGTACACCAGTAGTGGCTTAATCTTCAGGTCGCCGCTTGCGTTCGCACACAGCAAAAGCGTCAGTCTGTCCTTCATGGGCTTGTGCCCTGGCAGTGCCTTTTCCTCCTGCGTGATGTAGGTTCTGTTTGGCATCTTCTTCCAGAAGAGCCCTGTCTTGTCGCAGTTGAACACTTGCTGAGGGACGTATCCTTCCACCTTCACGAAGCCCTCAAATTCTTCCTTGTAGGCTTCTGCAGCAACCTTGTCAAAACTGGAAGCCTCTCCATGTCTTGCCACATTGTGGATGCCACTTCTCCTGCGGAATTTCTCAAACCAGCCTCTGCTGGCTTTAAATTCCTCACTTGCTGCGCTGGTAGAGGGGTTTTTCTGCAGTAAATCACTGTGCAGTTTCCTGGCTTTTTCACAGATGATAGCTTCACTCACACTATCACCTGCCAGCTGTTTCTCATTCAGCCACACTAACAACAGCTTTTCCACCTCTTCCAGCACTTGTGTCCTCTTCCTTGTTAACATCGTTACTCCTTTTGCCACATCAGCTTCTCTGATGTCATCTTTATTCTTCAAAATAGTCGAGATGGTCGACTTCGCCATCTTGTACTCCGCAGCCAGATCAGTCACACGAACACCACGATCGTGCTTTTCTATAATCTCCTTCTTCAGTTTGATCATCACTTTCTTCTTCAAACCCTTATTCTTCCCAAGCCCGCTCTGCATTTTCTTTGGAGCCATGCTGACAAGCACACCAAAAACCTTCCAAACGTCACAAAACACACCACAAGCCTCACCGAACATCTCCTTGCTACCGCGATCTCGCCCACAGGAAGCCGCGACCATGTGGCAGCAAGGCAAATGGCCGCGGATCCGGTTCGTAGCACGAGGCGGAGGTCGCACGGCGAGGCAAATTTTTGCAGCCGGAGCTGGTCGTATCGCGAAATTTTCGTAAGGAGGGGCATTCGTAACTCGAGGTACCACTGTATTTCAAATTAAGTTCTTAAGCTTATAATTAATTTATTATTAATTATTAACTTATTATTATACTTTAATATAATTATAAATTATTACAATTTTTAAAAACTTGTCATTCTGAAGGTCTCTAATAGCTTTAAGATGATTAATAGGCAATTTCCTAAAGTGATTAGAAAGTGAGGTTTGCAAACTTAGTGTCCTTTAAAAGGTTCCACCATAGCTGCAAGCAAAATGGCTAATCCCTTTGTCTCCTGGTGCTCAAACCCACAGAAAACTGCTGTCTTGCAGTCTCCTTGCGAGGAGCAGCCATCCAGAGCACATGTGTGCAATCTCCCATCCTTTCCTTTTCCAGAGAAGTTCCAAGTAACTGGTCTACTCACCATTCCTTGATCTGCGCTGTGTTCATTGGCTCCACTTTTGCGGAGACATCTTCAGTTTGCCATACCTCCCCTGGAAGTCCCAGGTATCATCAGTATGCTGATGAAACCTGAGTACAGCTAGTCCTCACTTAATGACCACAATTGGGACTTGGAAACATCATGTGACGATGACGGAATTACGACCTCACTTCCGCTGCAGTTGTTAAGCAAATCACGTGTGGTCATTAAGTGCAATGTCTTGTGACCTGCTGGCTTCCGACTTTGCTTGTCGGAAGCTGGCTGTGAAGGTCACAAATGGCAATCATGTGACCATGGGATGCTGTGACCGTCATAAATATGCACTGGTTGCCAAGCGCCTGAATTATGATCACATGACCACAAGGATGCTGTGACAGCCATAAGTTCAAGGACCGGTTAAAAATCTTCTTTTTCAGTGCCACTGTAAGTCTGAATGGTTGTTCAACAAGGCAGTTGTTAACCAAGGACTACCTGTATATCCAAGTGAGGCTGTTGAAATGCCTGGATGTTGTGCAGGTCTGGGGATTTCCCATCTTTACTCCTGGATGGAGTTGCACTTTCCCAGTCAAGAATGGTGTGCAACTTGGAGGTTCTCTTGGACTCATAGCTCCTGCTAGAAGACCAGATGGCAGCCATGGACAAAGGGGCCTTTGCCCAGTTCCATCTGGTACACATGTTGTGCCCTATCCTGGATTGGTCAGCCCTCCAGACAGTCACTTATGCCCTTGTCACCTCATGACTCAATACTGCAATGCATTCTACATGGGCTGCCCTTGAAGATGATTCGGAGGCTTCAACTGGTCCAAAATGCAGTAGCGAAAGCAGTGATGGGACTCCCTTGGCATGCCCACATATCACCCTTGCTACACTAGCTGCACTGGTTGCCAGTATACTTCTGGGTATGATTCAAAGTGCAAGGCATAGGATCCAGCTATTTAAGGGACTGCCTGTCTTCTGTAGTTTCTGCTTGTCTGGTATGATTCAGCAGAGTGGGCACACTCTGGATCCCCTCGATTAATCAGTGCCATCTTTCAGGACCCAGGAAGCACATCTTATCTGTAGCAGCATCTGCTCTCTGGGATGAGGTCCCCCACGAGATCCCTATGGCTCCCACCCTGATGATGTTGCAGAAGGCCTTGAAAACCCAGCTATTTCCCCAGGCCTGTTTGTGATATTTTATGTTTGCTTTGTTGTTTTGATTGCCATCTCATAATTATTTTGTACTTACTGTTGTATTGTTCTGGTTATTTTCTGTATTTCTGTTGTTTTTATGTTATTCTATTGTTGCAAGCCACCCAGAATTTGTTGGAGCTGGGCAGCACCCAAATTCAATAAATAAATAAATTATAAATAAATGTTCACATTCTGAAAATGGGGGAAAAGGCCACACCAAGCCCCGGAATTCCAGCTTTGCAAATTGTGAAATGGAAGTTTTGCTATTTGAACTGCATTGCAGCATGGCCAAAGCAAAACTGGCTCAGTCGATATTGTTTATCTGTTTATTTGTTAGATTTCTATATTGTCTTTCATTTAGAAGCTCAAGGCAGCTTTCATGAGATCTCCCTTCACACAACCCAGTAAAGACAGTATGTGACCCAAAGGTACACAATGAGTTACACATATCTTAAGGGGAAGCTAATTGGAGTCAGTTATTCAGGGTGTAGCAGGTGTTCTTTCCTATACCTGACCTCAAAGGTGTGCTAAAGATTTTTATGTACTTTCACAACATAATTCAGTGAAACCTAGATTCTACCAGGAAGATTTCACCAGATGCTGCTAATGGAAGAACTAGAGATGAGTTCTTGGAAGAAAATTGTGAATGAAAACTAGAGGAAAAACATTATCTTGGGTGACGTGGGAACAACATGAGAGAATACAGCAAAAGTTGGGCTATTCAGAGACTCAATGAATGAGAAGAATGACTGATGAGCATCTGCTTAGAAAACATTTTATTCGTTTCAAACATGTGTTTTAAGAGTTTATTCATATGTACATATGGCAATGGTGTGACTATAATTCTAAAAAGATGATTACAGTAATTTGATTCTTTATGATGAAAGGGAAAGAGAGTTAGTGATGGATACACAGGTGACGAAAGGTTCTGAATGTAGGACAGACCATTTTTCGTAGTGTCAAGAGTGGATCTTGGGGAAAAAAAAGATAGAAGTGAAAGAAATTAGAGTGAAGGTAGAATGATTTCAGGAAAGTCTTTTAAGAAAAAAAATTAGAAGACAGAATAATATCTCTGTAAATTGAATGGAAAGTTGAGGTAAGGCAAGAGGGTGTGGGAAAGAGTGAAAAGAAGGTAACAGAGTATCACAGAAGTGTGTGCCATTACTCCAATGGGAAGGATGAAAAAAGATGCTTAGCAGAATGAGTAAGAACTAACGAAGGGGCATCCCCTCTAGTCTTCAGTCTTACACTGAAGTAAGGACATGCTGGATGGAGTATTTTAGAGATTTGTTTGGCAATAACAGTAATAAGTTGGAGGCAAGTTGAAATGAATGTTATAAAAGTTAGTGTCCAGGAAAAAAAAAGATGAAAAGAAAGTAACAAATACTATGAGAATGTTGAAAAAAAATATAAAACTGCAGGTGTAGACAGTGTAACTGAAAAAATGTTAAAATATGGATGCAATTTGCTTATGGTGTAACTGTGTCTCTTGTTCAACATGTAAGTAACATGTGCTTAATGACTGGGGAAAATGTTATTGTTCCCATATACAAAGGGAAAGGGAGGAAGAGTGAATGCAAAAGCCACAGGGGGGGTTAGTTTGTTAAGCACGCCTGGGAAGATGTTTGGTAAAATTCTAATCAAAATGATACAAGAAGTGACAGTGAGTAAAATTTGAAAAGTACTGTATAGTACAACTTTATGCCAGGCTAGCTCAGTCCCTGCTGCAGCTGGAAAAAGATTAGTCCCTTTAAAAACTAGAGGCAGAGCTTAAGGATCTAGGCAGATGTACATGTTAAACCTCTTCCTTTTTCTGTGTGGTGCTAAGTCAAGTCTCCTTATTTCTATGTACAAATTATACAATTAAGTGTGTAACCTCAGCCTTTTATCAATCTTTCAAACTGGACATGAAAATATTATTTAGAATTTTCTTGTAGTCTGTAATATTAAATTGTAACATCTACATCTCCCATTTCACAGGGAGAACATGCCATCTTGCAGTCTGCCAGGAGTATTTCATTTTCTCCTGCAAATTTTCTTTGAAGTTGGTAACTATTTCACAGGGATCTGAGCAGTTCTATCATTTATCTTTACCAATATGGACAATTTGCATTTTAATATTTACAGTTAAAAGGGGATTATATTTTATGTTTTCTTCGTTTGTTTTTTTAAAGGTTTGATTTTGTTTATCTCTGAGATTGGTCAGTCTCCCAAAGAGGGGAGGGAAAGCTGAATCTTCTAGTCACATGCCTCTACGCAACTGAGCCAGGAGATTACATTACTGAGATTATTTTACTTTTTCCCCATTGTTAACTTTTAATCACCAGAAAGGCATCTTGAATTGTGACAGTGAGAGGAGCTGGCTGAAGCAATTCTGGTAAGACAGGTGGTAGCAATGGGAATGACCAAGATGCTGCCTCAAAGGAAAGGTGAGGCCAGATTTTAAAGATTCAGAGGGCTTCTGAGGGAGAAGATTAGAAACCTAAAGGGTTAGCTGTTCTGTTGATCTATGGAATTATTTGCATCAATATGGAGTTGAAGGTTGGTTGCTGATGCAGCTAAGAATGGTATATGATGGAAATAAGGCAGGTGCAAAACTAAATGGAATGTTTAGCAAGTGATTCAAAACTGAGCAGAAAGTAAGATAAGGTTGGGTAATGTCTCCTTGGTTGCTTAACATAATGATACATATTTGCAGATAAAATCATGACTGAAAACCTGAATGATTTGCAGAGAGTATCAGACTATATGATGCAATGAGGAGTATAGACCTGAAAAATAAATATATCAAAGACCAAGATAGTTGTGTCTGATAGGAAAAATGGAACAAACAATTGCAAGTTACTGTATACATAAATGGCAAGTCGTTGAATTTATGTAGCATAGTATTAAGTTTACTGAAGACAGGCAAATGGAAAACCTTGCAGGTAGAAAAATAGGTCATAGTATAAAGTCTGTGGTGAGAATTAACATTTGCGAAAAGACACTAAAATGGCTATGTATAAGAATGTGAATCTGCCCACTCTGTTATACAGAAGTGAAAACAGCTATGTCAGGAGAAACCTGAAAGTAAGTTGAATGAAGTGGGAATGGGGTATCTCTGAAGTGGATAAGGCAAAACAAAAGAACATCGAATCAAGAATATATGGGTGCTGAATAAGTGTGGACTGAATATAAAAGAAAATGACCAGCGAAGTAATTATATGAATGGCTCAAGGGGAAAGGGAAAACCAAGGAAATTATGCTTGGGTGAAGTTGATCAGACCCTCAAAAGAGAGAGGTGATAAATTTGAAATAATATAAGGTAATGTATAAAGCAGTATGTGGAAGTAGTTGAAGCAGGGATGATTTGCAAGGACAGAACAGTAAATAGTGAATGGTAAACTAGTTTTAGCAAAGTTTCCTTTTCATTTCCAGCATTCATTCATTCATTCATCCATCCATCCATCCATTTATATATGCTCAGTAATTCTGACACCTTTTCTGTGTTCAGCATAACATTGTATACTCCAAAAGGGTGTAAGAGTACATATGTATGTGTGGAAGAAAGGAAGGAACACAGAATGAAGAAAATGCCCATACTGCTTCCTCCCTCTTTTAAAGTGGTGCTGCTGGTGCCCAAGGGAGCTGGTGGTAGTGGTGGTGCCCAGCAGCACTGGGGATCAAGTAGTGTGGTGAGCATTTTGGCAATACAGGTATGAATACCTTTAGCTGGGGTTCTCCAGGCTTAGGGAAATCAGTACCAAAATAGACATCAAGTTTTTTGCAGAATGTCACCTTGCATCCCAGCAAGGTGTCCTCAGCATAATGATTCAGAAATGTAGATTGCCTTGCAGTATTTATAGTCTGTGCAGAACTAGAATTCTATGGGGTTGTTTGGATGCTACTTGGGAAGTACCAGTTGATTGATGGTTGGGAATGGAGTTAAGTCTGTTGCATATGGCTTGAATCAGGTGCCTGACTGGGTAATGGATCATATCTATCTGGAATCCACTGTCTGGTAGTGGATCATATCTATCAATCTGTTGTTAGCAACTTTGAGTGCCAGGCTTCCAGGAACTCTGGGTGTTCTGTCTGGCAAAGACAGAGAGAAGATATGTCTGGCAGAGATAGCAAGCAATAATAGCAAGAAGTGCAGGAGATAAATGACTGAGCAGAATATTGTCAAAGGGACTGCAGAAGACCTCAGAATGAGGCAAAGGTGGCAACGCAAGGAGATGCCAAGGAAACAGGGAGGTGTTATCCTGAGAAAGCAGTGGGTGGACAGGGCTTGAAGAGCCAGGGGTGACATTGGTGCCAATAGCTGCAGTTTTCCATTCTCACTATCCAACCCAGCCAAGAGGCCAGCGCAGAGGCAGCAATGAGTACCTAAGCAGCCTTGCCAGCAGCAGCAGGGCCAAGCCAGCAATGCTACCAGGAGTAATTCCACTCCCATAAAACCAAGTAGACGCCAAAGGCCACAGAATAAGAGCAAACCCAAATCAGCAGCATGTTAATGAAAGTATATTTACAACCATACTGTCACAGGTTCTTTGGGGGCAAACCCAAATCAGCAGCAACAGCATCTCCTACATAGCCACCAGCAGCTTGAGGCAATGGCAGTTGAGCCATACCAAAGCAGTTCTAGGAGCTGAGAGGAGGCCCCAAACATGTGGCTGCAACTTTGAGGACGGGAGAGTTGTGCATATTGGTGAAGAGAAGGAGCGTTAAGGGCTACTTAAAGCTATCAAGGAGGGTATAGAAAATACTCATAAAATTAAGGAAGTAAGTATGGGAATAGAAATCTAGGTTTAAGGAAATAAATATAGGAACAATAGAAATATAGTTGTAAGGAAATAAGTATAGAAAGAATTATAGAACTATGTAAGTGTATATGGGATGAGGGTAAGAAATGGAACTATAGGAATAAACATTGATTTCCAAGGAGATGATCAAACCTGACAATCCAGAAAACATTTACCATGTACTTAAGTAATAACAGCTGTTCTTGGGGTCAAAAGTCTATCCTGTGTATCTCTGTAGCGTCATCCCCCAAAGAACCTGTGACAGCATGGCTGTAAATATACTTTCATTAACATGCTCACATATATCACCTTTCTACTTCATACTTCTCTCTTTCTGTGTAGGCCACTGTATTATTTATTATATGCCGTAAATGGCACACGACTATTCAGAAATAAGATAGATTGTATGAAACTAAATTAAATAACAAACGATCAGTAATTCCTTTTTCTCAATATCTCCAAATCAGACATTGTTTCTTAGAAGCAGAAATACTGATAGAGCATTAGCAATATGTTTTCAAAAAGCAGTTAGGGGCGATATTACTCAACTAAAATTAAAGCATGCGTCCATATGTCAGAATCCATTGCTTTTATAAATATACACAAAACAAAGTTGCCATTATAATTACTGGGTTAAATTGGTTTAGACTGCCCCAGAAACATTACAGAGGCCAACCCTCTTTCAAACGTGTAACGCGCTGGTTCTGTATCTACGGAAAAAACAAAACAAAACACCAAGAGAAGCTCCTCACACCTGACGACCTTTTCGTAGCTCTCTGTGTTCCTCCTCCCGCATGCGCAGGACTTGCTCGGAGGGGGGGAATCTGTGCGGGATGCGGGGCGTGGCTTCGTCCTGGGCGGGAGCAGCTGTTCGCTGGTGGCCGCGCGCTTCCTTCGAGGGGAGGAAGGAGACCGTGAGATGAGCGTGCGGGCCGGGCGGGAGCCATGGCATCGCTGTTCCCGGCTACAGGCGTGGGGAGAGCGGACAGAGGCGACGACTGCAGCTCCGGAGAAGAGGAGAGGGCGGCCGCGGCCGTGATGGTCGTGGGCGGGCTGGGGGAGTCTCCAGGCCCTGGTTCCGACTCGGAGAGCCGCTCGTCCTCCCCGCTGAACCTGACGGAGCAGTTCGAGAGGGCGGCGCAGCGCGTCCCTACGCTGGTGGCTGCGGCCAGCAAGGAGCAGCTCCTCTACTTGTACGCGCGCTATAAGCAGGTGAGGCTGCCGCGCCGGTCTGGAGGCGCGAACTGCCCTGGTTGGATCAGAGGAGGGGGCCGCCTGGTCGCGCACAGCGGCCGGCCAGGTGCTTCTGGGAAGCCTGCAAGCGGGGGACGAGAACAGTCTTCCCCTTTTTGCCCCCCCCAACTGCTACTAAAAAGTACACTGCTTTTGAATGTGGAGGTTCTGTCTAGCATTCGCGGGGGGGGGGGGGAGTTGTGTGTGTGCGCGCCTTCGAGTCAGTCTTGACTTCGAGGGAGCCCCCTGCAATTTTCTTGGCAAGGCTTTTCGGAAGTGGTTTGCCCTGGCCTCCTTCCTAGGGCTGAGAGAGAGGGACTGGCCCAAAGTCACCCAGCTGGCTTCGTGTTCAAGGTGGGACTAGAACGCAGGATCTTAACCACTACACCAGACTGGCTCTCTCTCAAGTCTAAGGGGTGTTGATAACTTCTCTGTGAATAGTACCAATAGCAGGCTGATTCTACTGAGACAGTGTTTGCCCTCTAACACACAAAAATCTGCGGCCACAACTGGGAATTTCATTTCTGTGTGTGAAAGAAATACGGGGAGCCCAAGACTATGTTTGCAAAGTGCATGTATCTGTGGTAATTATGATTTACTCAACACCTATGGTCTTGCACAAGTTAAGCTAATTTATGGTTCAGTGTATTGGGCAAGCAAAGCATCTAGATCTGGGAAGAAGGAGTTTGAGCAGGAGTGGGTGGAGAACTGGGTATGTATTCACCTTTTGTGTACCTAATTCATAAAAAAGTTAGAGGCAAAAGAGAGTGAGGCTAGGGTTAGGAGAGAGAGCCATCTGTCACTCCCTAAGGAAAAAGAAATAACACGTGGCATTTTCAGAATCTTTACTGAACATAGCTAGAATACAGAACTTCTTGAAAGGGCAAAATCACATGCACGTGGTTACAAGTAGTGTTCTAATGCCTTTGACAGTGGTTCAGCAGCAGGATAACTGATATAGTGTAGTTTCCCTTAAAAGTATCAGTTGGTTAATAGATTAATTGGTTAATTGCAATCTGTTGTATTCCTACCTGCTTCAGCAAATAGTTTAGCAATCATGTTGATGGGAAAAAAAAGGCACATCTTGTTTGGCAACTGCATAGACAAACAACTAGGAACAACTGATTCATGAATTATTTATGACTTAAGTATAGTTTTGCATCCTTAAGGTTCTGTGTACATCCCTTGCTAAATCATGGTTTAATTGGCTAGATTGATAGCATGTAAAGCTATAAACTATGGTTTATAAAACAGGAGCAGTTTATATATATATGTATGTATGTATGTTTGCATTGTTTAAGACCTTATTTTTCAGCACTTCATTTCCAGCTGAAAGCGCAAAAAGATTTCAGTAGATTGAAAACTGTAATATTAAATTTTGGATAGGCCATTTCATCATAAGTAAATTATCAGTTGGTATTGAAATCGTGAAGTGCTCTTTAGGTGCATGTTTGTCAATCTCAGAGGATCATTCTAAACATACATAGTTTGCTGAGATAGAATCTGCCCATCTAGAGAGGACCTGTTGAGGGTCTCCCCTCTTCGTGAAGTTTATGGGATATAGATCAGGCAACAAACAATCTCAGTGCCTTCTTTGTATGTTATTTTTTATATTATTTGGTTTTGTGCTATAAGTTTTATTGTATTGCTACCTGCTCAGAGTCTGTTAGGATTGTGATAGGATATAAATACTGAAAAATAAATCCCCTTGTCAAAAAAAAGATAGGCTGGAGACTAGGTGAAAGTTGTCAAATACAGCTGGGTCCAGGGGTTGCCACTTCAAGAAAGAACATATTACTACTCCCTTCAAAGCAGATGGCATTACCCCATCCCTTAAAGCTTTAATTATTTCCTACAGACTGCTACTCCCACCCCATCTAGTCACCTGAAGGATTCAGGGTGGAAGTACATCCAGGGTCTAGCCCACAGGTGACAAGCTTAAACTACAGAGAATCCTGTCTAGCTCCTCAGGTTCCACAACCTCAGAAGAAACCCTGATTTCATCACCATGGGCTCTATCCATTTGGCATAAAGCCCAGACTGGATATGAGCAACTTTATCTGACAGGAAACTCTCAAACTCCTGCAGGCATTATATTCTGCTCATTTTCCCAAAAAGAGCCTGGGGAATAGGGCTGCTGGGTTGGGAGTAATAAACACGGAGAAAAATGTCATTTTGCTGCTCTTATTGCCACTGTGCAGACTCAGATATGAGCTCTTAGCAAAACTCGGTCATATTTGCTTTGATTTTTCACCACTGTTGCTATAGGTATCTTAAGAAACTCCAAGCTATAGTATTTGGTACAAAACATGTAACTGTTCTATGTCATAAAACCTCTGCCTGGTGCCTAGTATTCAAGTGTATGAGGTTGCTATTACTATAAAAAGAAGAGTTCTAGAGGTAAGATTTAGCTTCTGCCCACGTGAAACTTCATGCAGTCATCTTCAACTTCTGGCAAATACCTGTGATGATTCTAGGCTGTGTAGAACACTTATCAGAATTCAGATGTTGTGACTAGATCTCTCTCACTATAACCTGTAGCAGAAAAATTCACCTTACAGAAAACCAAAACAGTTGAGGAGGTCTAAACTGTTTTTCTTTATTAAGCTAGGAAAAGAATACAATGATCATTGAGCTCCCAGCAAGCAAAGCTAAGAGCCCTGATAACATGGATCTTATATAGGTTTCACCAAATTCTAAGAAGCAAAGGCTAATTAGATAATTAGTTTACGATCATCTAAATAAGGAACTAAGACAGGGTCTAAAAACTAGACCTTTTACCATCACACCTCCCTTTAGTGTAATCTTAATGTACACAATTAACACTGGCAACAATACAATGAAACTTTATTTTTAATAAAGGCATAAAAAATAAAGTTTGTGCCTCCTCCGTCACCATGCTACTCACTTGAAACTAGTATTTTGGCAAAGGTGGATTTACAGTATTGTAGCAACGTACGTCTAAAAGGTATTTCACATCTCCCCTGGATTCTGTCTGCAGCCAAGGGAAGTACACCTCACAGTTTGGGAAACCCTGAATTAGGGGATGACACAAATTGTAGGTGGGGGTGCCCACCTACAAGAGGCAAGGGATCACAACATTGACAACGGCGTGGATATGAAGTAAATTACTCTTCCTTGTTATTGCAACAATGTGGGTCGTCTTATTTTCTGAACATAGGAAAGCTTGAATGAGTTTATTATCTTCACCCTTGAGTAAATCAGCATAGCTTAAGGACATCCGGTCTACGTATCAAAGCTTCCTTTAAATACAGGGAGGATGTTAAATAGTGAAGTATGTTGGTCTTGTCAGCCTTATGAATGTTTGTAGGGCAGTTTGACCTTGTTTAGACATGTGGTAAGAAGAACGCTGTATTGCAAAGCAAGCAGTTCTATATGGGGTGGCCAATTATTGCAGCTTTCTGAGTTCACACTTATTTGGTATACCCTTTTACATTCTCCCAGTTTTGTTATATAATGCTTAACAGTTTAAAGCTCTATGCATCTTTTGTGCATAAATTCATTAAAGGAACTTCGATGTTCACAGGCAGAATCCTGCTGAATAGTAAAGATTGGGTAGCTGCTGTCTTTCTATCACCAACATGCCCAGCTGTGAATTTCCAGAGATCGGATCAGAGGTAGTGATGGACTTTATGGATTTGATTTAATTTTTTTAAAAACAATCCTTATGTTTTTAGGAGACAAGAAAAACCTAAAGGGTTTTTATTGTTGTTGTTAGATAGATCATGTCAATTAACATAACAATATTTTACTCTTTTACCCTTTAGCATGTACTCTAATATTGTCCCCCATCCTCTTTCCTTTAGGTCAAATGTGGTAGCTGCAATGTTCCCAAACCTGGATTTTTTGATTTTGAAGGAAAGCAGAAATGGTATGTGAAAATAGTTAATGATTTCTAGATACTTCTGAGTTTCTCCCCCAAGTCCTAAAAAAACTTATAGATGATGCAAAATTGCTGTATATTCAAACTGTGTAGTTATTGAAAGAGTCTTAGGATCCATATGTGTTGTTATATTTTCATTTCCAGTTTCTCATAGAAGTGATCTGAATTCCCCATTTTGATTAACTTGTCTTATTTAAAACTTAAATTCAATGAAGGCAGAAGTTGACTCTCTTTTTAATTACATAATGCTTATGTGTATAGCAGGCTTGTCCAAAAAGAATGGAACAGAGTTCTCAGAGTTTTCACTTGTGCATGCAAGGGCAGATCATTTTCAGAATGATGGCTTGCATACTTAAGGACAGATTGCTGTAGGGGTTTACTGCCTCCCAGGTACTCTTCTTTTCCTCCTGGACCCATCACTCTTCTTTCTCGCCATTATTTCTCCTCATTAATAGAGCCAGTTTGGTATAGTGGTTAAGGTGCTGGCCTAGAAACCAGGAGACTGTGAGTTCTAGGCCTCCCTTAAGCATGAAAGCTGGCTGGGTGACTTTGGGCCAGTCACTCTCTCTCAGCCCAACCCATCTCATGTGGGTGTTGTTGTTGGGAAAATAGGAGACAGGAGTATTATGTATGTTTGCTGCTTCAGTTGACTACACACACACACAAAGGTGGGATAAAAATCTAATAATAATAATAATAACAACAACACTCCATGTATCACTCCCCCTTCTCTTCTGGTTTCCAGTGGTGGAAGTCTGCTTGGCATTGCATGTGCCTTCCCAGAAAAAAAAACAAGGAAAAAAAAATAGATACCCTTGCCTTGCAGCACCCCATTTCCCCATGTATGCTAGTATCTACTGCAGTGCCACTGTACATGATGTTTTGCAAAGCCAAGATGAAAAAGGGGAAGTGATCCTTCCCCCCATCTCCTTACTGCCAGCCACCAGTCATTTCCCACACAACAACAGTGCATTGTGGAGACCCACAGTTTGAGAACCCTTCCCTATCCATTCAACAGATGCCATTCTTCACTAAATATGTACTACAGGTAATCCTTGCTTAGCCACCAATTTGGGACCAGCAACTCCATTGCTAAGTGCCGTGGTCACTAAGCGGAAAATCATGTGACCGCAACAGGCTTACAACCTCACTTCCTCTTCAGTCATTAAGCAAAGCACCATGGTCATTAAACAAAATATCATGCAAACGCAACTTACAATTTTACTTCCACCTTCTCTATTAACTCTGCTTGTCACAAGACAGTTGTAAAGCACACAGATGGAGATCACATGACCATAGGATGCTGCAACAGTCGTAAATGTGAGGATTGGTTGCAAAGATTTTTTTAAACTTTTAACTGTCATAACTTTGAACAGTCACTAAACAAGGCAGTTGGTAAGCAAGGACTACCTGCACATGCTTTTTTTTCACTGTAGTATCCTCATTGTCAGTTTCTGCCATGGATCAGCTGTTGAAAAAACAATTAGCAGAGACTAAGCAATTATAAGATTTATACAGACAGGAGAAAATAAACTTGATTTGGGCATGTGGCAGCTGATTTAAGTCTAGTGATTGACTAAGAATCTCCCAATGTAAGGCCTGACCTGGAAATTGGCTCTGTCGTTTGGTGAGCCTTTTTGAGTCATATCACAAATCAATCCAGTCACCTAAAGATTTCAGCTATCAGCTTACTATATTTGCATCTCATATTTCCCCCATCTGGCAAACATCCCATCCCATGCTAGCCACATAAATGTGATGTTTTCTCTATCCATATTAATAGATGGCAGGAAGAATACAAGACATTGATTCACATCTCTGTTGTGGCAAACTGCAATAACTAATGGATGAGATAAACTAGTCCTGAAGAGTAATCATGGGAAGATACATTAGATGTGCCAACTGTTCACCTAGTCTTCTGATTCTATCAAAACCCTGGCTTAATAGGAGGGGTAGCATCTGAAGGGGGGGGGGGGTGATGTCATGGCTGCCCTGGTTCTCTCTCAGGGAAGGAGATGTTAGGGATGAGAATGAGAACCAGGGTTGCCTTTTATGACCCGAGTCTTGGGTCCGATAGTGGAACCAGCCCCCATGATATCTTCAAATTCTGCAGCTCCAGTCTGATTGATCCAAACAACCTTCTTTGCCTTTTTTTTTTTTTTTTGCAAACTGAACACAAACATCACAACCTACTACAAGGATAACCCTCCCTTACAGCAGAGGTGTTTCAGAGTCTACTAACAGACCATTGCAACCATTTAGAATAACTTAAGTGTACTAGCCAACAAAATCCAGCCAAAATACTCTGTGGAAACCCAAAGTTCCATTAGCAAAAGAAAACAAAACTGGGATAATAATATGCAAAGATTGAACACCAGTACATAGGACAAACAAGCAGCATACTAGCAGAATGTATCCATGAACCCCAAAGTCAAAAAGTCAAAAGACACAATGTTACATCATTAATTTCTTTCCACAACCTAAGAGTAACTTCAAGTGGGAAATTCTAGACACTTTAGAATGAGCCCGACTGGAAAATGCAAGAGGACTCTTAGAAACAAGGCATGATCAAGAGACATATAGACTTAAATCCTATCTATGAACCTATCAAAAGATATATCCAAAGACTATCTTTGGATATATCTCTTGATAGGATCATAGATAACTGTTACCCACAGAACTCCCCCACCCATGTAACTGACTATATATACCTATACCTATACATATATATATTTATTCTCCCCCTTGCCAACCAACAAACCTAACTTCCCCACATCTCCACTGATGATGCAATCTAGTATGGTAATGGAATATTTGCAACCCCAAAAGCTAGCTCAGAAAATTCTAACAACACAAAATTCTTTATATTCCTGCATTGGATCCTGTAAGTACGAATGTTTTCCTGGGTATATCACTGTTCTAGTCTGACCCAATATAATGTTTATTGGCTTTGGACTCACAGAGCGACTTGAAAAACTCTTAAGCTCAATCTTCATTTACTGACTTACTGGCTTGCAGTCTTGACTCTCCTTGAACCTTGATTTTGATCATATTTTATCTTTAGACATAATTCTTTCTGCCCTGCCAGTCACTGGGAAAAGGCTCACTTAAGATTCCTCCTTTGGTTGAGTTGAAAGGAATATGGAGTAGGAGGCAGGCATTTTCCGTAATAGCCCTCAGTTTATGGAACATGCTGGACCATCCGTACTTATGTTTCGGGAGGCCCTTTTATTTTTAGCAGGTCTTTAGCCCTTAGAGTGCATTGTGGGTGGCCAATTATGTTATATGAATATAGTTGGGTTTTTAATGTTGTGTACACTGTCCAGAGTCTTTTAGTTAGGGCAGTACATAAATACTGTAAAATAAATGAGCAAGCAAGTGAGCCTGCATATTGACTAATTTTGAATGTATTTGAGAGAAATTTGGAATATTTGCTCTCCATGAGAACCTGGATGTTATTCTGTTTTTGTTTAATTCTTGGTTTGTTGTTCACTGCCCAGAGCCTTAATTGATTCATGTAATGTACAGTTATTGTAAAATAAATAAAAAGTCCTTTCTCCCAATTAAATACTTTCAATACCACTCACTTACATTTTCTGTGTAGTAGTCTATAATTATGCTGCAAAGTAAAATATAATTTATTAGAATAATTAGAGTAGTTCAGAAGTTAGTTTATTTCATAGAAACTAGCAGTTTTAATTAGCATGTCTCTCTTTTGTTTAAAAATGCTTTGTTATATGTACTCTTTAATATTTGAACAGTTGGCCATGTTTTTGGCTGAAGTATAGTCAATACTAAAGTAGGGGTCTTTTCATATCGAAATAGTCAGATTGCTATCCAGAATTACATTCCATATGTACTGTAAAGAGCAACTTTTAAGAAAGAAGTACCAATTACATTAGCAGTTCATCTCTGCGAATCAACCAAGCTATGTTTTATTTTCTCATGAACTGAAATAGAAACTTAAGATATTTGCCTGTCACTTGGAAAATTGTGACTTTGTACTATATTTTTATATTGGTAGCTTTTTCATAAAACTATGTTACAGTGCAGTTTGAGAGTTCATTGGTGTGGAGAGAGAGTTACTTTTAGGAAAAATTCAAAATAGTTCTGGTGGTCTGTGCATCTGACTCATAGTATTTATCAGAAGGCATAGATTGAAAGCATGTAGCTATTCGGATCTGTCTAGATGTTATATGCATATATGAGTTGGCTAATGTAGTGTATAAAACTGACTTAGGGTAATAAATTGGAGATAGAAATTTATATATGTTAACTTCTACTAAATAATGGTTATTCACTTCCATCTATGTCTTAGGGAAGCTTGGAAAGCATTGGGTGAGACAAGCCTTGAGCAGGCAATGCGAGAGTACATTGATACTGTGAAAAAATTGGACCCTACTTGGAATCCACAGGTATGTCAAACAAGTTACCATTATAGATGTTAGTGATGAGGGACCTGTAACCTCCAGGGGATGTTGGATTACAGCTCCAGTTATTCCTTACTGTTAGACGTGTTGGGTGGGCTAGAAGTCCAATGACATCTGAAAAGTTATAGTTATCCTTCACTTCATGTACATGAATAAACTTATGGGGCTTCTTAGTTTTGTAGGTCTGTGAACACTGTGATATTTTAAAGAAGTGGGTTTTTAAAATATGTAATCTTAGGTTGTTATTGTTTCTCCAGTGTTATGCTTTGCTAATACATGTCAAAGCAGCTAGTTATTTGGCAGGCTGAATACAACATATCAGCAATATACTGTGGTTTATCAATAAGATAAGAATGGATGCCTTATTTTTGTTACCTTTCAGGGAATTAAAAACCAGAAGGGTTTTATTACACCTAGAAGGTTGCAATATAGACATTTCTGTTTGACAGATTGCAGCTTGAAAATTCTTGGCCTCATACTCACTTGCTTCAGGCTAGCTGAAGAATTATAGCCTTGGAAGTTAGGTAGTTAAGAAGTGCAACATTAATTGGCTTTGATGAGTAATTCCTTGGAGAAATATCTTTGATTTATTTAGTGGTTGAATTTTAAAAGTTTCCTTCATCAGCCATATATGTTCAAGAAAATTTAGAGAATTTGCAAGCAATAATTTATTTGTATTTGTCTCTCAGTTTACTAAAGATCACTGTGTTAGGCATGATTAAGATTAAGTCTCCTAGGTTCTCTGCATTTGTTGTATTTTATATTTTGTATATTGATATTGGTTGGAAACACTGAGGTTCCTTCAGGTACAGTGCTCAATCCCAGCTTTTCCCTTCCACCTTGCTAGGATCAAGGAAGCCCTGGAGTCATGCCTTGTGTGATTGAAGAGGGAAATGCTGACCTGAACTGCCTTAAGACAGTATATTTTGTATTGCCCATCTTAGGATTTTCTAACAATTATAGCAATATTATATTATATATGAAATTAATAATTTATATCCCTCTGTATTCAAACTGAATAACAAAACTCTTCAAAGCTTTTTCTGAACATTTGACTTAAAGCATGAAGCAGGTGCTAGTTCTTTTTCATTCATTTCTCTTCATGTCTTACTGAAGGAATCAAAGCCCTTCAATTTGGAGAAGGGTGTGTTTATCACAGACATAAGAGTTTTCCAAAAGGGGTGGGGGAAGCATGATCATGCACAACTTCTTTCACCAGTGGGAGAAAAGCCCAGAATATTGTTTCTCACTAGAGCAGAAATTTCTGTGATCAGTAGAGCCCCTTTCCATCTGCACAAAGAATTCTCCCCTTCCCCTGCCTTCGGAAAAGTAAATTAATAGTAGAATGAGAAAAGTAGTTGGGCATATTTGAATTTGGGGGACTGCTTAAGATAATCTGTGCCATTTTGTTGTAATTTGGGCAATATGTTTGCATACTATTGTGTTCAAAGAACTTTGCATAATTGATAGGCTAAAGTCTGCAATATATTTAATCATCTTATTAAATTGGTAGTTCTTACGAGTTAAACTGTTAGTAGTGTAATACTCCTTCATTACATTTTCTGCAGTTACAGATGAAATAATTTGACAATGATATATGTCTTAAGATTTATATTTCAGTGCTGACAACACTGAGTGTAGTTAATGGAACTTGGTAACCAGAGGCTATCTTTTTAAATGATTTCTTATTCTGATTTTTCAACACTCTTGATTGTTAGCTAGTTCATCCAATTGCCACAAGAGGGAGCTCTGATTCTAATAGTGAACAAAAGTTAATTTATACAGTAATGTGGTTTTTTCATAGCAAAGTACTCATTCAGGCTGCTGAAAGGTTATATGGCCAACTAAATTGTATAAATGGAATATTACTTCCTTTCTTTTATTCATCTTTCTATTGAAGGCATACTTGCTCTTCTTTGATCAGGCCAAAGATCTTTTAGTCCAGTGTCTGATTTCCAAAGCAGCTAGCCATTTCCTGGAAGCTCATAAACAGGGTATGAAAATTGTAGCCTTTCCTTATTTATCCTCAGATTTGGAATTAAAGCAAGTATACATTGTTTTACCTTTATGTTCTTTAGTCTTAGGTGCCTTGATGAATAAATTTCTTTATTCATCATTATTGATTGATTATTGATTATTATTATTATCAATATTATATTGATGAATAAAATTCTTGATAAGGAAGGCTTATTCTCATTTCAGCAAGCTTTCTGTGTTTTAGAATGTTATGCTGCTGAAGTTTACAGTGGTACCTCGGTTCACGAACTTAATTCGTTCCACAATTCTGGTCGCAAACCGAATCGGTCATGAAGTGAATCAAATTTCCCCATAAGGTTCAATGTAAATAAGGTTAATCTGTTCTGACTCCTATGAACATGGTCGCCAACCAATTTTCGTCGCCAACCGAATCAAATTTTCCCATAAGGTTCAATGTAAATATGGTTAATCCATTCTGAACCATATGTATTTTTTTTAACCATCTTTATTCTTCAAAATAGTCGAGATTGTCGACTTCACCATCTTGTACTCCGAGGCCAGATCAGTCACACGAATACCATGCTCATGCTTTTCTACAATTTCCTTCTTCAATTCAGTGGTTATTTTCTTCAAAACCTTCTTCTTACCATTCTTGCTCTGCACTTTCTTGTTACCTTCATTCTTGCTCTGCACATTCTTGTCACCTTCATTACCACTCTGCACTTTCTTTTTACCACCATGCTTGCTCTGCACTTTCTTTGGAGCCATGCTGGATGTACTGTATGTGCTAAAAAGCACACCAAAAAGCTTCACAACAAGTGTCTGTCTGCAACCGCGATCTCACCTAGAGGAAGCCACGACCATGTGTCAGAGCAGGAAAGATGGCCACGGGTCGTGTTCGTCACCTGATGCGGAGTTCACGAACGGAAGCAAAAATTTGCGAATGCTGCTGTTCGCAAACCAAATTGTTTGTGAACAGAAGCATTTGTGAACTGAGGTATTACTGTAATTCTATTTCTTTGTGGTGTCTTGTTGTAAATACTTATCCCAATTCCCCAGATTTCAGAAATCTGATATTTAGTTTTACAGAGATAGATTATATCTTTAGATTATTTCTTCACAGCACTTGCTTTCTATTTAAAAATACATTGATAGCTGTTCTGCATTTGATAGTTTTGTGAATAATTTTCTGTTTTTATGCATTTTTTAAGTGCCTCTAGTCCTAGGGAACAAATATGTGACATTCTGCTTGCATCTAAGGTAAAGAGAATGCTGAAAGTAGTCAGTGTGCTCCTAAAAAAAAAAGCAGGCTTGAAAAATAATAAAGTGGTCACCAAAACTTACCTACTTCAGGCATGAAATAGGTCTAGGATATATATTTGTTCTTGGAAAATATTTCCTTTATAAAATACCCTCCAGAGGGCAGTACTAACCAGCCAGCTGTTGGGAAGAATGAAGATCTAATGTCTCTTACTGTTGAAATGTTTTACATTTGACAGATAAATCATTTCATAATTTGCTTGCACTTCAGGTGTAATACAGAAGAAAAGCAGTTTCTTTACCATCTCCATGACTTTCCTTATGAATAACACTGATAAACTATGTAGCATTTTATAGCAGTGTAAGTGCGAGACATGTTCACAGAGCACAGGAGTTCTCATATATTTTGGTCTCAGGACCCCTTTACATTCTTAAAAATGATTGAGGACCCCAAAAAGCTGTGGTTTATATGGGTTATATCTATCGATATTTACTGTATTAGAAATTAAAACTGAGAAATTTTAAAATAATTTATTTGACTCCACAGACCCTCTGAAAGGTCTTGGGGATCCCCAAGAGTCCCCCGGCCACACTTTAAGAACCACTGATGTAGCAAATAGAATGGACCCAATTTACTTAATAGCTCACAGTGTTTCCCAGAGAAATCCCTAGATCCAAGATATCATAATAGTCTTCATTTCAACATCTCTGCTGATTCAGAAAAGCCTTAAAAGTAGTTTCACTAGTGCAAATTATGCTGTTGTCATGGAGTTAGCAGTTCCTTCTCTTTACAAAGGAAAAAAATTCTCATTACTTCTATCTTTTAAAGGCTTTGAAAAATAATGTAACATATTAAACCATAATCAACCCAGTTTAAATTGAATATTATGGATGATATTCCAGTTTCCCCCATTTATTGATTGATTGATTGATTGATTGATTGAATTTCTCCCCCGCCCATCTCCCCCCAGTGGGGGACTCTGGGCGACTCACACAAAACATTAAAACCATAAATATATATAAATACATAAAACATCAAAATTTAAAAAAATATTACTAAAAAAAGGAAAAGGAGAGTCCAAGAAAATGAAGAATCTGGGGCTGAAGACAGCAGGCCTCTATGGGGCTAGCCATCCCCACACTTGAACTATTTATTCCCTCCCCACCCCAGGCCAAGTGATAGAACCAGGTCTTCAAAGCCCTTTGGAAGGCCAGGAGTAAGGGGGCCAATTATTGTCTTCAGAATTATCCTTTTGAATTAAAAATGTTTATCAAAACATTATGTTGTATATGTTTAACAGAGATCTTATCTGTAGGTGTTTGGTATAAAATATGAGAAGTCAGATGAAATGCAGAATCTCTAAATTGAAAAGTTAACATTAATGAAAGACCCCTGTAAGCAAAATCAGACCTCATATCTCTCTTTACCTTGATTATGCAAACTAAAAGGATGATGCATTATTAATTTGCCCAGTTAGCAGTCAGGAAAACATATGATTAGATATTACTATAAATTGAGAAAAGATCAAAGGAAAAATAAATTAGGCCTTGACCTAATTTATCTGTAGCATTATATTCTTGCTTTTCATTTTCATTTTACTATTATAAGAAAGACCATATTAACTATATATCTTTTGTAAAGAAAAGAGATTCTTCCATAAATTATTGAAGTTTTCAGTCTGCACATTTTCATTGTGGTGCGAAAGATTACTTACATACATTAAAATAAACTTTGCGTAGTTATATTCACACAGTGTAATTTTCTGTTTCTCCAACAATTTGAGATTTTACTCTGATACACTCTTAAAATAGTAATGTTCATGCATATTTTAATTTTATGACTCTTTTGTAGTCTTAAATGCTCATCAGTCAAAAACCTAAATGTATTTATATTTACATTCAACTATATAAATTATATGAAGGCAGTTTTTTTAAATTTAAAACATGCTGTATTAACATTATAAAACCACTCACAATGTTACACTATTGTTTCTTTGATATTACACTGTACAGATTAGTTCTTTTTAATTACTAAAATAATAAGAATCACTATCAAATATGTGGAACTATATTTGAAAGGAAATTGTTAAAAATTGAACAGAATGTATCCTATAGTCATTTTAGCTTTAAGAGGATTTGCTTCTGTGGGTGTACTAAGCAAAGATAGGAACTATTTTAATGCTTAATGGGACAGATACAGATTCTTCATTGAAGAACATTGTAGAAACAATATGGAAAGATTCTAAGGCCGTACTGGTTTCTTAGTCAGCTGTTCTTTTCTCTTGTATAAACTATCTGGTAATATATAACAGCTTATAATTGGATAAATTGCATTAAAATTTTGCTATTGCATATCTATGTTTTCATATCTGTCATGAATAGCAGTTAGCATTTATTACACAAGGTGGCTAAAATACAAGTTTTGTAAGAAATCCTATTCAAGGAACAGCTTTCATACAGATAATAAATCATTAAATTGACTAATAGTGGTTACAAGTTTAAATTGTCAGTGTTGCCTGAATGTTTTTTTTGGGGGGAGGGAGTTACCAAGGAACTACTTCTTTTAAACCTATTGTGAATTATATTAATTGCCATTTTAATCTGAAGATATTAATTGCCTTGTGAATAGCTCTTAGTCTGGTAAATAAAATGATGTAATATTTCATGTGCTGTAAACATTGGTGAGGCTTTTGGTGCCTATAAGACTACTTGTCTTTCTTTCTTCCCTTCCCACTTTGGTATGTGGCATTTTTCTTCTACAGTATTGCAGTTAAAAAATCTAAAGATCCTATAGTATTGTATAACAATTTCTGCTTTTGAAATCCACTCAAACAACAGGTTCTAATTAACGAGTATAGTTAAATGGTTTTATTTAAAAAATACCGCAAGTGCAGGTTGATTGTTGTTTTTATAAGCTATTTGTTTTTTTCTTTGATTTTATGTCTCTTTAAATTTACTGCCTCTGCTTTATTTATGACATGATCATTTTGATTTTAGCAATGGATTGAAATACAGTACTGTCGCATGAGCTCCTGGATTTGAAAGTGACATGAAATAATAATTTTAAAAATGCATACAGCATAGGACTTTTCTGGAAGTTCATGTTTTCTTCTCAGTTACCAGACCTTAAGATTTTTTCCTTGAATTTCTTTTCACATTACAGGATGTTTTTGTTTTGTTTTTGTATTATCATCATCATCATCATTATTATTATTACTATTATTATACAGCAAGAAATTCAGGCTTTAAAGCTTGAAAAATCCAACTAACATTATTTTCCAATCTGTGTTCTGAACTCGTTTGAAAGTTGTGTTCAGAAAACGCTGTATCACCTTTTGAATTGACCTTTTTCAGGGAATACCATCTTAAATGGAGATATGCAATGCCTTTTCCTCTGGTGCTTGGTTGGTCTGAGCTAGCAAAACCATGAACTATGATTTGTCATATAAGCAGTAGTATGTTAATAGACTATGTGATATTGCAGTGGACAAAAAATTTCATCTTGTACCTATTTGAAAGGGTACAACAGTCATTTTTGAGACATTGTAAAGACTAATTCAATCTGGACATTCCATACATCAAATTATAAGAAATGAGTCAGGGTTGTAGGCCTGAATTAGCTACTTGGATAGACTTGTACGGAACAGCAGTTTGGGATCACATTTTTTATTATAACAACTGATTTTTGTAGGTTGACTTCTTTTACCTGTCAAAAATAGACTCCACTGCTCTTATATATTTGGTGACGCAGCTACTTTCCTTGCCTTCCTTTTGGTTATAGTATGATTATCTTGGTTCATTATTTTAAGAACTGTGAAAGTAACTAAAAAAATCTCTCAAGATCATGTTCGAGGTGGCATCCATCCACATCTTATTTGCCACTGCATTTATAATTAATGAATATGTAATGGATGACTGCTTTCAACACTGTGAAACTATTGCAATTAAAGACTGACACTGTGGCTCACCTACTATATATGATGCAAGATGATATGAATAATGTTTAATGTTCATTAAAATACCAGGATAACTTTAAACACATTTTTAGACAAAATGGTAACACAGAATCACATGGAGAAGGAATAACTTCATGATGCAAATTGAGGTGTTTATTTCAAGTAGTAGATCCCAGTGGGGAGTAGTCTGGAGTCCAAATGATTGGGCCAAAAACAAATTGGGTGCCTGTTTGTTGGCATATGCTCTCTAGTTGCTGACATCTTGTTCTGTCATCTGGATGAAAGTGTGAGGGCTCCTGCAGAGCTGGCTGCCACCATATTTTAATTTAAGCAGAGAAAGCCAGATGGAATTGCGTCTGCCCAGCTGTGTTCTAATGCTTGCAGGAATATTGTTTGACATGCTGTAGCTATGAGGAACAGGATCCTGTCTCATTTTCTCCTTCAGCTGTGTTTCCATGAGGCCCAAAGCATAACCCTTGAAGCTCCATTGATAATTACCACCAGTCTATCATTGCTTCTTGCTTGCTGGAGTTTTTCAGGAGAACAACCCAGGATTTTCTTTTTTCCATCTATTAATTCCTACTTGTTGATGCCTGCCTTGCCTTCTCCTTATAAATGGACAGACTATGGAAAAAGGAACAGAACTCAGCTTTACTGGAAGTCAGCTAAAACAAAAAGTTGGTGGAGATTTTTTTCTGCAAACATCTGAACTAGGAATAGGTAAAGGCTGTATAAAGGAGATTACTGCAATAGAAATGGCCACTGCCTCCCTCTCCTGCTGTGCTTCTAATTAACATAATCCTGTTGGCAGCTGCTCAGGAGTTATATGAGATGGGCAATATTGTAGTTAAGTTTCTTAAAAGTGACCACTGCTCATAGTAGCTTAGCTGCCCATTCAAAATATGTGTGTGAGTACATACACCCATATATACTTACATATTGTATTAAACAGCTCTGGTCATGTCTGAGTGACCAAGGTTCTTAAAAAGGGGAAACCCATGATCCATGGCCTTGGAAGAAGATGGCAAAGGGTTTGGCCTATGAATTTTTTTTCTCACTGGTAGGTCTTACTTTTTGCTCACATAAAATAATTAACGTTATTAAAATAAATGTTGGCATTTTAAATTGAATGCCTGTGGGCTTGGACAGGGACTGCTTCCTCCAAGGATTTGTAAGAATACAAGGGCAGATTCCTTCACAGATTGACATGAGCTATTTAAACAAAATCAGTGTGAATAGAGAATTTCCCCTAAAGATATATATCTTATATTTATGCATATATGAAGAAGTTTCTGTGACAGTTTTTGTTAAGTAGTACAGAGGGTGCAATTGTGGCTTATGAAGTAAAATTCTGTTAAGAATACTAAAAGTAAGCCCTGAAAGAGAAAAGGAGCACTTATTTATGAGCAGAGTATGTTTGCTAAAACTAAGCACAACCCACTTGATTGCAATATCTAGGTTTATGGGGAAAGTCCTGAAGCCTCAGGTGGCAGTGGGATGGAGTAGTTCAACCTTTATCCCACAGCTTTCCAAGGGAAGAAATATGATTGACAACGAAAGGGCAGGAAAATTATTACTGCTAGAAATAGAGGGGCTTGTTGAATTTTCTGCTTCACATCCAACTAACGTGACTGGCCTTTGGTTCTAATATTTTGACTTGAAGAAAGAGATTTCTCTTTGCTTTCCTAACTCAGGCCACAGATTTCTTGCCCAGCCCTGACATGTATGAACAAGGAATATGATACAGCAATTAATCAGTGATGCATTATTGTATGAATTCAGTTTGTAAATTTTAAAAGCTCTTAAGTTTAAATGATGTTTTGTGTATTATCAAAATCTGATTGTGTGATGGCAGGGATATAGCTCTCTGGGTTTCATGTCCTTCAGCAGCCTCAATGTCATGTTGTGAAGGATATATACTTCCTACTTCAAATGTTCTGTTCATAATTCTTTCATTATAAGAGGAAAACTAATTTTTGAGTATTTCTGAACCTGTAATCCTACATGCAGTTTCCTGAAAGGAAATCCCTGTATGAATGATCTTACTTCAGAATAAACTTGTAGGCTTATATTTTTACCCTAATCAAGTAACCCTCAACTGACACACATTTTTCATAAAGTTATAATATAATTGATGCACGGACATACCTATCCATACCTATAGAAACATAAAAACGAAAAAACAAATGTTTTGAGTTCAGTAACTTGCTTTCTTCATTGGGGAACAGACTCCATCATGCAGTTTCTAGCATTCTTCTCCTGTGTTACTGCCTCACTAACAATTCCAGAAGGAGAATTCAGTTCTCCTTCAGTTCTCTTACTCTCTCCTTTATTTGTTTGTATATACAGTATGTCAGGGTGGCAGCGGTTGCTTGAATCACTTCCATGTCATGTACCTTCAGACAGACAATTCCTTTCTATACCCATATAGCAGGTTTATCACCTGAATCTGTTTCCTTTAATAATGCAGCCTAAATATATTGTGAGCTTAATTATACACACCATATCTGTGTTCAGGGATCCTGGTGCTGAGTTGTTGGGGTGTGAATGTATATGTGTTACTTTAAGTCAGAAAGACAAGTTAGGGTTTCAGAGTTGTTGCCAAGTGGGCAGGTTTTTTCTTTTTTCCTTTCCTTTCCTTTCCTTTCCTTTCCTTTCCTTTCCTTTCCTTTCCTTTCCTTTCCTTTCCTTTCCTTTCCACTGCCTTTGGGTCAGTATGGCTCCTGGAGACTGGCTGGATTAGTCCCTGCAGTTTTTTTGGCAAGATTTTTGGAAGTAGCTTGCCATTGCCTTCTTCCTAGGGCAGAGAGAGAGTGACTGGCCCAAGGTCACCCAACTGGCTTTGTACCTAAGACAGTATTAGAACTCACAGTCTCTCAGTTTGTGCCTTAACCACATTATAAATATAAATTAATAAATTCCTGCTGGTGTATCAGCCACCCTGCTGCCCAGCAGAATCCCTGTTTGACCTAGTCTTTGGACTAGTGTTGGAATCCCCTCCCCTCTTGGTGTTGGGTGACTACAGCCTTCATGCTCAGGAGTTTATGGCCTCTGTAATGACCATGGCCTTGTTCCAATTAATTTTGAGCCTGACACGTGCAGGTCAACATGTTTTAGAGTTCATCTTTGCCTTCGAGCGGTTGTGCAGTGATCTGCATACAGAGGCATTACATATAGTCCTCTGACATGGTCAGATTACATCCTGGCCTGGATGAGATTGACTGACACTTATGTGCTCTGTGGGAAGAACTTAACAATTAAGATGGTCTGCTCCGGGTACGTAATGGATCCAGACAGTTTCTGGTGGGGCTTGTGGAGGTTCTGAGCAATTCTATGAGCAGTTCTACTGAGTTCTTGGTTGCACTGTGTAATCAAGAGGTGACTTGGGCACTGATGAAATTGCTCCCAAGGAGCCTCTCTCTGTGTGCTGATCCCAGATGGCCCTTTGGTTTACAGTGGAACTTCTGGAGATGAAGTGACAGAAGTGATACCTAGAATGCTGATAGAGAAAGGTGAGAAGTGAACCTGAGAGACCACAAGTATAAGCTTAAGTTAATGTCTATACCGTGGTAATAAGAGAGGCAAATTGTCTTTATTTATTGTTGCTTATTGTGTTGTGGGGGAGCTGTTGGCCATATCTTTTAAGGTCGTATAATATCCTGTGGCCTAAAGTAAACGAAAGTATGTATTGATGGGCTTAGTGTAAAGAAAACAAAGTTTGTTTGTTTTTTTAAATCTGATACTATTTAGGGGCACCTTGGGATTCTAGAGCATGCATGCCAATTGTTTTTCCTCCAATTGTTTAAATGGGAATAGTTGCCTTACTATTAATTAGAACCACTGTAAAGAAACATCTATTCCATTTATCTCATGGAATAGATTACACTTAATGTAAAATTAACCAACATTTTGGTTAATAGATTACTTTCCATTTTTTAAAAATGTTCCAAATTAAAATTCTTGACCCATCACTTTTGCAGTTGTTCATGAAGTATTGTTGAGAATAAAGTATTAAAACAGCATGTTTTTGACATACGAAATGAACTTTGTAACTGGATTGTGGTAGATTTTTTTTCATTAGACTCACAGAAAGGAATATAATAAGCAGAACATTATTTAAAAACTTGTTTAGATGCAAACTGACTTCATGTTCTGAAAAATGTCAAGATACGTTTAAATGAAGACAAATTCTATGAAGAAAGCTTAATAGTGTCTGGAGAGTATAATACTTCAGGCATTCAGAATATGCTGGTGTGAAGCTCAGCTAAAGGCAGAAAACATTTTATTTGAGGTCATTAAATGGCTCATTTGCTATTTTGTCAAAGACACATCCTGTATTGTTATGTCCTGTGCTTTCTGATATTAAAGACAGGAGTTTTGGGACCACCTGACTTCAAAAGTGGAGCTTCCTCTCTTCCGTTAACATTCCTGGTATTGGCTTTAACTAGTAAACAAGAGGTAACAACAATTACCTTACACTTAATTAACCAATTTCGGTTCTGAAGTGTAATTGTGACTGTCAAACACAATTAGTGTTTGGCTGAGTTTGCTTCCCCAGGAGGGACTAGGGCCCAACCAGAGGTAGAAAAAAAGGCAATATTTTTCTGAAACATTTTTTTAATGAAAGAGTTTTCCTGTAAATCCATATCATATGTGTATTTACATTCAGTAAACTGTGTACAAGGACTCTTCTGCTGTTTGTTTTCAGAACTATAATAATATGCACGGAGCTGCAAAGTACAACCAACAGTAGGTTTGAAAGAGGGACAGGTAGTGGGAAGGATCTGAATTGTTACAGAGTCAAACAGAGGGAGAACCATTTTTGGCAGTAGAGTTTGCACTAACTGCCCTTTAAGAAAACTATTATTTGTAATTAATGTGAAGATGTTTTGTTGGAAGAAATATTTTAAGAATATTTAAAACACCCCAAATATCCAAAGAAATATTTACTTTGGATATTTGGGGTGTTTTACCCAGTTTTTGCTTATCTTGTATCAATGTACCCACTTTGTATTGTGACCTTCCACCACAGCCCATAACTGAAAATACAGGTGGCTCCCACCCTTATGACGTTTAGGAAACTGAGCACTGAAGATGTTACCTAGCTGAATAATGAAACATCTGCAAGAAAACAACCAAGCTCAGAGAACCCCAAGGACTCCACAGTTTAGGAAACTGTTGAATACCTGGTTGTTCTCCCAAGCTTTGGGCTAGGGTGATTGTGAAGCCCTTTTTAGTTATGCTAAGTTATATTTGCCTATGGCTGTTGTGTATTGTTCTTCCAATTGGCCAGGTTCTTTTTCTTCTGTGTGTGTGTGTGTGAAATTTTTTATCTGTAAGCTGTCCAGTCCTTGAGCAGTTGGGTGGCCACAAAATTGAATAAAAAAAAAGAAATGCAAAATGTGGCTCTTGATTGCTGAAAGGTTATCCCTGATTCAGAGCATTCCTATACAAAATAGTTCTGTATGGAAGTATATTTAATACTTTTTTAAACGATTAAGTTAATTACTTAGAATTGCATTTCAACAAATTCCAAGCATAGCAATAAATAATAGTTGTTATTTTGTAACATTTTTGTTATAATATATTTTGTAACGTTTTGTAAATAAAAATATTTGTTATTAGAAAGATTACTAGAATCAGTCCAAAATTACTTATAACTCTGTAAGATTTTTATAATCCATTTTTAGCCTTGCCAAATTCTGATGGTTATGTGACTGGCTGAATATTAATTGTAGTGGTATTGAGCTGGGAATGTAATATTTGAGCAATAGGTGGATATAGATACTTATGCTTCTTTTTTACCATATAAATAATTATATCTTATGGGAGCTATTTGTATATGTGCAAAAGGTTTGTTGAATACTTGAAAGAAACAATTTGGTTTTGGCTGGGATCAGATTATAGCAAGACTTTAGGACAACAATTAATTAGGAGAAACAGCAGTGCTTGGATGTTCCATTTTTGTTTATAGAGGATCTTGTATACCTTTGCTCATCTTGGAATACCCTAGTGATCTTACAGTTGGGCTCATAAGTTTACATACCCCTTGCAGAATTTGTAAGATGTAGATTTTGTAAGCAAACATGAGTGATCAGACAAAAGACCTTTTTTAAATTTGTAATGTGTTTCAATTAGGCATCACAGAATAGCACAATCATTAAACAAACCATAGCAATAAAGGAAATAATAAAGTTTGCATATCCTTAGTTCTTAATATTGTATATTGCCCCCTTTAGCATCAGTGATGGCTTGCAGTCTATTGTGATAGTTGTGAATGAGGCCCTTTATTTTCTCATGTGCCCTTGAGAAAATTTTTGCCCTTGCCACATAGATAACCATGTACTATACTCAATCTTGGCCAAAAGACCAGTTAAAGATCTGCAGTAATGTACAATTTTTTTTTTTTAAGAAAGTTTATATGCTATTACTGTTTATTAAGTGTACAGGCTTCCTAAGCAGTTTCTATAAACCCTACCCCAGGATGTAGATTAAAAGGTGTAATTAAAATATCAACAGGTTGAGATAATCTAATTGAAGACTAAGATCCTGGCTGGCTGTTTTCAGGTGAACCTTTTAATGTGTGTTATCATTTGTTCATTATGATAATTTGATTAGGCAACTAGTTGACAGGATAGCCCAGTTTTTAATCTTAATTTCACATTTTTAAAAAATAGGAGCTTTGTTTTTGACAAAGACAAAGAACCAAATCAGAAATACATTTCTCAAAATGTGGATTATGTTCCTGTGGATTTGGGGTGGGGGTGTGACCAGATTGCTCCAATAAACATGGGGTTTTTGGTTTAATTTGTACTAAAATTCCAGGATTTCAAAATTCTATAGATCTGCCATTTTTAAATTCATTCCTCACTTCTTTCTATCAATCTCTTAATTTGTCCCAGAGGAGAAGGAATGTGGGAAATTTACTGAAAACATACTTTTTTTTTTTTTGCTTTTTAATATACTTAAAAATATGCCTATGTAGCAACACTGATTTTGAGGAGGGAAAGAAGTCCAGGTAGTCCCCAGGTTAAGAACGCTCAGTTTAAGGATGACCCATAGTTAAATATTCGAGTTAAATACACAATGATTCAAGTTAAATACACAATGGTTTGAGTTAATTACACAATACTACTTACACAGTATTATACAATAATACTGTTCTAGCTTACATACAAATTCGACTTAAGGGCAGACGTTGGGAATGGAACTCTTAAACTGGGGACTACCTGTACACAGAGCAATTGCCAATGGTCTAGCAGAAAATGTTGGAACTGTTGTCCATGGATAATTTCTTAGTGCATTAATCTAAGTTTGCATTATGAATAATAACTTTTCTTATTCAGCATCCCACAAATAACTATATCATGCTGTTATGAAATTTCAGAATATTGGCTTAATTTTTTCAGTTGCATATGTAGTATAGAAAACATCTGCATGTATTCTTGTGACTACTGTTGCATTTGGAGGAATCATTTGGAAAAGGTTGGAAGGAAACAGAGATTTTGAGTGAAAAAAAATGTACATTCTGTCATGACCTGCCCACTGATATGGATGGAATATGATACATTTATTCCGATATACTTTAAAAAGTTAGACTTTATTATAATAATTCTGCAGAGAACAAAAACCTGAAACTCAATAATATAATATGGAAGAAGTTTTGTATCTGGACACAGATGCCATAAAAGACAGGATTCAATTTTGTTAGTGAGCTTTCTTTTTTATATGATTTTTGCATAATTCAGCCATCCTCTTCAGGTATTTTATTGTTCAACCATGATTGGATTTTAATTCTGTAAGAGCCTATAATTGTATTTGAGTTACTGTCTTTTTAAAAGAAGATGGAGCTAAAATTGTTCTGAAGGCATTGGACAGTGTATTTAATGTGTCTGTCATTATATTTTAACCTCTCATTTGGGATACATGACACCTCTTTTGTGCCTGACTACAATTTAGAAGTACATCTCTTGACATTGTGTATAAAGAAATAAGTGGGATAGAGGCAAGACTGAATTAATGATGTTAGCAAATGGTGCTCCCTGCATTTTCATTCCATTTGGAATACAGCTTTCAAACTTGTAGACCTCTGGAGTGCCATTGCCAGTGACAGCTAGTCAAGATCTGATTGTACCTTGAGTCAAGCTATGCTTTTTATTGAAAAATACAGTGTATTGAGGCAGGAATAGAAACACTTGGTTGTCCTTTTGAGTGAACCAATGAGGGCTCACTGCCCAGTGCCTGATCATTGCTATTATCTTAGTCTCTTCCAAGAGTGTAGACATAGACTAAGATTTATCAGACCTTTTGAATTTATTTGGAATCTCTCTGTCATGTAAAGTTTCAGATGCATCTTTACACTGTGGATATGGACACACAGCTGTTCACTGTATTAACGTACATGCCAGAGTTGCAACACCATAGATGACTTTCCAATTCAAAGAATGTTGAATAAAAAGCTTAATCTTGTTAAAAGGTGTATTTTGAACATGTTTACTCTGTTTTTAAGGGCCATGGTTTTCTATGTACCAACTGGAATCCAGGCTATTTCTAGGCAGAATTTGGGTCTAAAAACCGGGAACTTTTTTGTTTTTGCATCAGAGGCTTGTTTTTGAATCAGAGCAGTTATATATTCTATATTCTAAAACAGTTTTAATCTAGATTTCATAGTTGCCACTTAATTTCACTTTAATAAATGAACAAGGTTTCTGAGTATTTGGCAGATATGCAACAGTACAACTTCTCTGTAAGGTTCTACTCTTTCTTCATACATATGGTCATCTAATAATATACCAACAATATTTTGAATGCCACTTGTATGTGCTTGATAAATCGGTATGCTTTCCTTGTTGCCCTTTAATAAAATGACAATAACAGAGAAAGGGGGAAAAAACAGAAGAGACAGAGGCAACCAAAAATACTAACAGAGCTGAGATAGTTAAACATTCACAAAAATACTGACAGATTCAGTATTTTTAAACAGATTTGTTTGTTTAGGTAGCTGACAAAAGGATCTTCATTTTTCATTAGCAGATATAAACCTGTAGAATAGCCTGAGCTCAAAATAGCCAAACATGCATGTTCAAAATATTTTGTTTTAAACTTTAAAAAATGGCTATTTTGAGCTGTGTTTCAAATGTTCTGGGCTGTTTCAAGTGCTGTATCTGGAGTTTTGTTTCTTGTGTGTGTGTGTGTTCCCCAGCTTAATCAATACAACAGCAAGAATTGAATATCTCCCTGCTTCTAGTGACTTAAACTAGATGGAGCAACGTGAGCGGTAGGGTATACTTAAGAATGTAGCATAGGGCTGAACTGTTTTGGATTCTATTGAATTGCTGGAGAAAGAACACAAAAGCTTCCTAACATGCTCATCAAGGGGTGACCTGGTTCAGAAGGATACTTCTGAGGAGCATTTAGTGGCCAGATCCTAAATAGCACCCCCCAACCAACTATACAACCATGGACTCTCTCAATCCCTCCCATTCGCTCTCATCAAGAGCAAGGACCCACACTCTTCCCCACCCTACCTACCCGGAACAAGCCCAGGTTCCACTCCGCCACACGCGCACACACATACACAGTGCTCACCCAGGGGGAGCCAAATGTATTGCCAAAGCCCATCCTGGCCACTTCCTCCAAACCTGCACAAAGTTTCTCAGTCCAAAGATGAAAAGTCCAGCCTCAGTACATTGCAGTCTTCCAGATAAAGATGGCAAAAGCTCTGGAGTGAGCCACCCACACAAACCAGCCATGGCTTCTGCTCCATTCTCCTTAAGTCTGGTGATCACATCGCAAAGGCAAAATAGCCAGTGATCCTTGGCAAAAAGTTGTGCAGCAACTGCAGGACATAAGTCAGCCCAGCAGCTTACCACTGACCTGCTCTTCATCCCACTGCTGTCAAACCAACTCTGCCAGATGTCTGTGGCCTTCAATACCAGAGCGAAGTGGTATGGGGCAAAGAGGGGTCATGTGAAGGGCCTAATGAACCTAATTATGGCAGACCTTTCCATAAGACAGGAGAGGGACAGTGAGCAAAGAGCCATGGTAGGTAACAATATTAAGCTGTGAGTTGCATTGCAAAAAAAGAACTCATCTTACCACTGAGAACTTGGGGGGGGGCACTGGAGCTATGGAGAACCCGTTCACTTTGCTAGGGTGGTAAGGCAAGCAAAAGCACCCAAATAACCAAGCACCAGAGACTCTGCACCTCATATTCATGCTGGGTGGTTGGCAGACCACCACCATCAGCCATTAGAGGCAGTAGCAGTGGCTGAGGCATCTGGCATCACCAATTTGTGGCCTCTTCCCTCCTAACAAAGATGTACTAGATGAAACAGCAGTGGTGGCCTTCTCAAGCCCCCTGACTAGCCCCAGCAAGAGGTTAGGACACAGTTTCAGCAGCCCTGGCAGAAAGAGTGGCTAATACCAGTGTAGAGCACATGGACCACTTCCACTCAAACTTTGAAGCCCCTGAAACACCTGCACCAGAGGTATGGTGGAGTGTAAAGTTGAGGTACAGGGCAGTACAAACTGCTATGTCCTTCCAGCAGCCTCCCCCTGCTCCCAATAAAAAGGAACCAGGCAGTGCAATGACTGTCCACCCACAATGGCTAGGAGGCTTTCACAGCTAGCAGACACTTAATTTTATCTCCCCCTTTCCCTTGACTAGTATGGCAAATGGAGAATTAAGGAATATTAGTCTATATAATAGGTCAAATGGGGCAAGGTTATACTGGAAGAGGCACAAGATAGGTCTCCAGATGGTGGCAGCTTCAGTGGTAGGTGGCAGCAACGGAGGTGCACTATAATTTTGGTAACAATATTTGGACATTTTTAGGGGGCCCATACAAGGTCCATATGCATCTGATAAAAGAGTAGCATGTACTGATATGAGCAGAGAGTATTATAACAAAAGCCTACATTGGCCATCAGGTGAAACAAAATTGAAGGTCTTTGGAAGGAGTCTGCATGCCTGGTGAAGTGATTGGAGAGGCATCCCCCCTTTTTACAACCCCTCCCTGTCCCTGCATCCATGGAATATATAAAGAAGCTACTGAACACCACAAGAGACTGTCTGAATTGCCATTGCTTGTCCTCCATGGTGAAATGCAAAGAACTCATTCATTGTCTCTGATATCTCCACATCCTCTTGGAGTATCCCCTTTTCTGTCTTATTGTTAGCATTCCAACAGTTTCTCTGGCCAGTTTCCTGCTTCTAATGCAGCTGGAGAATTTTTTATTGTCTTTTAAGTTTGTAGCCAAGTACTCCTCACTTTTTTTACTGCCCTGCATTCCTTTTGCCAGTGCTTATATTCGATTTTGACCTCCTCAGTTTGGCAAGACAAGTTTCCTGAAGGAACTCTTATGTCTCAATAACCTCCTTGGCAGAATTTGTGAGCCAAATGGGTATCCTCCTGAATTTTTTCCCCCTTTCTGCACCGCTATCTTCAATAGCTTCTTTTTTATTCATCTCCTCATTTGGGGAAGATTACCCCTCCTAAAGTCTAGGGTTTCAGTGTGGAATTCGTTGGCATTGCTTCATTTGCATATGCATGAAATGTAATTCCATAGTGGTCACTGGTTCCCATCAGATCTATCACACTCAAATTCCTTACAGGGTCTCAAGCACCATGACCAGCTGTTCCAATATGTAGTTCTGGGCTTTGGTTTCTTTCTTGTGAGAGGAATATGAATGTATCTGATCTTTTGTGGATAATTAAAGTTGACCATCATAACAGCATCTCCTCCTTTGGATACTTCCCCTATTGCTATTTATAACTTAAGATCCTTGGCAGTTTCTTGGTTGGGTGATTAATCAATTTTAATCCTGGTATAACTACCACTAGTGATTATGTGAAGTCCTATTTTCCCATATCCTCCATCTGGTCGAACTCTTATCTCCTTCTTCCTATTCTTTCCCCATATGTTAATCCCTGTCCTTTCTGTATTACTTGTAGCCAGGAATCAGTATCTCACTGACTTCTTTATTTCACTACCTGTCTTTTTTATTTCACCACTGGTTTTCTTTATTTCACCAGATTTCTGTTATGGTCTCTCTGTGTATATTATATTACATTATGGTACTATATATGTATGTATGTATGTATCATTCCTCTATTCCTCCTGAATATTCCAGTTAACCCATGGTACTGGCATTGCGGTGAGCCATAGTGATGACCTTGAAGAAACTATACAGTGATAGTTACAATAAAAAAAAGTTTTAAGTCCAAAAAATGAATAAAACACCAGAAAGAAGCTCAATCTCATTCCACCGTAACTCCCTGGGGTTTAAGAAGGAGGAAAGGGAAAACACAGTCAGGCTTTCAAGATTCTGTTACTATAACCTGTATCAATAATGTAGAATTCTAGCATACTTGTAAAGGTTTTTTCCTAACTTGGTCTTCCCTGAAGGGCTGACAGGTATATGGACACCAGCACACTGTACCTTTCCTCCAGTTGTTCTTTGCAAGTTCCACCAATTTTTCTCTTGGTAAGGTTATACTTTCCTGCCATATGGGGGTCTGTGGATGGGTCTGTCTCCAGTAAGACTCCCTAAAAACCATCCCATTTTTCTCTAAGGGATGACTGAACTGATGATGACCAATGATGAATGCCTGGGATCAGTTCAAAAGCTGCTCTGTGGCCTTTTTCATGTTGGTTTATTTACTGTATTTATAAGCTGCCCCAGTCAGTTAGGACTCTCAACAGCAAATAACAAGAGCAATATACACACTTAAGCCATAATATACAGGTGAAACTCGAAAAATTAGAATATCATGCAAATGTTCATTTCTGTCAATACGGCAACTCAAAAGGTGAAACCAATATATGAGATAGACGCATTACATGCAAAGAGAGATATGTCAAGCCTTACTTTGGTATAATTGTGATGATTATGGTGTACAGCTTATGAAAACCCCAAATTCACAATCTCAGAAAATTAGAATAGTGGGAAAAGGTTCAATATTCTAGGCTCCAAGTGTCCCACTCTAATCAGCTAATGAATCCATAACACCTGCAAAGGGTTCCTGAGCCTTTCAATGGTCTCTCAGGCTGGTTCAGTAGGAATCACAAGCATGGGAAAGACTGCTGACCTGACAGTTGTGCAGAAAACCATCATTGACAGCCTCCATAAGGAGGGAAAGCCCCAAAAGTTAATTGCAAAAGAAGTTGGATGTTCCCAAAGTGCTGTATCAAAGCACATCAATAGAAGGTTATGTGGAAGGGAAAAGTGTGGTAGAAAAAGATGCACAAGCAGCAGGGATGACCGCAGCCTGGAGAGGATTGTCAGGAAAAGGCTATTCAAAAGTGTTGGGGACTTTCACAAGGAGTGGACTGAGGCTGGAGTTAGTGCATCAAGAGCCACCACACACAGATGGATCCTGGACATGGGCTTCAAATGTATTCCTCTTGTCAAGCCGCTCCTGAACCACAGACAATGTCAGAAGCGTCTTACCTGGGCTACAGAAAAAAAGAATTGGTCTGTTGCCCAGTGGTCCAGAGTCCTGTTTTCTGATGAGAGCACTTTTGCATCTCATTTGGGAACCAAGGACCCAGAGTCTGCAGAAAGAATGGAGAGGCACACAATGCACGACGCTTGAAGTCCAGTGTGAAGTTTCCACAGTCTGTGTTGATTTGGGAAGCCATGTCATCTGCTGGTGTTGGTCCACTGTGCTTCATTAAGTCCAGGGTCAACGCAGCCGTCTACTAGGAGATTTTGGAGCACTTCATGTTTCCTTCTGCAGACGAGCTTTATGGGGATGCTGACTTCATTTTCCAGCAGGACTTGGCACCTGCCCACACTGCCAAAAGTACCAAAACCTGCTTCAATGACCATGGGATTACTGTGCTTGATTGGCCAGCAAACTCGCCTGACCTGAACCCCATAGAGAATCTATGGGGCATTGCCAAGAGAAAGATGAGGGACATGAGACCGAACAATGCAGCGGAGCTGAAGGCCGCTATTGAGGCATCCTGGTCTTCTATAACACCTCAGCAGTGCCACAGGCTGATAGCATCCATGCCACACCGCATTGCGGCAGTCATTGCCGCAAAAGGGGCCCAAACCAAGTACTGAGTACATATGTATGCTTATACTTTGCAGAGGTCCGATATTGTTCTATTTCCAATCCTTGTGTTATTGATGTCATGTAATATTCTAATTTTCTGAGACTGTGAATTTGGGGTTTTCATAAGCTGTACGCCATAATCATCACAATTATACCAAAGTAAGGCTTGACATATCTCGCTTTGCATGTAATGCGTCTATCTCATATATTGGTTTCGCCTTTTGAGTTGCCATACTGACATAAATGAATATTTGCATGATATTCTAATTTTTCGAGTTTCACCTGTATAGTCCAAATAAAAATTAAATATGCAAGAGGCATCAGGACTAGAAGCTGAATGCCCACTGGAATAACATAGATTTAACTTGCCTCCTAAATACAAGGATGGAGGGGTTCATCCCCACTTCTGGGGGTAAGATACTTCAAAAAGTAGGAGCTACCATTGAAAAAGTCTCTCATATAGATCTTGTCAACAATGTTTATACCAGCTGCGCAGATTCTATCTTGCCAAGACGTTGCCTGATATAATTTGGCGCAATGCATTGAAGGGCTTTAAAAATCATGACTAGCACTTGGAATTTTGCCTGGCAGCTAATGCAGCAACTTCAAAATAGGGTGTAATTCTACTCTAACGGGGTTGACCATCAGGAGCCTTGCCACCAGATTTTGGACTACCTGTAGTTCTGAGTTTCTCCAAAGGCAGCCCCACATAGAGTGCAGTACATTGTCCAACTTTGTGGTGATCAGAGCATGAGTGTCAGCCCCACTAGATAGACAAGACCAGAAAATTAACTGGAAGATTTGAGCTGTACTTTATTGAGATAGGCTGTAATAACAGAATCTTGCAAATCTGTTTGTGCTATACCTCCCCTGCTTCTTAGCCCCAGTGAATCAGGGAGGTGTCTGCCCAAGTTGCTTCTGAATAATACCTTGTTTTGCTGGTCTTAAAAAATGTTTCAGCCCCCTTTGCCTAGGTAACAGTTCTTGCATAGTTTCATCAGAGTCATCTCCCTTACTCTCTACAATGATTCACCATCATCAGGGCATCCTGATTGACACAGAGGCATAACTACTGCAGTAACCAAAGCTGAGGAAAGATCAACTATGAAGGATCCCCAGATCTTGCATTAGCTTCTTCAGGGGACCTCTACCCCTTCAAGAGTGAGTACCAGGACTGTGATCATCTCTAACTTAGAGGAATCAGCAGCAGAGGGCATGCTTCAGCAGATTATCAGCCTCAGGATTCAGTAAGCTGTCAATAAGAAAATAAAATAATTATTATTTTATATTAATTTGTATTAGTTTTCATCTTCCTTTTTAAAAATCGTAATAAAAATTATATCTTAAAAAAAGGATTTAGTAAACTGTCAATCACCTGAGGTTGACTCAGCTAGGCAGTCAGTTGGAGCAGGTGCGGGAGAGTCAGTTGACAAGGGCCTGGGTTCTGAAAGACCACCCAGACTGAGAGCATATGGGAACCCCGAAGCACCAAGCAGAAGCATTCTGCTCTTCAAGAAGTAGAGATGTCTATGCTTTAATTGATCCAGCCTTGCAGCCTGCCTATATCAGAATAACTGCTGACAGTCAGGCTCTTTATTGGGAATAACGTCAGCTCAGCTCCCATGTTTGGGTTTCCTATTTGCATTCTGAACCTTGGTTGTTTGACCCTGGACTAGCTGACTACCTTCTTTGGCAGCTGGCCCCCTGGGCTATTGTGGACTGTGCTTACCCATGCTCTATTTTGGCTTTGGGGTGAGCTCCCTCAGAAAAAACTTGCTCTCCCACATTGGTGGAGTGTCTGTGTATGTGTTGTCACTCGCCAGTTCTCTGCCATGTGGGTAATTGCTTGCCACTCACTAGTAAATTATTTATAAGTCGGTTTGGTGTTAGGACAGGGACTGATGTTAAAGGATTGCTCTGGGGTTTACTGACAACAAGCAGCTCAGTCTTGGTAGGATTTAGTTTGAGTTTGTTCTGTCCCACCCTTCCTGACCACCTCCAGGCACTGATACCGAACTTGCATGACATTTCCGTCTCGGCCCGGGATAGTTATGTATAATTGGCTGTCATTGGCATATTGGTGACACTTTACCCTGAACCAGCAGATGATTTATCTTAACAACTGTATGTATATATTAAATAATATAGTGGAGAGGATCAAACCATGGAAAACCCACAGTGGAGGTCCCAAGGGCTCAATTCCTGCTCTTTCAGCACCACTGATTGAACCAAGAAATTAAGGTAGGAGCAGAACCACTGAAATATGATGCCCTCAACTCCCAACTGCTGCAGGCGGTCCAGAAGGATGCTGTGCTCCACATGTTGAGGGTCTAGAGCTCTCTTGCACGTGTAACATGGAGAATTTTCTCATGTTGGTGGTGGTGGTGTTTCCTCCCTGGCATTTAAGAGTCTATCTAGATGATGTATTACCGTATTTTTCTGTCAATAAGACGCCCCCATGTACAAGACGACCCCCACTTTTTCAACCCAAAATTAAGAAATCAATATTTTAAAGATAGTGCAGAACACATTTTTATTTAGTAATTAGTTAACATTTACCTGATACACTCGGTGGGAGGAGGTCCAAACCGTCTCTCTGCAACCCTATTTCCATGCTCTTTTGCATAACTGATTACATTCAATCACGAGTGAAACTGCCGATAGCTTGTCTCTGCAAACAGACTTCCTCTAATTGGTTTGTTCAGCATCAGCTCGTGATTGGAGGAAGTCTGTTTGCAGAGTCAAGCTATTTCACTCGTGATTGGAGGCTAGCAATAGGAGGAAGCCTGTTTGCAGAGACAAAGTATGGGCAGTTTTGCAACCGCGCGGTTCTCTCCTCGGCTGACGTCCTTGAATAAGACGCCCTTCAATTTTTAGCATAAGGATTTTAGAAAAAAGTATCATCTTATAGTCGGAAAAATACGGTATATCCACGGTCTCCATGCCAGTCAAGCAAGTCTCTGTGCATTCTACGTACCCATCGTGAACTCATCTCTCCATATTTGTAACTATTAAATCTATTAACTATAATGCTGAATAGTTGCACACGCTCTGTTCTTTTAAGGTATATTTCGGAGGCTGAGTAACCTGTTTCCTCACCCTATTGTAAAATTTGCACAGGAGTTTTAATTTGCTTGATATGTTTGTTGCTGGCTCCTTCATGCTTGTTTAGCCAATTTCAGAAATAATTTTCTGCACTTGTTTAACAATGCATTTGCTTAACAATGCAGAATTCTTACAGCAATATGATTTCTATCTAAATTGAAACTGAAAGTAAGGAGGCTTGGAGAATAATGAAGAGTGGACTTTATTACGATCTCAGTTCAGTTCTAATAATGACAACAAATCCCTAGACTCGTATGAGCTCAAAGGTATTTTATTATTATGCATTCATATTTGGTATACAGGTCTAGCTGGTGGACCCTGGTGTTACAGTTATAAATTTGTTTTTCATTGCTGACAAGGCATGGTATGTTTCTGTGATCTTAAATGTTACAACTAAGATCTGAAAATGGTGATTAGAGGGAAAAATGATTCCATAGGATTATTCTTGAGCATGACCTGTATAGTTACAGAAATGAAATGTGTAAACAAACATTACTATGTTTGTTCTTTCAGATATCAGAAAAGAAAGGAAAAGAAGGAAAAGCTGTATTTGGAGGTCCGGTTATCAGCTCACTGTATCAAGAAGAAACCATCAGGTGAGTTGGAGTGATATTTTTATGGCTTATGACATTTTTTTTAGAATATTAGGAAACAGGATGCTTTTCCTGTCAGATAAGAAATAACATAAAAGTATTTTCTAGATACATAATTGTTTAAATCAGTAGTTGTCTATGTTGCTGGTATATATTGCTGGTACTAATTTATCCCTAATGTGTTTGGTGTATCTGTGTGCATGATATGTGTATGTTTCTCAGTTTTAGTCATTTAAAAACTATATTTTGCAGAAAGATTTAATATTTTGGGGAAAATATTAAATAAATACTGTAATGATTTTTAATGTTGTATTTCACTTTTATTTATAAGCTGTATTCAGTTTTTTTTTAATAGAATGTTTTAGCTGAAGCTGCAATCATATATATCTAACTGGAAAACTCACTGGGAAATCAATTCAGACTTCTGATGTAAGCACTGATAAAATTGTATGGTAATTCTTTATTAACCTCTTAACAAAAGTCCTGTTTAAAGATTAATGCTAAATGATGCAGTTAGTCAAGAGAAATAAAGGGAGCATGTAAGCAGTGTAAATCTAAGGTTACTAATTGAGGTCAGTTTTTGAAATTAAAAGGAAAATCAATGATGATTCAACATGAAAGTTATGGTTAAATAAAGGAAGCTAAGAAACAGGATATGTAGAGTACTTAAATAAGTAACATGTTACAGACAGACCATGTTTATTCTGTTAAATATATTCAAACTTCGAGCTGAGATCAGCCATAAAAGGTAGACCAGACTAAGAAACTAATGCCATGTAGGTCAGTATTATTTTTATTGTAGCAGCTATAATAATGGAATCTTGCAAGTCTGAATGTGCTTCCCCTTCCCTCCCTCCCTTTATCTTCCTGTAAAGACATTTTCTCAAGTTCCTTTCTTGGCCTGGGCTCAGGCCCCTCTTAGCTGACCATTGCCTTGCTAGCAGCTCTTCCTCCTGTCCTTCAAGGCCATTTCCTCTTCCTTCTACAGCTAGCAAAGACATGTGTAAATTCACCCTTCAGATTTGGACAATAGCATTGTTGGCAGCATGGTGGTAAATGGGCATCTCCAGAATTTTGACGTTGAGAACAGAGAACCCAGTTATTAATTCCCACATACCTCTGTTCTGGGCAAGGTATTTGACTGGGTGATTATTCTGTCAGTTTGTGTGAATAAAACTCTTTCCTAGTTCAGTTCAAATTCAGACCTGGATTTGAAACAAAGGTTGGCTGTCCCCTGAGATCTTTTTAGATAGATAGTTGGGTGCTGAAAGTAATACACTTGCAGACATTCGGCTTCTGTCTGGAAAGATGTTCCCTGAAATTGATGCTTGGAAATGCAGATATACCTGCATTATCTGTGCTCTAGTAACCACCTGCTTTGCCTGTGTTATATAAGGGATTGCCTTTGAAATTGATTTGGAAACATCAGTTAGTACAGTCTCAGAAAACAAGACTTTCATCTAGTCCTGGCTGATATAAAGATTATGCCAGTCATTTTCCTTCTGAACTAGTGGGCATTTGCAGGAGCTTGCTGCTTTGCCAGAATGACAAAAGCAGGGTTATGCCGCAAGATCCACCTCATTTGTTCATGGAGTGCGTGCAGTGTCATGGCACACCTACAGAAGAGCTTCAGTCCTATTCCTTTGTTCTGCTGTTTACAGGTGAATGATAAAACACATTCTATCTTTTTGGAGAAGACTGAGGCAAAATTGAAGTTGAATACCTTTACCTTTTCTTTGCTGACCTATTAACATTTTGCTTTCTTCACCGAACACTGATGAGCAATACTGATTCTCTTTCTTTTATCTTGAACATAGCTACAAAAGTCTTTTTGTTGTTCTTACTATCCTTGACTTAATTGAACTTTAGCTTTCCTGACATCTGCTTTACAATTCTGGGCTAATTGTCTGAGTCTTCCACTGTGATCTGTCCTTTTTCTACTTCCTGTATGTATCCATTTTTATTTTCAAACCTTCACTAAGCCTTTTTTCAGTCACATGGGTTTGTTCTATCTGGTTTATTTTCCTGATTGAAATGTTTGCAGTTGTGCTGCTAATTAGTTAGGTGCTGTTGAGTTGGGCTTTACTCCTGGTAACTGCATAGATAAATGCTTATCTTATATTGTCTTTAGTAATAATTTTGAACTCTTTCTGTAATTTCTTTGATCCTTCCGATTCACTTATCCATTGTCCTATTTCCTTCAACCTTACTAAGCATAGTTATTTTTTCCAGTTTGACATCTGTTTACATGATGTCCAAAATATATGAGTTCGTTTGCTAATCATCACCCTGAAACAAAAGTCGGTCTTTATTTGGTCCAGGATTGATGTCAGGGATAGTTAAAATCCCCATCAACAAAGACCATGACTTTTATGAACCAGTGTTCTTTCTAATTTTTCATTTATGTTTAATAGGCTTCATTGTAGCAACACTTTTTCATCCTTCAATAGTGCATAAGTCTTCACTGGAGTTCCTCAGGGATTTTGTCTCCTACTCTCTTCAAATTCAGTTTAAACCCCTTGTGATAAGGGCTCACTATTTTAGCCAAACACATTTTTATTAATCCTTGTGGGGTTCAGCCCTTCTCATATTGGCAACCCATCATCCAGATAACTCCAGATATGATCCAATAAAGCAAATTTCTCCTGTCAAGACGATCCACACATTTACTTCTCTTTCCATGAACCGAGAGAATGGATAAGCTGAGTCTCAAATATCTTGACTTTCCTTCCTTGATATGGTGATACAGTTGCAGTATCATTTGTCCCACCTCCCACCAAATTTCTGAATAGTCTTTTAGACAGGACTTTGGGTGGTGGAATGTTTTTCAAAATATAGAAATAGTGGTGTCATCTTCATAGCTTTCTATAATTTACACCATGAATACTCTCTCAGCCTTGTATCAATCTCTTTGTGTATCTTTGCTACTTGGAATGTAATAACCATTTCTATTGTCTGTTCATTAATTTCATGATCATTGGTATTTAATTAAAAGAGCATAAGCATCAATAAAAAAAATTCCGAAGCAAAATTAATATGTGAAACAATTTCTATCCAAAAGGGAGCTGCTATAATACATTATATTCATAAGGCTAATGTGATTTTTTGAGCATCACAGTTTCATCAGTTATTATTAACTTTATATATTAAAGTTTTAAGAATAACCAATATATTCTTTAAAAGATACATCAGCATGCAGTGCAAATTTTTAAAAAAATTGTTTGGATTAATAATTTAAAATAAATAGAACTATGACAGATAGCAAAATAATCTTCCCCTAATATTTGTGTACTAGACATTCTGATTCCTTATTTTCTACCTCTGTTCTTAAACATGTAATTTGATGTATTCTCAACAACTGCTTGTAAATTGCTATTATATGCTTATTATTTTATTAAAAAGATATTAAATCTTTGGGTGATAGAGGCGTTTCTGAGGCACTTAAGGATGTCTCAATGGCAAAACGCCTTTTAACTGAAGATACTGCCACTCTGCATTTTCTGGTTTTTTTTTTTTTTTAATCTGCTTAACAGTCATTACTGACCCTGCAGTGACCGCCCCCTAGCGGTTTTCAAGGCAATTGCATCTTTCTAGTTTCGGAATTAGACTTTGCCAGAGCCTAATTCCTAGAGCGTCAGCCCAGCTGGCAGCACAGGAGGCGGGATTTCCGTTGCTTCGGGCCCCTTTTTCGGACGAGCGCGGTTTTCGCGCTTTTACCGGCAACTTGTCCCGTCTCTCTGTTGAGCCGCTGCCAGCATTTTTCCTCCACCGGAGTGAGAGTCCTCATTTATCTACTCACGTATGTTTTCGATCTGCTGAGTTGGCAGAAGCTGCAGGTATAGAAACAAGAGCTCACCTTGTTAACGCGAGGCTGGACTCGAACCGCTGAAGCTTTCAGCCGTTGCAAATAACAACAAAAACTCTCCCTTCAGAATTCAGATTGTTCCAAGACAGCTTACAAGTAACATCAAAATGTATCACAGAATCACAGTAAACATTACATTAACATTTTAAAGTCATCCTAGTCTTTCTTATAGAACAGTTGCTGCTAAGCAGCCATGTTCATCAGGTTCAGGATTAGGGTCCAGATGGTCATTTTCCTTTCCTCCCCCCAAGAACCTTCATAAATTTGTAGTTTAATTTCTTTTAGCAGCAAAGGCAGTGATAGTACAGTAATGGAAAAAAATGTCAAATATCAGTAGTGATTCTTAAAAACATGTTACATCTCTGTTTTGAAAAATATTCATCTGCTTAAAGTTTTGAACACTCTTATTAGATATTCTAATCTAGAGGGGAATCCTTAAATAATCTGTTAAATATGATCATGATTTAGGCAAATTAAGATATTATAAAGAAAAGGTAAAGGAACGTATTGTCAGAACCTGCATCACAAAAAGGCTGTGGGTTGCAGTTGTATTGCATTCGGTGGGAGTTAGATTGATTTGGTTCTGCCAATAGTAACTGGAGCGGGGGGGGGGGGGGTTACTGGCAATGAGCGTAATAGGAGCTGGGGAACTGCTTAACCATATATGGGCAGTTTAGACGGGGAACCACCAGGTGGAGAAGACCCAAGACGCCAGGCAATTAGGGAGGGGGGATAAATAGCGAGGAGTCAACCCGAGGCTTTAGTTTTAGCAATGTTCTGTTTACAAGCTACCTGTACCGCTCAATAAAGAGTATTTTCCTGAACCAAGCCTGGTTGCATGGGAGTGCTTTTGAATCGGGAGCCAGACAGGGAGGACTTGACACGTATATTATGTACAATCTGCAATTCTTTTAAAAAGTATGGAGGAAACTACAGGTAGTCTTCGACTTCCCACCAGAATTGGGAACAGAATTTCTGTTGCTAAGCAATGCGATCGTAAAGCAACATGTCACATGACTGCATCGCTTAGAGACGGCACTCCCCGTTGCCATTGTTAAGTGAATTCCACTGGTCGTTAGCCAAGGACCCATCCCAATCCAAGTCGTTCCAGGCTTGGTCCTTCCCAGGCTTGAGTCTCAGTAAGGTGAGGGACTGGCTCCAACTCCCCCCAGCCACCTAACCTCCCCCCATCTCTGCCCTTTTGGCTGCCCTGCACCCTGCCTTGCAGGGCAGTAAGCAGCCCCAGAACTGCATGGCTCTGGAGCTGCTTGTCACACTGCAGCTCAGGAGCTGCTTGGCTCCACTTCCCCCTTTGCTTGCTTGCATGCACCAGCTCCCTCCTTCCCCCTTCACTCGCACACACCGCCCCCTCCTTCCCTCTTTTGCACACTCAAGGACTCTCCAGGGCATTTCCAGCAAGCACTCTGTAGCTCACATTGGAAGCTGCTGGCCATTCGTGAGGCTTTCTGCTTCCTCCTGCAAAGCCTTCTGCAAAACCCCAGAGCTGCAGTGCAGTGTAAAGGGGGCTCAGTGCGTGCGAGCAAATGAAGGGGAAAGGAGGGCACTGGTGCGTGCGAGTGAGCAAAGGGGGAAGTAGGGTGCAGTACATGGCATGTGAGTGAAGGGGGAAGGAGGGTGTGGTGTGTGTGCAAGCAAGCGAGTGAAGAAAGGTTGGGGTGAGTGGGGGAGACTTACCCGAGCAACTTGCGACCTCCCTTGCCAGCTTCCTCATTGACTTTGTGGAAAGCCAGCAGAGAAGATTGCAAATGGCAATCATGTGATTGCAGAGTGCTTGGCAATCTAGTGTAAGTGCAAACAGGTTGCCAAGCACCCAGATTGCAATCAAGTGACCGCAGTGGTGCCACAACAGCTGTAACTTCAGGGAGCAGTCATGAGTCCATTTTTTCAGCAACATCATAACTTTGAATGGTCGCTGAATGAATAGTTGTAACTTGAGAACTACCGGTATTCCAGAATCAGTATTTCAGTACTTATTTTATTTGCATGACTTTATTCTGTTTTATTTTCCTGTAGTTGTAATATAAAGATGGAAAGTAGAGGGAATTTATAGATTATTTTAGAAATAGTAAATGTCCATAGTATACATTTAAGATGTATCACAGCATTTTATATTCTCTGCCCAGACTGAGAGGCATATTTAGGTGAGTTGCTGAAGTGTTTCATTTAGGACTTAAAATATTCCTGAACCTACATCAACAAAGTACAGGTAGTCCTTGCTTAACAACCACAATTGGGACCGGCAACTCCATCGCTAAGCAGCACAATCATTAAGCGAAACATCACATGACTTCAACAGACTTACGACCTCACTTCCACTGTGGTCATTAAGCAAGACATGTGACCATGAGTTATGATTTTACTGCTGCCTTCTCCATTAACTCTGCTTGTTGGAAGCCAGCTGTGAAGCGCGCTAATCCTGCAAATGTGGCTGCAGGATGCTGTGACTGTCGTAAATATGCGCTGGTTGCCAAGCACCCGAATTTTGATTACGTGACCACGGGGACACTGCGAGAGTTGTAAGTGTGAGGACTGGTTGTAAAGTTACTTTTTCAGCACTGTCATAACTTCATACAGTTGCTAAATAGGGCAGCCATTAATCGATCACTAAATACTATCTGTATTTAGTGATCTTTCCTCAGACTGAACGATTTCAAGTTCAAGCAATAATAGGATTATTTGCAACCACAGATGTTTTCTTGAGTGTCAGATCTGTATTTGTTTCCATAATAGAGCAATTAATGGCATCTCTAGGTCCCACCAGTCTTTATCTAGTGATTCTAATGAACCATAAAAGGAATGATTTAAACTGCATAAGATCAAAACCATTCAAGATGTCTGTCAACATGAAGATTAAATAAATTGACTGAAGTTGATTTAAGCATATGTGGCAATAGGCAAATCTGGAACCTCCAGTTTGAACTATTGTGTCCAGGACCAAACCAGATTTTGGGGGTAGGGGGAAAGATGTCTAGCAAATGAGTCATAACAACCTGCACATAGAATTAGGTCCCCAAGTACCCAGTGATAGGCAATGATGCCTATGAATGGCAGGACATCCGTAGGTATCTTCTTCTGCAACCATGAAGTATTGATACGTATTAATTAATTAATTGTTTAAATAAATATTTAATTAAAATATTTGTGGTTCCTGAGGGTGTTTCAAAATGAGCCTCCATAAACTTTGATCTCTATTCTTTATTCTTCAGATATAATGCTGGTGGGGAACTTTTTTTGTGATTGAGGGCTTTGGAATGGGAAGGTGCAGACGACCTATAAGTCACCTAGGTTATTATGGTACAGTGTGATTCAAGAATGAGACAAGAAAACATGGCATTTAAGGATATGTTGAGAGTGACCTTAAAGAAGGAAGCAGGAAGCAGAGACCTGGGCTGGGGCAAAGAAGGCAATAGAGAGGTACAGGAAGAAAAGAAAACAGCGACGAGACTATATGAATGGATGAGAAAAAGTATGTCTTTGGAAGAAGATTCTAAACAGGAGAACTGTTTATTTGAAGAAATTATTTGTGCCCGACCCAGTTCCTCAAATCTGAAGCAAAATTAAAAAATGTAGAACTTAGTGTCTCCCATTATCTAGCATAAGAATTATGTAAATCATATTTGTTTACTTTTTAACACAGTCAGATGAAATTTGCAAGGAGAGTAACCATTTCTCAGACAAATTTTAAAAAATAGTACAAGCACTTTAAAATTTGATTATTGAAAAAAGGGAAGCATCTATAATCTTTAAAATGTGGGGTTTTTTTTTAATGAAATACATAGTTGTCCTTTCTATGGAAATTAAGATTGCCCAGTTTTAGAGAAATGGGTGCAAGAGCTTATGCAGAATGAGTGTGTTGACATTTAGGTTTTTATTATTTACCATGTTGTCTTGTAAACAATTCCTGTGCAAATAGAAGATATTACATAATGGCTTCTTAATCCTATTAAATTACAGGAGGAATAGTACAAGGGTTTTTATGTTGTTTGTTTTTCACTCATTCATTCACTTCTGACTCTTCATCTTTTTACCAGGGCTATCTGTCAGTAACAACTCCTGAGTCCTTGTGACCTCTTACATGGGTCATCAGTGATACTATCTAGCCACCTTGCCTTTTGATCACCTTTCCCTAGAAATATAATGTTTCAGATTACTCTATAAGAAACAGATCTCTTGGGTCAATGGAAAGTTTCTTCAGTAGAAGTTTTATAATTTTAGGCAGGGGGAAGCACATCTTTCCTGCAAGGATTAATTGATCACCACCCTTATCCATTACTGACTTAACCTGGAAGGAAAAGAATTGAGTAACCAGGTCAATGCCCCTCATGTCTCCACATATTCTATCCATGTCCTCAAGAAGTGAATAGAAAAATCTGAAAATAATTCAAAATAGTTGGACAAACAGTTGCTGGTTACATCCAGTCATTTTAGATAAACAAGGTTCCTTGAAGACCAGATGAAAAGGATGAAATTTGAAAGCCAAGAAATTTTGGGCTACTGAGTCTTCATTCACCCTGTCCCCCAACCTCCTAATTCTACCTAGGATGCTTGATAGTCCCTATCATATTTTGCAGCCTGATGCCCATGTAATTTATCAGTTTTTTATTAATTCCATTAACACAAGCAGCCATCTGGCAACTCTTTGAGTTAGACCAGGCTAGTACTGAACTGGAAAGATTGATGGCTCTAGAATTGATTAGTTGATCTGAGAAATAAATGAACAATTTTGGCAGAAAATGCCAGAGGTCAGTATATGTCTAAAATTTTAAAAACCTTAAAACTTTTTAAGAGCAGCTTTCCATATATAGTTTATAAATTTCCCCTGAGTAAATAATTCAGAAAATATCCTAGTAATTAAAGTCACCATTTCTTACTAGGAGTGTTAATCATAGTAGAAAGAAACATGAGGCTATACTATGATACAATTGGGCTTCTCTTGGCATTAATTTTGTACTCATGTAAAAAATGAGCCTGTTCCTTGAAACATCAGAGAGAGAGAGAGATGCATGCATGCATACATCTTGGTTGTTTTAGTATAACACAACTGCATAGAACAACACTTAAAAGGCATTAAAAAAATTATAGCAGGTCCCCAAAGTTTCAGCCAGATGCCTTACTTGAAAAATTATAGGAGCATGTGATTTCTTCATTTCAACATTTTATGTTACATTTGGAGATATATTTCAAAACCTTCTTTACCACTTTTAAGTTATAAATAACTTAGGTTTGTCTTCACTAAAATAAAGCTGCCCAGACCCTAGGATCTTTGAGAGAGATCTATCATGTTTTGCCCAATCAGGTAGAGAAAGGACTTTCTCAGCACTATGTCCAGATACTACAATGTTCTTTCCAGGAGCTATTCCAGCCCCCTTTTTGAGATGTAAAGGATTTTTTAATTCCAAGAGATCTTTGTCCTGTCAAGATGAAAATTTATTCTGCTATAATAATTTCTTTTACTAAAATCCAGTTTCTTAATTTGTTTACTTTTTTGTTCATTCTTGTTTTGTACTCATATGCTTTACTATTAGCTGACTTGGAGTAGAGAATAAAAGTGAGTCATTTCAACAATAGTCAATACTCAGGTAAAAAGCCAAAACTATGGATTTTGTGTTAGGTTTGCACATTCCCTCCTCTCATTTGTTTGGGCACATCATATGTTGACATTATAACTGGAGGAGGATATAGGGCATTTAAGAGGGAGAGTGATAGTTAAATGCAAAATATAATTCCATACATCAAAGTATAGGTAGGCTTAAACTGTGAACTAAGAAGCTGTGTAGTGGTATATTGATTGCTCCCTATATATTCATTATATTTTTTTAAAATGCTTGCATTTATTTCTTCCAATATAGAGAAAGACTTTTATAGTAAATTATAATTTAGGAATTAAGGCTTCTACAGATTGTCTTCTTTTAAGGAGCCGTGGAGAGCAACTTCCTTCATAATAGTGCCTGACTTGACCATAATCTATTTGACAGGTTTAAAGGTTTTCAAGAACTGAACTGTGTTGAAAGTGAACACCTTATTGTAAACTTTTAAATGTTTTGTTTAAACTTTTAAACCAGAAAAGAAGATGCCTGCTTCAAGCTTTAAAGGGAAGCACCAAGATGAAATAGATCACTAGCTTTGAGAGCGTGGGAATATTTTTATATAAAAGAGCAAGGAAATGCTTGTCCTTTAAAAAAAACGAGAGCATAAGTGATGTGACCAGTATCATTCAGGAGATTTAGCTGACATTTAAAATATCACGTTACATACACTATCAGTTGTAGAGCCGGTATCGGAAACAAGGAGAAAATTCAGCTTTCCCAATAATTACAGTTTATTATTTAAGCGTTGATTAAAATGAAGTTTTCCAATTACAAAAGTATACCTTGAAATCAAATGGTGCAACGGGATAGTGGTAGTGGTGGCAGTGGCATAATTTTCTTCAAGGAATATACAGTGGGGACCTTTACTTGCATTCTCATTTCCTAACAAAGTGGTGGAAATGAGTATGTATCCAATGTAGTGGATATTTTTATTTTTATCAAGGTAAGCTAGAAAATTGCTAAAGCTGGATTCCCTTACACTGAAATAAAAACAAAAGTATGCTGCTTTGGGGAAGGGTGGGCGGAATGTAGTTTTTCACAGGCTCCTGCATTACTAATCTTGCATGTGGTGTATACTTTTTTCATGCGTGGGCAATTGGGTAACACATGTCTCATTAGGTTCTGGTTATTCTCCAAGGACAGCACAGAAGTGTACAGGCAAGTGGGCATTACTTCCTCTCTAGGGAACCAGACTGTTCAGAATAAACTTGAGTTATGGATTTATTCAGCCTATAAAACCTCAGCTGGCATAAATAATGGAGAAAGCAAAGGTTTGTCTGCAGAGCATACCTCAGGGACACATGCTTGCTTCTCTCCCCCCACCGCCTTTTCTTATGAAAATGATCCCAGTTGCACTGATAGATAATAACAACACCAAGCAATTAAAAGCTATGGGTGGCTGGAGAGAGGAGAAAGGGTTCAGTTAATGAGCTTTTCCTCTTCCTGTACCCAAGAGAGCCTCAGAAGTGATGGGGCGATTAAACGAAGAGATAATTATAGATTATGAGAAGATGGGTCCTATGAGGGGTAAGAGGGCATTGACATAAACAGTAACTGTTGCAACTGTGTCTTGGCTTCCATCTCTGCTTCAGTACTCTGAGTAGCACAATGACAAGCAGACAGGAAAGACCACCTGTTTGTGGCACATGGTACTCCTTCTGTAACAATTAGATGATTTCAGAAAAATAGAGAAAAAGTAGTGGTGGAGCATAGCCATCTTATCAGCTGGCTGTTTAGTTTCAAAGCTGACATACTATAAAAGCTGACAAAGAAGATTTATGCACTATTCCCAGTACTGGATAGTCCTGCAACTCTAAATAATATTTTTTCCTTTCTGAAAAATAGATATTTACTTAAGATTCCCTAGGTAATACAGGTTTTTAATATAACATATGATAAGACATTTGAGGTTTTCATTCAGAAAAGATCCTATTCTTTCATTATTTTCAGTAAAACAAACCTGGTAACATGCATATTGTTTCTTTTATAAGCATGTTTAAATTGCATAATCTTTTTAATAAATTTCTTTAAGTATTCTGCAAAATCCTCAATTAAAAAATGGGGACTAGGAAAGTGGAATATTGCTTTTCATTAGTATACAGTGGTACCTCGGGTCACGGATTTAATTCGTTCCGCGAGTCTGGTCGCGACCCGAATTGGTCGCAACCCGAATCAAATTTTCCCATAAGGTTCAATGTAAATACGGTTAATCCGTTCTGACCCCTGCGAATTTGGTCGCCAACCGATTTTGGTCGCGACCTGAATCAAATTTTCCCATAGGGTTCAATGTAAATACGGTTAATCCGTTCTGAACCATATGTATTTTTTTTTTTAAACCACAAAAATATGACACAAAGTACAGTACAGTACAGTACAGTACGAAGAGAGAGAACGCTAACCTTGCTCGAGGCGACTTCTGGCATGGAGGACAGGAAGGCGGGTGGGGAGGCGGTTATTGTTTGGAGGGAGAGTCCCCCTCCCTACAGGAAGTCACGACCATGTGTGTCAGCAGGGAAAATGGCCACGGATCCTGTTCATCACCCGATGTGGAGTTCGCGAACAGAAGCAAAATTTTGCGAACGGTGCTGTTCGTGACCCAAATTGGTCGGGAACAGAAGCGTTCGTGACCCGAGGTACCACTGTACTTTGTTTTGCCCAATTTTAAATGCTATTACTATCTGATATTTATTAAGCATTTGTACTACTAGTATGAGAGGCAGTTTGGTGCAGTGGTTGACATCAGGCTAGAAACCAGGAGACTGTGAGTTCTAGTCCCGCTGAGGCACAAAACCAGCTGGGTGACCTTGGGCCAGTCAGTCTCTTTCAGCCATAGGAAGCAGGCAATGGCAAACCAGTTCGGAAAATGCTGCCAATAAAACTGCAGGGACATGTCCAGGCAGCCGCCAGGAGTCAAGACCGACTTGAAAACATCAAAAATAACGTTGTTGTTGTTGTTACACATATGGGACATTGCCATGTCCTTTTCCCATAAGAGTGAAATGTTCTTCAGATCAGTGATATTTTGCTCACATTAACCCAACATATGTCAACATGTTTTATGGCAATTTAAGACAATACTTTCTCAATTCCAATTCCCAGAATACTCTTTTGTACTTCAAACATATTGATGCTATTTTTATCATCTGGCCCTGTTGACTTGAGTCAAGATGAATCCATACAGTAAATTCACTTTCTGAGCACTACTGAAAACTATATTATGGTCCTATGAGTTGTACTTTATATCAGACCACATTCTTTCAGCCTTCTATAATTTTCCAGAACATAACCAAGCCTGATAAAATAACTATATGTATTGGTCAGAGATTCAAAATTCAAGGACTTGCAATAAGCATTTCTTAAAAGTACAGGTAATCCTCGCTTAACAACCACAATTAGGACCGGCAACTCTGTCGCCAAGCAACGCGATCATTAAGCGAGACATCACCTGACTGCGACTTGTGATTTTACTGCTGGCTTCTTCATTGAGACTGCTTGTTGGAAGCCACGTATGACGTGTGCAAATGGTGATCACACAACTCTGGAACGCTGCAGCAGTCATAAATGCCCGCTGGTTGCGAAGCACCCAAATCTCAATCATGTGACCACAAGGACACTGCAGCAGTTGTAAGTGCAAGGATCAGTTGTAAAGTTACTTTTTCAGTGCCATCGTAACTTCAAATGGTCACTAAACAGGCCAGTTTTTAAGTGAGGACTACCTGTACGGTACTGTGATAGCCCCATTCTTTTTGCCCTTCTTCAATATGTTTCTGATCAGGAAAAAAAGCACAAGTTTGTCCAGATCACATGCCCAATAATAACTCTTCCATTTCATCTCACTTCATGAAGTCAGATTTATATTGGATAGAAAGACAAGAATCACCAGGGTTGCATAATCAAGTCAAGCTGTTGATTAGTCACATTCAATTTCTCATCCAATATAATCAGAAGGGGGGAAAAAAAGCAAAAAGCAAAACAAACTATATATAAGAACTTCTCATACATGAATGTGTGTGGATCTATATATATTTAGAGAAAAAGTTTTGCACAACAATTTTAGTAAAGGATTCCCATATGATTATAATTGTATAATCATCCATATACATTTGTGAAATCTGTTTTTAAACACCTGGCAGAGTCTGGGCTACATTATGTAGTAGAATCACAAGTGTATCCTCTTACCCACACCCTTAGGAAATAGGTTTCTGATAAGCTCTTAGCATCTTAATTCTGTTCCATTTTACTTTAAAAGCAACCAAACTCTTTCATGCTTTTCTCTGCTTGATTTGTTTGTTTATTTGTAGCCCGCTTTTCCAACTCTCCAGTCAAAAAACCTCTCAGAGCAATGGTAATATTTAGTTTGCCCTTCTGTCTGGCTAACAGTAAAAAAACAAAAACAAAAAGATACATCACAAGGAAAGGGACTTGGGAGGAGAGCAGGAACATTTCTGTAATTCATTTGCCCAGATAAATGAAAATAGGTGTATTCTGAAGTTACTGTACTTTGATTTGTACCAGCTGTATTATCTGTCTGAGCTGGTTTGTTCTTAGCTGACTTTTTTTTCAATCTTCTCCTGTTTTTCCCCTTCCCTTCCCTTCCCTTCCCTTCCCTTCCCTTCCCTTCCCTTCCCTTCCCTTCCCTTCCCTTCCCTTCTCTTCTCTTCTCTTCTCTTCTCTTCTCTTTTCTTTTCTTTTCTTTTCTTTTCTTTTCTTTTCTTTTCTTTTCTTTTCTTGAAGTCAAATAATATTGAAGTACACTGAAGTTCTTAAAATACTGTGCACTGGATCTTCTTTGTCTATCCTGGGAGCTAGAATTAATTTAATTATTTTGTCTAGTGTAAAGTTGATCTTACTTTGTCTATGTAAACCATTTGTTTGTTTGTTTCAATTTATATGGTTGCCTATCTCAAACAAGTGACTCTGGGTGGCTAACAACAATTAAAAGCTGCAAAAAACACTAAATACAGAGCAGACTAGATAAAAATAAAATAACCACCAATGCAACCACTTCTCGGGTTCCAATTTAATATATTGTATCATGATATCAGAAAGAATGAAGGAAGTTGTGGGAAATAGCTCCTTTTCTTCATGGCATAAATTGGATTTTCATATATTCACCCTAAAAGTTAGTATTAATCACATAAATGATAACATTGAAAATCCTTGAATACATTTGTGTTGAAACCAGTCCTAACAATAGATCAACAAGGCCAGAACTATTATATCTATATTATGTATAGATTATGTCTACTATAGAGCTGACCAAAACAGAACTTCATTTTTCATTTACAATTTTCAGTTCAAACATATCAGTGATCTATCCTGATTATAATGCTTCTGTCTCACAGACAGGTTCTCAGTCCCAAATTACTACTAGCCATGAAAAACAGAGCAAGTAACAGGTATATGGAGGCCAACGTCATCCCATGGTAGATTTCAAGTAAATCATGTCTTCCTGTCTGAAAACACCATTAAAAGACCTAAGGTCATCAGGAATTCATACACATTACCTTTCTATACGATACCTGATATTGTCTACCAGCAATGCCCTTATTCATTTCACATGGGACAGATGAGTATTTCTCTTAACAGAATGGAATTAAGGAACAATAAATCTTATCCAAAAGCTGCAGTTATTCTATGCATTGCTGAGAGCTGGCTGTGTCACTTAGCTTTGACTTAGCTTTGCCAAGATTTGATGCCACATCAACATAAGCTAAAGGGTGGGGGAAATGATTATGGTTGTTCATACAAATTTAGTATATCTCATTCAGAAACCAGTCCTTAGCATTTGTTGTTAAGGTTTCTATCTGTTAACCCATAGAGAGAGAACAGCAATTTTACTGGTATATTACCCACTCTGATGCTCAGCATCATTCCTGTCTGAACTGGTTGAAATCATCTGCGGGGTATTTTAATGATTGCAATGAGGCTGCCACTGATCAGCTCAGGATCTCATGGTTACCATGTCAGCAGTGGAGCTATGTCACTAAATCACTATGTCATGGACTCAATTCATATTGCAGGTCCATTCTTATCCCAGTTTTAGATTAAAACAGATTGGAGTGAGCTGGTCATTGGTGGAGTGAGAGTCAATGTTGGATCATTTCTCTTACAATTTAAATCACTCTGACCTTAATCTCTGGGGTGGGGCACAAGTTAAGAGGGTTCTTATTTAGACACTTGCGGAATCTGAAGGATTCTTAGGAGTTTTCCAGGTGACACGGCTGGTGGCTTTGTTCTGCTGTGGAACAGTGAATGCTATCTGCAGGTATAGATGACCCAGAAGGACCACTTTGTTTTCTGAGGAACTCCAGACAATGAAGCAAGCTGGGAGATGATACAGATGGCATAAGTCTTATAGGGAATATGGATATGTTAGAGCACATAAATGCACCTATCATATAGTTATGGTGAAGAGGGTGTATTGACAACCTTAGTGAACCATACAATGCAATCTTCTCAGTGGTGGAACTGCTTAAAACAAGCCTGGAAATAGGTTCATCTTTCTACAGCTTCATCTTACCACAATAAATTTGCAATGTATTTTGAAGATAAAGTCAAGTAGCTCTGTTAAAAATTAGACACCATAGCTTTTCAGAACCCTTTGATATTATGTAGTTTATTTTGATCTGAGGAAATAGGATGTTTATGGGGGTCAGTCCAGTTTATTATTATCTACACCTTTATGTGTCATGGATGATAAGTTCTAATTGGGGAAGGAATTTGGTGGATGAAGTCGTCATTAAGGCTGTACAGCACTTTGAAGTCAAAGGGGGAAGAGTGATTTGGAGCATGTACATCAGAAGCACCCTAAAGCACTTTCATTTTTCCTGGGTTTATGCAGCTGCCATCTACAGTTGCTGTGTGATCCCAGCAAAATAAAATTTTAAGTTGTTTCTGACAGGTGGTTTGTGCATGTCCATTTGCTCCACAAATTGCATTTCTCCCTTTGAATCTGCATTGTTCTAGTAATTAATGTCTGTTCCACTTAGTACAGAGGGAATTACGTCCATTGCAACCTCTCTATAAAAGGCTTTCTCTGAATCTTGACTTCGACAAATACTGCTTTCTTAGATGAGGTGATGATAGCTGGCCATACAGTTGCACATGGCGGAAGAATTATACTCATTTCAGAACTCTAGTTTCAGACCTGGATGCATCATTAGGTCTGCCTTGGTCCTTGAGGGTTGACTGTTTCCATGAGACAAACAGGGGAAGTGTTTCTCTGCTGATCTTACATTTCTCAGAATTGCTGGACACAGTTGACAGTGGAGTCTTCCTAAAACAACTTTGTGGTTTGGGAATTTGAGGTACTGTGCTGTATTACTTCTGTGCCTGTTTGCAAGACTGCTACCAGAGAATAGTATGGATGTTTCTGTTCAGCCCATGGAATATGGGAGTCTACAAGATGTCTTCCTTCTGAAAGAACAAGTATACAGCTTGTATGTCCTCTTAGATTCAAAACTGTCCCTAGAGGCACATGGCTTCATGACAAGGTGTGCACAATTATTTGCAGTTATTCAGTGTCAGTTAATATGTTAGCTGCAACCTTTTCTGGACCAGGGTAGCCATGCCATAGTAACCTAATGACTGGATAACATTAGTACATTTTACATGGGATTACTTGAAGTTCATATAGAAGCTGTAATTGGTGCCAGATTTAACTATAACTTTATTAATGGAGTCATATGACACTGTTTCTGAAAGCAAATGCTAGTTGCCAGTGACCAAGTTGAATTCAAGAAGCTGATACAACTATATAAAGCCCTCTTTAAAACTAACTACAGATTAAGAATGCCCCGTTTATGGATGACCCATAGTTAAGAACGGAGCCTATTGTAGCAAACTTCAAGTTAAATGCACAATGATTTGAGTTAAACATACAATGGTTCGAGTTCATTACACAATACTACTTATACAGTATTATACAGTAATACTGCTCCAGCTTACATACAAATTCAAATTAAGGACAGACCTTGGGAACGGAACTCGTTCTTAAACTGGGGACTGCTTGTACTTAAAACAGCATCTTCCTGAGTGTCAGCTGGCACATGTATTGAGATTGGCTAAGGAGACCTTTCTTATGATCCTGTCATAGTGACTCAAGGTAAGGATTCTTAATAGTGGTGTCTTGATTCCAGAACTCCCTCCCAGTTTGGGAATGGTTGACATTGATTTTTTCAAAACTTTCAGCCCAGCTAAGAAAAAGACAGATCTCTAAGTGAATTTGTGTTACATCTTTTGTTTTTGTCACTGTCCTGTTTTGTGTGTACATGTGTGTGCGTGCACACATTGTCTTATACTTTCTGGAATTTGATCATGGTTTTATTTCCACTGTGTTTGGTGTCCCTGGTTAGGTCTCATTTTTAATTATGAGAGATGGGAAACTAATTTTATAAACACAAAATAAAATCATAATGTTAAAAATGAGAGAACATTTATAGCATGTCCTATAAATAACCTTAAAGCAGCATAGAACAAAAGAGTTTGAAAGCCAATTATAATGTGAAGTAACTGAATTACAATAAACATTTAGCTCCATCTCTTATGACTCAATTAGGGAGATCTCTATCATCACCAAATAACTGTTTTGTAAATGGTTACTGTTAATAAGATAATTAGCATTGTCTGTACTTTCAGCATTTGATCTCCCTCTAGCGCTGTTTAAAATTCCATACCCCTCTCCAGGTTTGTATGAGTGTGTATAACTCAGGATAATAATTCATGAATCAGATCTGATGAAGTTCTGCCGTAGTATGTTTAAAGGTAAAAAGTGATTCAGACTTGACTCCTGGTGACTACATAGATGCTTGTATGTCGTTTTCTTGGCAGCAACATAGAAGCAGTTTGCTATTGCTTTCCAAGATGTTTTCTTGACTATCCAGTCTAGTCTTCAGCTTTCAGATTTCCTAAAGTATCCTAACTAAGCACTAACCATTCTGACCCTGATTTGCTTGTTCAAGATAAGCTAAGGAACTCTTCATTGCGTTTGCTGCAAATGATTTATCTGAGCAAAAGAACGTGTTTCTGTTTTACTGTTTCTTCAAGCCTTTAGGATGGAGCAGCCTAAAATTCTAAATGTAATCTTCCATTTTTAGAATTCTATTAATCATTTAAGTGACAGTATAAATGCCCATTTACATGGTAGTTGTTTTCAGTGGAGAATACTCCTAGATAAATATATACCTAGGCAGGCTGAGTTCAAATAACCTGGCCAAATTTTTTTTTAAATGGTATAATTTATCTTTAAGATACTGATAAATAACTAGTAACATATTAGAAGATAACTGGAAAATGATTAAGAAGGAAGTGTTTTAAGGGTAAATGAATCCGATTGCAAGAATCCAGATTTATCCAAAATCTGATTAGTAGATGACAAGGGTGTTCTTGGTAAAACTTTTTCAGCATAATTACCAACATACAAAAAAGTTTATTATGTCTTTATAATAAGCTGCTACATGCTGAAAGGAAGGATACATTTGTGTATTCAGCTGTACCATTAGCTGTAAAGTCCTTTGCAAATTGCACCAGATAGAGGTGCACATATTTGAATCCTTAAAAATTCTAGTAAATCAAACAGAAGATTCAGTGTCATCTTCTTAACATAACTGTCCTCCTATATTAGAGAGGCTTTACTCAGTACCTCCTCCCCCCCCCCCATTTACTACCTGAAGCAGTACAGTCAGATGCCCATTTATTTGGCAATAAGCCCCACTGAATTCAATTTGTCTTCTGAATAGACAAAACTTTCTGAAAATATTGGTGCAACTCACTAAGACAGCCAGTTTTAGAATAAGACAGGATAATGAGAACAGGAAACTGATTTAAAGTACTAGATTCTTTTGATGCTGATACCATTCAGATGAGTAGGAAGGTATGTATGTGTATTAAAATAGTTGCCATTTCTTATTTTAAAAATCCAAAGCCTGCTTGTATTGGTTATAAAAGTATATGATAAATTAGGTAAAAAGGTGTAAAAGCAGAGTGAAAAAAGAATAAAAACAATGCATTAAAGACAAAGACATATATCAGGAGGAATAATAGCTGGGGAAGTCAGGCATAAAAAGGCTGTCTAAACATCAGTTTTAGGGCCTGGCTAAGATAAATATTGTTAAGTTAGAGCCTCAGAGGAGTTACATACATGGCTGCCTTCAATTAAACCCAGATGTTATCACAGTATTTAAGAATGAAATAATGACAGTCCTTCGGAACAGAACTTGCTCTTAAACTGGGGACTACCTGTACTTAGCAACTTAAAACATGTCATGTATTTACTGTACATTAGAATCTAAACAGAGCTTATAGGCCAATGAATTGCATTTGATCTTTCAAACACACCAGAGGGAAGCTTACATAGAGTGGCATTTGCTGCTTTCTGCATCTACTCAGCATTCAACTTTAGCAACCCCTGGAGTTGGAGAAATGGGTGTAACTAGGGTGTGGACAAATGGAAGGCATATCTTGTTTTAATCTGGCTTCTCTCTTTCTTCCCTCAGCAGATCCCAGCACAGCATTTTCCATTGGCCTACCCACCTCTGCTCATCCCAGCTCCTCCTCTGCCTCCCCTCAGCTGCCATTGCAGCTTTGTCCTTGGCTTTTCCCCACTTTTCCTCCCTTCAAATTACTGCCCAGAAGACCTATATTTTGGTCCATGCCCAGATCAAATGCATGGTCCAAAACCTAAGTGTATTGATTTGGACACAGAATACCCCAAAATAGCTGTTTTACATATTCTAAGCTACAGGTTTTGCCTGGCAATTCACACATGCTGTCAGATTGTGCTTTTAATTATAATTTGCCATGGTATCTGAAATGTAGTTATTATGTCTCCCTTGGCAGCATCCATTTCAGAAAGCCTAGCTTGGTACTGAGCCTCATATATTGTGTTGATACTGAGCCTTGTGCATCAGTACGTTGCATGAATGTTATAATTGATAGGAAGCAGACAATGGTAAGATGACTTGCAAGATAACTTGCAGAAATTGCATAGTATATTAGAGGCTTGGGGTAAAAGGAGGCTTTGGATGTGCTTGTGGCATACTAGCCACAGTGTACAAAACTAACTGATAGTGACCTTATTGTTAACAGGTAATGTTGCATATGGCGTTTGTATAATTAAAGCTGGTAACCTACTCTGCACCTTCCCTGTCCTACTGAAAAGTTTTAAGTGAAAGTTGAAATCAGTCAAAGCTATGATGAACAGCAGAAGTCAAACTCTGTGGCCTCATCTAGTGACAACTATGCCATATAGAACATTGAGACTTGAAATATAAGAGAAATAAATGGTAAAGAGCATGAATGAACAAATGAAATAAAAGTCAATATATTGTTGTCTATTAAAACCAGTGTTAAAGGAAAAGATGTAATGAATCTGAAAGAACATGCTCTGATGTTGTAGAATGGAGCTGATGAATATATTCAAGGTAGTGAAAATGTAGAGTTAATTATGGATAAAAAGGATAAAATATATGTCAAATTGTATACATTAGTATTATCTAGATTGTTGTGGGTATATACAAATCTACAGATTGATGGTCATTACATGCTGTGCTCCAGTGAATGATGATTGTGGGAGAACTAGAGATGAATTCTTGTGGGGGGAGGTGAAATATTCTGAATGAACATGACCTAACATGAATGTTACTGTGTTAGGTGGCATAAAAGGATGGATGGGAATGAGAGAGTGCAGAAAAAGTAACTGTGCCATTCAGAGACTTAAGTATAGTAAGTATCTTGCCAATACATGCCTTAAACATAAGTCTATTCAGAAATATATACTCGTGACAAAGGAATGCATATAAATCTAAAAATAGGATCTAATTGTTTAAAGTGATGAAATATGTAATTAGTGAAGCATACAAGGGAGATGAGAGATTGAATGTTTGACAAACCATTATTTGGTAGCATTAACAGCTATCTTGATTGGGGGAAAAGGATAAGAAAGAAAAAGAAATGTGAAAGAAATGAGAGTTGAAGTAGAATAATTGCAGGGACAGAAGCTATGAGTCCTGTGTAGAAAAGTGTTAGAATCTCTCAAAAGAATGAATGATAATGGACAAAAATAAGATGTGGAAAACGCTTGGAATGGAGTGAAAAGAATGATGTTACAATGTGCCACAAAAGTGTGTGGAGTTATGCTGATGGAAAGTACAAAAATATGCTTGGTGGAATGATGAGTTGAAAATTGCTTGTGGATGAGAAAAAAAATGCATCTACAAGAATGGTGCAGTAAATGAGGATGAGAGAAAGATATTGTATAACTTGTATAGAAAGAAGAATTGCGAAGAACATAGTCAAATAGTCAAATTTTGTTTGATGGAATTCTGACTGAAAGAGTACAAGGGGTGACATTGAGCAAAATTTGGAAAATGAAGTGTGGGGTCTAGGTGAGGCAGAGGTGTGCAGATCAGATTGTTGCTCTTCAGGTCATTGACAAATGTATAAATTTGACAAAGTGTTATTGAAAGCTTACTGGTTTAGAAAAAGTGCGTGGTTTTGAATTAATGGAATACTTTATGCAAATAAATTAAAGGTTGGTTGCTGAATGCAGTAAGAGCAGTATACAATAGAAACATATGGTTAGACTTTGAGTAGGGCATAAGATAAGGTTGTATGATGTCCCTTCAGTTGTTCAATGTATTTATGAATAAAAGTGTGTGGAATGGTCATAGTAACATTACAAATTGATTATGACGTGAATGTATATTTCTGCAGATGATGCCATGTTGTTAGCTGAGAACTAACATTTGCTGGAAACGTTAGATACGTTGTATGTTACATGAAGGAGTGTTTGACAAGGAATGAATGATTCCAAGTTACTCCAACTTAATGGGGGGAGAAAAACTAGAGCAAGTAGACAAATTTGTGTACTCTGATAAGATATTAACTAAAAATGGGAAATAGCAAATGAAGCAAAAATGGCTAGGTGTAAGAGTGTGCTTCTGCCCACTTTGTGGAAGTGGGAAATGAGGTTCTTAAGTATGCACGGCAAACAAGAAGACATAACGTTAAGAATGTACGAATGGGCATTGAATGCAAAAAGTTATTTCAGTACAAAAGAAGTAAACTGAGGTGAGAGAGAATCAGTGAAGAGCAGATCACAAAACAAATATAAAGGAAGAGCGAACACGTTGAGAAGAAGGGAGGACCAAAAAAGTAATGGTTGGATGGAGTTGAGGAATCTTTAAAAAGAGAGGTGAGGAATTTAAAGAACAAAAGCCAGCGTATGAACATGGTAGACAGTTGATAATAATAAATGTGTTGATATAAACTAGCTTCAGTTATGTTTTCTTTTATTTTTCTCATCTCATGCCTCAAGTTTTTATCAGTTGCTTTTCCAGGTCCCATTTTATATCCTTCAGAGAGATATAATCAGTACTTTGGCAAAAGATACACTAGTGTTCAGGCAGAGAATCTAGAATATATGGGTCTCTGCTAGATAGGATTATGAATGGAGAATTTTATCTTTAACTTTTTTTCTTGCAGTCTCTGAAGGTAAGATAATTGCTTCCCTCATGCTAAGAAGCAAGGATTGCTGAAGAGAGGAGTGGTGAGGAGCAGGTTTATATTAGATGGGGGGATCATATTTGAAAGTTGGTGAATAAATTTCCTAAATAATTACATTAATAGAAAATGTTGTTTTAAAATTTGAATGCATTATGAGAAATGCATAATAGTTTCTTCCTGGGTGAAATTGGTTTATAGCTTATACTTCTTGGAGAGGTTAGTTTGCAGTATATTGTTTAAGTGTTCCGTGATGCAGGATGTGTACTTGCCAAAAGCACTAAAGTAATCAGTAAAGCTAAAATGATTGAACTGATGAAAAAGCTAGCTTCTCATGCTTGTGTGGTTTGCATTTGCTGCTTGGTAACAGGAAATATACCCCCTCTTTATTTTTTCTTAGGGAGGAAGATAAGAACATATTTGACTATTGCAGAGAAAACAACATTGACCATGTAACCAAAGCCATCCGATCAAAAAAAGTCGACGTGAATACGAAAGATGAGAAGGTATTGGGCCAGGGAGGGTTTAGTCAACAAGGCTGGTATGTGAGATTCGTATCTTCTAAAATCCTTCCTTGAAGCTGTTATATTTCTGTTCCAGTTTGGCCAGACATCTGTGCAGATATAATTGTCCAGCTTCATCTATTTATCATATTTGTATGCTGTTTTGCTATTGTAATATTATGCAGCTTCTTAGAAATAAGTCCATAATATATGATTGGATATTGACTTTTGAATTTGAGAATAATTTGCCCAAGATATTTTGATACTTGGGACAAAAAGGCCAAATAGCATTGTGCTTCTCCTGATTGACATAGGACATAATCCACTTGAATGTGGGTGGTTTTCGGTTCATTTGCAAATTTACACTAACCAGAATGAATACCATTCATATGAGGAATGTGAATATGTGAATTTTCTTTTGGATTATTTTATTTACCCAATTTGCATCTTTTAATAGCATCCCAAATCTACCTGGTTGGCCATTTTAACTATATTTCATTCTAGATATATTTTATGTAAACTAGGTTATAGTGATAGTGGGAGCTTAAATTAATACGCTATTCTCTGGTATAAGGAGTTTAAGTTAGGGATTTTGTGACAGTCCCGGGTCTGCCTCAGATTATCATTGGACAGGGTGTACCCTAAATTTAGTTTTTACCTCAGAACACAAGAAGAAGGTTTGCATTGGGGTGGGGGGTAGGCAGTAGCGTTATTCTAGCACAGCCAGGTAAGGGTTGATGTCACCTTATCATTCCCCTTCTACCAGAGTAGGAGACCCATTAAGATGATCCACCCCCAGGGAATAATACAATCTGATGGATTCTTGAATGCTCTGGAGAAATCCAGAGTTAATGAGGGCAATACTGATCTCTTGGGAAATAGAAAGGGCATTTCAGGACAATTTTTCAGTGGCCCAATATGGTTATGTGGAGCCTGGGCTTCTTTCTGAGGTGCTCTGAACAATGTTATAAACTAGGATGTGACTAGAGCACAAGATTCAGCATGGGGTTTATCACATATAATTTAGGTCTTGCCATGGAACTGACTAGCCATTAACGTAGAGAGTTATGCCTACTCTGGCAGCTTCTGTTATATTGTAGCCTACATAGCATCCTCAGATAGCTAGCAAAGCTTTTATAGGATAATTAAGAGCTTACTATCATTTGTTCTAGCAAATCTGAATGCTAAAACTCTCAAAATACCTGCTGACACAAATTTCATGCTAACATAAGTGCTGCTTTTCTTGCAATATATACTTACGTATCTGTTGCATCATCTGGTCTAGTTATATGGGATCTAGTCTGAGGATGTAAGCAAGAGTGCATGCAGCTATCTGGCCTATTACATGCTGTCTTGACCCTTCCCATTTTGGCTTATTCATGCTAACTGAAAGGTTGAGTAGATGTGTATATTGGTGCCACCTTCTTTAAAGGAAGTACTGATTTGTCATTTCTGAAGAAACTCTCTCTGGATTCAGATTACTCCAACTAGTACATGTCACAGTTAGTCCTTTTTGGGGCAAAGTGTTTTAGAGGGTGATGTATATAGCTGCAGATGTCCTTATCTCAATCCTTTTCAATCAGGGTTGAAAATGGGGCAGAATAAGCTATTGTTGCCTTAATAGATGACCTCCTGAAGGAAAGAGACAGATGCATTGTGATCTCTGGGTAGTTTTTTATACCATTAAATATTCTCCTGGACCATTTTCATGAATTAGCAGTAACAGTGTGTTCTAGTAGCTCTACTTCTACTCAATGTTAATCTCAGTCATTCTCTGAGATTATTATTGAGTCACTGCCTCTTCACCCAGACTGCTAGAGTGTGGAGTGCCATAGTGCACTATTTTGTTTCATATAGATACTGTTTAGCATCTATAAGAAGCTACTGGGGACTGTCATTGATATGCTGACGCTACTCAGCTTTACCTCTCCATAACATCTGACTGAGGAGAGGCAGGTTATACATGTTGTGAACTAATTGCCCAGATGGAACAGTGAGGTGGATGAGGACCCATAAACTAGCACTGAATCCTGAGAAGATAGAGTTCTTGTTGGTGGGTAGTTCATGAACTCAGGAATTAGCAGTTTACTTGTTCTAAATGGAGTTACATCTGCTCAGAAAGGACAGGTACGCGCGGGGGGGGGAGCTTCTAGAATCATAATTGGCCAGGCGTTTCATAGTTAATTTGCTGATATCAACTCAGAGTCAGATGCAGGATAAGCAGGATCTCATGAGATGACAGAAATATGTCTTATGAGGTGATTGGAGATTTTTTCAAGCCTTGGCAACTGAGGAAGCAGACAGGGTCCTTTGAGAGACAAGCTGTACCACCTGTAGATTAGACTTGTGCCACTCCTGGCTTATATGGTCAGAGTGAAAATGAGGAGGTGAATGTAGGAAGTAGTGAACATGTCCTAGAGGGAGGGTGATGCCATCCACGATCACTTGACCTGGTCATCTTAGATAATTACCATCCTGCTTCCAGGCCTCCCTTTTTAGGAAGGCTGTAGAGAAGGTTGTGTGGCAGCAATTACAAATGGCTCTGTTTAAAGCAGTTATCTAACTCCCAGTTGGGATTCAGACCTAGACAGAAAACTGCATTGGTTGTTGTGGATGACCTTTGGAGGCACCTGGACAAAGGGTGGTATGCCTTGTCTGGTCTTATTAGATATCACAGTGGCATTAGTATCATCAACCATGGTATCCTTTTGGACCATCTGTGAGGGTTGGGGGAACTATTCTACAGTGAGCAGTTCCAATCCATGTTGGTGAGGGAGGAAAAATCATGCCCTTGAGCACTGTAAAGAAATACACAACTGGTTCTTAATTTTAGTAGGAATTCAGTAGTAACAGGAACGACATAATTAACAATCATGTAAGTTTATAACTCTTCTGTAGGAGCAGTTCTATGGATGTTCTGGATGAACTTCTCTGTTTTTCTCTCTGTAAGATTGCTTTGCACTGCACTGCATTGCACAGCACAGCACAGCACTGTATTATGGTAGCAAGCTAAAGTACTGCCACCTTGATAGGTCCTGGCTTTCATTCGCCATGTAACTTATTTAAGAGGTCCTGTGATTTTTTATTTCAGTTTGTGTGTGTGCGTGTGTTAGAAATTTTTGTTCTTGACATGCTAAGGAGGAAAAGTTTAACAATGCTGTTTATTCAGGTTAGTATTCTTCTTCTGCTCTGTGTGCATAGAAGCTGAACTAAACAAGGGAAATAAATTCATTTAAAGTAACACTAAATAGAATACCATTAAATTATCTTTTGCTTTGCAACAGTCACCTGCACTAATAAGTCTGTAGCAGTGTTGACTAAATACTCAGAATAGAGCTAGCAAAGTCTCATTTTTAAAACCCAAGAGCTTGCTAGAAGAGCAGATTTCTGTGGCATATTTGTATTTATGGTCAGACAAAAATAAAATCTGTCTGACAATGTTGGCTTCTCCCCTATCATACTGCCTGCTTGTTCTGCTCTTGGTCTGCAGCATGTGTAGTCTCGCAACACATTGTGCCGTAGCGAACAGATGAAGTGCTTACACATTCATAGACTGAGACGCCACAAATTCAGTTGGGTTCTCTTGTAGCTCTGAGCAGATTTCTGTCCTTTGAGCCATGACATTCCCTCCTGGAGTTCTGAATGCTGATGGCATGGCCTTTTATTATTAATCAGGAATTCAAATAAATTAATTTGTTGAAAGCAGGGGAAAGAGTTTAAAATTCAAAGCTAGAAGCCTTCATCCTGCATGAAGTGAACTGAAACTTCCCAGTGCTTAAGGAGCTTCTGAAGTAACACTGACTCTATTAGTACTACTAGAGGGCACAGATTATTTAGCTTCAGAAGATAAATTTGTTTGAATTATAAATCAAGTTTTGACATGTGATCAATTTTAACTCTCAGATCTCCGCAGTAGTCAAGTAGGAACCCAAATCTCATTAAAGCCATTGCCAAGAATACACACACATTTCCAGCCAGCATATTTGCTTCTGAAAAATAGGTCTTGTTCAGTAGTAGTTTTATTTCTTCAGCTTAATAATAGCGCTCCTTCTTTGACTGTGATTTTATAATTTTCGTATAGGTTATTGTAATAGTCTGTTGCAGTAAAAACAACTAAGCTTATGACATGTTATTATTTAAGTAGTTCATGAAAGCTTATGCCATGGCAGAGATACCAGCAGGCTGCATATGGTTCCTTGCTCCATTTTTGAAATTCCTGGGTTATCACTTGATTGTAATGCCAAAAATTCAGTGAAAATGGTTTTGTTTCTTGCGGGTATTTTGGCTAAAATAATATCTTGATATGCATCTCCTGAATTCCTCTGAAATGAGCTGTACATTTCAGCACTGTTTCACTCCAGTGACATTATAACATTACCTAAAATACAATCTGTGGTTCTTAGAAGCTTCCGGCTGCAAATATCTTGTTTGTTCCTAGTTTGTGTTTTGTGATTTTATGATCTCTCAAATCTCAGTCATGTTATTGGGGAGAAAAATGAGGATGCCATACTGCTATCAAACCAAAATTTAGGCTCAGTTCTGTACAAACTTCCCTTGGAGTAAAATCTTTTGTAATCAGTGGCATTAACCTCTGTAGGCATGAATTTTTGAACTGGTAATATATCTTAATTACTTCATAAACTTCTCTTCTGGCATATTTGTGCAGTTTGAAAGTATGCATGTATTGGTCTTTTTCTCAAGCAAAACGTATAGGAATATCTAGTTTTAGAGATGAAACTCTGTATCCTAATACACCTAAGTATATTCTGATTTTTACAGTTGGTGAAAACAATGAAAATAGTAATGATAAATATTGGAGGAAATAAAAGGTCCCCTATATGAGGAGCATATCAATTTTTAACGCAGCAGTCCACTTCTAGCCTTCTTTTATGCTTTGCTTCTGACAAGACCTGTGACATTCAATAGTACATTGCTAGCATCAAGTTCTAAGAGAATAGTAATCCAACCAGAAACACTAGATGTATTATGATTCATCTTTTTACTTCTGAATCATAATTCTAAGAGATTCGTAGCTGACTACAACAATATTTTAATATACTAGTTTTCAAAGCCTTTTAATTACTGTACTTCAGGAAAAAATGTTTCCCCGTTCTATGATGTCCACGTTTTCAGAGCAGGAGGAAGGGAAAAGAAGGTTTGTTTGTTTTTTGTTTTTGTTTTTGTTTTTCTCCATATACATCCTTCTCCCTCCTCAATGGCCCTTGTCTGTTGACAATAGATGAATATGCAAGGTGCTCAAGAGATCCCTTTAGGTTATTATTTTAATATAATACAAGCCTTACCCATCCAAATAAATAAATAAATCCACACTTTGGTGCATCATGGTAATTGAATTCAAAGATGACAATAGCAATTTTTTTTTAACCAAATGAGACTTTCATTTATCTTGCCTATGTCTTCTCTTTCTCTCTGAATTAAGATCAGTTCCTAGATATTTTGTCTTGGTCCACATACATTTTTAAGAGGGCAGTACACTTCCTAGGCTTCCTATTTGCTTTGTTTTGACAAGGCCTATGACATTCAGCAAAGCAAAATTTATGTGCTGTTTGTTTGAGAAACTGCTACAGAAGCCGGCCAAGCTGGCAGCAGCTAACTAAAGTGAAGGGTAGAAGATTTAATAGCAGGGTCATTGAACAGACATTAGATTTATGCATTTTTATTCCAGATCTTTCAGAGTTTAAGAAGTGCCCTTCTGCCTTTGTTAAATGTATTATCTAGGCAGAAAAATGAAACACAAATATGTATCTGGAATGTATTTGGGGCTGGCTTTTAGATGCACTGTAATTTCATTAAAAAGGTAAGAATAAAAACCATTTAATGTGGGTTAATGAGGTCAACTTCCTATTGACTTCTTTTTAGGTTTCAGATTTTAAGATTCTGACAGTAGGTTTCAAGTAAACCTAATCAACTTTCTAATGGTTAGTATGGGTTTGTGTTTCAGTAACTAAACATGATCTCATCCTTTTCTGTGATCTACAAGCTGAGATAAAACTTTGAAATGTGCTCAGTTTGTATCATTTATATCAACCTCAAATACTAGTTTTCTTGGTGCAGAATTTGGATTACTTCAAATGCTGCCCTCATTGAGGCATGCTGAAAATTAAAATGAGAAAAAATATTACTTTGAATAAAAGTAATTTGTGTGCACAATAATTAACGATTTTAATTTATATTTTAAGTTAGGAGAATATATATTCCTTCTTGGAATTCAGTGAATACTAAGAATTCTTAGAATTTAGGCTAGAGATGCACGGTACTGATCAGCTTGTGAAATGTTTTCAGTTTTGACTTTAGATATTGGAATATTGTAGCTCATTAGTCTAATTTGCAGCATGAATTCAGAAAATGTCAAACCAATACTTTCCATGTTGTATATTTTTTTAAAGTTGCCATTTGTGAAAATTTTGACATTGAGAAAAATTTAATTTTTATCTGTGGCGTTTGGAAAGATATGGAAATATAATGTAACTTGAGTCTCATTCTTCTGTATGAGTCCCTTGAAAAAAGCTTTGTTAATGTAGAGATTTTTGTTCTTAATTAAGAAGGTTGACATTTGAAACATCCTTTGGTGAAAAGATTTTTTTTTATCAGATAAGAATCTTTGGGCTATGCTATCTGCCAACTTTTTAAAACTGATTTTTTTGTCTTAAATGCAAAAATATATAGACATTCAGGAAGAATATATTTTCTTCAAATGTCCATATGTGCTTGCCACATCAAAAAACAAAACTTACCTTGCTAAATTTCTTTATGACAGATTGCTTCTAAAGGCAGAGGGCCAGAGCTAGGGAAAAAGGTAAATTACTATATGATAAACATTAAATACCTGGTTTACCTGTGTTGGCTATAAACAACGCAGTGTAGAGTGCACATAGAAATTGTGTTTTGCAATCTGTCTCCTTGATTCTTTTTTCCAACATTAGTGAACAAATTTTAAATATTTACTTAAGAAAGATTGTATATGAATGTTTAATCTTGAGTTTTTTTGAGTTTAAAAAAAACATTCTTAGGTTTTTATGAAGAGAGATAGCATATAGAAAATTGAATCCTGAAATAAAGTGTCCAATGTTTCTAGTTATTAAATATTGGGAATCTACACAGGAGTGGCAGACCAAAGGGGGAAAGAGAGAAGAATAGGAATTGAAAACTATCTGAAGAACATGCACACAGCATCAGAATCTAGGTGTTATACTGGCAAAAACTCAAGCCAGAGCTTGAATTATATGTACTTAATCATTTAGTATGCTATTTAATAGAATCAGTGGCCAGAGTGAACTATAAATGTCTATGATAATAAAAGTCTGGTTTATTCACTGATTAAAATTTAAATAATGATTCATTCACTGAATGAAATTTAAATAATTTGTAACCATATATGCTAAATTCTGTGTTCTGCTTTTCAGTTCTGTTGTATAGCAGAGTGCTGCAAAATAAACAATTTATATAGCATTAATGGGAGGTATTCTGCATCCTTCTGTGAAGAATCATTGCCAAAATCTATTCTAATTAAAGATTAAGTACTGTATCATTAAAATAGGATGCTGTAAAATTAATTACTTACTGGGTCAAAAAGGTTGTTAAAAAGCTTAATGCATAATATCAGAAACAAGATTTCCCTACTCAGAAATAATGGTCTGCTGTCCTTTTGAATGGCATAAATGTTATGCTATCTTAATTTTGTATGTGTAGATAGATATCTTGCTTGTTTATAACCTGAAGATCTGTGATGGGCTAAAGCAAAATTTAACCAGATGCTAGCTTCATAAATTCCAGAAAGACCATATGATTTGCTTTTTTATTTCAGCAAGAATGTTAGAGAATGTCACATATAATTCTAAGGATAAATGGTAGTATGTACACACTGGTCAAATTAAAACTGAAATTGTTCTTGAAAATATTCATTCCTGTTTTTAAATGTTTATGATTCTAATACATCCTAATATGTTTAAAACTTCACAAACCATTAACTTTTTCCCAGGCCATAGATGCAGCTATGAGAGGAAGCAAGAGGCACAGACTAAGCTATGTGATACTTAATTACTGTGAATATTAGAGTACTGTATCTTTTTTCTCTAACTCTGGCCCTGTGCCTTTAAATGCAGTCTGTCACAGAGAAATTTAGTAGGTTAATTTTTTAAAATTCAGAAATAGAGAATGGAAATGGCAGATACTTAGATATTTCTAAATATCTATGTATCAGAGCTGCAATACTAAAGAAATAATAGGAAGCAGTTCAGAAATTCATTTAAAACGGCCCATTAGACTTTAGACAGTTACCAGGCAACATGTGCCTAGTGATATCAGTGTGGGCACTAAAGTGTCTAAAGATCTCTAGATGGTGACTGCAGACTCCAACATTAAATAAAAATTGTTTTTTTGAACAAGAAATTTGTGAAATTGTGGTAGTTTTTATTGTTAGATTTATATCCTGCCTTTTGTAGAGGAGTTCATATATAAGCATTCTTCCCCACAAAATAAAATTGTGGGGTATACTGGGCTGAGAGAGAAAGTAAGTAAAAATCCACCCAGTAAGCTTATGTGGCTGGCAGTAGATTATAATATGAGTCTCTCCTGTACCAATCCAACACCTTAATTACCACATTGCTCTGGCTCTCAGTTTTTGCATGAGATCTTGCAAGATTTATAATGATTATTTCTAAAGTATAACATCGTCTTTATAAGGATGCCTGACGCCTGAAAAGTTTGCTCTGTCAGTGTAAGAGACAGCTTAGTTGGGCTCTCTTTCTCAAGAGGTTTGGGTTAAATTCCAAGATGCTCAGGTTGTTATGACTAATTATCTTCAGGGTAAAGCAAAAATAGTCAGAATCAGCTAGCAAAGTAAAATAAATTATGACTAAAACAAGTAGAATAAAATGAGTCACGGAACAAATGGATTATCTTGTCAGCTCAAGATAGAAGCCCACAATTCAGTCTTTTTGCTACTCCCATTCCCAGTTATGACAAGTCCAAAGGTTACTGTTGCTGCAAAATGCTAATCCTCTTAGTAGCTTGAGAATTATTTTTTTATTTTATTTATTTTATTTGTATAGCCACCCATCTCAACAAGTAACTCTGGATGGTGTACAGTCATAACTACCTTTTTAGTGAGATTCTTCAACCCATCATTCACTAACAAATGGCTTGATACTGAGTTTGGAACTTTATGACCCAATTGTGCTATTAGACAGCTGTCTAGAAACTATGTTCACAAGTACAGTGGTACCTTGGTTCACGAACTTAATTCGTTCCACGACTCTGGTCGGGAACCAAATTGGTTGTGAACCGAATCAAATTTTCCCATAAGGTTCAATGTAAATATGGTTAATCCGTTCTGACCCCTACGAATGTGGTCGCCAACTGATTTTGGTCGCCAACCGAATCAAATTTTCCCATAAGGTTCAATGTAAATACGGTTAATCCGTTCTGAGCCATATGTATTTTTTTTTAAACCACAAAAATATGAAACAAAGTACAGTACAGTACAGTATGAAGAGAGAGAACACTAACCTTGCTTGAGGAGACTTCTGGCATGGAGGACAGGAAGGCGGGTGGGGAGGCGGTTATTGTTTGGAGGGAGAGTCCCCCTCCCTACAGGAAGCCACGACCACGTGTCACAGCAGGGAAAATGGCCGCGGGTCATGTTCGTCACCCGATGCGGAGTTCGCAAACGGAAGCAAGATTTTGCGAATTGTGCTGTTCGTGAACCAAATTATTCATGAACAGAAGCGTTCGTGAACCGAGGTATTACTGTATAAGAAGTCTCCTGCGTCCAGCAACTAAGCCCAGAAGAAGAGCGAATCAGGCTGCCAGTGTAGGTGTTGGTAGTGAGGAGGGCATTGATGGAGCCCTATCTCCATATGGGCATGTTTTGTCTAGGTAGAGTCCTGATAAAAATGTAGAACTCTGCAACATTCCAATTGAGTTTCTGGGCAGGCACATAACTTATATATGTACTTACACGTATGACCACTTGAAGAACCACAGTTACAGTTAAGTGTGTGTGTGTGTGTTATATTGATACAGTTTGTCTCATGGTGAGTGAGGCTGGGGATAGTAGTCAAAGCTCCACTCATCCTGTGCTTGGCAGCTGTTTTACAGTGATCAGTTGATAATAATAGATATCACAAGGAAGTTTTACCAAAAAGATTTCATAGTCCACTGTTTCTTGAGGATTATTTGTTTTCCAGCAGCCAGCTGAATTGCACAGTGAGATCATGGAGAAGGAAGATTTTTAATCCATCTTCCTTGAAGCCTCCTGAGCAATGCAATTTAACAGGATTGTAGAGAAGGAGTTTGGCAGCAGCTGATGAATTAGATGAAGCTTCATGGGTAGTGCAGAGTACTTCTCTTTTCTACTGTATAGAATAGGATTGGTAAATGTCATTCTAGGTGTCCTTATATTTTCAGGATCGGCTTTTTTCATTTTAGTGATTTAGAAGAAAGAAAGCAAAGTGAACTAATCAAAATTGCAAATAGATATATCAGCTACTGGTATGATATAAACAGTTTTTCTTCAAATGTGTTAATTTTCAGTGCATTGCAGACCCCCTGTTAATTCATTTTGCTGAATAGGATAAATGCGATGGCCATTGCCTTCAGGTCCTGCTTGTGACTTTCAAGGGGAACATGTCAGGCTGGCATTGATAATACAATTCTGATTTAGACAGACATTTCATTAAAAAAGATGTTGTAGTACTATTAGTATGAATGTGGAGTCCTTGGGGTTCTCTGAGCTTGGTTCTTTTCTTGCATGAATGTGTATGAATGTGTTAATGTAATGTTGATATCTAATTTACTACCAAGTTTTAACTAACTTTTTTCCCCCTTTGCTTGATATTTTAGGGTAGAGCTTTGCTGCACTGGGCATGTGATAGAGGACATAAAGAACTTGCTACAGTACTTCTCCAACACACTGCTGATGTTAATAGCCAGGTATGAACTGGAGCTGCAATGAATGTGTTACACCTTGTATATTTTGGAGTGAATCAAATACAATAGAATATTTTCAGTTGCACTGCTTAGGTATTTGCAATATTCTTTGATTATTCTTTTGTGTTACTTTGGTGCCTTTTAGTGGCCTAAGAAGGTCTTTTAATAACTTATTTCTCACCAAAACTATATCAGACTTCATACAGAACATTTTTTTAAACTGACATGGATGTTTCTGGTTTGAAAACAGGAATGACAAGGAAATGATTATTTAACTCTTATAACTTAAATTTCTTCTCACATTGATCCACTCAGAATTCTGCTTTCCTGTTAGTATGTTCATGTGGGGAGGCATGGAGAGTGGCTGATATCTTTATTTCTGTGGTGGAAAAAAAAACAGATTAAAGAGTATACTCTTAAGTGAATGGAAAGAAAAGAGTAAGCAGCTCCTTCCTTTCCTGTCTTCCTATTTCTTCTTATAGGAATGAATTGAAATAGGAATGGATTCAAATGGAAGAATTTTTGAGAAACAAGTCAGATGATTTGATAGGTGAAAGCATTGGCTGTTATGAAATAGCATAGCATATCACTGTGTAGGTTGAAAACAGAAGAGTGAAACTAAGATGAAGAATGAATGAATGAGTGAATGAAAATAGTGAATTAAAAACAGAATGGAAAGTTTGTTCAAAATACTTGGTCTCCATCTATGAGACCTAAAGCTGATGCAGAAAGAGAACTACTGCATAAGCTTACAGGCAACATGATTATGCTAATATGAAATGGAAAGACTTCTTCCATAATAGAATCAGGACTTCTTCCATAATAGAATCAGGAGCCCTCATTAGGAACTGTACTCCTGAGCATATACAGAGTGCTAAAAGAATACTGAGTACATAAGTAACAGCAGGTCTCATTCAAAAAGAAAAATGCTCAAAATATAGTTGTCTTAGATGCAGAGTCTGGGCTTAGCCCAGCAGTCACTCAGTGACTCTACATGCGTTATATTAGATATGCGTTGTGTTAGAAGTAAGCAGTAGATTTATTAAGTCGTGCACAGAATATGGGAACCTTCTATGTAAAGGCTTTTTAAAGAGAAGGAAGTACAAGAGAAAAAGAGGAAGTTCCCTTTTGTCTCCTAAATACAGAAATTCAATAATAATAGGCCATGTGAGACACAGACACAATGAGACATCACCTTACCTAGGTCTTGCCCTTTGCCCTAGTGGTAAAAACAGCTCATAAATGCAAAGAAGTGGTACAGCCTCCAGCAAATAAACTCATGCATATCATGAAATATTCCGGAATATATTCAGTATGCACGCTTTTTCACATGGAACTCTAGATGGAACTGAATATGTTGAGTCTTACATTCAGCTTGCTTAAACTAAGACTACACATTGACACACATTTGGTGCTTCTCTGTAGCTGCACTTTAAAGCAGAACTTCAAGGTAGCCAAGAAGCTCTTTAACAATATTTGTCTAATGTTATTATTAATCATCTCAGTGAGGAACACCTGTAAGTTTTCAGGAAATCCATGGTACATAATGGAGGTAGAAAGGCACCAAATTAAATCATTTGGATTCTACTTAGATTTATGAATATGGTTTGCCTTGCTATTAGTTATGATCAACAGATTTGAAAACAATTAAATGGTTTCTGAACATCCACACTTATAATCCAGTATTTTTAGTTACCTGCTTAGGAAAAAGATGAAAAGTAAAACTTCAGAGTGCTCTGATTTATTGAGTGGACAGTGTAAATGGGTATCTTTTTCATACTATGCTGCATAATTTAATAAGTAAAATTTAGTCTCGAGGTTTTAAGTTTCAAGGATTATTAAATATGTGTAGCTATCAGAAATTGCATCCATTAATATCACAAAATGCATACTGAATTTCTATCCTGTTTTGTGATATTAAATGTGCACGAAATAAAATGTGCACAAAATAAAATTAAAATGTATTGATTGATTGATTATGTGCCATCAAGTTGGTGTCAACTCTTAGTGACCACATTGATTGGAGGATTTGTCCTCATCCTGGTTCTTCAGGTCTTCCAATAGTATACCCATTGCTACTATAATTAAGTCCATCCGCTTGCTGCTGATCATCCTCTTCTTCTCTTTCCTTCCATCTTTCACAGCATTTAGACTTCTCCAGAGAGCTAGGTCTTTGCATAATGTGTCTGAAGTATGATAATTTGAGCCTGGTCATTTGTGCCTTGAGTAAGAATTCCAGGTTAATTTGTTCAGTGATCCATATGTTTGTTTTGTTCACTGTCCATGGTATTCTCAGGAGTCTTCTCCAACACAAAAGTTCAAAAGCATCAATACTCTTTTCTATCCTGTTTCTTCAAAGTAAAACTTTCACTTCTATAGAGTGTTAAGGGGAAACCCATTGCCTGCATGATTCTGATCTTTGTTAGGTATAAATGTATCCTGGCATCTGAATATCTTTTCCAGGGCCTTCATTGATTTCAGAGATCTTTTGGAAGACTTTCCTTGTTTTTTGGTGTCTGTTTCCATCTTCAGTGTCTTTACAGATATTGTTGTAATACTGCTTCTTATCTCTTTTTACATCTCTCTGAAATTGTTTGCTAAGTTCTTTCCTAAGATCGTTGTCTTTCTTGGCTTTGGCTTCTCTTCTTGGCAATTTCAACAGTTTGTTCTGACATCCAGTTTGCTTTCTTGTGCTTCTTGATCTTTGGCAGTCTCTTTTCATGTTCATCCTTAACAACTTATTTCCATTCCTCAGTTCCTTTGGTTCCTGATCAATGATTGGAGCATAAACTTGGATAATCATCATATTAAAGAGTTGTTCATAAGGTCTAATTGATACTAGTTGATCACTGATTACATTGTAACCAAATACTGTTTTTGTTATAGTTAACAACTGTAACTGTAACTATGTCGTGTGTAGTAAAAGATGTGATCTTCTGACAGAAGGTGTCCAACTCCAGTCCATCTCAATTCACTGATGCGTACATTGTCAATGGGTAGTTGATTCATTTCATTATTCACTGTGTTGAGCTTACCCACATTCATGCCTTTTACGTTCCATGTTCCCACTGTAGGAACATGGCATTTGTTTGCAGCTTTGGATTTTCTTTTCCTAAATGGGGACATCAGCAACTAGATGTCACAAAAGCTTTATTTTAGCCATGTCAGAAATACCTTTACTATTCCAATTCAACACTGGCCCTACACCTAACTGCCTTTTAACTTTGGCATGATTTAGATGAAGCTAATGCAAATAAGGCTACACTTTGTGACACGATCTCATTAAAATCAGATAAAAGAAAACTTAGTTTTTCTTCATCTAAATTGACCTGAGAAATAGGTCACCTGTTTTCACTATGTTCCGCATAGACACTTTCCTGTTCACAGACTGATAAATATAGTGGGCAGCATAAAAGTCAGTAGAGTAAATCCTCAGTCTGAGAATGACCACAAAAGAAGTCTTTGACAGATATTTGTAGTAACAACCATCAATTGCTGCCAAAGACACAGTGGGCAATCTTAAAGCTGCAAATATTTTCCAAGCCTGTAGACTGGAATACTACTCTTTTATAGTCCAGTTTTAACCTCTTATACCAAGCTGAGAAACTAGTTGTAACCATAAGATTCTTCTTCCTCTTAGTCTGAAGCTTTTGAAATTGCCACATAGTATTGAATTGTAGTAACAGAATGACCAGGCTCCCCCTCACCCCGCCCCCCCACCCCCAAATAATAGGAAAGAGTCCAGCTCTTTGAATGTTAATCATTACCTTTGGCAATACATTTGAAAAGAGGTTGTGATTGCTTAGAAAATGGAGGATGCACAAAGAATTGTTTTGGGGAGGGAGGTCTTGCTTTGTGTTGAAAAAAGATAATTTGTGTAATCTAATTAGCTAAATCCTTAGCCATAGGCCATTTCCTAATAGGTGGTTGTGTGCAAGAATTATGCTGAGATCTAAGATGATTTAAACATCTTTAAAATGAATAGCTATCCCAAATTAAAAAATGCTTTATTTGGAGTGAGACTTTGAAAAGAGTGTGGATACAAATATAGATTCTCAGTTTCTCACACAAACATCCTATGGGATGTAAGAGTTTAGAGATTCTTTTATAATTTCTTACCAATAAATGGAGGAGAAGAAATTATGCCCAGCAGTCATTCAGCATCTCTTTCAAAGCTCTGGGTTGCTCTTTCTTTTGGGTTCCAAATTCAGTGACAAAGTAAGTTCTCTGGAGGAGAAATAAGGTTCCATAAGGTCAGTTCCCATCAAAAACCTTGCCTGAAATCATTACTGTGATCCTAGAAATTCATTGATAAATTAGTATGAAAACCACTGTCCTCTGGATCTCTCAGCTGCTGTTCCCTAAATTACAGTGGCACCACTTATCATAAAGTAAGATGAAGAATTCAAGTCCTTGTGACTGCATCAATGCAGTTATTTCAGCAGCATTACAGAAGTAGCTTTCATTGATTTCTTTATGGATTTTTTTTTTAACTTCCCAATCTTGTCAGTAATAACTCTGGAATACTTAGGTGGTCTCCCATCTGAATACAAGCCAAAGCTGACTCCCTTTAGTTTCCCAAATCAGCCAAGGTTGAGTAGGTGCTGCCACTTGCTGAAACTTTGTGAATAATCAAACAGTGTTTGACCTATATGCTGAATATATGTTGAGGGAAGATGGATTAGAAGAAGATGAGCATGGTTTTAAAATTGGAGCGAGAATTATCAATAACCTATGCTATGCAGATGACACTACTCTGATGGCTGAAAGCACAAATGATCTGCAAGTTCTAGAAATGAAAGGGAAGGAGCATAGTAAAAAATGGGGCTAAGATCAAATATAAAGAAGACCAAATTAATGACAAGAGGGACAGCAGCCCTGTTAGAATTAACAGTGAAGATACTGAAATGGTACCAAGCTTCTGCCTTTTAGGATTGATTATCAACAGTAAAGGAACCTGTAGTCAAGAAATGCATCACAGGCTAGCACTTGGTAGGGTAGTAATGAAGGCCTTGGAAGAGGTACTCAGATACCATGACATGTCTATACCTACAGAGATCAGAATTGTGCAGACATTGTTTTCCCTGTGACACTGTATGGGAAGAAGCAGGATAGAAAGAGTATTGATGCTTTTGAACTCTGATGTTGGAGAAGACTTTTGAGAATGCCATGGATAGTGAAGAAAACAAATGGCTCATCAAGTAAACCAATCAAGTGCCTACAATCCCCACAAAGGTAATCTGTCAGAACAACCAGTGCTATCTCAGTCCTATCCCAAGTCTGAATCCTGCCTGAATGGGTCCAGGATTTATTTCCCGTAGGGAATTCTGTAACTGAAGCCACCTCAGTTTCTCAACACCTTCCATAGAAAGGGGAGGTTAGAGGCCAGGTAATACTTAAGAGGGCTCTTAAAGCCCCTTTAAGAGAGGGGCTCTTAAAGTGGTACTGTAACACAGTCTTTTCCAGAGCTCATAGCATCACCCATTGCCAAAGTATGAAGTTTGTCCTGGGTGCAGCTAATCATACCTCCATCAGCCTCATAAAGGGCCCAGTAGGATTTTTGACAGCATTCCAAGCAACCTTTTCAGCCCTTTTCCCAGTCTCTGACATGTTTCATGATTTTTTTTTTCTCATCACCTGGTGGGGATCACCTGGTCAAGAATATGATCCTGTGTATTTTTATCTGATCTCGACAGAGATAATTTCATTATTGGCCTCATGCTACCTAGCCTCAGTATAAAATAGCCACTCATGGCACTAAATGACCTAATCTTCAAGTTAATTCGGAGCAATGCCTTGCTATTAGTAGCTATTCCTATACTTCTAGGCCATCTGAATATAATAAATGAGACTTAGGTTAGGCCATCTTCCATTCTTCCAATTTGAAAAGTTTGGGAGCATCTCTGTGTGGTTCTAGAAGATAATTGTAGCTTTCCGTTTAAATATCTTCAACCTAATTTTCTCATTTCAAGGCTTATTGAAGGAAGTTAATCACAAAGCTACCCACTATTACTACTGACAAGAAAGGTCAGAAGCTAGATAGTTTGGATGTCATTTTATTCTGGAGGAGCTTTGGACATGTATATTACCAGTTGCCAAGTGTGTATGGCAAGCTACCAGTACTTTTTTTAGGAGAAAAAAGCTTCTTTTTCAAACATTTGCCTGAAGAAAAATGTCTTTTGGCACAAACCTTTTATGCTGAGGTGAACAAGTTGTCCGAACAACAGATTAGCACTTCTAGAATAATGGTGATTGTGTTGCTAAATCCATAGCTGGAACAGTAGCACTGAAGCTTCATGCTTTGTTATCATCCTCTGGCCTTTCAGCTCTGAAAGAACTGAGCCCATATTGAAAAGCCCTTTTGAACAGGAAAGTTTATTCAATAATAAGGCAAATAACATGCTGGACTGAATTCAATCCCTGAAAAATACTGCATATTTATGGGTCTTACTCCGCCTATTAGTCAACTTGCTACTTCAGTTAATGATGTTGAGCTGCTAATCCAGTTCTAAGCAATGCTTCCAACCTTACTCTTCATCTAAGGCTCTTCATATTAACAGTACTGAAGAAAGTCTCCATTTCAGGTATTCTTTCTTTTCTTCAAGCTGAAGAGTGGTTTGCAATACTTGACCTATAACAGAAAGAGCCATTGCCAATCTTCTTTGGCTCCAAAAAGGACCACAGCTATAGCAGTGTCAGGTGGAAATTTTCAAGCTGATACTATCTCTTGCCATCTCAAATGTAGCAGTCTACTTCCCCCAATAGTGGAAGATGAAAGAATTTTTTACTTTATTATTTTTCATTTTACAATTACTTTTTTCAGTTTCCTAGACACTAACCACTGACGTTTTCAAGAGGCAGCAGTAATATTTTCAGATGCAGAAAAAGCCTTGAACAATTTGGAATGGATATTTCTGTTGGAGGTTCTAGATAAAATGAATTCCAGAGAAGAGAAAACCTGGTTGGAGAGCATATGTCAGTGGCAAATAGTGAAGATTGCAGTGAATGGAATAAGCTTCTTCGTATGTAAAGGTACAAGGCAAGGGTGTCCACTCTCTCCTTTACTAATTATAATTGCTTTGGAAGCCATAGCAAACAAGATCTGGAAAGATAAACAAATAAACAGGATCGACATTCAAGAAGAAGAGTATAAGATGAAATGCTATGCAGATGATACAGCATTATGCAACCACAAAGATCCATACAACAGTTAATGAAGTAATTAAGGACTTTGGCTGCCTTTCTGGATGTAAAATTAATGAAAAGAAAACTAAAAAAATAAGACATTTAACCTCTGACAAAGATGACTCAAAAAAACAGATTAGATGTGAGATAACAAAAGGCTCAGTGAAATACCTAGGACTCCTCTTGACAGGATGTAATACAAATACATTTCAAAACAATTACAGCAAATTATAGAAAGAATGAATACAATGCCTTTGAAAGGTGGAAAAGTTTAAAATTTACATGGTTAGGACTTACTGCAATAACAAAAATGAATATACTACCTAATATGAATTTCCTATTCCAAATTGCACCAATTCCAATTTTACAGAATACAGAATACTTTAATGGCCAAGTATAAAATATATACAAGGAATTTGTCTTCGGTGACGAACGGCAAGATCAACAGTGTGTTTGGATAGCAACAGAAAAATAATAGACAATAACACTATACAGTAAAATAACTTTTTCAAAGGGAGAAGCCACTGTTCAGCACATATCGAGTCATGTAATGTTTAACAGAGCAATGGCACAAGGGAAAAAACTATTCTGATGTCTAGATGTTTTAACATATGGTGCTCTGTAGCGCCGTCCTGAAGGAAGAAGTTGGAACAGTTTATATCCAGGATGGGAAGAGTCTACAGATATCCTCTCTGCCCTCCTTTTGACCCTCACAGTATACAGTTCTTCTGTAGAAGGCAGGCAGGTTGCAATTATCCTTTCTGCAGACGTAACTATCCGTTGGAGTCTGAATCCTGTTTGGTTGCAAAATTTTTAGATAAAAATCTGCAGGACTGCAAAGAACAATTAGCAGATTTTTATGGAGCAGGAAAAAAATAAGAGTAAGATTCAACATTCTGCAAGATTCAAAAGAAAGAGGTGGATTTCGCAATCTCAGACTGTATTATGGATAATAGAATGGATAAAATCTTGGAATAGCAGAACAGCAATAATAGAAAGAGGAGGCCTAGCCAGTGGATGTCACAGGTATTTATGGAGAAGAAGAAGAGGAAGTTGAAAGGACCCAAGGTTTTAACAAAGTTTGTTAAAAATTTGGAAACTGATAAAAGCAAGGATAACTCCAGCAATCTCACCATTAGCATCACCATCAAATGCTTTTTAAAAGATTTGATTACGTATGCCAACATGATATATTGGTAGTCCTTATTTAGTGACCACAGTTGGGACTTCCAGATTCAGAAAACAGATTAAAGGCACAACCGAGACTGCTCAGTGAGAGAAGGAACTTACCATGGTTAATGTAGATTATAAATAACTGGGAGAATAAAAATGATCTTAAAAAAGGAGGCACCTTGAGAAAGATGTGAGAATTTACAATGTTTAACAAAATCAAGTTCATTTATTAGCACATATTAATAAATTATTGAGTTAGGTAGTGAAGACTTAATTGTTCTGCAGGGCTTTTGGGAATGGAACAGAGTAGTGATTGTAATGAGGGAAGTGGAACCTGGATATTCAGTGAGTAGAAGAGTGACTGTATTAGATTGTTTTGTTTACAGATTGTTTTGTGGCTTTTATATTTATATTGTTTTAATTTATATGCTAGAAGTTACTGAGTAGTAAGCCACTCAGAATCCAGTTCATTGGAGTGGCATAGAAAGCCTAAATTAACAGATATATGCATACATACATGTAATCTTCAACTTTGCATTTTTGCACAGTCAAGTGGGCACTTTGTACATTCATCTAGACTTACAGCTCAGTCTTGCTTGCTTGATATGATTTTACTTTTTTGTGTATCCCTAAAGAAGAAAGAACTTTATCACCTTTGAAGACTTAGTTTTCAGTTCAGCCTCAAATTGTAGGTTTGATGGTTTTTCCATATCTCAGATTTCTATTCCTGATTTGGAGATTCTGGACTGAGTTTCCATCATGTCTCTACCACCATTCCCCATTCATGTTCCCAATAGAGCCTTCAGTGGAGCCTTTCTATGGTTCTGACACAAATGATCTCCAAAATTTAAGCTGTTTGAATCTTTAGCTATGACCGCTCTTTGAGTTCTGTTATGAAGGTGGCCTTTTTGACAGCCAATACCCTTGTAAGATATGTTGTTAGCCTTTGTGCCTTTAGTATTAATCCTCCTTAAATACCATGGTGTAAGAAAGTGGTCACATTCTGATTTGGTTCCATCTTCATTGTAAATATTGTTTCTAGTTTCATGTTAATAGGATATAGCACTTAAGGGTACTAATGTATACCTATCAGCCCCTGAGACTACTCTTCATTAATTGACTGTTCATAGATGTTTAGCTTTTTACCTAGATCACAGAGCATATTTCATCTTTTTCATAGAGCTTTAACCTGCCATGATGAGAATTATCACAGTTTTCCTGTCTGGGGGGGCAGGGTAGTCAGAAATGTCAAGCTGGCTGCAACTATGTCATTCCCCTTGATACATGTGTCACAAGGACTTTGATGCAGGGTTGCAGCAGCCACCTTGACTTTTTTGACAGATTCTCTGATTAGGTTGATGGCATTATTATCCTGTGAGTTGTCTCTGGTAATATTACCATCATTTAGAGTCACCTCTCTTGCATTTTCTGGAGGTGTGTCTACTGTATTTGCCAGGGGTGTTACCCTTTTTGATGTTTGCAAAGCTATTGTACAGATAGTCCTCGACTTATGATGGCACTTGGGACCAGAATTTCCATCGCTAAGAAATGCAGTCATAAAGTGCAACCACATTGCTTAGCAACAGCAATCCCAGTAGCCATCATTAACCAGATCCCACAGTTGTTAGGAGAGGCAACTTCCTGCTGGCTTCCCACAACCAAATCAATGGGGAAGCTGGCAGGAACTTGCAAGTCCCAGGCGGCTTGCAAGTAGGCTGGCAGGCTGATAAATGACTGCTGCCATGTGGGGGAGGGGGAGGGGGCGTGAGGGTGTGAGGGAGGTGTGGCAAGGCTCGGAGAGGGTGCATAAGGGGGGCAAGGGTGCAAAAGAGGCATGGCAAAGTTCAGGAAGGGGGCACTGGGGGTGTACAAATGGTGGAGCCACGGCAAGGTTCGTGGAGGATGCATAGGGGCACATGAGTGGGCAGCAAAGCATAAGCACAGAGGGGCTGGAAGAGGATATGTGGGGGGGGGATTTATCCCAGTGACATGCGACCTTCCCTGCCAGCTTCTCCATTGATTTTCTGGGAAAGCTGGCAAGGAGGGTCGCAAATGGCAGTCACATAATCATGGAGCACCACAGCCAGTCATGTGAGTACATTGTCAAGTGCCCAGATCATGACCGCAGGGGTTGTGGGATGGCTGAAACTCTGAGGACCAGTCGTAACCACCATTTGTTTAGCACCATCATAACTTTGAATGGTCGCCGAACAAATGGTTGTAAGTCAAGGACTACCTGTATAGTCAGTTCCATTTAGATGTTCAGTCTAGAGCAGATGCAGCTATAGCATTCCTGTAGTATCATATATTTTCACATAATGGCATTGAACCTGTTGCTTTCAGGTAAGCTAATTTGGCTCCTGCTTTGTATGCACATAATACACAGAGATTACAAGAAAAACATCAGGTTACTTGTAATGTAGTTCTCTGAATGGTCATCTGTGCATTCACATGACTCTCCATTCTTCATTAGAAGTGTCCTTTTCTTACCAGTGGCATAGCAGTGGTTGGAGAACTAAGGGAATTCAGTGTGATAAGGTTCTCTGGCTGGGTGGACTTCCTGCCAAAAAGCTCAACGTTCTGGAACAATGCTTGGCACAAGTGGAAACTCATATAGATGTCAGCTAGCAGTATGATTCAATTTATAAATTCATATTTTTGAAGGTAGAATTAGGATGGTGTTTGTATTGGCTTCAGTGCAATGAAATAATTAAAATTTCCTTTTCCATATTTTCCTATGTTATTTTGTAGAATGATTATCTTTTCCTAAAACTTTATGTTTTTAATCTTGCATACTTTGTAGCTTTCTCAGTCTATTCAGCAGTAAGGGGAAAACCAGAAAGGTCAACTATATACAAGATAAAAATGACTTCTATTTCATATTCAGTTTGGTATCAGGCAACAGAAGCATTCTTACATGAGAATGATTGGCGATATGAATCTTGGACTTATTTATTTATTTATGCATGTCCTTGTTAGTTGTATTGAGGAGAATGTAACAACTGAACTGTGTTTTATCACATTACTTAGACTGTAGTATTCCGAGTCATTCATTTTACTTGGAAATGTTTGTTGGTTTTTTAATTTTTAAATTGAGTCATCAAGGAGCTAAAAGATGTGTATTGTAATACCACCACACTCACTTTTTTTTTTTTTTTTAGAGGTAAGGGGATGCATAGCCCCGAAATTCATTAGAAGTTAATATTTCTTCCTGGAATATAACCTAACAAGCAAATAGCCAATTAATCATGCTGTCATCCCAAATTCTGCCTTTTAAATGCTAGGAAAGTATGTTGACAAGCAGTTATTTGAATTCAGAAAGACCCCATTATCATGATTAACATATTTGTTGCAAAAAACTTGCCAGAGAATTGGTAGGACCATCACATCCACCAAGCTAGTTAAGGTTCATGAAGCTGCTGCTGCAGAGAAATGACCCACATTTTTCGAATCCCATTTGAAAAGGACGTCAGAGAAAGACCTTGTGGTGGTAATAAATCTGAAACATTACACCTCTTGAAGGTCCTTAGGCAAGATTTTAGAGCAAATGGATAGATTAAATGGTAATAAATCATCAAGGGCAGATTGCACATCCTCATATATGACCCTGTACTGACTTGGATAGGAAGAGTTAATGTTAACAATTCTGTCTTTCTGTATATGGTATAAATCCATATTCTAATGACTGCTGGTATTTAGGCTAGGTAAAATAGAAGAATATAATCCCTGGTTAATAATATTTAATAATAAGATAAGATAGAAAGTCTTTTTCACTAGTATATTTAAAGAATTTATTTTACTTGTGTAGTCAACTAAATAAGGAGAGTTTATATTTATATTATAAAATATACATTACGTATATTTTACGTAATATCCCTTTATATTTGTATCTGTATATATACATGAGGGAATTTAGACTGTAAAACTGATATTATTAATTAATTTTCAGTTTGTTCTATGACTAGAACACATTATCTTGCCTCTACCTTCTGCTATGGAACTTAAAACAATGATAAATAATATCACAAATGTTAATAATATCAGTTCCAAAATAAATATATAGAATGACATATTAAAACCTTTAATACTGTTATTTGCTTATATTTTATGTATGTACTCAGTAAAATCTTCCATCATCATACAAACCTTCACTGTATAAGTTGGTTATTGATTCTACAGTTTTTAGGTTTGTTACTTATAAACTGTATGAACTATAATCTTGTGATAATGTATTAACATTAAATATTCATATTCTTTAAACATGGGTTGTTTGGTTTATTCAGAGAAACACTATGTAGTACAAGAAACATGGGCCTGGCACTAGAAATGTAGTTTGTAGCATGTTGTAGTCCTAATTCTAATCAGGCTACTTCCATAGTTGAGAATCTGCCTGTTTGGGTAGTATATACTAATAATATATGGGAATCATTTAAGCTCAGAACTATTTTTATGAAAAAGGAGAAGGTCTTTCTGCATGATTCCATTTTATTGATCCCCCTCTTCCTATATAATCCCCCCAAATGAGCAGTATGGAGATAGTGTGGGAAGAGGAGGAGGAGAAGGCCTTTAAAATCTGATGGGGATTTTTCCAGGCCTTTAAGTTGAAGCTTTACCTTTACCTTTATATTGCTCATTGAAGCATCAATATCAATGGAAAGATTTAAACGTGTTTATGAAATGTATCATGATTATTGGCTTTAGTTCTAGAGTTGGTAAAGTATTTTATCCTATAATGTCCAGCGCTCTTGACAAAGTATTAAATATTCTCAGGTTACATAAAAGCAATAGGAAACATTTTAAAAAATAAACATCAACTAGAAGCAGTACAAATCAAACTTGGGATGTACTACACTCAATTTTTTTCACAGCTTTGATAAGTATAACTCAACTTGACAGTCCTGATGGACTAAGAGGCAAGCTGTAAAATACACCCAAGAGGGGCTCAACAGCTAACCTACTCCAGAGCTGGGAGAAGAGCCAGGTTTTTAAAGACTTCTGGAACACCATTAGGATGGGAGCTACACAGATTGGGGGATGCAATTCCAGAGAGCAGGCATCACAACAGAGAAGTTTCCTGAGTCTTGCTGCACAGTATTGTTTGATAAATGGGACCTGTAGCACACGCACGAGCTTACTGGATGGGCAGAAACCATAGAAAATAGGCAGTCTCTCAGATAATCAGGCCTATGCCATGAAGAACTTTATAGGTGATAACCAGCATCTTGAAATGCACCCAGAAGCTCACTGGCAACTAGTGCATCTCACAGAGTACTGGTGATACATGGGCATGCTTGCGCCACTGCATTCTGCACCAGCTTCTGAACAGTCTTCAAGGGCAGCCCCATGTGTTCTAGGATCTGCAGTGTTGCCTGCATTCATGGATGATTGTTCCTTCAGAGTCATGTTTGGAGGCAGGAGTCCCTGTTGTTTTAATATAAGTTTTCCTTTTGCAGGCTGAAAGCATGCCATGAATTTAGCTACTAAGGTGCTTGTAAGAGTGCTTCTGGAAATGTAGATGCAGAATAGCCTTACTTTACAGTACAGTCATGCACGTATTTGGAAGTGGGAAGGGACTCTTTTCAATTTGAGACAATACAAACATAATAAATGGAAAGGAAGGTTCATCTCCCTCATGACTCAATCCTTCTCAAATGATATTATTATTGACTGAACCATTGGTTGCCAAAAAGAAAAATCAATTTTAGAAGTACTTGCTTGGCCACAGATCATGGTACAAATCCAGCACAGACAGGCTGATTTTATCAACTATCTGAAGAGTAATTTCTACTGTTAGCCAGAAAAGAAGTAGAAATTACAGATATGTCAAAGATTGCTTAGTATTTCTTTCAGTTCTGTTCTTTTCATTCTATGCCTCTAAAATGTTTTAATGTTTTCTTACATTTAGTCATATTTTAATGTGATATAGTTATACTCTAAACCCTGTATTTAGTGTTGAATACTATTCTCTAAAAGCCTCCTACCGTACATGACACCAGTTTAATGCATGTGCTGCAATCTCTTCTACCTGCTCTTCCAGGCTGATTCAATTGGATTTTTTTGCATAGGCATACTTGCAGATAACCTTCATTATAAAGCTTATAGGTCAATATATACCAGCCTTCCTTATCACAGCACCTGTTGCAGTGTGTGCCCTATGGAACAGCCTCCCCCCTGAGATCCATCAGATTCTAACACTCTTGGCCTTCCAGAAAGGTATGAAGACCTAGCTTTTCCCCCAGGTGTTGGGCCAGGATGATAGATAAACCCAATATAGGTATGGTTGAGTGATTAGTACCTTGGTAAATGTTTTGTGTTAATTTTAACTTGTTTTCTGTGTTGTTAGCTGTCCAGAGTTTGCATGTTGGATGGGTGGCCATTTACATTTTCTAAATTAACAGATAAATTACTTATGGCCTTCTTAATGGATGGATAATTGAGTAGAACATAGGTATGAGAAAACTTACCAGGCAATTATCCTGTTTTCCTAAACTTCAACCAACATTTTGCCAGGATTAACACAAATCAGTACATGGATTTAAAAAAATCCCACCTTTGACCAGAGTGGAGTGTACAAAGGGAGACAAGGAAGAAATCTATTGTCCCTGTTCACATTCTGCTAATTTATGAGAAAGATTATTCAAACTGGCTCTATATCTTGTATTAGAAAACTTGTGAATAAACCTGCTTGCTGCTTTATTTCTAACCTATTTCATGAACTCCACAATGCATTAATAATAGAGCTAATATTTTCATTATGGATTTATCTTTATAGGATCTTAAGTCATCAGGATCTTATGCTATATTTTGTTTTTATTTCTGGTATTAGTTCAAAATAATAAATAAATTCTTCCATATAGCATTGGAATATTATGTAACAGAATATTCAAATTATACAAAGTAGAAATGTATTCTCCCTCCAAACATAGGTTTAGAACAAATTGTATAAAATGCATTTTTATCGATGAAATAAAAATGGCCATCCTCCTCAGTTTCCCTCCCTGATATGGGCTGGGTATCCGAGACACCCTCCGGGGTGGCAGTTCAAAGCCTCAAGCTGCGTTGCACAGCAAGGTCGGGTCCAGTGAGCTCCACCTCAACTCCCCACATGCTCCCCCGGTGGCTGCAGGGCCTCCCAAGCAGGAGAGAGTGTGGTGGTCAAGGCACCAGGCTAGAAACCAGGAGACTGAGTTCTAGTCCCGCCGTAGGCATGAAGCCAGCTGGGTGACATTGGGCCAGTCACTCTCTCTCAGCCCTAGGAAGGAGATCAGAGCAAACCACTTCTGAAAAACCTTGCCGAGAAAACTGCAGGGACTAGCACAGGCAGTTGCCAGGAGTCAAGACTGACTCAAAGGCACCCCTTCCCCCCAAAAAACTTTTGTTAGATATACCTGCATATCTCACTTATGTATAATTTACTTTATCTAAGAACCTATCTGAATTAATGCCTTTTGTTCACATTGACACTGTGACCTTATACTGAACAAGTTTAATGAGCTAACTCAATCCAGTTTAACAGCTCAGTATTAGAGAATATGTTAGGAACTCCCATGCACCAGATAACTTTTAATTGGGGCCTGCCCCACCCTATAAAATATCAGGACTGCTGAGTTCTGGCACTAAATTACTGACTAGTGTTCACCTAACATTGAATTGCTACAATAGCAGTTTGTAGTATAACCGTTGAATGATTCCTGAAATTTAGGAAAGCAGGGAGCCTAATTATCAAGCTGTCAAACAGCACTCTTTATTGTGAGTGTGGAAGTATTTTACTTCCCCTTTACTATGTTAAATGGCAGCGTTGAAGGGAGAATTTGATTTTTTTCTAATTTCCCTCATCATGAAAAATCACTCTCTTTAGTCTGGATGCTACATTAACTTCCATAGGAAGTTAAACTGGTTAAAATAATCTGCCCCAGGTGCTTGGTGTAACTGAATTGTTTTCTGAATATGCTTGGCAATTTCCCTGCTTCTTCATCTGAGGACACAGTCAAAATCCTAGCTGATCTGTGGATTACAGAAACAGCTTGAGCAATAGACACTATTGCACCAAAATGCCCTCTGCCAAAGCTGAATCAGCCCCCTGGTTTAATGCATTGTTGGGGATAATGAAGTGGAAGTGATGACAGTTTGAATGCAAATGAAGGAAATATCAGAGTAAAACAGATCCAGCACAGCCTAAAGTCCATTTCATACAATATTCTATGGCATGGAGGCAGCAGAGAATGTTTTTCTCTTCCTCTGTTGCATCTCTGCAGAATAGGCTGGCATTGCTGTTCAGCCTGTTATTGCCTCTTCCATGAGAATGCTGGGGAGAAAAAGCTGGTATAAATGATGATTCACTATAAACAACTTGTAACTTTTTTTGCAGGTAAAGTCATTCAGATGTGCTTTACCTCTGGCTCCATTGTTGGAGTAGAGTATCGTATAACTGGCAATTGTGTATCCCATTGTTTTGGATACTTTTCAGCTTATGAATCAAGGATGTGAACAGGATGTTGGGAGAGATGAAAGCCAACAACTGCTTGTTCAACACTTGCCCCTCCTGGCTAATTAAACTGACCAGAGAAGGACTGTCTCCATGGTTAATTTTTCCTTGTGGAGGATGTGTTACTGCCTAAAAGTGGCAGTGATAAGGCTATTATAAAAGAAACTTTTCTTTGACCAGAAAACCTGATACACTATGGTGTGTGTGTATGCCTTCAAGTCAGTTTTAACTACTTGCAACTGCCTGGACAAGTCCCTGTAGTTTTCTTGTCAACATTATTGGAAGTGGCTTGCTATTCCTTTCTTCTTCCTAAGGCTGAGACAGAATGACTGATCCAAAGTCACCCAGCTGGCTTCATACCTAAGGCAGGACTGGAACTCACAGTCTCCCAGTTTCTATCCTGGTGCCTTTAACTGCTAATGAAACAAGCTCTTGAGAAACTATTAAGTGCTCTCAAATGTACTAATTCTGGCTAAGGTGATCAAAAACCGTTAAGAGATTCTAATCACATTTGGAGGATGCTGATTGTCTAGATTTATTTCAGACAGGCTTTCCAAAGGGATTTGCTGCTGCTGTTGTTCAGTAGTTTGGTTGCCATTGATTCTTTGTGAGTGAGTGGACATCATTTTGCCAAGATTGTCTGTCAGTAACTACTTCTTGAACAGTTCTTGTAACCTCATGCCTGTTTCATCAGTAACTATACCTTGTCTTCTGTCAGCCTTTTTTTAAAAATTGCCTTTGATTTTTTTCAAACATCAGGGTCTTCTCCAATGACTGTTGCCTTCAGCTTCATAATTAGTGCTTCGTGAGCAGCCTGGTTTTACTTCATCTACGAAGGGGTTATTTATTCTTCTTGTAGTTCAAGGTATTCTTAACAATTTCCTCCAACACCACAATTCTGAAGCATCATTTTTTTTTCAGTTTTTCTGGTAGTCTGGCTTTTACAGCTACAGTGGTACCTCGGTTCACGAACGCATCTGTTCACGAACAATTCGGTTCACGAACAGCTCCGGCCACAAAAATTTGCCTCTGTTCGCGAACGCCGGATCGGGTTACGAACAGGATCCGCGGCCATTTTCCCTCCCGTGACACGTGGTCGTGGCTTCCTGCAGGGAGGGGGACTCTCCCTCCAAGCAGTAACCGCGGCCATTTTCCCTCCCGTGACACGTGGTTGCGGCTTCCTGCAGGGAGGGGGACTCTCCCTCCAAGCAGTAACCGCGGCCATTTTCCCTCCCGTGACACGTGGTCGTGGCTTCCTGCAGGGAGGGGGACTCTCCCTCCAAGCAATAACCGCCTCCCCACCCGCCTTCCTGTCCTCCACGCCGGGAGTCGCGTCGAGCAAGGTTAGCTTTCTCTCTCTTCGTACTGTACTTTGTGTCATATTTTTGCGGTTTTAAAAAAAAAAAAACATGGTTCAGAACGGATTAACCGTATTTACATTGAACCTTATGGGGAAATTTGACTCGGGTCGTGACCAGAAATCAGTTGGTGACCAAATTTGGGGTCAGAATGGATTAACCGAATTTACATTGAACCTTATGGGGAAATTTGATTCGGTTCACGACCATTTCGGGTCGCGACCAGAGTCGCGGAACGAATTAAGTTCGTGAACAGAGGTTCCACTGTATATGTTACAACTAGAAAAACAATGGCCTTGATAATATGTACCTTTCTTATCAGACATCTGTTACAGTCTTTCTCCCAGACAGGAGATGTCTCTGTATTTCATGGCTATAGATGCCAACACGGTTACTTTTGAGCCTACGAAGATAAAATCTGTTACTTCAACTTATTTGCCTGTTTGTATTAGGTCAACACTGACATAATCTTTGTATGTTTTCAGATAAGATAAAATAGATCAGACTGGCTTTTGCACTTCAACAGGAAATTCATTAAGTCTTCCTTGCTTCTAGCCATCAGTTCATATCATAAGCATAAGCATACCTGATATTGTTGATGTCTCTCCCAACAACTTCCAATTCCAGCACTTCTCATGATACAGTTTGCATATAAGGCTTTCCAAAAGAATGTGAGACTACAGCTGCTTTGGCCAGTTGATGGATTACCATCACTGGGCACTGGATTGGGGGAATGCAGCCCTATTAACTCTTTTAGACCTCTTGGTGGCTTTCAGTACCATTGACCATGGTATCTCTCTGGGCTGTATGTCAGAAATGGGCCTTGGAGGTATTTTTATTTCAGTGATTCTGGCCTTTTCTATTAAGCCATGTTAAGAAGGTGGTGTTTGTGTCACTAATGTTCAGCATTTGGGCTGTTGTGTCCCACAGGGTTCAGTTTTGGCCTGTATGGTTTTTAATATTTATTTTATTTTCCTTCCCATATTTGTTAACCAATTCAATCTTATGTCTCTGGGCAGTAAACAACAAAGTGAAAGGAACCAGAAATAATACAAAATAAAAGTAATAATTAAGGATAGAGCAGGATTGTTTGTGTGTAGAGAAATGCCCATGTTCCAATCAGAGCAAAATAATAGCTAAGCCTTTTAAAGCAGGCTTATTTGTAAAAGAATATCTTGTGAACATGAGCAAATTGCAGGCAGTTCACTTCTGTTCTAAAAAGTATAGACTTCGAGTATGGTGAACTTCTATATGACACCAAAGTTAAATAGTTGAGCCAGGGGAATGTCCTGAAGCATTTTTCGCCCTTAGAGAGAGATTGATTCCTTCATGAAAATAAAAACAAAGAGGTTCATCAGCTTTTGTGTGCAATCTTGTTTTTTCTAATAGACGTAAATGATCACCAGAATGCATTTAACTTAAAACTCAAGATAAAAAGCACTCCTCTGGAAAAGGTTCAATCCAAATTCCTAAGGGCTATATTCTAGATAGCCCCCTGCATTCCAAATGTAGCATTAAGGAGGGAGGCAAGGTTGTCTAAAGTCAAAACAGGTGCATGGACTTGTATTATAGTACCTTCGCTGAAATTACTGTTTTTCCCCACAGGTTTGAGTTATTTCCTTACTGAAGACAATTATAAGTCAGTATGGTTCAGGATTATTTTACAAAAATGTCAACATCTTGGCTTCTCCTGGGAGGTGTTCCTAATGATGGGCTTAGTGCATTTAAACAACGTATCAAAGACCTAGAAGTCCAACAGGACCAGTCTGCTTTACCTAAGAATCTTTTTTGAGCAATCAAGCCCTTTTTTATAAACCAGTGAGATACTTACATTACATAACTGTCTCCAAATTCCAAAGGGCACTAACTCTAGCACGTTGCAATACTCTTCCCACGGCAGTTTTGGAGGGCCGATACAAAAAAGTTCCATATGAGCTGAGATTGTGCCCCCTATGGACTATTGAAACTATATTGTGCCCCCTTTGGGCTATTGAAACTATAGCTCATGTCCTGCTATACTGTACCTTCTATAAGGACTCATGAACCTATTTTATAACTCCCTATTTGATAAAATATCCCGGAAATTCTGATCTTTTTTATGTACAGTTGTTGCTGTCTGATCAGTATGATTCAGTTTCTTTGAACGTAGCTAAATTTTGTTACACTGTCTGTAAAATTAGGCAGACTTTGATTGCCCACTGATGATCCCACCATTAACTGTAATATGGTATCATGTTTTGTTTTATTTCATTTTTAATGCATTTTATTTGTAATTCTGGTCTGTGACTGTAATAAAATATTGATTAAGATAAAAAGCGGGTGATAACAGAGAGTGTTAAAAATCATAGTGAAACATATTATGTGGGAAAACAACTGACTGTTGGCAGCCTGGTCCATTTCCCAACTCTGCATTCCTTAAGAAAAGTTGAACCCATATATAATTTCTAATTTACACTAATAGATTTGATAACAGCTTAATGGTTTTAAGATACTTGAACCATAATTTCAGGGTTTTTGTACACCATTCATTTTGGAAACTTCATATTTGATTTACTGGAGACTTCTGTATTGATATATGTATAAAGGCTTCAGCAAGCTAGTGAACTAGTCCTCATGTGACACTTGTAATATTTTGAGACCCCTGACTTAAGATTTCATCCTGCTACTCACCCATTCCCAGATTTCAGCTACAACCTTGCTGAAGACAGTAAGAATGAAGGGCAAAAAAGCAGCCAGCATACCCAACCAGGCAAGGATAGTTGAGTCTTAAATATATTGCCCAGGATCAAATTTCTCATTTCCGTCCTCCATTTGGCTATTCCAGGCAGCTTACTCTTGATACTCTGCTGTCAGTGGTTGTGAAATCTATTAACCCAAAGAAAAGGAAGATCTGCTTAGTGACAAAAGATAGCTTTCTGCATTAAAGTATTGACTTGGTGCCAATCACAGTTATTAGGAGTGGCACAGCTCCACTTTTCTCTCACAGGTCTCTCTAAAGAATGCAGGTTGGCAGCAAGTTGAATACTAAGTGGTTGGTACTCAGCAGACACTGGAAAAACAACCCCTTTCAGTAGAAACAGTGCTCAAAGCATTCCCATGCTTCTGCTGGGTGTTTGAAATTTATTTCTGATTCAGCAATAACTTATTTTGATTTGCAATCTAGCTTTTAGCTCTGGAAGTAAGAAGCACTACCACTAATTCTTCTGAACAGAGGGTCATACACTTCTTTATCAGACAAGTGGATTTCTGTATGCACATTTTGTTCCTTCTGATATTCTTTAATCCTATAAATTACAGAAAATTACAGTCATAGTTTACTAATAGCACACATACGATGTACTGGTTACTGAAATTGACTGTCTTTATTGTCAAGGAACAAGCAATAAATTTGGAAGAGAACTTATTTCCTCTCATGTTTTTATAAATTGCGTTGTCTTTAGTTATAACTTGAAGTTTCCCTTAAGAAAATGTTCAAAACCTATGAAAGGATGGAGAGAGAGACACACGCTTACACGCACATACACAGACACCACAGAATATCTGGTTTTTGTTAGTATCACATGTATTCAGTCATTAGCCCATTTCATTAAAATTCTGCACTGTTCAACAAGTTAAAAAAGTCTCCTTTTGTTCCACATACAAATTCTCATAACATGCACATTTTTGTATGTACTAACTCTTTGTGTTTTCTAATACACAATTTTGTATGCAACTTTTTTCTCAAGTGTATTCATTTTCATATACAACTTTTCCCACATATGTGGGTTTAATATAAATGTTCCCTATATGTAATTTTGTCTGCATCTTATGTAATGTTTGAGCTGAAAAGTACTTTGAGATAGATACTAGCAGGCTCCATGAAGTGTATTATTGATCTGCACTGGATTATATTTTAGTGAATTGCCTAAATTCATATGAAAAGAAATCTCTGGTGATTTTCTCCAACATTCCTAGACCTAAAAATTTGGAGATGTTATTATTGGTGGACTGTATAGAGAACTTCAGCTTATTTTCAATGCTTGGAATTACAAATCTCTCTGATTTTAAAACATTGTTCTTATGGATTCAGAGACTAGCATTGCAAAAGCTGATTTCTCAACAATGGTTTGAAGTTGGCTTGTTTCAGCTCATCCAAATTGATATTAACCACAATTTCTTGAAATAGATGATACAGCACTGATATACAAAATGTAATTGAATACTTCCCAAGTCTTTACTTGCAGTTGTCTTGAAGTGGTAAATCAAACCAATATTTATAACAGTCATATACCAGCATGTTTTAAAGAAAGTAGCAAATCCAGTCACTAAATGATAACTTAACATGATGGCTAAATGCATCAGTTAAAAATAAGAACATCTCAAGTAATTTTTTTTAATACTTTGTGGGTGGAATGTGAGATATTTTCATGCTTGCATTTTAATGAATATATTTTAATGTGGTAAAGAGCATTCTTTGGTGGTCCAATTTCCTTTTTAATTATCTTACTGTTTGCTTGGCGGTTTAGCCATCTGAAAAGCATCTGCCTAACGTGCTAATTCACCTGTATAATTTTGGAAGACATTGTCCTAGAGGGCTAAGCCCTCTTGAGGTTATCTGCTCTTTTAAAAAAATCAGGTGTGAAACTGCAATCTGTTGTTCAAGAATAAAACAGTATTCTTTTGGCAGCTACATTAGTTTTCCAGGTGAGTGCTTTATAACAGAGAGGCTCTAGTTTCAAATTGTTTCCCTTAATCCTGAGCTTCATTTTGAAGCATGGAAAAACATGCATGCCTGCTGTCTTTACTTAAAGTGACAAATCCCTACTTTTCAACCTGGCATCAATCATATTCACACCCTGTCACTCCAGAGAGCTGTTTCTGACAAAAGAATTTATTTGAAGTTAAAAGGAAAGTCTTTATGTTGCTGTTTATAGACTATTGCTGCTGCTTGCATTTAATGGGCAAATGGCAGTTACCCAACACTGAAGGTAAAACTAGCTTCTAATATAAAGTTGAGAACAGACAGAATGAATAAAGCCCACATTCTTGGAGGAGACACAGCTATTATAGCATCTTGTTTAGGTTAATGTATCATGTGCCATTTGCTGTAACAATGGGGTTCTACACAGATGAGGACAACATGAAGAGATTGTGGGAATAAGTAAAATCACAGACTGTCAACCCTGCAGGCTGTAGTTCTTAATGCTAGAGAGTTTTATATTATGGCCTAGACCTAGAGCAAGTAGTTGAAAGGTTAGAGTGTGGAGGTTCTATATTTTAACATTGCAATGCACTGTTTTATCTGGGAAAATTTTAGACATTTGCCATTATGCCAAAATTATCCACCACCCTGAGCTTTCATGTTCTTTTTCATTTGATGAGAACTGAAGGTTTAGAAATTTTTTTGGAGTCTGTGCTGTTTTATCAGACCCTCCACCCCAACAAACAACAAAGGAAATGGGTTGGAAGCCACTGCAACTGATGTTGCAGTTCCATCATAGTTCCTTTGCCCATTATGGCACAGGACTCCTGTCTGGGAGGAATGTAATCTTTTCAAAAGATAATGAAGATGAAGTTGGTCTATTGAAACACTCTTAACCAGTATTTACTTCTTGTTTGGATTCAGTTTTTTATTATTGAATATTTTCATTGAATATTTTAAGCACTGGTTCAGAACATCGGCCACCTTACTTTTATTAAGGACAGAGCTAGTTATTGTCCACAATCTTGATAAAAAGTCAATCGACATCCCTGGATAAACCAATACCAGTGGTTTGATGAGGATGCTAGAAAATATGGAGGATAAAATAAAGCCTTTTGGGAACCCCACATCATAATTTCCACAAGACAAAACAGTCCCACAGCACCACCTTCTGGAATCAGCTATCTAAGTTGGAGTGGAATCATCGTAATATAGTGCTCACAATTCAAACATTCTATCTAGAAGGATACCAGAATTGATAATAGTGAAAGATGCAGAAATCCAAGACAACAATAGTATCACATGCTCTGTGTTCTTCATCTGGCATTTGTCATCTATCAAAGCAGTCGAGATAGTTGTTATTCCAAAAATCATGCCTGAAACTAGATTAGAATAGATCTGTAAAATTAGTTTCTTTGAAGATTTGATTGGACGTGATCAGCAGTCACTCTTTTGAACATCTCGCCCAGGAAGATGACAGTAACTAGCCTGGCTTATAGTTTTTACCTACTGGATACTGATTAATTTTCTTCAGAAGCAAGGCTTTTAGAGGCAAGTATTGCCCCCGCTCAAAGACTTTAAATGCATTTAGATGTAATAAATACAGAGGAGAAAAGGGCTGTTACTAGAAGTAGTTGATTGAACATGATCTCATACTTTAGCCATATCCTCAGAACTGTGAAACTCATCCAGTACCCATTCTCTTATAATTGCCTAACTATAGAGTTTTTTGCCACTGAGAATACTATCAAAACTTTCTCTACAACTGGCTTCTCAGCACCCAGAAAAGCTATATTGAACAATACTTTTAAAGTACAATGAAGCTGGAAAAAAATGATGTTTGTCTTTTTCATTGCCTCAGAGTACTTCCAATAACGTAATAAAATTAGAAATAACATTTGAATTTCTTTTTACCCGAATATGATGGGAATTTTCTTCTACCTGTGTTTTGTCTGTCATCCCATTTGCTTTATTGTTATCAACTCAGATAATAATCTAAGCAGGGTTTGTTTATGATTATATCAATAAGCCAGGATATCTCTATGTTCCAAAGAGTGACTTGTCATACAAACAGGAAAATCCCACCCTATAGGTGGGACCATATAGAATCCACTAGCCTGGTTGCAGATTTAACAAGTTCTCTATCCTTACACTAAGAGAAAAAGCTGAAATCTCATCAGGAAATGATCTAATATGACAGGAGAATATGAATTAGGACTCTATAAGACCTTCACAATAACCATGAATGTGTATAAAGCTGTTGTTTTTTTAAATTGTACCAGGAAAGCAGAGTTGCTGTACATGTACACTTATGCAAAGACAGCTAGGATCAGCTTTTGAAGTAGCCAGGTGAGACTTGCAATCTATACAGCTATTTTAATTGCTTTAGAACAACTGCGTCATACCTGAGCTTGTACATATGTTTTGAAGGCTCTGTACAGCCCTAATAGATGTTAAATCCTCCACCTTCAAATCACCAGTCTTCCTGCATGATTGGAGAGCCGATATTCAAAGGATATCCTGCCATGTGTTTGATTGGATAGCCCTATAGTTAAAAAGGGTCCATGAAGCTCCAGTTCCAACAGCTTTGGCAACTATATTGATGTCCTCTGAAACAATAATCCTAGGGGTTCCCAATACCAAAACTGAGATCATCTTTAGCAGGAAAACTAGTGAACGCTGGGGTCTGCAGTAGCAGAATCCATAATTTATGCTCAGTGTCCAACACAAGAGAGAAATATTAAAAATTCAAACACAAATGGGATGTCTGAAAAATAAAATGGATATTTATAATCTCAAGTTCTGAACTGTCAGTTTGTGCATAAACTTGCCTAAATTCCTGAACAGACTTTTTAATAGGCAAGAGGTCATTTGTTGAGGCCTTTATTAGAATTTGATTCCTGTTGTAACTGAAAAGCAGTTATGGGATGGGGTTGTCAGGCAATCTGCAAGCATTTATTTTGTATGGTGGAAAGGGGCATGTTGTATGCATGCTTGTACCTGGTGTTCCTCTGCTGAAGTATCAAATGTTCTTGTGGACTACATATATTGATATTCCATTGAATCTTCAATAGCAAGACACATCAGTTCCAAATGATAGAAATAAGCCCCATTATATTTACTGTACATCTCTGTATACATTTTCACAGTCTTTGTATATAGTATTTAAAGATATCTGACCTTAGAATTAAAATTTAAATAACCCATCAAGTAATAAAATGGAACTTTGGTCCATATTCAGCTTACCTTCATCATCAACATAAAAATGCTTCTATATCCAGAACAGTTACTATATAATACATCTGCCATTAAAGTCACCAAAATTATATTCTGCCATTATTATGAACTAATGACTGAACAAGAGGAGAGAATCAAGGTCTTGGTGTTTTGATAGCTGTCAGAAAGAAACATTTTCCTTCCTACTGACAGTTATCAAATTCTGTTTGGGATTCCGTAGTGAGTGCACATCTCTCATCTCTCTCCTGATTAAAGTGCTTTCAAACTTCTGAATTATCAGACTATGTGGATAAGGACTTTCATAATTGGGTAAATAAAACTTTTCATGACATCTTTTGTTTTTAATGAGCTATTGGAGTGGCAACTAAACCTAAGGGTTCAACAGCTGGCTTAATTTCAACTGCGCCACTAACTGCTAAGCCAGGCAAGATGGTGGAGGAAGATTCTTCATCTATTAATTTGTTAAAAGAGATACTGCCAATCCAACAAGATCTGGCAGAGCTTAAATGTGAATTAAAACTGATGCAAGAAAAAATGGCTCACTATGAAGATCACTTAAATGCCCACGAGATCATTACTCAAGCCAGTCATAATATTTTTGATAAACAAATTACTTATTTAGTAAGTAATCTACGTGTGATTGGTTTTGAAAACCCTCCAAGTCAATCAAGCCTGGCTGAATTTATGGAAGATTTTTTCAGAAAGCTCCTTTCTTTGGGAATGGATTTTCCGGTCAAGATTGATCATGAGATTAAAATTCCTTTAACAAGAAGGAAGACTAGAACTAGTTCCAATATTATTACTGTACAATTCCTCCGTTTTTCCACATGAGATGATATTTTATGTATATTTTGCCAGGAATCAGTAAAGTCTCCTTTGAAGTGGGGTTCTAGTCAAAGCAAAATATCAATTTATCCTAATTTCACTGAAGTTTCAGAAAAGAGATGTTTACGAAAGCTCAAAGTCTTGCCAAATCAATACAACTTCAATATTTCATGCGTTTTCCAGCTACATTTTGTGTCAGTCATCAAGACCAGATTCACAAATTTGATAATCCCTTGAATGCAGAGGCCTTTATCCTGTCTTTAAAATCTGCTGACAGACAAGCTTGATTGTATTTTCATTTCATGGAATCTGCTGCAGAAGAAATTTGAGTTTGCCTACAGTACATGCCTCAGTTTAAAAGCCTTTACTCCAACATTTTTTTTTTTCTGTATTCTTTTTTGTTTATGTTTTGGTTAATTTCAAGATAGAGAGTCTGGGCATACTGCCAACTCCACTGTTTATTTTTAACACACAGTACATTTCCTTCAACTAGTAATGTTTGAAACTGTTTTGTAATTTGCAGTGTAAGAAGAGAGATGAAATCACCATGCCATTTCCTTTGGGAAGTCGTCGAGTTCTGTGATTTTTCTTTTTCTTTTTCTTTACATTTTTTTAAAGATTTTTAAAATCTCTTCAACAACATCACTTGCTTGTAACACCTTTGGTCAGATGGACAGTATTAGGATCGAAATATACTAAAACTCTAATATCTTTGAAAACAATTTTGTCAGAAATTAACATAATAAAAAATGTCTAATTAAGAAAAGATTTTACCCTTTTTCCCATGCCAAATTGACTTTATGGGAAAACTCAACTTTAAAAATTGGGGAAAAGATGGTGATATTGGAAAAATTGGATAGAAGCAGGGATATTGACTTTGGACCAACTGATAGATGATGAAGATGATTTTTTTAACATATTCTGTGTTAAGAGGTATCTAATATATACACACATACACACACACACACACACGCACACATACATGCGCACAAACACACTAATATAATAATAAACTTTTCTATATTTAAATATTTAACGTATTTCTTTGGGAATGGACTTTCCGATCAAGATTGATCATGTGATTAAAATTCATATAATGAGAAGGAAGACTGGAACTAGTTCCAATATTATTATTGTGCAATTCTTCTGTGTTACCACAAGAGATGAGATTTTACGTATACTTCTCCAGGAATCAGTTAAGTCTCCTTTGAAGTGGGGCTCTAGTCAAAGCGAGATATCAATTTATCCTGATTTCACTAAAGAGGTTTCACAAAAGAGAAAAATATTTACAAAAGCTCGAAGCCTTACAAGATCAATACAACTTCAGTAGCTCATGCGTTTTCCAGCTACATTCTGCATTGATCATCAAGATCAGATTCACAAATTTGATAATCCCCTGAATGCAGAGGCCTTCATCCTCTCTTTAAAATCTGCAGATGAACAAGCTTGATTGTGTTTCATTCTGTGGAATCTGCCACAGGAGAAGTTGGAGTTTGCCTACAGTAAAAGCCTCAGTTTAAAAGTCTACATGCCAGTATTTTTTTTCCGGTATTCATATTTGTGTTTGTTTTGCTTATTTCTAGATATAGAGTCTGGGCATACTGCCAACTATCGCTTATTTTTAACACACAATACTCTTATTTTTTTCTTCAATTAATAACATTTAAAACTGTTCCGTAATTTTCAGTGTAAGAAGAAAGATGAAACCACTGTGCCATCCCCTTTGGGAAGTCGTTAACTTCTGTGATTTTTTTTTCCTTCCTTACTTTTTTTTTCCCCTTCAAGGTTCCTTTTAATTTTTTTATAATGTCACTTTTTTTTTAATGCACATAATCACGTTTTTTTTTCCTTTAAATGTAGATTCTATATACATATAAAAGAATGGTATTAGAAGGTTAAATTGAGTCTTTATTTGTGAGCAATACTAGAAAATATGTTAAATATATATTTTATCTTATATCTATAAGCAACCCTATAAAGCCTCATTGTTTAAACTTAAATCTCATTAAGAGATGCCAGAAAATCTTAAACCCTTCAAATCATATCCCACAAATTAATTTCTTATCATTTTCTCTTAATCTCCTCTCAGAAATTTCTTTGCAAATTTAACACTTTCCTTCAATTTTAACATCATAACCCATCACTTTCTCTAATCATACAACAACAAACATTCCCTTCTTCCCTTATCTAATATTAAATCTTTAAAACCTCATCATTCACTCCTGGTCAAGGAAAATCCATTAAAAGCTACTAGAAGAAAAAATATATTTTAACCTTGATCAAACAAACCAACTTTATAATCTTTCTTTTTGGTTTTAAAAGCCTTGGGGTTTATCCCTTTTAAGTAATGTCCCAAAAGACGATTTATTTTCATACTCTCTTTATCTTTTCTCAGGAACTCCTTCATAAGTGTAACACATCTCTTTTGTAAGTCCAAAATAAGAAAGTTTTCCAAGTCACTCTTCTGTGTTGAAATCCACACATCCAAGTCACTATTCTGATTCATTATTTGTACATCCCTTTTACCTATTAAAACATCAGCCAGTTTCATTTGTAAGTTCTGTGTAGCATCTTTGTCAATATCAGTCTTGTAGCCTATCATTTTTAAGTCCATTCCAAAACAGCCTGATTCTCAGTTGTATCCTCTTCTATCTCCTCTTTAAAACCCATTTTTATGGTATCAAACAATCTTAAGAGAAAGTTCTGAGTACACTGTTGTCAAATATCCTTGAATTCTTCCAGAGTTAAAATACTTTTTTCCATTCTGTATTAGTGGGTCTTTTAATTATAATCTAGTTCTTTCTGGTTGCCTCTAGTAACCAGCCTTCAAGGTTTTCTTCTATCATGTTTTTCTCTAATCCACCCCATTTGCCCATGGAAAGATTTCTTACACTTAACTTCAAGTTCTTCATATATTTTTAAGAGGATTTTAAACAAACCACAGGAAGAATTCTTATAATTAATTTCAAAATCTTATTTCCAGTCCATCTAGCCCCTTAGTCCATTTATAACTTTCCAAAATCAACATTCTAATCACCCTTTTGCTGCTTATTTCCAAATAATAAAATTTTTCTTCAAGTTTTTAAACTTATATGAAACTTCTTTCATTGAGGATTGAAGGAAAATCACCCAGTGAAGTGAAACTTGTCTTTCTGAAGGCACCTAGTGTCCAAAAAACAATTTACAAACCATTTTCAGAATTAATTAAGAAAGTGGGTGAACCCAGTGTCTCTTTAAAGGCTCCGAACTGCGGCTTGGACACACTGACTCTCCCAGCTCCCAGAGCTGTAAAACCCACCAGAGACTGCTGTTTTTACATTCTCATCATGGGGAGCCTCTGTATGGAGCCCTATAGGTGATCCCAAATCCTCCCCTTTGGGGAGGAATTTCAAGGTGTTGATCCTTCATCAGCTCCTCATTCTACCGCGGTGGTCAGCTTCACTGAAAGCAAAGCCATCTTCAGTTTACCATTGCTTCCTTGGAAGTGATGAAGATGAATTTTTAACATATGCTGTGTTGAGAGCTAAATATTATCTATCAGATGTAACTCAATGGCAATATTTACAGTTACAACATTTGTTAACAGCATTGTTTGGACCAGCAGCGTTTTCAGTTTCTGAGACACTTGAGATACTAGTACAACTTGTTAAATCCTTTAAAACTAAAAAACTACTATTAGTTTTTATAGGTATATGTTATCAATAAATCAATTTGTTATGCAAATACTGAGAGACAAGTGGGATAAAGAATTAGAGGTTCTTATATTGCCTAGGCAATGGGAGAGTGTCTTAACTTCTATAGCAAGAATGTTGATGGACCTTAAACTATGACTTATACAACAAAAAATAATATTTAGAATTTATTGGACTCCATTATGTTTGTATAGAAAAGGATTGTATAAGACAGCATTTTGTTGGAGATGTAATAAGGACAATGTTTCTCTATAGCACATGTTTTTACAATGTGCTATACTTACTAAATTTTGGGAGAAATTAGTGGAGTATATAAATATGATTGTGTGGCAAAAGCTAAAATTTTCAGAGGATAATATTCTTTTGAACTGTATACCTAGCACATGGAACTTGACAACTGGACAGTGTAAATGGCTTCTGTGTGTCCTTACTATGACTAAAAGACTGCTATTGCAGCATTGGAAAGATAAATGTATGGTCCCATTCACTCAGTGGATTGAAGACTTGATCCACTTATGAGCGGATAGATGTAGACTTTGTATGGACAAGTATAATGAAATATGGTGCTCGTTTATACAAAATATAGTACGTTAAAAAAACATAGTCGTATAAATGTATTAGAAATACATATTTACTTGAATAATATTTGAATTAGATAAGTATATATAGAATTGTAACTTTACTGTTATAATGACAGTGACATATCATACTGTTTCTTTGTACTTTTTTCACATTTTTGTAAAGCACTTTTAATTTTTTTTTCTCTTTGACAATGTATGTATCTCCTTCATCATTTTTATCATTGTGTTTTGCTTTTTTTTCTTTTTCTTTTCTGCTATTAATTAAAAAGCAATAAAAAATAAGAAGGAAGCATTTTCCTGTTAAATAGTTTAAGGAGGCATTATAAAATATAAACTTCAGTCTATCAAGATTGTATACTTTAAAACTGTTGTGCTAGCAGATCTGGATCAGGGGTGGGCAGTGTGGTACATAAAAAAACCTCTTTGATGTCCAAAGGGCAGCTATGCTCTTCCTGACTTACTTACTTACTTATTTATTTATCATATTTATATAGCCACCCATCTCACATAAAAGTGACTCTTTTATGAGTCAATTTGCAAAAATGCAAAGACAATTTGTTTGCATTTAAAAAATAATATGAAATATGAAATATGCTGCAACACACCAGCTCTAGCATTAATGTTATTTTTGAGATTGCCCATAGGCAATTTTACAAAATAAAAATCTCAGCTAGTTCTAGCTCCGTGCTTTATCTGCATATATGCTGATGAATGAAGAACATCCTGGAGGTCTAAAGCAGAATAGAGGGACCAACCTCATCTCTTTCCCTTCTGAAAAATGTATATTTTCTGACTGGCCATGCCTACCATGGCAATTATTTTATGACTAGACAACCTCCCCATAGGACTACTTTGGGAGCATTCATGACATGCTGCCAAAATTCCAAATCTGTTTATTGGGCCCCAAAAGTTTACCTACTCCTGATCTGACTTATAAAGTAACCAGTAAATGTTTACATAAAGGAAAGAATAGTTACAGTTTGGTCTTATGGAATTCATTTATTAGCAATGATGCAGATGTCAAAAATGCATTAGAATATCTGATGCTAAGATGGGACTTTAGTTTTATGAAGGTAGCCAGTTTTTACAGCTACCCAATCAACTAAAAAATATCAGTATTTTATGGTATGTATTCAGATTTATGTGTAAGGTTGCAGTATTCTTTTTGTGTTATCTCTGTGTTTGTGGAAAATGATATTGTCTAAAAACCATTTTAGTTTACTAACTGCTAATGACTTTTCTATAGTTTCTGTCTGGAGATGGACTGCTTTAACATTTTGAATCTGCAACTGGAGAGCATTACATGAACCCAAGTGCCAAAATAATTGTCTTTATATGGATGGTTAAACTTCAGAACTGGGATAATGTCAAGGAGAATTCTGTTTTAATAGAAATAAAATGCAGCAAATGAGGTAATCAAATTCAGATAAATTAGTATTGGCAGACTCTGAATGATGTACTTGCGTGAGCAATCTTTCAAATTCTTTCTGGTATACTGCTGGCATCTCTATATTTATTATTATAATAATATGATCCATGAGGGATTTGTGGGTGGCCTGGCTAATTCTAATTAATCCAGTCAGAGAGAGCAGCAGGGTAAGTGGAACAGTCTATTGGATGGAAATTCATAACTTAATTGAGGTCAAAGTCCTGGGCTGGGAGAACAAAAGTCTTTCTCTAGGATCAGGTCGATCAATAGCAATAAATATCTGGCTTGGGTACAAGTACTTTACAGTGACAGATTACTTGACACTGGCCAGAGGGCTTGGTCTTAAGGGTAGTGTCCTATGCAGTATTACACAAGTTACTTTTGTAGACTTTCGAGGATGATACAAAACTAGAAGAAAAAGCCTATAGTGTAACTGCAGTCTGTTGTGAGACATGGAAACATGCAATTTAGACAACCCCCACCAAAACAGTGAATTGGCTTTAATTTATTAATATCTCTTCAGTAATACAAGGAATTTAGTCGTGTTAACAGTGACTGAAGTCAAAAGAATTTGCATATAGCTTTCAGGAATAAGCAGACTAATCCTTAAACCTGTCTGCAGAAGGATGAATAGGAAATAGTTATTTTTGTTGATTAGAACCCTGTCCTTTCCCCCTGGATAGAATATAGGTAATAATGACAATTGAAATAAAGTATAATGCAAACAAGACTGTTTCCTGTAAAACACACCTATATGTGGCTTCGCAGTACCCCAAGATTATACTTCCAAAATTTGACAGTAAAGTGGCTGAAGTAGAGTGCTATGGGATTTGTTTTCTTTTTTTCCAAATTAATGTGAGGAATTGGAGTCAACTGTAGGCAAACTGTTCCCATTCCTATTTCTTCCAGAATGCCCTCCTGTGGGATTATTTTCAATTTGTTTTAATATTTGGGGTTTTTTTTCCATACCCACCTGTAAAACAGCCTAAAAACCTGAAAAATTAGCCCCTCTCTTCCATAATATCACCATGGCATTGGAGCACTTCCCATACTTCTCTAGACAGTTGGGAAGCTGAGTTGCAAGCCCTAGCCTTTAAACATTGCCCATCCCTGCCGTGGTTATTCAACTTTTACTATTGCATAGAAAAACAATTGCATCATTATGAGACAGCCATAGCTAATGGCTCTAGATATTGCATATTACATATGGGCTGCAAATTTTGGTCTGTTTTGGAGGAATTGGGATTTTTAGGCAAAATGATTGAATTAAGATAAGAAAAAAAACATACTGTAAAACTGATGGTTTCTGGCAAATTGCATTCTTGGAAACTGAATAGGCTGCAAAATGAAGTTGAGGCTCTGCATGAGGTCTTCTGATCACAACTTGCCCATGCTGGTTTATTAAGGCATGAATGAATATAGCAACTCAGTGGATTTGCATGTTCCCCCACCTTGACCATAAAGAGGATGTCAGAGGATATAAGTTATTTTAATTAATCCCAGCACTTACTATCATGTCTGAAGCACAGGCTGGTTAATCTTAATTATGATTGATTTCAACCAAGCCAACTTCATATAATTTATAAATCTGGCTTGTTTAAGATAACTGCAAGTGAGATTAATTCTAGGGTTGTATGATATGGTAAGCAAAAACTGCCTAGTTTTTTCTTCCACAAGACCAGTGAATCCAGGAGAAGGTGAGGCTCATTTTTATCTTGTACAGAGCTTTGATAAAGCCAAAATATGTAGGATTCCAGATAATATTTAGGAGAGCTGGGTATGAAAACAGATCATTCCTCATATATGGATTCTTTAGAGTTGCTATCAAGAGTTATAGTGGCAAATAATTTTAATTTGGGAGTTTTTTCCAAATCAAAGAAGCCTATCATCTTCTATTTTCCCCCCTTTTTACAAGTTTATCTTCTATTGCCTTTTATTTTTATTTGTTTTCCTCAGCCTCTATACCTTCAAAATAAAAATACAGTGTTAAACTGGCAGATAAAAATTCAAACACATTAGTGTTTTCAGGAAGAAATTTTCAGCACAGCTATGAAGAAAGCTGTAACCATGATTCCCCCCTCCTATGACCCCTCCCCCCGAACCAACCATAGTCACAGTGCAAGATGTTCATTCCAGTTGTTCCAAGCTGTCTTATGGTTGGACAGTCATGGTCTAACGATTCCCCTTGTATCCACCACTTTTGGAACTCAGTCAGCCTGTCACAGTGCTGAGAAAAGGGATCATCTTCTGAATTTGAACTACAGAGAAATAATTGTGATAGCCACCAGACGGCGCAAAAGGGTAATTTGATCCAGCCCAAGACTTTCTAGAAGAGAGATTTTTAAAATGAAATTGCTGATTCAGCCTCAGTGCATCAAGCCTCTCCTGCTCAGCTAAGACTGGAGATGCTAGCTATACATGATTTTCACTCTCAATTCCCAATAATTTTTCCATTTTTATCTCCAGAGAACCCATTCTTAATCTAGCAACTGCAGAAATCACACGCTGTCATCACAGCTCTGGATTCTCAAATAGAGAACAGAATTTCATGTGTACCTCTATAAACTCAGGTAGAGTGGTCTCAGTATCACAGCTTGGGTAGAATTATTCATTTTTTCCTGCTAACTTTCAAGGCTTCGTTTTCAAGCCAGAGGAGTTGCAAAGCATTAGAGACAGCTACAATATATAGCAGCTAAATACTAGGAAACAAATTCTCTTTCCTGTTTTTAAAGAAGGAGTAATTTTTTAAAAAATAGGACTTACAGCGCCACTTCATCCAGCATATATTTGATCTTTTTTGTGCTCTCAAAGATGGGGAACTGTTTTATATGCTATTTTAAGTCTTATTACCAAATTTGAGGGTATTGCTAACTCTGTATGGAGAATTGACTGTTCTCTGAGAAGGTTGCAACAGCCTCTCAGCTCAACATGAAGTGAACCTAGTTCTAATAGCCCTGTCCAAGCCTTCCTTTTGGTTTCAGTGTGCCCTTGAAGTCTTTCCAGTAGCTAGATGGATTTGTGAGCTGGAAATTCTGCACTCTCATATATTTAAGATAATTCTGTGGCCAGTTTCCTCTGTCTTACCCAACATTATCTTTGTCTCTACAGGCCATAGGGCACTATCATTCCATCTGTCTGTCCTGAACCAACTAGTCCCAATGAAAAATCATGGTGTACCTTATGCATGTGTAGAATCTTAAAATATTACCAGGACAAAGCCCCATGAGGCAACACAGTTGCTGGTCAATGGCAATAGACTGGGAGAGGTTAACATCAAAGAGGAATCTTTCAAGGAGACTCACTGTCACCACTAGTGTTTATCATTGCATTGATTCCTTTGTCAACAATATTGAACAAGTCAGGGCATGGCTATCAAACATCAAAAACATCTGCCATGTTATCCCACTTCCTTTACATGGATGATCTGAAGCTGTATGGAAAAACACCATCTGAAATGGAATCTTAAAGTCCAAACTCAGTGGGGGAAATACCATCAAGGTGATTAACACCTGGGCAATTCCAGTCATTAGATATACAATTGGAATAGTGGACTGGACTCAAGCTGAACTAGAAGCCTTGGACAGGAAGACCAGAAAAATAATGACAATGAATCATGCCCTTCATCCACACAGCAACATTGACAGACTCTACTTACCAAGGAGCATAGGTGGGTGTAGAATGTTGGAAGGAAACCAGACAATTGAAGAAGAAGAAGAAGAAAAAGCTATTGGAAGAATATCTGAAGGACAGTGAAGAAGAGGCACTGAAGCTAGTATACCACGAAGGCTTACTGAAATGAAGAATAGAAAAGAGAGATGGCAAGGCAAAGTATTACAGCCAGTAGACAAAAAAAATAGCAGGCAAAGCAGATAATAACAAGACCTGGCAATGGCTAAGGGCAGGAACATTGAAGAAAGAGATAGAGGAGCTAATTCTGGCTGCACAAGACCAAGCCTTAAGAACAAATACATATAAAGGCAGAATTGAGAAGACAGCAACAGACAGCAAATGCCACCTCTGCAAAGAAGCTGAAGAAACAGTGGACCACCTCATTAGTTGCTACAAGAAGATTGCACAGACTGACTACAAACAACGGCATGACAAAGTAGCAACAATGGTGCATTGGAATATCTGCAAGATAAAAATCTGCAAGATTAAAAAAAAAAGATAAAAAATCTGCATTTGCCTAGAAGCAAGAACTGGTGGGCCACAAAGACAAAGAAAATGAAGAAGCTAAAGTGCTCTGGGACTTTAGAATTCAAACAGACAAGCACCTGCAACATAACACCCCAGACTTAACACTTGTTGATAAGAAAGACCAAAATGTCTGGATAGTGGACATTGCAATACCTGGAGACAGCAGAATAGAAGAGAAAGAACTGGAGAAAATCACAAAATACAAAGACCTGCAAATAGAAATAGAACGACTATGGCAAAAGAAAGCAAAGATAATACCAATAGTAATAGGCGCCTTGGGTGCAATCCCAAAACATCTGGAGTACCACCTGAAGACCATCGGCATTGACAAAATCACCATCAGTCAATTGCAAAAGGCAGCTTTACTTGGAACAGCTTACATCCTGCGACGATACCTTTTAACACCATCAAATAACAACATCTGCCTATCCCAGGTCCTTGGGAAGGATTCAGTAGGTGGATAAAAATGCCAAATCCAGTCTAAACATCTGGCTCACTATGTGACCAACAATAATGTATTTCTGTCCTGTTTTAGTAGTTGTGTGATTGCATTGTCCTAGCCTACTCCATTAGCAGCCTTTGGGCTCTAGATAGCATGCTTATCTCATTCCATCATGGGGATAACCTTCAAAGCAGCCTTCTGGGACCGAGTCCCTTAGAAGAAATATACAAAGCAAGCACCTGATTGTTAGTTCACACCTTCACCTGTCCTTGTCCCAAGGGTTTATAACCTGATGAACTGAATTAGATGAATATTACTACTACTACTACTACTACTACCACCACCACCACATTGGATTTATCTCTGCCCATCTCCTAATCTTTTTCTGCCCATCGCATCAGTCGCGTCCAGCGTCCGGCATTTTTCTGCCGATTGGGTCCAGCACCGGTTCCAGCTTCCCCGCGCAACGTGCCGCCAGCATTTCCTCCCACTGAAACATACGTGGTGTTAATGATTTGTTGCCTTAAAAAAAATGTACCAAATTATTTTTATTAATAGCATGCATAGAATTTGTCTAAGCATTTGTTTCTATTGCTAAGGTTATGTTCAAGTTGACTTTGTTTTATAAATGTAGGAGATACACTGTTACTAAAATTTATCAGACACTCTCAGCAATTTCACAATGCATACTTTTTTCCCCCCACTACAGAGCCTTCTAACTGCCCAGCTGTGGATGGTAAACATGAAATCAAATAGCCAAAGCAGAATCTCAAAACAGGACACTTTCTGAAGTCTCACAATAAAAGGAACATTTTTCTTAAATAAGTAATCTGGTATAAATGTGGCAAAATATAAGGATGCACATGCATTGTGAAGCCAATTATAATTCCCCCCCCTCATCAAGAGAGCAATTTGTCATTGCTCTCTTGATGCCATTTGCAGATTTGCTGCAAAACACAGTTGAATCAGCTGATCAGCATTAAGTTCTGATGTAACCCTGCAGCATTACAGCCCCCCTCTACTTAGCTACTCTGATATTACTGTAGGCCTTTTGAACGTTGTCAGGCTGCTGATGAGTTAGGAGCAGTGGGATATTCTTCATTTCTGAATTCTTAAGTCCCTGAACAACTTAGGTCTAAATCAAACTATGCAGGAGTATTTTTATCCGGAGCTATCAAAAGGTTACTTTGAAGGTTGCAGATTATATAGTTTTGGAGATGTTTGCTAGAAACAAACAGCACTTGCTGCTTAAAAGAAATGATTATACGTTTCCATCTTTGGATTTCTTCATATTTTGTATTGATAATGTCAGTAAAATGGTTTTGTGTTTTAGAGCACTAGCTATACTGGAATCTGTAAAACGATTGTGCCTGCCTCAGGATTCCTCCAGCTAATCCTGAAATACTGTAACTAGCTTTTCAGTTTAACACAGTTTTTCCCCCCAAAATCCATGCAGTTTGACTTAATTTAAGAATCACGATACTATATTATAGGGATCATTTAACGTTTTAACTTGATTAATGCTTGAGACTGGAGCATTAATAATGGACTGATGTTACATAGAAATCTCTTGATCCTTTAGTTCCACTATATATTGAATTTTTGATCTATCATAATTATTCTTTTATATTTTTAAAGTGAAGTTTTACATGTGTGCCACTCTGCTATTCTTTTCTACTGATCAAATCCTGAAAGGATTTATAATTTCATCTTTTGGGGTCCTGGAATTTGGGTCTGTAGTGAAATTAATGCAATTAAAAAGCCCATTGATGTTTTACTACAAGAAAACAGGGGTTACATCTCTATATCCAATTTTGAAAGCTTCCTAGAGGCTTTTAGAGTGGACAGCAACATTTTCAGAGGCAGCTATTGCCTTCTTCCTAGGGCTGAGAGAGTGTAGAAGGCAGAAACAATGGCCTTGATCGTCAAGAGGAAAAGCTGCAACCAAGGCAATGGTCAGATAGGAGGGGCTTGAACCCAGGCCAATAAAATAACGTGAGGAAACATCTCAGACAAACCCCTCCCTAGTTCATACAAAGATAAACTGAGGAACTAGAACTAGAATTCACCAGTTCTAGTCTGGTGCCTACACCAAATTCTCTTTTTCTTCATAGGGCTCTGGTTATGAATAAAAGTGTGTGGATTTATTTATTTATGAAATTTATATATAACCTCAATCCAGGGAGTCAAGGTAGTGTATCATTCATATAATAAAATACAGTAAAAAGAATAATATATTAATATACAATGTAAAGAATATATAACTATAATAAAAGTGTAAATTTACATTGTTGACTCCAGAATGAATCAAGCTTTTGAGAAGGCCATAATGGTGGGACCATCCTCCCCTCAGAGGATAAGCTGTTCCATATGAGGAAAGCCCCTATAGTGAAAGTCCACCTTCAGCCCCCCTCCCATCCTGCTACGTGATGATCCTGAACAGGTGTTCTCTGTCTGGATTAGACAGATTTGATCAGGGCAAATGAGACTGATTTCATGGTATTTTAGTTTTGCTCAAGATTCTTAATTACTGTATTATAACCAGGTTTTAATACTTATTTTTAGTATTTGATTGACTCTTGGTTTTGGTTTGGTTTTGACTCTTAGGGACCACATAGGTAGATTTACTCCATGACAATCTGTCCCTAACCTGGTCCATCAGTCTTTCAACAGTGCACCCATTGCCACTGTAACTGAGTCCATCCACCTTTTTACTGGTCATCCTCACTTTCTCTTTTCTTCCACCTTTCCCAGTATTAGAGCCTTCTCTGGAGAGCTAGGTCTTTGCATAATGTGTCCAAAGTACAATAATCTGAGTCTGGTCATTTGTGCCTCAAGTGAGAATTCTGGGTTGATTTGTTCGATGATCCATTTGTTTGTTTTCTTGACTTTCCACAGTATTTTCAGGAGTCTTCTCCAAACCAAGTTCAAAAGTGTCAATACCCTTCCTATCCTGCTTCTTCAAAGTCCAACTTTTGCTTCCATAGAGTGTCAGAGGGAATACCATGGCTTGTACTATTGTGATCTTTGTAGGTATAGACACATCACAGCATCTGAATATTTTTTCCAAGGCCTTCATGACTGCTGTACCAAGTTCTAGCCTGTAGTATATTTCTTGATTGCTTGTTCCTTTACTGTTGATGGTTGATTCTAAAAGGTAGAAGCTATCTACCACTTCAGTATCTTCACTGTCAATTCTAAGGCTGACTGTTGTACCTGGTTTTTTTTTATTATTTTATTTTATTTAGTATTTTATTAACTGATCTAAACTCTTTGCATGTGTTCTTAAATCAGTTAAGGCCTGTGTAAAACACAGGTGAAGTTCTTGTTTTCATAATTTCATAATTAGAATGAGATTCTGTTATTTTGAGATTACTATTTAAGTCAGTTTCAAAACTGAGTATAAATAAATATGTTATTTTTCCTCTATGGCCTTGTGTTTGGAGAAATAAGATATGTTAGATCAAGGCAGTAAACTTGTGCAGCAGTTGAATATTAGTCACTAGGAGAAGAATAATGGAAGTAACTTTTGGTAAGAAAAGCGAGTGGCTTTGTGTAGACTCCACTTTGCCTAGTATACAGCAGTGTTAAAGTCTCCAGGTAATCCCTTTAGATTATCCATGCCAGTGTTCATTGAATGCTAATTTTGAACAGACTGCCTTGCCTTTAACCATTGAAATGGGTTTGTAATGCATCTGCTAGAGTTGTAACACCTGCATATGCTGGGATCTTTTTCTAAGCCTTTTTTAAAAATTATTTTCCACATTACTGAAGCCTTAATCCTATGAGCTCACCTTTTAATAACAGGAAAGTGTATGAGCTTTCTTCTTCATGCTCATTGCCACTTGAGGATAACTCATTCCTGAGCAGCACTCATAATGGAATTCAATGTTTTTTTGTTGTTTTTTTAATTTCTTTACTAAGGATGCTTGTAGCATAGCATTTGCAGGTTGCTGTAAAGCATCTATGTGGGTTCAAGGACATGTTCCCAGTTTAATGTGCACAAGCATGCTTCTGCTTGTGCTCTGATTGGCAAGGTTAACTCTGAGAGGCACTGAGAGGCTGCAGCTTTTTAAACTGATTTGATTAGAACTCATGCTGTATCTCCTTCACTCCCCCTCCCCTGACTGCTACCTCATGATCCTTTTAACATTGGTCAAGTAACAATTCCTTGTGTCTCTGTCCTCTCTTCATCATCCCCTATCCCATTTTCAAGCTGAATTTTGACATTTTATAAAATTAATTAAGAAGCTCAGTAAGAAGGATTAAGTACCACATTTGTTTCCTGAATGCATTTTTTCCTGAGATGGGTTGAAAGTGTGATCTTTCTCACTTCACCTCCTAGCAGGTACCTGGTGTTACTATTAACCATGCAGTTTCTAGGGTATGGAAAACTAAAAGACGTATCTTGGCCCACATGTTTTTTAAAATGGGTATTTGTGACTAGGTGGCTTGCAAAACATTAGAATTCAACTCTATTCATTGTGAGTCTTTATCTCCTGTCTGGTAAAGCTACACAATATGAGTTTGTGTTGTCAGAGGTTACATTCACATGACATCCTCTAATCACGATTTCCTCATTTTCTGCTTATTTTCTATATTTGAAATGGAGTTTATTTTTTCTCCATATCCATTCCAAATCTCTTGTCAAGTTGGGAAAATTGTTTTTATTGCATATTTTTCTTGCAAAGAATAAAGCAGTATGCATTTGAAAATAATTTGCTCCTTAATATTCAGACAGGATTGTGCAAATCATTCCCATGAATCCTGAAGTGGTGCCCTCATTCCTTATAATGTCTGATTTTTTTATGGATCTTCTGATATGAATTAAATTTGTGTTCTTGTCAGCTCCCGCAAGGAATGTCAGTCTACCCCAAGGAGATTCCTTCCAGTGGTAGTTCCAGAAGTAAAACTTGCTATATGTGCAACAGATTTGCTTTTAGAAATGTTATTTCATTTATGCAATGAAGGAGTTGTCGTTTATCTTACATGTATTAAAATATTTAATACCTGCTTTTAACATGCAGTTCCAGTTTTGCAGATGAGTTCAGAAAATATTACCAATCTGCTCATTTGTCACAAGACATCTTGAACAAATTATGCCTAGCAAATTTTGTCTCTTTAAAAGGAGTTGTACTCATAGGTATATTATTTGTTAAGTTTGTATAGCTGTACATTATGAACTGATGCCTAGGTAATGCATTACTTGCACAGCAGAATGCCTGTAGTATGCAAAAAATAATATTTTGCTGCCATATGCAATTCAGATAATGTTAATGATCTGTTCTATATCATGAATGCAACCTATCTCCATTTAGAGATAGCTAAGCTTGCAAAACTATCTTTGGTTAAAGTAGTGAAGTAGTGTGGTATAAACACAATGTCCTACCCCAATTGATTAAATTCTGACATACTGCATTACTTAAGAATTGCAGAGAAAATTAAAGCCTTTCTGACTGACTTTTGGATTATAGGTGAATATTTAGTTATTTTTAAAAGGACTTTCCTGTGTTTCTTTTTAATGGGATATATATAAAAGGTTGTTTTAGGCCAGCAAATGGGAAGGCAATCCAATTTTCCTGATTCTATCAAGACACACTCAAAGCATTATCTTGGGCAGTTATCAGAAAAGCAGCCATCCTCCCCTCCCAACACGATTGACCCTCTGCGTCCGGTAACTCAGAACAGTATTTTGACATGAGAGTATTTACTCATTGTTATATATTTAGGACAAGGAAGTATATTCTGCTACATTAGGAGCGTTGTGCTAAGCCAGTGTAGATGTTAGTCAATGAAATGTACTACCTAGAGTATTTGCAAGCAAGGAAGGCATCTCTAGATTTAGCAGAAATGAATCATAGTAGTTATTTTTGTGTAGCACTATGCAGATCAAGTGAAGTATATTGGGAAGGCATGATCAGTAGAGGTAGTCTTTATCTTGCCAAATTTCTGTCTCAAGATTGATCCATCAATGAATTGAAAGAGGTAAAAGTCCATCCAAAGAAATGTCAAAACAGAATTTGAGACTTCTTTTTCTATTGAGGGTTCTGCTCCCTCTGAGGAAATCTGTTTAAAACTTCATGCATTGCCAGAGTATTCCCAAACTTCTCTCTTAATAATGCCATGTCAGAGAGAAAAAGAAATACTGTGGGGAGTCAAGGATGTTAAGAGAAGATTCATTGGTAGAGTAGGGCAAGAGCTGGATATGGTTTTCATACTGTACAGTCTGAAGAAGAGGCCAATCAAGGTGATCGCCTCTACCGCATAGACATTTTTAAGAATTTTTCGGGGGGAGGGGTGCTTGGAAATTTAAGCTGATGAATATTTAAACTAATTTGATTCCACTTTTGAGTGGCCTGAAGTTCTTCAATTTATGTGAAGGTTGATTATATAGTATTTGTTCATTATCTGCTACTTATGACTGCATTTTAATAGGGCTTTTGTGTATTGTTGAAATCCAGTAGCAAATAAAAGTATCTAGCTCTCTAAAAAGAGTATGTTATAAAGATTATCTTAAGATAATTACCATCTCTCTCTCCTCTCTTGATACACACATTTGATACACAGAAATAATGTATATACATTAATTTGTGTAAATTCAGCCATTCTTACAAGGATGATTTTTGAAAGTTAAGATTTCAGAGCACTCAGCTGTTCTTGCCCAGGCAAGCAGGGGACACTCCTTCTTTACCTATTTTGAATCATACGTCCCGTTGCCTGCAGTGGCAGATTTTAGAATTAGAAAAGAGCAAGTTATTGCAGTTAATGTTTATCATAATGGATGAGAGTCATTTGGACTCCAGTGTGAGCCCAAGTATATCTGTGGTATTATGGATGCTTTATAATAAAGCAGTTATTTTCTTCAGGAAAAAAAAAATTCAGTGACATAAGTTACTGGCAAGCTCTCAGCATTAAAAGTACACTTGTAGAAAACAGGACCGTGCATCTGTCAGCAAGTCTTTAAAGAAGCTGCATACATTCCTGGGCTTGCATAGTTGCCAGAAAAAAGATACATTTGATTTAAGGAGGTGCTGACAGGTGTGATATGTGCACCCAACCACACTTTGAATCACCTTTTCTCCTTCAAATCTGGATTGTTGCACATGGCTAATAGAAAAACATGTTCATCTGTCAGCCAGGAACATTAATGCAATCATAAAGAAGTATATTTACTCCGAGGCTCTGGAAAGTAATATCTGGGATATATGAACCAGATCTCTTGATCATTTATTGAATTTCAGTTTAGAAGCTATACACAGAAGCATTGGTAACTATTAGAAGGAAACTTCATAATTTTTCATATTACAGCTTTACCAGCCATATCATATCTGGTTGCAAGTTGAAAAGAAAGTTTTATAAAATCCTTGTAATGTCATTCTTATTCGATATTGCAAACAGTGGCCTATGTAGTTTACAATAACCCTGCACAGTTGTCTAGAGGTATTAGGCAAGTATTTACAGGCTAGGGATTGGGCTAAAGCTGAAAGAATTGTTTAAAATAATCTACCAGAATTGTTTGTATCCCCTTTTTCTCATCAAGTTGTTTTGAGAATAATACACAATAACTGCAGAAATAGATAAATGCAGTGGAGTGTACTGTTAATATTGCAGAGCAGAAATAGGTCTCATCTGGATTCCCAGTCAGAAGTTCCTGTACATCTCAGGTTTCAGGAAAATTCAAATCTACGGAAACCATACTGTCATATATCCTCAATTACATGTGTATTTCTGCTTTTCATTTTTGCTTCTTTATTTTTTCAATTTCTTACATATTTATGTTTTTATATGAGGCCTAATATGGTCATTGGTATTGTTAGTATTGTTATTATGTTTTGATGTAACTGGATGTTTTAATTTTTGGTTCTATAGACCGTAAACTGCTGAGAGTTCTTTCGATAGCAGTGAGATAGAAGTATGATTGATTAATAAAGCAAGCAAGCAAGCAAAAAGTTTCTGCTCTGCAACTACCTGTAGACTGGTTGCACTTTTAAATATTCAAAAACTAGTTACCTATCAGAGTAGAGACTCTTGTTTTTTATGCTAATGTCCTGGAATAATTACTTATCTGGTAGATTCTTTTCTTTTTTCCTTTTTTAATGCCCACAACCAAAGGTTCAGAGATATACTCTATTTTGCAGTGGGGCTCTACTATTATTCCATGTTTGGTAATTATCTATCTATCTAAGGCAAACAAAGGATTTGGTTCAGTTTTACCTTGCTGAATAATTTCTGAAGTATACTTAGAAATTCAGTGTTAAGAGTCTGGAAAAAAAACAAACCAATGAAAACTGTACAGTTCAAATATTAGTGAAATGGTAATACAGCAAACAGTCAAATGGTAATACTTTGATATTTGAAATAGTATGTTTCTTGTCTTTATTTAAAATATAAAATATATAGAATAAAGAGAATCAGGACATGTCTTGTGCTCTAACTTAGTGACACTGGTCTTTGCCAAACCAGGTTAACGATGGGTATTTGGACAGTTGTGCCCAGATACTAGCAGACTGTAGGTTTTATAAATACATACAGAAATAATTAAAATCTAAGGGGTTTAGAAAAGTTAATCTCCTTTCAGTAATCTCTGCCATAAAGCATGCAAAGTCACAGCTGGCAGAGAGCCCAAAGAGGACCGGCTGTTGGACAGCACGTGGGGCCTGAAGTTCAGAGAGATTAAGTGAAATCACCACTCGGCTACTCTTAGATATGAGGGTCTAGAATATTTTTCCTCGCTAAGGTGGCACATCAGCTAAACTCCCAAAAAAGCACAGAACAGATGAAGATGTAGTAAATTACAGCTGTGTTTCAATAAAATCAATTGCTTGAATAGTCCCCCAGCTATCCCAAACCAAACAAATTCAAATGAGAATATGTTATTAAATATTATATGCTGTTAAATTTATCATTCCAGTGTCAGATGGAAGAGTCATTCATTATGAATACATATATCTGACAGATGCCTACCATCTTTGGCTTTGACAGAAATCATCAATTTAATCATACCTGTGATTTATCAGTCTGTTCCATCAGACTGTTATTCTTTTTTAACATTGTGCTTTTTTATCTTTTTTTTCTGGTTTATTGTTTCTTACTCCTTTGTGCATAACATTGCTTACCCCAAAAAGGAATTACTTGATCCATATGTAGGTCAAGATTTGTAGACTATAAGCAAGCAATTCAAGTTGAGTTCTTTTTTCCTAGGTTTGCATTTAGTTCAGTGTTCACAAACGTACAATGCCTTTTTTTTCTGAATTTAAACTTCAGGTACACATCTATCTCAAAAAGTGTATTTTAAAAAGTGTCAATTATTCATACTTTAAAGATCCAATTTCTGATGTTTTGCATGTAAATAATCAGATTCCTGTTTGGAAAGAATCAGAATACTGACTCTTGAGGAAGCGCAGCAGGCAAACATTTCTGAGTATGCTTCTCTCTCCAGTGCTGGGGGAAGCATAATTACCAAATTGCAAAGCAGTAGAGGCAAGGTCCCAGAGTCATGAAGACACACATGGCCATCTCTATGAAATTGAATCTTTTCTCTTGGCAGATATCTGGGATTCTGGTCTTCCCTCAGCTATTTGCATAGATGGTTCAGTCCTGGTCAGATCTGAGGACCAGTGTGAATGTTCCACAGGATGTGAGCTGATTTGCCTGTGAGACTCACTGAGTGGACTTGGCCTTTCACTGTCTTTCCCCTTAATATCCTGGAAGGCAAATGTGAAGATAACAGCAGTGGAGATGCTAAAAGCTTTCTCAGCCATTTACTCTCTCTCTCAACTCACCTCACCTCACAGGGTTATAGGAGGAGGAAACATAATGTACACTGCCTTAAGTTGTATAAAATAAAATGCAGGATATAAATTGATAAGAGCTTTTTAGACTTGCCAAAGGTTCTACAAATGCTGCAGTTCTTTTTAGAGATTTCTAGTAATTGTCTGTGTTTACAAACAGCTTGCACAGAAACTCAGTCAGAAGCAGAAAAGGCTGCTATAAATTAAGTGTCGCTCAGGTGAACATCCTGCTGAATTTGAAAACAGATGACTTCAAGTCCAGATCCATGCTGCCTTGCAGGGGATTTTAAAGAGTTAAATTTTCAATTGTATTAGCAGATTGTGTTTTCTTTCTATGATCTGGGCTGACAAGACATCAGTATTCTATTCATCTGTTGGGAATTAGGCTGTTAATCCAATCAATGACTCTTGAGTGAGCTGGGGCCTGATGCCTTCCCACTGGGGAACAATCGGATCAGACGGCAGATTGTTTAAGAGCACAACGCTGTCCCAGTGTCAGGTGGAATTCTTGAGTGTTCCCTGGTGAATTGGGGCTGGGAGAAACTGTCTCAGACCATTTATCCTATTCTTTAAATAACCAGATACCTGCCTCATCCATACTAAACTGATAAGCAGTTGGGGGAAAAAGCAGCAGAGAGACCCTGACTAAAATGTTAGGAAACCAGCCGCAGGAAATGGTTGACAAATGTGTGATTTACGTCTTATTTTTCTTTAAGAAGGTTAACTAAACAAATCACTTTGTTACGCTGAAGGAATACTAGAATTAGTTTTTCTCGCAGTTTTAAAATAGTACTTTTCATTTGGACTGGCTTGAACATTTTCTTGTGGAATAAGAAAAACAAGTCCCAGTAAATAAATAGTTGGTATAGCATAAACTCATACAATTTGGATCTTTTTGTTTTGGAGATCTTTATTGCTCCTAAGAGTTTGTGAAGTATAAAATCTGAATTAGAATCAAGTTTAGTAAACACATTCAGAACAGACATTTTATGGACTGAGTCAAATCAGTTGCATTTTCTGTTTGCTGCTGCTAGATATAATACTAGATACTCATTCCCTAGTTATTAGAAAAAATGTTTGGCTGCCCAAAATAATATTCTAATACCATAGAATATGAACAGTATATAGGAGAATGGACTTTAAATACTATATAGTACTGTTTTTTTAATTCACCTACCTGTGAGTACTGTGGTTTGCAATAATCTAATACTAGCAACGTTTTCCAGTCAAGGGCATACTTTGCCTGCCTCCCCACCTACAAAGGCCATAAAGGGAATATGTGTGATAATGGGGTGACATTAAAATGAAGTGGCACAAGCATTTTTGGTTCATTTTTTATTTGTTTTGGGGTTTGAGGCAGTTAGGTTATCTCACCATGCATATATTCCATCAGTCTACACTAGCTGCCAGATTCTAAGTATAAAGGGTGTTAGAACTTAGCAAGTCAGGAAATGGTTGTCCTAAAGAATACTTCCAATTATTTCAACTGACCAGGTACCAACAATCTTCTGGGAAGGTCCTGCTGTCCAGTTGTGCTTTGGGGGTAATATAGAGGTGGGATTTATCCATAGGGCCATCTGTCCTTGAAATATCCTCTCCCTGTAACATGCTGGTCTCTAAGGTTCACATGCATCAAGTATTTTTTAAAAGAATAATCTTTATACATTGGCTTTTCCCAGCTAGTAACTGTCCTGATATCAGTTTTTAATAGACTGTGTTACAGGGGTATGGACAAAACAGTTGTTTCAAAACTGGAGAAGCAATTACTTTCTAGAAGTTCTGTCAAATCATTATGAGCTGGCCAAAGTTTGGCAGAAACAAAACCTAGAACACCTTGGTTGTTTCAGGTTTTGGCCAACACAAATCTGGAGGAATCCCATAGTGATTTGATGGGGAGTGAAAGTCATGCCTGGTATGTATTAGCTCCTGTCTACCCTCCTCTTGTGTATGGCCTGAGTGCCAGCCCACTGTCTCCCATATTTCCAGCATTTTCCCTTTCCTCAACTGCTGCCAATGTAAGGAACAGCACACCTGTTCCTTATTGTGATGGTCTGAGAAGTAAAGAACGAGAAACTAGGATGACATATCTCACCAGACCATCCACCCAGTGCCTTTCCCACCCTCCTACCATGCCTCCCCTCTGCTACCATTACTGCCAGTTTCTCAGCATGGCAATATTTCACTTGCTGACCCGCCTTCCACTGTTTCCAGCCCCTTCCCTTCTCCTGTTTCAGGTGCGTCTGCCAGTGTCCACACACCTCCTAAGAAACCGCTCAGCCTTAGCTGTTTCCTGCTCCTAACATACACAGACAATTACTTCTGCCTGGAAAAAAAATGCATGTCAGTCCATATACAGCACAAAACCACCCTGCTTCATTCCTTGTACAAGAGCAAAATAACTGGGGCATGCGTGTTTCAGCATGCATGTTTCAGCTCAGGCACAGACCCTCATAAACCAACCATTCTGTGCACATAACAGTTTATGCCCAGAACATTTTGTCCATTTCTTTTGTACAGTATTAACTCTATATATTTTGTATTGTATTGTACTGTATTGTATTAACATTGCGTTACATTACATTACATTACTCCTGGATTATTGATGAGAAGTAGTATCTAAAATTATTTTAAATCCAAACATCAAAAATTTCTGCAGTGAAAATGAGTGATTTTTGCTGGCACTATATGGATGCTCTCTGAGTGCCACAAAATAAGAGTCACTTTTGGGCTATGATTGCCCAATCCTGACTTTAAACATTAAAGGTCCATTGGTTTTTTTGAACACTGTTCTTTTATATTAAAAAAAAATAAATACTTTTAGAATGAGCCCTGTTTCATTCACATACATCTTTTTATTTACATCTACTCAATTCTGTATGCTTCCTGCTCGCTGTTCACACCGGATGCTCATCCCCACATACTGAGAGGGGAGATTTATCCTTTTCTTCCTCCTCCACAGCAATCATGATATTGGTTTCCCCATCCCCCTTTATGCTGTTATCAATCTTAGGGAAATGATTAATAGTGTGTTTGGGGGAACATTAGATTTTGGGAAATCTATCCTCCCCCCAATAACTCACCATGTTGATCAATTGACCACCAGGGAAGAAAGGTATGGGTGCAGTGTCCCATTGCTCAGCTGAAAGTATTTCTTGATCAACACATAATTTATGAAATTCCCTGTTGAAGGATGTTGTGATGACCAATAGGACAAATGACTCTGAAAGAAGGTTAGCAAATTCTAAGAGAATATTTTATTAAATCCAAATACATAGAAAGTAGAATTCTCCATGTCAGACTGTGGGTCCAGCACTCAGTAATGTTTATACTGATGAACAGTAGCTTTCTAGCATTTTGCAAAAGATGCCAGTGACTGAATACAGGTCATCTTGCATGCATAACACAAGCATGCCTTTCCCTTTTAGTGGCCATTGTTCATGGTAGCTGAATGGAGCTCCAGCTTCAAAGGCAGTAGAGTCTTCAAAGGGAGCAACAGAAGGGCAATAGAGCTCAAGTAGTCGATGGATTCTAGTCCAACAGAAATCTTATGTTCTTATAATCTCCCCTCCCTTCTCCTTTATGCAGATTTCCTGTGAATAAGTTAGTGTGCGGGAAATCTAAAGTTCATCTGGTCATCTGAGAGGAAAGTAAGATTTAGTCAAGATTCCTTTTTGTACTACAGTATTGTGCTGTTGTGTTCCCTCTGCCATTCTTTTTAACATTTCCATAAACTAAAATAATTTTATTGTTAACAAAAAGTATATAAGACAGTTTATTAGAAGTCACCTTTATGAAAATATATTTTTTTTCCATTCATGGGATTTTTAAAGTATTTTTTCTACAGTACTTGATTTATACTTTTGGGCATCAATTGCCTGCATAAAAAACTAATAGAAAAGCTGTGTTTCTTTTAAGTTGTTCTTATTTTAATGTGAAGTAGGGCAATCAATGCTTAATCCTGCCAATCATCTTTAAAAAGGATGACAGTTGAGAGCTGATATAAAAACTTAGTAAATGTGCTTTCAAGATCCATGTAATGTGAGAGCTCAGTCTCAGTATAATCATAATGACTTCCAGTCTGAAGAAATGTGAAAAATAAAATCATGATCAATTAACCATTTTTCTCATATTTCAATAGTCCTTAGTTCATGTTGATAGGTACAGCTCCAAATGAGCTACTTTTAGGCAGTAATTCATTCTGGAACAGAGCAGAGTATAAATAACTATTGGAAATATTCCCCCTTCTTGTTTAGTAACTCAAAATGAAACTTAATTATCCTGCTCAATTTCTAAGAAAAAAAGATCAACTGTTCCATTTGCTTATTTATAGTTGCATTTTTACAGCAGGACTGGAAATTTTCCTTAGTACTTGTCTAGAGGCAATTTATCATGGTTACACATTCCACTCTATTTTTTTTTTATTTTTTTAAATCTTATCAAAACCCTTTCCTGCATTCTCACCTGCAAGAAGCCCCTGAGCCCCAGCACAGCTGCCCCAGCTGCCCCAGCAGCACAGCACAAAGCCGCAGCTGCCCTGGGAAGCCTCAGCTGCCCCAGCCCAGTCCCAGCCACAGTCACCCTTGCCACCCTGCGCTCTGCCGCCCCAACTGACCTTTGCCATCTTCTTGCTCCTGCTGCTGATGAGGCATGCCTGCCCTGGCCTTCACGAAGAAACCGCCATGCATGACCATGGACAGAAAGCCTCGCGTGGCCAGCAGCTGCCTCACAAAGGGCCAGGTTGGGCATGCTTGTTCAGCAGTGGGAGCAAGAAGATGGCAAAGGTCAGCTAGGGTGGCAGGGGCCGTGGAGTTCAGGGGGCCAGAAGAGCATAGATGGGGGGAGATAGGTGGGGGGGAGTTGAAGCACCCCTGCAGTCATAAGTACAGGTGGGCTGCCAAGCGCCTGAATTTTGATCACATGACTGCGGGGTTGCTGCAACGGCCATAACGTCAGGGGACCGGTCGTAAGCCATTCAGCCCCACTGTAACTTCAAATGGTCATTGAATGGTCGTTAAGTGAGGACTACCTGTGCTTTCATAAAGGCCTGTAGAATTAGGTGTCTGTCTTGTTATTTGTATCAATTAGAGTTGTAGCACTTCTTTAGGACACTTTTCTTCTATAGTAATGAGTTTTTAAGCTGAAAATTCTCAGGATTGAGAAATTGATTATTTTTCATCTTGCAAGCATAGTGGTTCAGGACACAGTAACCAGACACTGTTAGGCAAGGTGTTCCCTGCAGTAAAACCCCAAATACAGAAGCATTTAGCTTAGTTTAGAAACAAAGACCAAAAGAAACATAATAAGTTTACATTTAAACATGATAGATTGAAGAACACATTAAAGTATACAACCAGTACCCAAGTTTGTCAAAAAACTACAATTAAATGTTGAATGGCATGGCCATTTAGCAAAATTTGGTGACTCTTCTGGGGATCTTGGGCAACTTACCAGATAAGAGGAAGATATTCTTACCTGATCTGCATGGGTTGTTAATTAAGGAAGGCATTCTTACAGCCACTCAGGTAGAAAGAGTAGCACAGAAGCACATATAAGACCCAATATTTCCCCCAGCAGACAGGAACATGGTCACTCTTGCACTGGAATATTGTTAAATTTTCCCTCCAGCAACACAGATGGCAAAATGTTGAATCTAGCAAGTATGAAAATGAGTTGGGCATAAGATATTGGCTAGACAACTGGCATAGAAAAGAGGTATTGCAGAGTGCTTAGATCTTTCTGAATGTCATTGCCAAGAGCCCAGTGTTTCAGTTCTATTAGAGCTCTTTCAAGGCCAAACAAGGCCAGTACTGAACTGATAAGCTATAAAAATTTAGGTCTGGATTTGTACATGCCTTCTATGACGACAGATTATTATGTCATAAAGTCAGGGGACTGTCAGGAAAAAATAATAATTTACTTCAAAATTTCAGATAGAAAAGCCTCATGCAAGCTTCTATGAAGATTAAGCCAGATTCCAACCTCACCAGGGAATTTGGTACAAATTGAGGAATATGCAATTTGGACTGAACAGAGCAGTTGGATCACAGTAATTACGTATCTGTGAACCATATATCAACTAGTTGATGGTCTTTGCTCTGAATATTTTATTGCAGCTGGGATGTAATTATTGCCACTGAGATTGTGTAGCACAGAATGACATTCGTAGATTTGTGGGCCTGGACAGTGACAGCCCATTGTTGTCCTTTCCAGATTGCCAAGAGTTGAAAAGAAGCATACAGGTATCTAAATATTTTAATTCAATCTGTTGGTTTTCTAAGAATAGCAGTAAATAACAGGTCTTTTTGAGAAAATTACTATTAATGACTAGTCTACTCTCTATAGTAGAGGGCATGGGTTTGGAGAGAGCATGCCTGTGTAATCAGCATAGAAGAGAACTGAAACAGCATCTGTTGATTAAGATTTTGGAATGAAATTTGGATTTTGTCAAGGCTCACACTAGAGAATAAATATAGAAGTTGAAAGGGAAAGGAACCAATATATATCCTTGCTTCATCCCTTTTTAAATAAGGTGTTAGGTGCCTAAAGTAGCTATAATAGACCTGTGCTGAATTAATTTTATGCAGTTTCATAAGGAAGCATAACCTGTCTCTGGGATCAAATCAAAAGCTGCCTGTAAGTCAGTAAAGGCTATATATATATTTTGGGCGTGTGTGTGTGTGTGTGTGTGTATATACACACGTACATATATATGGCATCTCTCTCTCTCCATCCATCCATCCATCCATCCCAAGGACAATTGATACTATTTTTCTCCTGGCTTCGATTGCCTGAATTCAGTTTCCCTTCTTCAAGGATGCTGCCCTGCACCAACCAGTCAACTAGTTTTCCATAGAGGTGCCTAGTATACAACTTGTTGGCTCCTTCTTGTTTCTCATTTTTTATATATTGGAACTGTAATGGATTTATGAAAAGAAGGGTGGTAGTACTGGATTCCACCAATGTATGCTTGCCTTGGGATTTCTTTTGGGCATCTATTCATTTTGTAAATTCCAGTACTAACCAAAAATAAAAGGCAAGCTTTCACTTTTTTTCCTTTTCTGCCTGGAGTCTTTAGTCCCCTCTAGGTCCAATTTCTGAAATCATAAAGTCTCAAATTTCTGTTATGACTTAGGATAGACAAAACAATTTTGTTCCCACAAGAGGCTGTTTATTTATATAATTATTTTCAAAATCTTACAGTAAAAGTCCTAATACTCCAAATTTGTCTGGTCCCTTAGTTTGTTTATAACTTGCTTGGGTTAGAGTTTTACTTAGGTTTTTGCCATTTATAGCCAATTCTTTAAATTCTTAAGCTTATAGTTAATTTTTCTTTTATTCAAGAATGAAGATAAACTCACCAGGTGGCTTTTCAAATTTGTCGTTTTGAGGATCTCTATTAGCCTTAAGATGATTAAATAGGTAATTTCCAAAAGTACTTAGAAAGAGAGGTTAGCGAACCCAGTGTCCTTTAAAAGGCTCCACCGTGGTTGAGAGCATGATGGCTTCTCTTCATCTCCCAGTGCTCAAACCCATGGCAGACGGCTGTCATGCGGTCTTCTCATGAGGAGCAGCCATCCAGAGTGCACATGGGTGATCTCCCATCTTCTCCTTATCCAGAGAGGTACCATAGAACTGGTCTACTCACCAGTTCTCCAGCCTTTGCTGCAGTTATCGTCTCCGCTCATTTGGAGAAGTGCTAGTTTGCCGTTCCTCCCCGGAAGTCTTTCCTATGTCTTTTAATTCTAACCCAATTTTTAATGACACTTCTGTTTAGAAACTTGCAATATTTCCCTTTTATATGTGGCTTTAAAGTTATCTCCATTGGTGGGTGAAAAATCACTATGTCAAGGAGTTCATTTGCCTGTGCTTTCTCTCTTCTAGTCAGTAATAATGATTAGGTTTGCTAGGTCCTGTTTCCATGGGTATCCTAAATGAACAAGCAGAAACTTCTTGCTCTTGCTGCATTTGATGCTTTTCTATTCTGATGGCCAAGTGAACAATGTCAAAAAGAAACAGAAGTAGCAACAAATATTTCTTGTGCTCGGATTGAAGTAAGAAGAGGAGGACTTGCCTACATAGGAACCAATAAAGTGTCACAGAAGAGGGACAATGCATACTAGAGGTCTAATCATTACTAGCATTGGCAGTACCTGATATTGTTGCATAGCCTTCTGGTGATAAAATGGTAGTTGTTTTTATTTGTGACTTTGTATGTTTATTACCTTCCTCCGGGTACAGAGCTAATATTCTGTGCTCTTTACCCTTGAATTAGATGAGAACAGGATTTAGGATATGAGTATGTTTGTGAGCATTACGGTCTTCTATTGCTCCTTCCCTTGACTTTTTGCCACCAGCACTTTACTTCAGAGTAATAGAATTGCATCTATTTTATGGCATTTTATCTATTTTATAAAATGGTAAATTTTATATAATTTATTTATCTATTTTATAAAATGGTAAATTCAGCACATTAGAGTACCTTTCGTTAATATATAATACTATGAAAATTAAGTAAGTAGTCTGTATAAATTATACAGATTCAAGAAACTTCATTTGGTGTAAAATGCATTAGCCAGGGTGCTTATAGACGTTTGCCAGTGGGCACCAATTATACCTATTTTGCAGGGCCTGCATTGGCAGCTTTCAGCTTCTGAGTGTAATTTATAGTGCTAGTTTTAACCTATAAAGTCTCTTATGCTGAGTTACCTTCAGGACTGCATCTCTCCACTGGAATCAACCTGACTACTTTAATCATGCTGGAAGAAACAGTTGGTTGTCCCCCACTTTGGGAGGTCAGGAGGGACAAGGCCCAGAGGCATTTTTCCATCATCAGGCTGATCCTCTGGAATGACCTACTATGAGAAGTGTGTTTGGCCTCAACTTTAGTCACCTTCTGGAAGCTTCTGAAAATAGTGCTTTTCCAGAAGATGTTTGGGAGCTGATGCCAGTACCCGAAATGTATGCTTGTACATTTTAATTTTTATTGTTGTTCTTGTTTTTCATGTATGAGCCACCAAGAATCTGCATACAGTTGTGGTGGGATATAAATGACAGACTCATTTTTCAGTTGGAGGCTGATACAAAACACATGCTAGTCCATATAATGCAAAGTGGAATTTCAGGAATGATAGAGCAGAATCTGAAAAATCCCAAGATTGGTGGAATAGGCAAAATGAAAACAAGTTAAATTTCAGAAAAGACAGACAACAGTTAAAGGGGCAGGGGGCAAGATTGCAACTGAGACTGAGATCCAGAATGGAAATGCTGAAGTAAAAGTGCCAGACCAAACATTCACAGGAATTTCTGCCTGTTACTGGAGTAGAGAGCAAATGTATTACTGGAATCATCTTCAAAATGAATTGCACAGCTCAAGGAACAAACCAGGGCTTTATGGAGCCTGCTGAAGAAAGAGTTCATAGATCAGCTGATAGTGTTCATGCCTCTCGGTACTAGAGTATAGATTCAACAGAAATCTCAGTGTAGAAATCTAGTATAGATTTGTAGGCATCCGTTTTATGACTTTTTCACTGAGTTATGAACTTAATAGTAATGTAAAGGGGGGGCTTTTATTTGTTTTTATTTGTTATATTTGATTTCCTCCTTTTTATAACAGAAATTAAAATATAAACAATGAGATCAGTAAAATAATAAACTGTAACAGTAGGGTAAACAAGGCAGCAAAAGTGCATGCTACATAAACAAATTCTTAACAGATTTATCATACCTGTGAAAATACAAACTTCAAATGGATACCAGTTATAAAAGTTATAAAACTTTGAGACAAACATGATTCTCTGAGGGGAGAGTTCAGACATTACAGCAGTGCTTCTCAACCTTGACAATTTTAAGCTGTGTGGACTTCAGCTCCCAGAATTCCTCAGCCAGCATGCTTGAGTTGAAGTTCACACAGCTTAAAGTTGCCAAGATTGAGAAACACTGCATTAGGGTATCACAATTGAAGAGTATTCCACTCATTGCCTACTTCATCCAAGTGAAATCTAGATCAAGGCCCCTGAGGATGGTATTATTATGCAGGAATGCTTGTGAAAGAAAGATAGATATGCCAAGCTGGGTTTCAGATGTTGCATCCAGCTAGACCCTAAGGGAGGGGGTAGTGGCATTTGTCCATTAGGAGATTCTAATGGTTACTAGGAGCTCTGATCTGTATGTAGGTGACCAGTTGTGAGACCCTCTCTGTGTGGTTTGGCCAGAGAGACATGCTAGAGATACTTCTGTTGTACTGTTCTCCCAGTAAACAGTGGCATTAGGGTTGGTGATTGATACATCTAGGTTTCTGGTACTGAATGATTTCACCCTTCCATAACTGAGGTGGATTCTGAAGCAGCCCTGGATTTCACAGCCACCGTGACAATCACGGGCCTGCCACACATGGTTACAGGCCTGCCACACAAGGGAAGGCTACAGATGAGATCTGATCTGTGTCTTGCATTACTTGAGATGCAATCTAGTAGTGAAAAAAAGTTAGAATTACTTCCTTTTCATGGACATTTCATGTCTTGATGACTATGGGAGTGACCTCCACAGAGAGGCAAGCCCAATTCTAGTGGTCCATTACAGGTATCTGCTAATTGAATCAGTTTGGTTCTAGAGGGTACATGCGGAATTTCCTAGTAATCTGAAAGGCAGTTCTGTCAGTAATCTTGTTGATCTCTGGAATATGGAGGCAATAGGGGCCCTGGATAGGAATGTTCCTGAGCATCCTTTGTCTATGTACTGGCCCTGCAGTGCCTTCTTGGTCTTCTGAGGAGCTCCAGGAGATGGTGCATGAAATGACACTAGGAGCAACATTAGCAAAAGATGAGTGAATCCTATTGGAAAAGTGTATGAGCCCAAGTTTGGGCCTACACTGTGGCTGTTAGGATGGCAAAGCAGAGATACTGCTCCACTGTTACTGTGTCTGTGGAGTGCCATCCAGCCATTATTTTTAAAGTGACCCAGACCCTTCTAGGGAAAGACAGGAGAAAATAAGTGCTAACCAGCCACTGTGAGATTTTTGCAGATTGAGCACTTTTCAGACAAAGTCACTTTCAGTGACTTGGAGTTGAAAGATGACTGGACAGAATCCAAACAAAAGTGCCAAGGATGACATCTTGCAAAATTACTTGTCAATCCTCGTGAGATGAGCTCTGCCACCTATGGGTTAGAACCCTGTCCCTCCTGGATTGTATGAGATGAGAGGTTAGGTCTGAATCATTGTGAGCACCTCATTGCAAGAGGAGGAGATCTTGGCGTCCCTGAAGAGGGCACTGGTATACTCCCTCCTTATGGGTCAGCCTTAGACCCAGCTATATTAGATAATGATGAGCCAGTCTTCCTCTCTTAACATCTACATGAAGCCATTGGGAGAGGTCATTTGGTAGCTGAGGTATAATACCAATACACTGATAATACTCAGCTTTCCTTCCCTGTCCCAGACCACCTGGGAGTGCAGTCTTGACCCAATACAGATTTAACCCTAGCAAGATGGACTGTTCCTCCAGAAAAAGCTGGTATGCAGTTTTGGGATTCTGAACAATGAACTCCTCCTAGAACAGCAGGAGGAAACTGTCACCAGCAAGCTTTTGTTCAGCTGTTATAACTGTTTCTGGAACAGAAAGCTCTGGACACAGTTACTTATGCCCTCGTCACCTTATATGTGGATTACTGTAATGTACGACACACAGGATTTCTCTTGAAGTCTTTCCAGAAACTTGAACTAGTGCTGAAAGTGACTGTCAGTGTGCTAAACAGGAATATCTTATATAGCCACATAACACAAATATTACAAGAACTGCATTGGCTGCCAGTTTATGTCCATGTGCAATTTAAAATGTTGGTTATTACCATTAAAGTCTTATATGGCTGGAACCTGGTTATCTACAAGACTACTTGCTACAAGCAGAATCTGCCTGGCCAAGATATGCCTGCAGAACATTCTTGCTGCAATTCTCCACTCCTTGTGAGGTACAGCAAAAGGGGACTTGGAGGCAAGCATTTCCTGAAGGAGTTCCCCTTCAGTGGAACACTTTACACATCAGTATCTTTACTGTACTCCTGATGTTTGGGAAGCTGCTGAAAACCTGTTCCAGAGAGCATTTGGGATAGTAGAGTGTGTTTTAATGAATGGTGATGTCTCTAGTATAAATAAGGTATGTGATGATGAATTGGATATTCAACTGTTATTACAACATCATTTTATTGATATTGTAGGTAGAAGATGTTTTATTGATTTGGTTTTAGTGATATTGTTCAAAGATATTGAAGTATGCTGGTTAGAGATGCATGGTGGAAGCAGCTTAAAAGTCTCTTAAAATAAATAGACACCTGCATCCTAAGCTCTTTGTGGTTTTAAAAATTAAAGCTAGAAGCAGAATGGAAGTAAATGTAGCTCTTTTACCTTGACCCAGGAAATCAGAAAAAAAAATAAGTTGAAAGAACTTAATCTTGTACTCTTCTTTTTCCAGGATGATGAAGGTCAAACAGCATTGCATTACGGTAAGTGGTACATTAACATATTTACTATTAACCCAGTATAATCATGCATTTTGAATACCTAAAGAGAAGTCACAGAAAAGAGATACGGCAAGAGCAAAGATTCATTTAGGAATGGGCAATAAGCAATCCAAATCCAGAAAATTGGTTTTCTATACAATAATTTTTAACCATAAGTAATATTGCAACATTATCTCAATAAGAATGGGAATGGCAAAATGGCAATTGACAGTGAAGAGACTGAATGCATTCAAGAATTCAGTTTTCTAGGATCGCAGATTGATCAAAACAGTGAATGCAGTCCAGAAATAAAGCATCAAATCACACTAGGTCACACAGCAATGATGAGCATGAATCAAATATGGAAAAGCAAGGACATCAGCCTGGCAATTAAATGCAGATTAGTCTGCACTATCGTGTTTCCCATAGCTACCTACAGCTGCAAAAGTTGGACCATGAAAAAACTAGGTAGGAGGAAAATCGACTTGTTCAAGCTGTGGTATTGGATTCCTTGGACAGCAAAGGTGACAAACAAGCAAGTCCTGGAGCGTATAAAACCAGACATATCGCTGGAAGGCAAAATCTCAAAATTCCACTTTACTTCAGCCATGTCATGCAATCAAACTCCCTGGAAAAAGCAGTTATGCTCAGAATGGTCAGCGGTAAAAGGAAACGAGGCCATCAGAAAACACGGTGGCTAGACTCCATCAAACATGAAACAACTAAAAGAAGCTGTACAAGATCAGAAAATGTGGAGAGAGCTGATCCATAGAATCGCCAAGAATCAGACATGATTGAACAGATAGCATCATTATCCTCATCACCATCATCTCAATGAGAATAATAATCTTTAAGATATGACATTGGGGAAATTACATCTCTAATTGTCAAATTGCATTGTATTTCCATAATATTGTGATAAATTGCCACTGATGATTCACATATGATAATGTAAACTTCAGTGTTTTTCTAGCTCTCAAGAGCTAAATAACTCTGGTAGAGTGCTACTACAATCCAGAGTTGAATATTTAGCTAAGATTGTTAATTGGTATTCTTTCAATTTTGCAATAAAGCCATGTTTATAAGGAGAAGTACAAATTAATTCCTTATTTTCCCCTTTCCAGTACAATTGTATAGAAAGGAGAGGAGTGTTAAGATTTTTTTTTTTAATGTTAGATTTTCCATGCCTTTTAAGTTTGTTTTTAAACTCCATTTCCTGATATTTGTGGTTCAAAAACTTTTAATAGAAAAAATATATTCCAAAAATTGGGGGAAACTGTATACCATTGTGAGTTTGGTGCAGTTAAAGTATATTTGTTGCTGCTTAATCAGTACAAAAAAGCTTGAGGTATTATAATTTCAGTCTTGTGTCTTTCTATATCATATTTTCTGCCTTGCCATTTTGGCCAGGATGTGACCAATACCAGTAGCACTAATCAAATATTATGTGTAGCCTGACGCTATCATATTACTTCAGTAAATCATCCTGACCTACTTAAATCTGCTCTGTTCTGAAAATCCTTACTTAGGTATAACTTGGACTGCATAAAATTATTTATTATAATAGCAACTTGAGTATATAGGCACAACATTTACTCTGTGGGAATCTGCTTTGCCGCAAGCTGTACAATAGACCAATGAGTTAATGATAACCCTTTGAGTAAGAAGGGTAAAGCAGAATCTGAGTTTATCCATCTTTTTATGAAGGCATTTGGCCTGACAGCTGTCCTTGCCTCAGCAGCTCTGATGATTACAGAAAGTGTCAAACTGTATCCTTAAATGAGTTATAAATCCTGGTTCATTCTGATTAAACACTGGTCAGTGTCTTTAGGAGGTTAAATGAAGGACACCTCCCAAATATGTTATGCTCAGATGTGCTGCCAAGAGTGCCCCACCCCCCCTCAGCCAAATATATTTTGGTTATTAGTGCCCCAGTCATTTGTGGTCAGCTCTAGCACTGTCTCTTAAAATACCAGGATGTGTGTGGTCTCCCTTATGAATGGCCTGTTAGCTTTATATTCCCTTTTTAAGACTCCCCCCTCTCCTACATGCGCATGCTTGTTCCCCGCAGGGAATGCTCAGATGATTACCTCTCTGTGTCCCAAAGGAAATCAGGGTTTCTCCTTGGACTTGAAATCACATGACTCTGGAGTGGGCTGGCTTGCTGTATTCTCCTGGGGATTTTTTTCAGTGTTGAAATGCCATCTGCCACATTTTGCACTGTGGCAAGGCAGTCGGAGGGAATACCAGTGAGAAAATAAATAATAAAAAATGAAATCCATCATGAAGACCCTGAGGATTAATGGACTTGGAAGGCAAACTGTGCTGAATGGAAATTCATCTTCACCTATGCCCACGTCAGGACTGCCTTGCTAGTGTTTGACAAATAGAGGTTCCCAGGGTATGCCGTAAATTCAACAACTGTTGTAATCTCCAGAGATGACTTTGCTGTGTTTAGAGGTGGGCTGATATCCTCTTGGGCTTCCCATTGCAGAGGCAGCACATTGTGTCATGGAAGGCTTCCTCCTCAGAAATGCCAAGTGCCTTGCCAAATGGCACTTCTTCGTATCAAGTCATCCATCTGCAGAAGATCCCCAGTGTAAATGTAAACAGGCTATTTTCAAGTAAAACAGCATCTGGCCCCATTCTGCTTACTGCAGAGACTTCTGTTGAAAGATAATAACAATCAGGAACTAGATTCATTCCTGATTCAAGTATGCCATTGACCTACAGCACTACTGATTTAAAGATTGCCCCCACTGATTAATCAGTTAAGTCCCTTTAGGTACATAAATATGTATCAGATAAATATGCAAAGAAACAAATAGTACCTCTTTAAAGCTTATATCATTTAAAGATACACAGTTGTAGGATAAACCCTGCTGTAAATAATTTCATGATTTGTAAAGGCTGCTATACTGAGAAAAATATCTATTTATGGTAAACATGTAGGTTCCAAAATGCTTTACAGCGTGGGTCATCTTCTTGTCATAATTCTGTAAAGTAGATCATTTTTACATACAATTTTACAAATTGAATGAGATATTTAGGATGTGTTACAACAAGCCATGGGTTCTTTCTATGGAGGAACAGTAATTTGAATCCAAATCTAAATTGTAATACTCTATCATTTCTCCCCCAAAACAATGCTAATGTGTCTCTGCTTCAACCTATTTTAAAATTGCATGTATTTCCATTTGTCTGTTACTGTGAAGTATGTCTTTTGGGAACCTGGGATATAATTCTTCCAGTGGATTCTCCTTTCACCTTTGATTTTGAACTCTCAACATTGAAGAAGTTGGGAAGTATTCTGTTCGATGTAGAGCAGCTTTCCTCAATCGTGTACTGTGGGTGCATCAGGAGTACAATTCTCATTCACCATGGCTAAGGGTCTTTCCTCTCATTAGAGTTTATTTTCCCAAAAGCTATCCTAAATAATGTTAAGGATAACAATTAAGAACACATAGCACCCACACCTAACTAAGCTGCTGAACCAGCTTATACATCTTAAAACCTGCCTGAATAAAATGTCTTTGTCTTACCAGCGTAAGATAACAGAGATGGAGCTAATCTGGTTTTCTTTGGTAGGCAGTTCCAAAACTTGGAAAAAGCCACCAGCAAAGCCTTCCCTTGTGTTTTACCAAGCGTGCTCCAATGATGATGAGCTCAAAAGAACAGCCTCTCCCAAAGACCTCAAAGCTACCTAGGCAAACTCATGAGAAACAGGCTTTTGTATAGCTTGGTCTCAAGTCAAAACCAGCCTTTTAAAATGTGCCTAGAAATAATTCATTTTTTTAAGAGTCGCATGCTTCCGTATAACAATAATTATTAATTAATAATAAATGTGGTCACAGCACTCTGGCTAAACTTCTGAAATAGCCTCACAAAAGAGCATTACAGGAGCCTGAATCAGATTTAACCAAGCCATGTGCCTCAGTTGTTAGTTGGGCATAATTAATGCACTAGTCTTAGCTGCACAAATGTACTCCTTGCCAGCCTTGCTAAGAAATCCCACAAAACCACTCTCCCTCTCTAATACCAGTCTTGGAACATCATATCCCATTCTATTTCGGTCAGATGACGTAGAGAGGACTTGCTGAGGAACATTCATCTGAGGGAATAGAAGCTACAGGGAGTCCATGCATGAGCCTTCTCAGTCATTCAGTGACATACAAAAATATTGCTGATCCAAATGGTGGTACATCAGAGTTTTGATTGTTACGAATAACAATATTGCTTTCCTGTTGTTTTACTTTCTGTGTTACTACTACACAAGTTCCATACTTGTTATGAGACTTCTAATAGGCAGTTTCAATCCTACCACTTTGACAATAAATCCGCAGCTTATCCTGTCACATAGTAAGATATATGAAGAGAGACCTGACTGTTAAAGAGAACTCTGTTAAAGAGAACTACCTGTGAATTCCCTACTGATTTATATTTCTTCCCATCCAGGATGGCAAATAGAACAAGACAAAAATCAGTTCCATATTGGCAACAGTGCACTATCTTGGATATAAGGTTAACAGAAAACTCAGCCTACAGGAACATGGAGAGCTGGATTTGAGACCTTTTGTCACTTTGGTTAACAATGCAGGGGTTTAAATGATCTTCAGCTGAACTGTTGTCCTGTTTTAATTAAACATTTGCTTCTTCTCCCCGTAGCGTCAGCTGAGAAAAGGTACTTTCTCAAGATACTTTCTAATTGCTACACCTAATTGCAAAAAGAAATACACCACTAATGTGTTGATCTGAAATATAATTAAAAACATCAATTAGTGTTCAGCTGAGAGGTACCTTGAAGATACAGGTCCCACTGGAACTTCTGCTACAAAGTTCCTTAGAAATTTTATGATCACATCTTATGCATTTGTTGCATTTGGATACACATAGGGATTTCTTTTGTTCACACCAGTTTATTTATTTCCATTATTAAGAAGCAAAAGCATGCTAAAATTGCTACTTTTAACAAATACCACAATCTAGTTATAATTCCCACTGAAAATTCAAATTGAGTGGATATACTGTATCTGCGTATGCAATGTAGCTTGCCCTTCTCTTGATGGGAATGAAGTATGAGAGTACATTCCTCTTACAAAAACGTTGTAAATCACTTCTTATACTAACCTGTGACAATCAATCCTCAGACCCAAAGATGGGATTTAGCAATTTTTAGACACTTTTAATACCGTTGAATGTTGTCCCGTTCATACTAGGGAAGTTTTATTGGATGATCTATTATATCAGAATTACTGATAGTCTATTGTTCAGCTTAAAAAAAATCATAAGGCATATACAAAACAAAGACAAAACACACATCAGAAAATAAAGCAAGCATGCAACATTTTTGCAATAGGGCTTGCGATGAAGCACTGAGCTGCAATTACAAGCAGTTTTTATTTTCTTAGAATGCTCTTGCAAGGCTCAGAAACATGTTTGGGGACAAAAAGAGGGAGCTTGAAGTCTGTGTGTCATTTTGAAGCTTATCATTGTCTCAGATGCAGAAGTGCCTGTGGTAAAACAGTCTCTAGATTGCTTTTTGCACTGTACTTCATTCTTAGTGTAGACATCTTTGGATACTACTATGGAATATGATGTTACAGATTCCATCTTTTAGTCTTCTGTCAGCCCTACCTTCCCCTAACACCATCTCCCTCCTCTGTTCACCTATAATTTCTGCTGTACCCTACAATCCTTTTGCACAAGAATTGCACTGGATCATATTTTCCCTCTCCTTCAGCATAAAATAAAAAGAAATAATAATACCATACTTTTCTGTAGTGCCACTCTGTTCCTTTTTTGACCTTGCTAGCCATTGTCCTATTCTTCAGATGTGCAACCAAGGCAAACAAAATTGTAAATTTTGTTGTTGGCTAAGCAAAAATTTCTTGTTCAGGGTAGGACAGGGTTATTTTGTAGCTTTTCATTTTTCTAGTAATATTTATAATTCCATTAAATATGAAGAAAACTCCATTCCATAGCATAATAAAAATAACAGCTTTCTTAATATTCTTGACTTTAATGTCCGAAAACCCTTTTGATTTTCTTTAACACAACTTTCTTAATACTGCAGTATTTTCATAGATGTTTTTGTTTTACAACTTATAATCAGGAGCAGTGAAACAAATTCTGATCTGAAATTGTTAGTGATTTCATTGTATTGGCAACTGAATGCTTCCTTAACATTGTACTTATTAGAGTGCTGTTTTAAGAAGAGAAAGAATAAAGTATTAATCACTTCTGCATGAAAACTGCAGCTGAAATTAAATTTAATGTTTGAAAAACAGTAAAATATTAAATTAGAGGGGACGCGGTGGTGCAGCGGCTTAATGACGCTGAAAGTTGCGGGCCAGAAATGGCTGACACTTCGGCGGTTCGAGTCCAGCCTTCGCGTTAACAGGGTGAGCTCCTGTTTCCTCCCCAGCTCCTGTCAACCCAACAGGTCGAAAACTTACGTGAGTAGATAAATGGGTACTCTCACTCCGGTGGGAGGAAAAATGCCGGCAGCGCCTTGCACAGAGAGACGGGACCAGTTTCCTGCCGGTAAGCGCGAAAACGCGCTCGCCTGAAAAGGGCGCAAAGCAACAGAAATCCCGCCTCCTGCGCTCGCCAGCTGGGCTCTGCTCTAGGAAAGAGGCTCTGACAAACCACTTCCAAAAACAATTGCCTTGAAAACTGCAAGGATTCGTCCAGGCAGTCACTGCAGGGTCAGTAATGACTGAGCACAGACAATATATATATTGCTTATATATATATTAAATTAGGGACAAGTCACATTACAGTGGCTAGTTGGTCTTCTTTCTCCTGCTTTTCTCTCCCCTGAAGAATCATTTAAAGTGTTAATGGAAAGAAGATTGTCCATCACCTCTTCCCCTTGCAACCAACTGTGATCCTCAAAATGAGTATACTGTGGAGTGCCACATATTGCACAATTTGACCCAAGTATATTCCTTCCTATTGCATTAGTTTCACATCAAGGAAACTTGTGACAAGAAATTGGTGGTAGGCTACTAAATGCGCTATATTAGCATCTTCCATCAGTCTTCTTTTCTACAGATTAATCAAGTCACTGACAAATGACTACATCCTTCAGAATTCCACAAGCCTTTTGTTGTTTAGTCGTTAAGTCGTGTCCGACTCTTCGTGACCCCATGAACCATATTGCGCCAGGCCTTCCTGTCTTTCACTGCCTCCCTGAGTTTGCTCAATTTCATGCTCATTGCTTCAGTGATGCTATCTAGCCATCTCATCCTCTGCCGTCCTCTTCTCCTTTTGCCTTCCATCTTTCCCAGCATCAGGGTCTTTTCCAAAGAGTCCTCTCTTCGCATTAGGTGACCAAAGTATCTGAGCTTGAGCTTCATTATCAATCCTTCCAATGAGCAATCAGAGTTGATTTCCTTTAAGACCACAAGCCTTTACCAGTGAACTATTCAGAAAAATTGGCTGTAGGCTATAGCTCAGTATCAGTATGCATATTTGGAAACAAAACCGTTTCAGCTGTGGGAGAAAAGTAACTTTGCTCTTAAATTCTCAAGACAGTTTTTATGTAGCTGAGGCTAAATGGTGGCAGCATTGGATTAGAAGCTAGCTTTTACTTCACAACTTGAGGTACATCTGAAAAAAAAAAAACTTAGCCTAAAAAAAATTGACATCCCATGCAAGATAGAGCATTTTTGCTTTCCCTAACAATGTTTTTCCATCCCAAAATGTCTTCCCTGCAATTTGTCTTTTTGTAAGATTGAACCTTTAAAAAAATTGTAAATGATCTGGTAAAATAATTCCATCTTTAAGATTGCTGAAAAGTCAGGAAATGCCAAGCCAAAGTTACAGGGTCTCGTGTTCTCTCCAAAAGGTTATGATTTAAATTTAATATCCTGCATCTCTTCTATTCTCCTCTGTTTCATTTCAGCAAGATATGTTTTCCCTACTATCCCTGAAGAAATTTTACTGTACTATCTATCACTTATATTAGAGTTGCTGCCATGTTCTCCAAAACAGTTCTGCTTCTTGGCTTTTCCTCTTGCTCCAAGATTCAGATTCTTTTCCTTTCTAGTAATAAATCAGAGTCAAGAAACTGAAATGGTGGATCTTTGTGCATCATATATATTGGTCTCAGTGTCTGCTCAGCACAGAATGTTGGGCTAAAAGTTTCTGTCAGAAACTCCACATCCACCCTGTTGCGCTTGTCCATAGGCAGTGGTTCCCGCCATTTTCCTGAGTCCCTTTTCTACCACTTCAGTAGCAGCGTCTCTCAGTTCATCCTTCAGTAACTGAGAATATATCCTTGTCCACTTATTTGCTGTTAACTTTGTCTAGATAATTTCCTTTTTACTTTGTCATTTTATAACTTTTATTTTGATTGGTTTCGTTGGTGTTTTTCCCTTGAGTCCTGTGACTTTGAAGGATCCAGTTTACAGCAGTAAACTCGCTCCACTCAGTGCCTCATTTATTATGAGGGAAGGCACAGAGTGAGTGTCTTCCCTAACTGCTGAAACTTTACATAATTTAGGCCACAGGATTTTCTCTTTAAGGAGGGGCCCTTGTTCTACCCCTGAAATTGATGAGATGATGAAATGGATTCAGAAGCTGTGCAGGTCCAGCAAGTGGGAATCTTGCATTTTCAGTCCTCGTTCTCTTGCTTTCAGTCTTGGAATTAGTAGACTCATTCATGCTTGCTCTGTCCCCCACAACTGTGGCAATTGCTTGTGAGGGCTTCAGAGTGGCACTTTTAACTCCCCAATCCATAATTGTGGATCATCCACATCAGTTTTAGTGATTGCCTCTCTTATTTTTAAATTTCATGTTTTACTTTTTGGAAGAATGTTAGCACAATTGAGTATTGTCACCAGAAGATATTCTTTTCTCCTTTTTTTGTTTTAGGGTCTTAATCTGAGATGTCTTCATTCTGTTTTTGACCTCTAGGTCTTCAATAGTTATATCCCTCTATGCTCTTTTTCTTTGACCACCTTATTATTCATTCTGTCTCTCCTTCACCAGAGTGTTCGTTTGGTGTCAGTCATCCTCAAGGATGCATACATCATGTCTCCAGAAGGCCAATCACTGCCACCTAACAGCACTTCATTATCAGAAATGTGTATTTCTACTTTTATATTCTGCATTTGTACATCTATATGTAGGTGCAGTATGCCTGACTTCCAGGATGATTTGTCAGTTCCAGGAACTGACAGAAATGAGAGGAGCCACTCCTTAAGGGCAAGCACAGTAAGATAGGGAACAGGCTTTCCACCAAAATCTTTCAGCTGTAGAACAGGCCAGTCTGTTCAAGTGCAAGATTCATATATATGAACACAGATGATATTTTCAAACACCAAAGTTATAGGTAGGCAACATGTTTATTTACTGAGAGAGACAGGAAGAGCAGTTTTTATAGCCTGCCTCAATCCACAAACTGGGAGCCGTACACAAATAGAGAAAAATCATACAATTAATAATAATCCTGCCATAAACATTACCTAAAAGCACATGGGAGTGGACTGTTTCAGTGTCCTTCTCTAGCCCCTGCTGTATGGAACAGCATCTCCCCCCCCCCCCCCCCGAAATCCAGACGGTCCTGACTGTTTTGGCCTTTCTTAAGGCATTAAAGACCTGAATGTTCCTTCGGGCATTTAGGCCAGGTGGTTAAACCAGCCCTGCTGGTGGAGTTGTTTGTTTTCATCTTCACTGATTGAAAATGGAATGTTTTTAGACCTGGGCCTATTCTTCCTCCTCCTCCTCTCTTTCCTACTACTACTATTGTTTGGATTAGTATTCGGTGTTAATTTTGTACATTATGTTGCTGTTTTTTCAGTTTTAATCTTTTGTGCACTGCTAGGAATCACTGCTTTGAGATGGGCAGCTATATTGATTGTTTAAAGAAATAAAATGGCAAGAACAAGGTGACCACATGGTCCTCTGGAGTCAAGCTGTTTGAAAGTATGGGGGCCACAATAGAAAAGGTTTGTCTCCTAGACCTCAGCAGGTCTTCTGACAATGTCCTTAACATATGGGCAGATTTAACCTTGGCAAGGCAGTCCCTGATGTAATGCAGTGCTACCCTGCTTTTGGCTTTGTAGGGGATAACCAGCAATTTGAATGCATCTTAGCAAGGTGACAGAATGTGGAATGCCAATCTTGAGAATTTATCTTTCTTCTACCAGCTTCCTTGTTCTGTTTGGTTGTCAGATTGTTGCTTCTGTAGTTCTGACATGCATCATTCAGCAGAGGCAAACCCGTGGTTCTGACTTGTGTCTGTTCTGTTCTGATTTCCCCTCTAGCCTCTACCTGTGAATTTTCTGATATCGTGGAACTGTTGCTGCAATCTGGAGCTGACCCTACTCTTCGGGACACAGAAGGATACTTACCTGAGGAGGTGACAGACTGTAGAGTAATCACCTCTATGCTCCAGAAACACACAGCTGGCAAAGCTTAACTGAAAGGCCGAGGAAGTGAAACCGAGGGCTTTCAGAATAGGACAAAAACTGCAATAAACCCATCCTTCTCCTACTAAGTGGTCTGCACAATGCATAAGGAATGGAATTGGTTGAATGAAAGTGCTTGGTATTGATGCATATTGCCGAAAGCCAAAAAGAAAGTAGCGGACTCTGAATAACACGGCGTAAGCCTGCACAACCTGCTATCTACTATGTGAAAAATAACCTCAGCCATAGCTTGTGACTTGCCATTTGCTTGACAGTCCCTTTTTTTTTCGCAGCCCTAAAACCAATAAAAAGGATGCATTCTATCCTGTGAGATGTAGCTGTAAAAGGTGTTCAGTTGGGTAGACTGCACGCTACAAGCCTGATGCAGCACAAGTCTTACTTCACCAGTGGAGGAGTTTCGTCAGGTATGAAGGCTGCCGAGAAAAGGAGGAGCCACACTGACATTGAAGTCCTGTGTATTCCTTCTCAAAGAGAAGAGGATAACTGTTGGACTTGCTTTTCCAAGTGGATTTAAGGACTAGCTTCTTATTTGCTAAATGCAACTTGTAAGAAAGGAAAACCCAAACTGCTGGATAGGGGAAAGGAAGAGATGAGCCAGTTTATAAAGCCTTCTTTTGCCAAACTTCCCATATTAGTAACAGTGTTATTATTTATATTTTCTTGAACTGGGAATTTGAAGTACTGCAGTTCTGTAAGATCTAAGAATAAAAGTGGTGGGGTCTTTTGTCTTTGATCCTAAACTGGTTAGCTAAGTTGTTGCTGTGTTGTTAAGCTATGAGAACTGATGGGCATGTTAATTTGTATGTCTTTCTGTTTCTGGTATCAAATACTGTCCTGCATGATACAAGTTGTAAAAAAAAATGTTTCTGAAATGTTTCTTTTTTCCACCTACCATTAAACCAAACTAGTTATACAGAAAGCATCATGAGTTTATGTCGGACATTACAAAATCTTTCTCTGAAATATTTTTGCAACCTCATAAATATAACTAAAGCGTTTTTTAAAGGAAACATGAACTTGAATGACTAAAAATCCAGACAGGGAGAAAAATATTGTAATCCTTAACCTTGTTAGTCTGCCTCAGAAGGGGCGTCCATTCTCAGAATGGCTGCATCAGTGGAGGTGACCATAGGATGTCCATTTCTTGTTATGTCCTGCTTACACAATTTATTGCGGGAGCCCTCTGTGTCTGCCACATACAGCTAGGTACAGCTCATACTAAACCCTTTCAGTTTGTTTTTGACAACCACAGCATTAGCATTTTCATCCATTGAGCTCTCCATCATTCCTTGAATAATTATTTTTTCTGCTTTCGCTTATTTCATTTTATTTTTATTGTAATTCTCTCTGTCTTTTCCCTGCTGAAGATTTGTTGCATTCTTGTCCTTTCCCTTCAAGCAGTCTGGCCTCAACCTTATAGCCTTAAAGGTTCCATTTTGTAAGTGCCAGTGTTACTGTACAGAACAAAAAAAACACATGTGAGCATAATCTAGGGCTTTTCTGCCCTGTGGAAGAGCATTCAATAGACCTATATTGGATTTTTCTCTTAACTTTCTTGAAACATTCAGGATGATCTCTGTCACTACTATTCTTCCCCTCCTGCAGCAAGATATGTGGTTTTTATCTATTGATTTGCAGGGTGCCCAATGTCAAATATCCATAGTTGCCCTATCATCACCCTTTTATTCACTCTAAAGTAAATAGCTCCATATACCAATTTTGTGTTTTATCATTTGGTCCTGCCATGGCCTCTGGAGTTTTTGTAATGCATAGCATCTGTTATCATGCTCTTTCATCTCCAAGGCATAGATGTACCTTCCTGTTCTGAGCTTTCTTGCCATATATCTCAGGTCTTTCTCATAAGATCTGGACTTCTGGGTCAGTAATGAAAAGTCTTCAGTTCTTCCTGCATGAGTTACCCCATTATCGGGGCAGTAGTCAGTCACAAAGGGAGCTACCTTCTTTCCAATGCACACTCTATGCTACAGGCTCTCATGCATAAGATGCCCCCAGCAGAAGTAACTGTTGGGCTGCATGGTAGCCCCAACTTTGCCCATCTTCAATTACACCTCTTACAGGCATGGTTCGTCACGCTGATCCCCTAGGTTCAAATATGAGAAAATTCCATCAGTCATTCCTTGCATCAAGGAGCTTCTTCACTGGTAGCTGGTTACAGACAATTTCACTGAAGGCAAATTCTTCAGGCCTTGGTCCCTAACACAACTCATCAGTAACACAGCTATGTCTGGCTGATCTTTTTTCATTTGACACTTTTGGTCCATACTTGAGTCATTGCAGCATCTCAGTAAGCTGAAGTTTCTGGAATTTTGGGAGGCAATCAAAGTTTTTGAGGCAAAGTATCTAGATTATATTAAACAATGTTTTTTGTGCTGTTAACCAGTGGTACATCAGTAGAGTCTCGTTTAACCGACCTTTGCTTATCTGACATTCCATCTTATCCAATGCCCCTAAAAAAAACACAACACGCATAAATCAGTGACGAGAAAAGTGTGCTGCTTGTTTGCGAGCGTGAGTGTACTCTTTCTTGTTGCTCCTGATGGTGCAACGCAAAAATCGATTGCAACAGGCGCAGCGGATCGGGTTTTTTTGTTGTTTTTTTTTACCGCACTCAGTCGTTACTGTGTGTTATCCGACATTTTCGCTTATCTGACGTTCTGCAGGCGCGTTTATGTTGGATAAGCGAGACTCTACTGTACTTGAATTTATATCTTAAATTGCAGATGTGGCACTAATAGACCCCACATTCCATATTATCCTAGTAATCCCTGTGTCTAAAAAATGTTCATGCTCTTGCTGACTGCATTCTTCAGCTATGGCTCTAATCAAATGTCACTGGGTGTCTTCAAATCGGATTCCACACACACACACACACACACACACACACACATCTTAGTGTCTTCACCTCAGCAGCAGGTCCAGGATAAATTCCATATAACATGATGCTTGTGAAACAGAAATTTACAGTATCTTTTTACTAATTCCCTTTCTGATCAGAGACCTTGCAAAGATCAAAAAGGATTCAGCCAATTATATCCTCATCACACCATGATGACCTTGATAGCCATGGTTCACTTCTCCACTGTGTCTTGTTAAGCCTCGTTAAGCAATTCCCAATCTTCTCTCCTCCCATTATAGACAGATGTAGCACCTTGGATCACAATACCCTCCACCTTACAGGCTGGAGAATTCTATTCTGCCATTCTGCCTGAGAAAGAAAAGGGCCTCGTGGCTTTTCAGAAACCATCCGCAATGGCTTCTCATGAAGTTAAATGGTGGAAATGTGTGAGTTCTTTGCAAAAAAAAAATGAAGGCTTCAGTTCTTCTGCAATATCAAGTTCATCAGGAATCTCTCCTTTTATTCTTGATCATGTGGTACCTCCCTCACTAGTAAAGTGCTATGTCAAAGGACTGACTTGCCTCTGTTCCCTACTGATTCCATCCTGGATTTTGTCCATCATTTTCTCTAGGTTAATTCTAAAGCTTTTTGAGCCTACAGTTATTGCCCCTATTCACCCTTTATTGTGAAAGACATTATTAGTGGTAGCTGTGACCTTGGTGCAACTCCGAATTGCAATCCTTCCATAACACTGCATCTTTTAAAAGACAACAAGGCCAGTCCAATGTATTGCTATCCATTAAGCCTAATAAGTACAGTTAGTAAACTATATACCTAAACCTATACAACAACTTCTCAATTTTCTAATTCAGGAGAAGATCCTAGCAATTGAGCAAGCCAGGTTTAGACCTCTGCTTTCAATCTTCAGTCAATACAACGTTTTGCACCATCTTGCTGAAAATACTCTACCCATGATGAGGTTTACTCTGTACTACCTTGATTGATTTGAAGGCAGCATTTGACATAATCCCAAGAGAAAGGCAATAGACAGAGTTAGCAGCAACCTTGATTTACTGTCACTTACTCCAATTGAACATGATAAATTGATCAAGAATATGCAAGAAAATGCTAGATGCTAACAATGTCTTCACTGATCCTATTCCTATCATAGTGGGTGTTAAAGCAGGATTGTATTATTGCTCGTTTACCATTCAGTTTTTGTTTTAAAGTATTATATAAGCTTTATCAAGTAGTGGGTTTATTTCCTGGACTTGTTCCCATACTTATCTCTATATGTCAATGATGCTACTGTTGTCTCAGGTTGGCTTTTGGAAGAGGCTCCAAACACTAGCTAATTTTTGCCACCAAGAAAAACATATAATTAACTACGCAAGACCAAAGGTGGTTCTATTTACAAAAAAACATCAATGGCAAATTTATGGCACTCAAATAGAACAAAGTACTTAAGTATTATCTAACATTCATCCTCTACATGGAACCAACAGACTCATGAAATTTCATCCCACAGACAGAAGACCACAAATGAAGAACTTAAATATGAAAGCTGCAAAGGCAACAATTTGGTCCTGGCAACAGTCAAACTGTTCAAAGCTAAGGTGATATCATTGCTGGTTTGTGATGCACAACTCTGGTCTCACAAAGACACAAACATTAGAAGCAGTTAAGTCTCTGATGAGCATCATTCTCCATACCTCTCAATTTATCCTAAATATTATACTGAGATTCAAATCAGGATCTCCTTCTGTAGCTACCTCCATAAGAATATCTCACTTCAAATATTGGCTGAAGTTAAATTTTGGGAGTAATTCATTGGCCCAATTCATATATACATTTAATTTTTCATAGAAGAAAAACTTTTTTTTCCCCTTGCAGCCTCAATTCAAGTGCTAACAATGGTGGAACTGGAGAAAGCTATTTCAGGTTAAACAATATGCTGTAGATTTTGATCTACAGGCTGACAGCTCTATGACTAAATTTCTAACAGTTCTAAATTATGCCTCATGGAACTTCTAACACAACTCCTTTGCTATTCCAAACTACTTTTCAAAGCTAGTTTTCCCTTCAAATCGAAAAAAAATTACACTAGCAAGGTTCAATGCCCTACTCTCAAAGCTGGTGGAAAGGTAGTCTAACAGCATTCCTTGTCTAGACCAACACTGCATATGCCCAGATGTAGACATCACAACTTTAGCTCACATCCTCCTATTGCACTGCCTATTGTACCAGGACTAGTGATCAACTCCTTATAGGGGCTGGACCAAGCGTGAGTCTCTACAGGTTTTACTAGCATACATCGCCGTTGAAACCTTTAAGAATGTTGCTAAATTCTGTTCTGGAAATATTTTAAGGTCGTTGCTACAGAACTGATTCGCAAGGCTCAGGTGTTGAAAAACAGCAAATGTTGATAGTAGGAGGTTTAAAAAAAACAGCCAAAAGAAGATATCTGGATAAATTGTAGATTCAGCCTTCATCTTGTAGGAACCTAAGGAGGTTTCCCTTTGTGCCCTCCTTGTCCCTTCTCCCTTTGCTAGTTTTGCTCAATGCTTTCTGGACAGAGATGCCAGGTCAGCCCATTTTCCCTCTGGGGTGCCAGGGATTTCCTTCTATGCCTGTTCTGGAAGGAATGGACTCTGTGCAATTACATTCGTCACTTTTTGATGCTTTTAAAAGGTTATACAATTGACACCCCGCCCCGGAAAAAAAATTGAGCAAGAAGTAGATGTTTCCCCATTGAAAGGAAGCAATGTTTTTAAAATAGTATCACCTCATGCCAGAAATGTGCACGAACACTTACCCAGCTCTGCACCTCAGTTGACTGTTAGTTGAATTTTCAGTTCCATATTGATTTCATCTTTCATTTCCACCAACTGAAAGTGTTTGGGCTGTTTCTCATCTCATGAATGCTAATGCCAAATGTTTGTTATACAGCTAAGCTATTGTGTAATTTGTGTTTTGGTGCAGAGCAATATGAAAGAGATATTAAAAGGTATGAGCACCGCTGCATGGCTGGCAGCTGCTCTTACTGCTGAATTCTGGACATCAGTCTCCTGGGCTGGTCTTACATTACGGACAGTTTGGCAAAGGTGACCGAATAGGACAGTCACCTTTCTGTGTCCCTTTGACATATATCATCCACCTTGTCCAGAAGCCAGTATTTTTTTTTCTTTTGTGCTGAAGGTTATCCTTCCTGGCATTTTGTATTTTGAAGGGATGTGCTCTCTGTTGGACATCTTGTGCGTTAAAAAGCACTTGCAAAACAACACATGCTTGATGAGTGTGTTGATGCGAGTGGCAAGCGACCGTGCCCATGGCTTTCACAAAGTACATTTGCAGAGCTTAGGCTGGATAAGTTTATAGCACTTTAGGACTATTTGTGAGGTTGGAACTCTTCCAAAGAAAAAAAAAGAAAAAATGAAAAGGCATATATTATTGTTTATAATCTGCTTTATTCAGCCAAACCTTTTCCCCAACAGCCCCCTGGATTGCTGTTTAAATCCTCTGGTGCCTTAAACTACTGATTCTGAAAACAGTTAATGCGTATTCAAGCTAAGCTTGGCATCTACTGCAGGAAATCACTTTAATTGAGAAGCATTAAATGTTAAAATGATTAAAATATGTAAAGCCAACATGGTGTATATGAAGAGCACAGACTCACAGCTTTAGAGCGTACCTTGGCTCAGCCTGCCAAAAGCTTGAGCTTCCAAGGCTGATGCAGTGAAGAATTCCTTAAAATGAAAGCTGGTCCACTTCCTTGGCTTATAATGCTGAATGTCTTCCAAAAGGCAGCCAGCAAAACTTTGTAACACCAGTGTCAGATAGGATGTTTTGTTAGCCCTGTTTTCCCTTTCTTAAGCATATTATGACCAGAATGACCTTTCATTAGAGAGGGAGGAATGTGTATGTCTATTCCTACGTTATCACATGAATAAATGCTTCCTATATTGGGCTTCATCTTTTACAGATGTAAATTCTGCCTGTTGCAAACTGCATTTACGTACAAGGGATCATAATTAAAAAGAAAGTAGGAAAGTAACCATCTCATTCTGGGTTTTTTTTTAGACGATATCCAGCTTGGAACTCAATTTTCTAACATGTGCCAATAATAATGAAATGATATGTAGATACTTTTTAAAAACTTCCCGAGTTTGTAGTTGGATTTTGGGAAGGAGGGAAAAATACTTCTCCCTTAATTAATTGTCAAATGTTGAATAAACGGACATTTAAAATATTCCAAATTATGTTAAAGCAGGTTCAAAAAATCCATACTGAAATTCAAATAAAATTATTGCAATTGTGGTAAATACAATTGTAAATACAATTGTGGTAAATACAATTACAAATTACAAATACAACCAGTATTAGCAACACAGGCAAATATCAGAAGAACAGAAGAAAACGAGCTCCCCTTTACAAAGTGATCCATGACCCACGCTGTTCCTCACTGAAACTTTAGATATTGAAGAAAAGGTTGCTGGTCTCCTTGTTTGAGTTTGGCTCAGCCCCACAATAATTTGTCCCTGTAAAGAATGTGAAATGGGGGTGGTCTTGGGAATACTCTATCTTAGAGTAGTATGTTAAAATGCATTCATCTGGGTAACTCTGGATGCTTTTTCCGCCTCTGCGCACATGTGTATTTGTCAGAACCTCACAGTGCAGCACTGCTAATTCGCTTGCTCGTTTCTGCCATCACAGTAGAAGCGAGGAGGGAGGAGTGGAATGTTAACCGTTAGGTCCAGATGGGTTGTTATCTGGCTCCCAGGACTTCCAAGGTCATACCAACCTGAGAACCTGGGGACAGCATGGACATGCACAGAAGAGATACAAAGACAGAAGGGGGGGGTGAAATGGGGGGGGAAGTAAAATGCAGTTTTGTCATGCACAGGACTCAGTTCCAGCTATGCTTTAGGGCTGTGCACTACTTTTCCAATGAATGGGCTTTTCTTTGAACCTGCATTGGTCTCAGTGAGAGTTGCTTCCATTGGGAACTGAGTACGGCGGTTCTTACAGTATGCTTATTTAAATGATGAATTGCATAATTAAAACATTTGGATACACTGAATTATAAATGGCAAAGACAAACTACTGTTTTCACTATGCTTTCAGCCAGCCAATACATTGATTATTTATATTACTGCACAAAATACAAAGAAGCTATCATTTCTTCCTAGATTTCTAAACAGGTAGCTGTACTGTATAATTCCAACATTTACACCATAGTAATACATTTATTGGAACACAATGTCTTAAGAATGCCTTGGCCTAACAAAGTTACTGCTTTAATACAGACGTTGGAATTTTTTTGCTTTTTGTGGTCTATTTGCCCAAGACCAAATGCTACAACATTGATTTATCAAATGGTTACGTACATAGGTAATGAATCCGTGTATGATATCCTGTTTAATAGCTCTGTTTTGCCAATGTTTCTCCACATTTTAGGCAAGTAAAGAGCCAAGCTAGGTCAGGACACTAAGGCTGAGTCCTGATTTTCCAGACTGAGTGGTGAGTCCTGAAGGAATAAAAAGTTATCAGATGGCTTGAGTGTGTTCGAGGATCACTTACTGCTGCTAGTTGTGTAAGACTTCTTTATTCATTCTTACCTGGTTCATGAAGTTGGAAAATCTGCCTATGTGACAGAACCTGAGACCTCTGGATAATGTATACCTCCCTCTCCAAATCTTGGGTGGTACCTCCAGAGGTCCTCCAAAAGTTCTTACCAATTATCAAATTTCATTTTCAATGGAGAAAAAATTAAATATGTAGAATAATCATAGTAACTGTATTCAAATGACAGTTACACTTAAGTTTAGCGACATTTAGGCTGGGTTTTGTCCCAACCTGCTTTCTGAATTAAGCCTTGCCTACTTTAGGGAGCATGGCCCGTGGCATGCCCAGCCAATGTCAAGTCCACTCCCTTTGCATGTGCCCCTCCCCCAAGGAAAAGCCTGTCTGTCAAACGTTTGTCAATTATTCCAAAAACAAACTTGGAACAAATCTGACTGTTCTGAGCTGTGTTATTTTGAGTATTCTGAGCTGTTCTGAAGGCTGCAATGGGAGTCTTGTTTTCAGGTGTATGACTGGTGCTTTTTAAAAAAAAACATTCCACCCAACCAGTCCAACAGCAGGGACCAGACATGTCTCTGCTGCTATTGGCTGTCATGGAATGGGGTAATATGGATGACAGAGTGGTGAAGAAATGCAGCAGTCACTAAGATTGTGGGCTGGCCAGCCATTGAGAATTCTGCAGTGCTATCTTTTTCTGGGCAAACAAAAGGAGAAAACTGCTCACAGATGCAAGCCTGCCCAAATACAACATTTGTGGTGAGAACGTTAGACACTAGGGGGGTGAGTTATATGTTAGTTTTATGTTCTGTGAATAATCTGCAAAAAGAGCAAGTGAATGAAGGTCAAAGAGCCACACAAAGGGTCTGTATGTAACTCTGTGTGTGCACGCTACTCTGCTTCTTCCACATGTGCTTTTAATGCTGTAAATTGTCAATGCAAACATCACTGCTAGTGCTACGCTGGGAGTTTGGGTTGCTTTGCCGAGCTCTGATGTATGTTTGCCCTGTGTGCACGCTCTGATGACCTGCTGACGTTGAGCTTCAAGGTTGGATTTACAGGCAGGTTTTGCTGATTTGCATTTGTGTATCTTTTGTTGTTATAATATTAATGTGACTGTTCGTGCATGAATAAAGCATAAAGCTCTGTTGCTTTGTCTTCACAACAAAACACAAATTCCATTTAATGCATGACCCTGTTACAGAGGACCCAGCCAGGCAAATAGAAAATTGAGTGATGACAAACATTGCTTTTCCAAAAATGTTATTGTCTCCAGGTCGACAGCTTCGTATTGTAAAGCATTTTTTAGTATTTCTGTAAGTATAGCCAGACTACAAAAATCTAGGCAACTGTTTGATGATAGCAAGGAGTTAGAGTTTTTCTGAGCTTTTGTACTTCAGATATGCTAGGCCCAATGTAAGTGTGTGTGTGTGTGTGTGTGTGTCCTTTAAAGTGAACATTTAATGCAAACAGAAAAAGGCACATGAACCCTAAAGGACATTTCATATTTATTTTACATAGAACTTTTGCTGTTGTTGTTGTTTTACATACACGTCATGCCAGCAGACAGAAGGCAAATACCAAGAAACTTGCTGGCTTTTGTTTTTATCCAAAGACACATGGCAATAAATACGTTCCTTTCTCTCAAACGTCACCTTAGAACTGTACAAAATTTGTCAATGCAGGGAGGTGGTTACAATGGGAAAGAGGAAACTGGGAGGGTCGCAGTGGGGGAGAGAGCTGTAAGAAATGCAGCAGCCTTGCTCTGAAGCTTTCCTGGCCTGAAACAACCAAACCAAAAGGCAAAACAGTTTCACGCTGAGTTAGTGTTTAAATGTCATCCTCCCCTTGGCGCCCTAGAAATCTGTGCTTACAGATCTACACAGCAGAGCAATGGGTGGAAAACCTGATAAATTCACGATGCCTCCATGCATATCGTCCGTGCTCTACTGCAGATGCAGAGGAAGCCCTCTCCTTCCTCTAAATTAGCTCACAATCACCTGTAGGATGTTGTCACTGATCTCTGCTTTCACATTTCACATTTCATTTTTACCGTGAAGAGCAAATGCTCTCTATGTTTTAAAAAGACAATGGAAAAATCCTAGAACTAGAGACGGGCTAGACTAGAGAGAACTAGTGTGCTTTTTTTTTTCAGCTTCAAGTTCAGCCATCATCACCAGAGCTCTGCGAGAAGAGGATATAAAATATAGCAAGTCCACTAAGCTGAATTTGTTCTCAGATCACGGCTTCCAAGTATTAAAGTGCAGTAAGTTAAACAGGAGAGTCATGCCATTTCCTTCCCATTAAATACTTCATCATTCTATAAGCTGCTTTAGAGTGCAGGTATATGTAAAACTCATAGAAGGGTCTTGCCTATAATCACTTATGATATAAAGGGCAGCATTCTCTAAACTCAGATAAAACTTGAAACTACAGTCTTGAAAAGTATTAAATGGACACAGGTACTAAGATGCAGTAATCCATTTTATCCTCTTGGCAGGAGGAGAAGAAATTGCTATGATTCTATCTCAGACCAGTTTTGGGCAGATGATATTGCCTGTGTTAAAGTGAAATGATGTTTTTAAATCCTTTAGAAATGTCAAATTTTATCAGACCCGTTGGGGGCAAACCATTTATAATTTATGCTTAATCTTGGATGTGCAAAGCATGTCTTGTTTATTTGCAGGTGAATTCTAGCCAGACATATAGGTATCATTCCTAGAATGCCTAAAACAGAGTCAGGTTGAAAAAAACCTAACAACAGGTAGTTTATTAGTCATTGGGTTGTTATGAAACATATACAGAAACCAAGATGCCATGGTGACTTAATGTATACATAAGTGTTAAACTTCACCTTATAATAAATTCTGCCTAATGGATTAATATTATTGGGTGCAAATAGATCATCTAAGCCCACCTTCCCCAATTGGGCATTTTTCTCTAGATGTGTTGGAATGCTCCTCCCATCGTCCACAGCCAGCATGACCAATTACAGTGCATGTTGAAGATGATAAAGAGTTGTACTGTAATTCAGAGCACTGCTGGCTTGGAGGAGGGTGATTTAAAGCAAAGACTAGTGCAGGCATTATTTATTGGTTTGGATGAAACCAATAAAAGAGATAACCCACCTAACTAAAGGATGCACATCTTCATCTAAATGTGTTATCAGCCTTAGTGCTCATATGCCCAAAAGCTCTTGATTGACTTTTCTAGGATTTTTTACAAAGAGCTGAAAACAAGATGCATGCAGAAGCAAACCACTGTGAAAAGTTCTTCTTATACATCTGATAGCCTGCTCATCCTTTGGCGCATCAAATCCCTCGGTAAAGAGCTAATGACATCATCGAGTAAGGATGGACAGCTCATGGGCTGCATGTGGCCATCTAAGCCACTTTATGTCAATCCCAGGAAACCTAGAAATCATGCTATTACAGTGGCAAAGAGCCAAGAAATAGAGATGGAATTTTCCAAATGAAAAAATATGTTAGTGAACGAGCCTCCTTTAGAATTAACCCCCCTCCAATATTTATGTTAAGAAAATGTCAACCTCTCCCAGATAAAACACTTGAAAACTTAATCCTGCCCACTGTGTTGACATCACCACCCTACCTAACGCAGCTTTCGACCACCACATTATATTTTTCAAGTAAACGTTCAGCTTTTAAAAAGCTGCCCATCCATGCTAGAGGAAAACGTACTGTATCTGTGGAAACGGAGCATTTTAAAGCATCTTGGATAGACGGCAGTAAAACTGGCTCTGGATCTCACATAGGTGGTCTATGCTAGGAAAAAACCTGCTGGTTCTGGAATTGATTGATCTATTAAATTTCCCAAATTACTTCTGGCATCTCCAAGATGTGTATTTTTCCTTTCTAAATCGTTGTAATGCATTTAAAGGCACGTCTCCATTAAGAACTCCTAAAGTTTAATCTCCTACAACAGACCATTTTTGGGGGCACAGCTCTTATCCAAGACAGGCCATCCATCTGCTGGGCTCAATACTATCCTTATGTATCTCTCCAGGACTCTGCTGCCAGGCGACCTTGAAGCTTTTGCCTTCCAAGCAGGCACTCTTTCAATGGTCCTTCCTCAATTTATTTTTACTGCAGAGTTAACCATTCGTTTTATTTTGATCACAAACAGCTAAAGACAATGCATCAGGCTTCTTTGAAGGGGCTAATGGAATTGGGAAGACTGATGAAAGGTAAAAATGAACGTTCACGTTCTTTTTTAAAACAATTGCGTAGGCTAAAGCTGCAATAGGGTTATGTACAGTAGATGTGGGCAGTATAGAAAGCATTGATATAATATTAATTCAAGTGGGAGATTTCATGGTTCAGTTCTAAACATCTTTCTTCAAAAGGAAATCCCATTAGTCTAAAGGGGACTTACTCTCAGGAAAACAGGAATAGATTGTAGCTTTGTTGCAGAAAAACAAAAAAGGACTGAAAAGGACTTCACTTTTGGTACAATCGTGTCTTTTTTCTTTTCTTTTCCTTTTTTATGGATGTTAGCCATATATGCCATGCAAAACCTCTACAAGCCTTGAAATATCCATTCATATGTGAGCTGAAGATGGCCATCTCCTTTGCCTTGGTGCTAATAAAGTCTGACAGGTGAATTTCACACTGATTTTTTTTTCTAGGATTTTCTTCTGTGGATAATGTGCTTGTGATGGTTTGCCACTAACTGAAAAACAGCATGTATTAAATCTTTTCGCATTTTAAATGTTCAAACTAAGAGGTCGTGAAAAAGCTGTTTATACCTATTTTAAATTCTTCAGTCACTATTCCAACATGGGTATAACAGATTGATCTCAGTGAAATGGTTGTGTTATTGAAATAATTGCTTTCCTCTTGAAAAATACAAGCTCTTTAGGAATTAAGATACATCAGTCTTGGTACTATAAGGAGTCATGGTAAATGACAGGGGAAAAAACCCTAGTTCTGGAACCTTAAAAGGAAAATCTTGGGAATGTGGATATATTCAGGATGATTATTAAGTTGGCTGGTCTATGGTGTAGGCAATGAAGCACAGTCACTTGTTTCTGTTGGGTTAATACAGGAGTGCATAAATATAGATTATGTGTTTGTATTCTAAAGTTGTTGTTGTCCATCAGCTAAACTCAGGAACTTGGTTAATGAGGGTGTACATTGTTTAACCAAACTTTGCAGCTTACCTTGAGGTGTGAACTCAAACAGCATCTATTTGGGGGTTCTGGCAACCAAAACAAGTCTCAGTTTCCAAAACAGTAGGCATTTTAGGTTTAGATGACACAGTAAGCTGCAAAGCTTCGTGACAGAGCCTCATGCAGTTGGAGAGGGGAAAATGTGAAAGAGCAGTCCATGCATGGCCTTTTAGCCTACCCTGTTGTTAGAACAGCCTACTTTTCTTCATTAACTTTCATTTCCTCAATGTCTACTTTTATTATTATTAAACTACTGGAAGTAAATCAAAGACTGATTCTAAACCAACTACAATCATTCTACAATCATTCAATTTTGATTGAAAACGAGACTGCTGTTCAGAAGACATTGTGAGATCATTTCATATAAAAGAACATTATTCGAGGTGTGCATGATTATTCTTGGGTAAAAGTATAACTCATTAACTTTGTTAGCTCTCTAACACAGAATCTGGGAGGGAGCTGAAGCTGTTCCTTTCCGTATAGGATCTGGAAGGGAGGCAGTTTAATCAGTGCAGCAAAGTTCCATTTTACTTGTGGAAAGTCTTTTAATGGATCCTCTGTGAGCTATATCCGTCACCTGATTAGATTTTGGAATGGTAGCCATGCAGAACAGTAGATAGACTAGACACACATTTACACTATCTACAGGATACCTTGAAATGTACATACTTGTGGGAACTAGCGATTTCCTAACTTTTTTCCATAGCAAAAATTGTTTTGTGGGAGGGGAGATGACATACACACTACTACATGGCAAAATAAAACATATGCATTGATCTGAACCTCTGCAGTGTGGTAATGTGCTGTCTGCTGCCCAATTTCTATGTGTTTTCAAAATTGGCTCTCAGTCCACAAAAATAACTAATATAAAATTCCTTCTAGCCAATTACTATTAAGTTGCAGACAAAACCTCAGAAAACAGAAAGTTGAGGGCTGATACGCACACGTATCAACAATGGCTGTGTCTTATCTGTGTAAACTGATACCACTGAAAAGCATTGTTCTTGAAGTAATGTGAGCTCATATTAATGGTTTTTCTGGGGAATTTGGCTCACACGTGCAAATCACCAAGGAATGCATGAACAAGTTCTCTAATTCTCAAGTCATGCTTGTGTCACCTTGCTCATGTTACTCAGTGAATACAAGGCCTTCCTTGTAAATTCAACAAAAGCCATAATCCTCTCTGCCCAGTGTTTTGTAAGCTCTAACTAGTTTGTACGAGACCCCAGAGCAAAAAAAAAAAAGCAAAACAAGATTTAGAGCTCCAGAAAGCACTTCAAGATACATGCTCTCCAATCACAGAACTGCCTCAGTCTTTATATTTGTGTGTGTGTGTGTGTGTGTGTCCTGATCTCAGATAATCTTTGAAAAGCCCCTTAACAGTTTTCAATTCTGGTTAACGTCTTACTTCATATGATTGTCATGATATTTTTCTTTCTTTCACATTTTACCTACACTATAAAGCTTTTATCTGTGAATGCCCTTAAAATGATCTTAATCTCCTAAAAAAAGGTTAATCAAATTATAGTTGCCTCCCTTTTCTCAGAGGAAAATTTATGGATTGCTAGAACAGTATAAGTAAATGAGGTTATAAACTGCTGCATTGCTCAGAAGAATGCTATGCTAAAAAAAAAATCAGCATAGGACTTCATGCTGGATTATAGGCATTGTTAAACTCCTATGCAAATCCATTCCACATAAACTAAATACTCTTTTATTTTCTGATCAGAAGAAAATATACCTTGTGCTTGACTGGTATACAGTTCATAGTTCAAACGTGTTTTTTTTTCAACCACGAACTGACACCTAGGAACAGTGGAGGGGTGTAAAATGTAATTCTCTTTTTGCTGTGGATTTTAAATCCACGGTGCATCCCTGCCTGATGGACACAGGTCTGTCTTCTTGTTTTTTGTTGTAGTTGCATTCTTCTTGAATGACAGTTGGTTGGTGCCCCAGAAAAGGGAGCTTGTTATGGGATCCCCGATCCCTACTGTAGCTAATCAGGAACACAGTTGTAATCTCTCTGTTTACTGAGATTGAGGTGTGGGCTTTGCCGTTGTGTTTTTGCTTTTTTTGCCTTCCAGTAGCACATGGCTCACTTAACTGAAAGACAAAAACAACTTTAGAAAGAATAGTGACCATACAGAGGTTGAGATCTAGGGAACCAACAGATCTTGCTTTTGGGTTGTTACTGCTTTCTTGTAGCTGGCTGTCAACCAGGAGAAGGCATCAGCAAAAACTCCCATGATCCAGTTGAGAGGAAATAGCAAATGTTCAAAAGCTGTGATGTAGATAAGGAATAAGGGCACCTGTAAGCTGCCTTACCATGATTCCTAAATAAGGCATAATATTTGTAGAATACCCAAGAAAAAGGCTACAGACAGGAAGAAGAGTGGGGAGGGTAAAACTGCGACCACTTAGTAACTTTTTGTCCCTTCAGTAGTTGGAAATATTGCATTGATTCCTATTGCTTAGCTGGTTAGAGTCAAGCAAATGAAGGACAATGGTCATGCCGCCTATGGGGAGATGCAGGGTTGTCAAGGAGCAAAGATCAGTTTAGTCATTTCAACATGTGCTAGTATCCAACTCAGCAGCCGAGCCCTGTGGAGAGTCAGAAAATCTGTCCTTGCTTTAGCTGGCACCACTAACATCATACAAAGACTAAACACAACAGTGTGCTGTATTCAGAAGCAGCTCCTCCTATCATTCCCCTCTTTCAAATACAAAGCAAATAAAATATATATATATATATATATATTTATACATTATATTATTGTATTTTCTTTCGGCTTTACAGAAAACAAATTGTGGATTCCCCTTCTAAAATAATGGAAACTTTCTTTCATTGAAGATTGATTGTTGTCCCTTATTAGGGGTGGCTTAGTATGCTTTCAGGCCAAAAGAACAGGTCTGACTATGGCAAAATTGAAGGAAGCAGAATACTTTAAAAAGGAGGATGGTCCATTTCATCAAGCCAGGAGGCAGGACTTGTTGGAAAGTCTGGATAACCAACGCTGCTTCCAGTGGAAATATCAGAGGTTGGGCCCCCAGCCATAGCTCTGAGTGTCTGGCTCACCCCCTGCCCGCCATGTGCTATTATTCCTAAATTATTGTCCATTGTGTATTCCAAACCATTTAGCAACGGAGTATGTGATGGAAGAGATGATATGGAAGCTGGAGATTGTGGGATTCCATAAGGGCTTCCATCCCTCAAGTCCTGATAAGATTGTCCTGTCCCATCCAGAGAGAAAGTACCATTCATTAGTTGTCCACCAGCCACCTCACCAGTGTTGCTGTAAATTCTGTTGTGGCCCAGCTCTGAGAGGATTTGGTCTTCTGAAAAGCAAGAAACAAAATTTTAGTATGGAAAAAAAATCTATCCAGTGCATTCTAATCAAAGACTGAAAAATACCTTTAAGTCGGGGTTGAGAATGGTAGGCTTCTAGGCATTGCGAGATTACAACATTCCTCATCCCTCCTCATCAGCCACGCTGACTTGGGATGATGCAAGACAGAATCCAGCAATGTTTGCTTTTTTCCCAGCTGCAACGTGCAGGCTTGCTATTTTTTGCCACAAAGCTCTCCATGTAGCAATCTCTGTTTTAGCAAGATCTCCTGCACCAAGTTCTAAAGCCAAGCATGTACCAATTTAAAGGCAATCAAATTTGCTCCTGGTTGCATATTGCCATCTATATTCTTTTAAGTATAATAAATATAAAATATACATACTAGATAAACCATGTGCGTATAAAGAAGAAGTATCAGAGTTATAAAAGGGAGGAGCCACAATTAAAGTACTAGTTAATTTCAGTCATGTTTCTGTTAAACAATCAAATGGCAGTCAAGTTTGGAAGAAATAGGTTTAAAAGAAAAAGCTGATAAATGCTGAAAATAAAGCTTTAATCCTAATCATATCTTGCCCTGGCATAAGACCTTATGAACGCAGAAGGCAACTGTGTTTTTGGAAAAAAACATCACCTTCAGTGTTTCTCATGCATTGATAATTAGGGCTGCCTAGGCAAAGTTTTTTCTGAATCATTAAAATCCCACTGTGTTGCTTGTGGGGAAGGAGGGTTATTGGATCTAGATCCAATCCCAATCCTGCTTCAGTTTCATCAGATGGCTGGTTGGCAGAATGCAAATGTTAACAAAAGAACTCAAGATATATATAGTCCTGGCTGCTGCACATACAATGTTTTAGACTGGAACATCTCAGCAGAAATTAAGTCCCAGCAAACTGGGCTTATGTTTAGACTGTAAATTAATTTTCCAGATGGTTCTCATGAACTGCTAAGCAATTTACTATATTCTCTGGATAGGCTTTATTTCTACTACCTTAGTGATTCTGAATTTGTTTACTTCTCATGCTTTTAATGTGGGACAAATCCATCTGCTAAACCAAGGAGAAGGATTAAAATCTGTTCAGGGGTAACAAAATGTGGTGGTGGAGAAGGAATTCAGAAGTCATGTATCAAATCCTTCAAGGCACAGAGAGCTTTAAGCTGGAGGATAGCGCTACTGTTCTAGGGCTCTCCTAAAAAATCTCATGCCTACTTCACTAAGATCTTCCTGCATCTCACAAAGCATGTAAATACAAAAGGAGGATTACCAGAAATGTTCAGTTAATAGTTGATTGCCACAGGAATCAACATAATCTTTGTACCTTTAGCAAACTCATTACCTGAATATTAAACTTCATGAAACCAAATTGATCCTATCTCAGCAGGTTCAGAGAAACTCTAAGTTTACAAGGCATTTTTTTAAAATAGAAATTCTAAAAGGGGGAGGGAGAGATACGAGACATCCAAAAATACCCTGAAGGCTGAGCATGGCCAGAAGCTGAGGAATACTAGCTGATAACTGGAGATGGGGGAAAAGGCCCAGAAAATTGGAGGTGGGGGGGGAGATAAAGGAAAGCAGAATGGTGTATCCAGCAAAAAGCAGGATTGGCTGGCTCCTTAAATGGAACATTTTGCACTGCATGTTTTGTTGCAGGGGTTCACAGGGTATGGTCAAAAAGATCAAGATGGCAGCTGCAGTGGTGCGATTGAAGCTCTGCCTATTTTTTAAGTGCGTGAAGTGTGCAATCAAATCTAGTTCACTACATCCTGCACAGTAGTTCAACGGCTGCATACTGTCTGTCCTTTTTGATGGAGACCAACTCGTGCATCTGAAGCACAAGTGCACGCAGGCTGCTCTGTACAAGGCATTTTCCAGCCACAAGGAGAAACATGAATTAGAACTAAGCCTAGAAGGGACCATGGGAAGATAGCTTTAAAAACTAATGTTGCGTGCACTTTGAATATCAGGAAGAAGTGTTCTGGACCTTGGGTGAGCACAGCACCCCTCCGTTATTCATTAAAGCAACCCAACTTTCTTCAGGCTTCTACACCAATCCGGAAAAGTGGCTGCTTTAAGAGTCATGCTAACCTGAATGAGTGTACTCCAAAGCATGCACAGCCCAATTAAGAACTGGGGCAGGGAGTGCAACCTTTAGCACTGAATCAGCAGGTAGACCATAGTTTAATTTTTAAAACCACCAATTCAGATCTTTGTTCCTCCTCCAGAAATCCTGATTTCTGGGTGTCAGACAAGAAGGCAGAGCATTCTGTTGGGGTTTTCCAGGGGTCTGCAAATCTTACTAGGAAAAAAACATGTTCCTCCCTCCTTATCTAGGACACATAAATAGGAGCCCTAATCTTAATTTGTCTCAGTTCTTTCCCCCATTCTGCTCCCTGTCCTGCCTACCTCTGAAGCTCAGCTCACTGTCACTAACTCCACAGTCCTCTGCAGAGCTCTCTTTCTCATGCTTGGTGCCTCCTCTGTTCCTCTTAACACTCTTGTAGAACTGGCCCCAACGATGTCGCCCAGCATCTTTCTTCAATCGCTTCTCTTTGGCTCTTCTGTTTTGAAACCAGACCTGTAATCACAGTGGAAAAAGCAGTGAGAAGGAGACCGTTTTCAATCCCACTACTTGACAGTCACTTCAAAGAATTATTTCATCGTCCAGAAGATGGACAGGCATGGTCTGATCTGGAAGAAAGGAGATCAAGCCCTGTTCTTGATATAGGGTGATTGTGTGGACCTTAGTACTAGCCCTCAGTTACCCCAGTTATAAAATGGGAATGATAACAGTTTCCCTAAATAAATACTATTAGTAGCAATGGAATGACGGCAGCTGCAAAAAATTCTTAGGCTAAGACACATGACATAATTTATTAATAATGAACTACAATATCCACAAGACAACAAAGCACAAATAAAAACAGTCCAGTTTCCTACTGAGGACTTTTAGTGGGGACAACTTGCGTATATTTGAAGAACTTGATTTGTTCAATGTTAGATATCACCCATAAGTAAAGACAAATCCAAGAAACAGAGACAAACGCGTCTTACTTAATCACATCCTTATCCAAAGCTCTGCATGATGTACAATACCAACTGTTTTGTGTGTGTGTGCTTGTGTGTGCATGTGCCTTGCCTCCCAAATCTATGTAGTGGCATTTGCACCTAGTGACAATTTGAGGCTCCTCCGTGCCAGCATCTGCTGCACAGATTATTTGCTTACTGACTCACCTGCTTTCCACGCTCTAATTTTCCAGGATACTCTCTCTGTTGGTTCGTTCGTTTTCCCCCAGTACCATTTGGTGGTTCTGCATATGCTTCCAGATGTTTTCTGGGTGCCTTCTAGCTGCACCCAGTGGGAAAAGTCAACATCTGCAGCTGCCACTGTTGGGGAGGGACAAAGTGCTGGCTATGGCACTCTGTCCTCAGCACTGCTCCGACTTCTGCAGTCAGAAGCCTTGAGAAGCTGTCCTTGCTAGCGAGGGGTTGCAGAAAGAGGAAAAAAGTTCCAACTCTGGGTGATGGTAGACCTCAGAGTAAAACAACTGACAAGTGAGTGCATAAAAAAATAAAGGGGAAGGAAATCAGAACTATAATAGAAGACACAATATTTGAAAACAAAATATAAAATGCAACAACGTTAACCTGTTACTGAACATTTAGAGAAGGTAGATGGGAACTATAGAAACAGACCTACAGGCCTGAATAGGAAGGCACTCTGTACCTTCCTCTGTACTTTTACTAAAGCCACTTAATTTTGAATAGTCACCAGCCAGGAAGAAGATGAAAGCAGCTACAGAATTCTGTAGAAAAGAGATTTTACTGCTTTCCACACCCAGACATTAAGCTGCCCTGCAGAAATCTGACACAGCTCTTAAAGGATGGATGGATGGATGGATGGATTGATTGATTGATTGATTGATTGATTGATTGATTGATTGAAAAGATTTGCATGGCCATCTTAAAACACAACTCTGGGCAGCTCACAACAGTAATAAAACTGTAAAATCATAAAAATGAAACTAAAACCAAGAACTAAAAAAAACCCTGGTGCTTCAGTCATCCCCAAGGATGCCCCAGCAGCCATCCATAATCTTCCACTGCTCTGCCCCAGTGCCTGAGTAAAGAGCCAGGTCTTGGTGGCCTGCCAAAAGGCTGAAAGGGTGGGGCCTGCCAGATCACTGGGGGGAGGGTGTTCCACAAAGTAGGGGCAACCACAGAAAAGGCTAATCTGATTCTGGTATTAGAGCTCCATCAACCTCACTAAACATAAGATTTTGAGATGTTACATCCCAAGATTTTGGCCCATAGGCTTCCATCTCTTCCTGTTTGGAGCATATTGCCAATTAGAACTTAGCTACTTATTTTCTCAGGAGTTCATCTTGGGGATCCACATCCCTTATCTTTGCATTCATTCTGCTATGGCTTTAAGTTTGGAATGTGCTGTACATCACCTTGAGTAACTCTGAACCCCCCAACCAATGCTACAAACCAGCCAGTCTTTTGAGTTGAAGAAAAAGTCAATATCGTGCCATGTGCTCACCTGTACGACCCGCATGTCCAATCCTGTCTCAGAGGACAGCTGTTCCCGCACATGCCTGGCTGGTTTGGGGGAGTTTTTATAGGCATTTTTTAATGTTTCCAACTGTTTAGCTGTAATGGTGGTTCGAGGCCTCTTGGCTCCAGCCTCTGAATCATCTGCAATGGAACAGTTTCCTGTTATTTTGGAATGTGGAGCATGAACCAGAAGTCTCCCCAGAAGATGCTCACACAATTGTGGGGAGTTTTGAAAGCTGATAAGAATGACCACAGATTATTTGCATCTTTTTAGGGATACACTTAGGTTTTGATGGATACACGGATAAACCAGACTTCTACTGGTTCTACCAGACTAATACAGTTAGTCCTTGATTAACAATGGCAATTGGGATCAGAATTAGTGACAGAGTTCCGGCAGTTGTGGTTGCCATTGTTAAGCAAGGACCTCACATGACTGTGACTTCTGACTTCCTGCCAGCTTCCCCATTGACTTTGCTTGCGGAAAGCTGGCAGGGTATGTTAGAAACCATGATTGCCAAGATTGCAATCATGTGACCATGGGGATGCTGCGATGGCTGGAACTCCAAGGATGGATTGTAAGTACCACTCGATCAGCACCGTGGTAAGTTTGAACTGTTGTTGAACAAGTGGTGATTAAACAAGGACCACTTGTAAAACCAAACAGAATAAAGAGAGATGTGAAAAGATCTGTTTAGCCTGATGTTCACGTAAGATAATTCAAGCGGCTACAGGGCAATATGTATCCTCAATATTTTATTCCACTCCAATTCCAAATGGTTTTTATTTTCATAGTAGTGCCAACTACTATAGATTCTGCATATATATTTCTATTGCAATCTTAATGCCCCTGAACTTTCTACATAGGCAAATACATTGATTTGGGTTGTTTCCATTAGTTTTCAATCCACAAAGCAACACAAGAGGGCTGAACCTAGAAGAGGTGCTGTATCCAACTTAATTTTAAGGAAGGCAAATGTGATTATTCTGACATTTGTAGTCACTCTTGTCCTTTTATACCCAAGTTCCCTGCCTTGCACCTATGAAGTGCTTTACATAAATTTTGAAGGGACTACTTGCAGAAACAGAAGTGCACATAAACTTATGCTCTTCAGTAAAGGGGTGAAAAAGGTGAAAAGGTTAAGGGTCCTCAACATTGGTTATGCAATTACAACATTTTAACTAGGCACAATGGAATTAATTCCTGGTTAAATCTGCAATCTTAAAACTGTAGCAACTTTTGGCAATTAATCCAAATGTATCATTTTAATTCTAGCTTAGGTGCAGATAACTATTAGAAAATTATTAGTACACTTTCACTGAGAGGCAACCATTTCCATCAGCAGTAAATGCTAGTATTAAATACACATTGGAGCTAGAATTGCCAAGCTGGAATGTATAGAATTTACATTTTTCTGGACTCTTACAAGGAGTCCCAGGCTGAGCAGCCATTCTTCTAGTAGCAGTTCCTTTCCTTACAGCTAGCCACCATATATACAACCCACTAATTAACAAAATGGCTGATATAAATCTTATATTTCCCCACATACCTTGATAAGAATATGCCTTACTGTAGCACTAGAAGCTATTCTCCTTCTATAGGTGGTTAGCAATGGACTTTAACCTATATGCTGATACTTCTCATCTCCCCCTCCCCCTGCTCCCAGCTCTGTGGGTTGCAAAACTATACAATTCTGAAGTCATTGATTACCCTGAGCCTATAATAGAAATTGAGCAACATTCAATCCATGATCTCTTAGCCTCCTTCTCCACCAATCTCCTTTGCACAGGCAGGCATTGCATCACCCTAGTCAAATTGATTAGGTCAAAATAGAGTCCTTAATTAATGAGAAGTCAGGGCTTGTCAACATGAAATCCATTAAAGACCAGTTCAGTTTTAATTTCAGTCAGGCACTGTTGGGCAGTCTCTGTGGATTCATTAGCGTTGGTGATCTATAGCCTTTTTCTGTCTGGCTTCCTTGAACCCAGCCCCAGTTCTGTTATTTTTTTACCTACAGTAAATATCGGCATTTAAGACCCTGTATTGAAAAATGGGAGACTTTCTGGGTGAAGGGCCAGATCAAGCTGAAGTGCAAGATGCTGCTCTGCTGCTTTCAGGAGAGCCGTGCCTGGGATTACTTTCCGCTCTTGATGTTCCTTTATGTACAGCAGCTTGAAATGAATACAGATGACAAAGATGCAAAGACAGAACTTCTTGCAGCACATCCAAATAAATAAAAATCAAATATGTGGTCCAAAGCCCTGTACACTTCCTTCCTCTTACTTCCAATCACCTGGTATACCCGTTTGTGAATGAGCAGAAAAGGATGGAGGCATTAGGGATACCACCCAAAGAAAGTTGAGCCGCAGGAGAATGTCTTTCCAGGTGAAGCATTCATTCTGATAGGATGTATGTCAGTTCCAATTTTAGTATACCCAGTTAATTTCTCCTCCTAATATTATATACAGTGGTGTGCTGGAGCCAGCTTGCGCTGGCTTGAGAGAGCCGCTTGTTACATTTTGGGGAACTCTGCAAGCCAGCTGAAAGCATGGCTTAGCCACTATGCCTAGCATGCCAGGCAGCTGTTCCACAGCCAGTGGCATCACGGCAGCAATGGAGCCAGCAGAGCCGGTTCTGAAACATTCACCAGCACGCCACTGATTATAGCCTGCAAAAGAATCAGCTTTCTGCGCACGTGTTTCTAGGAATAAAAAAAGAGAAGGGCTAACACAATAAACAAGAAAATAACAGCCAATCCAGATCATCAGTATAGTGCCTTAGGCTTGATATGCGATCAAGCCTTGGGGCAGAATCAGAGCCAACAGTTGCATGCGATGTTCTGGGCCACAAAAAAAGTTGTGTTTGGCTCTATTCTCCCAGCAGCACAACTGCAACCAGCAAGAGTACAGTGTAGGAAATGATGGGTACTGATATGCCTAGGTGGAGCAGGAAAATCCATGCTGTCTTTCCAGTGCTGCATTACTCTGTTTTCCAGGTCAAGCAAGTCATCCAAACCAGAAGGTGCTGCTTATGTACACAAGAGTTGCAAATCTCTTAATTCCTTCTCTATAATTCAAAACTGTTAAAAGATTTAGTTGGCCACTCATAAAACCATCTACAGCTGTAATGAAAGGGCCTAATTCTCAGTTCCCTTCAAATCTTACACAATCTTATTAGTCTCCACCTCTACAAAATATTCCCCAGCCTGCTTTTCATGTATACCTAATTTAATCATTGATGGTTCATTAATGGCCTGAAGATAAAAGTGATCCAACTCTCTCCTCTTTCACAAAATTGGTGTCAGAGGCAATTCTCATTTGGCCTCTGTAAGCAGCTCTTTGCCAACCTAAGCAAGAAAGAAGACACCATGGACATCAAATCTGTCCCATTTTTTCAAGGCCAGTGTGTATGCTCAACCCTACCGTTCTGTTTGGCTGTTTCATAATCCTCCTTGCACACCAGGCGCCCATCTTCCATGAGGTAAAACTCATCCCCCGTGGCCAGCTGGCGGTTGCAGATAATGCAGGCAAAGCAGTGCAGGTGATAGACAAAGTCCTGGGCTTTTCTGACCACCTGGGTGGGTGGGATTCCCTGCTGGCACGCTGTGCATTTTGTACCAAAACGCCTGCAAAAGAGGAGGGAAAGTGCCAATGCCTAGAAGCAGAGCAGGGTATATGCTGTGCAGAAAATAAAAGCACAAAGTATGATACTGGACACTGATTCTGGTTTCCAAGAAAATCTTGATTTTCATATTTTAATAACAAATGTCTGTTCTTCTGACTCTACAAATAAGCCGAAAGTGGGTGGGTATGCCTGCTTAGCCCACAAAAATCAAATTTTAAATGACCAAAGGTGCTACATAAACCCCCAGTGTAGCCAACTGACCCTTTCAATGACCACCAAGCTGGTATATATTAACTGTATATAAGTCACTAATCTGAATAATTTATCTTGAATTTCTGGGTGCAGAATTGGGATACCTGGGCCCTAATTATTATTTTTTCAATATAGAATATAAATATATCTCTTCTTGTTGCAGAAACTCATAAAGTATACTATCTTTAGCAAGAGACTCTGAAGAAGGTGGACCTTCAGAAGGAAGTAGAGGAAGGGGCAGAGTTGAAAGCAGCAGCCAACCCAATTATGCATGACATTTCACACAGAAGGCCTTTATCTTCTTCAGTGTAAAGCGACCGGGCTAATGGAAGGGTTGATTTGGATGGTCCTTTTAACTAAAGCTAGGGCAGGCTGTACAATTACCCCCATAAGGACATAAGTATTTCATCCACATTAATACTAAATAAATTATTTGTGGTCATTGCTGGTATGGTAAATACAAGATTAATTTTAAGTGATAGAATCTGCAGGCTGCAATAACAGTGGCACCATACACCATCTGTGGAGCCATCCCTAGGAGTGCATCTGTATAGAAATGTCTTAGCAAACATGTCCTAAAATAAGAAGAATGCCTAGCACTGCTACCTGTTAAAGACAATGCCTATATCTACACATTGTGCTAAGCTGCAAATTGTGGCTGACAAACCACAGTGGCTGAATTTTCGCACCATGTTCCTTTCCACAAGTAGTTTAATGCCCCCTTTTAGTCAGCACCAGACAATTTCCCCAGGTCAGGGGGGTGCTCCAACCCAGAAGACCTGTTTTGCTAGACTAGAAATGATCCTCTGATGACAACCAGCAGACTCATATGGCAGAAACTGATTCTATAGGTTTATTTACTTATTTAACTGGCTGTGTTGTTTTCAGTCCTTTTCTAATAATGCTGAATACAGTATTTGACATTTCACTGCTTTGCATACCAAGTTGACATCTTCCATAGGTGCTAACATGGTTTGAACATTAGCCATTGTTTTTCTTCCCCCATTTTCCTTCCACTTTTAAGCCTTAACAAAGAGATCTTAAGAATGTGAAAGCTTGTGTAATTTTGCATATTGGCCTAAACTGTATTGCTTTAAGTATGGACTTTGGATTCCCCTGCCCCTCCCCCTCCAATGGCCAAAATGAATGTTTTGGCTACTTTCATTAAATGCCACCAATCCTGACCTCTCTTTCACTGTTAATCTCTGCCAGGACTCCAGATCCTGTCAGCAGAGATATCGGCAGGGGGAGTTGGAGGGGGAATTATGAAAACATCAAGGACACATTGCACAACCTCCACTGTTTTTGCACAGGCACTATGACGTCCCATGCACACGTGCAAAGGAGAAGGAACCTACACTGTGACAGTGCAATGTGGCTTCTGTTATTTTGACAAAAGCACTGGATCCTGCTATCAGCTTTACTGTAAAGTTAGGACTTCTTCAAATTGTGCATCACTTTACTTATAGTCAGAGATTCACTTGACTTTTAACATGCCCCATTTTTTAAAGGAATAACTTGTTATATATTTTGGAAGTAGCAATTATAATCCTCAAGTTGGGTTATGTCAGTATGAAATATTTTTTAAAAAGATTGTTCTGAAAATTCAGTTTGTTTATAAGGTAAATATCAAAACTCCAAGCAGTACTGTCTTACATTGGTCTTGTAAATAATGAATGAATCCAATGAATCCATCCAAATGAACAAATCCAACAAATAGCTGAATCTAGAAACATTGGAAGAAACTTCTGCCATTCTTTAACCTGAACTCTATACTGAATTGGAACATTAAGCTAGACTCAGTGTTGGCCTTTCTGAATCATAGCAACTGGAAGGGAGGCATCTGTATTGTGTAGTACTATCTTAAGACATTAGACCAACACCATGGAAACCTAGACTCAAGTCCATTCAGCCATGGTACCTCACTACTTCTTACCTCCCAACCTACCTCGAAGTGTTGCTGTTGTGGGGATAATATTGAAAAGAGTACTATGTATGCTGCCTTGACTTCCTGGAAGAAAGGTGGAATAACAATCTGGCAAATAAATAATATATTTAAGTGCAGTGTATTAAGACACATAATGCATCTGAAACTATATCAATTGGAGGAAGCACTATGCCCTGATGCATAAATGTACTGGCTATAAGAATGACAAAATCTTGGATGAGCCCTATTTTTCAGAGAAGTCCACCTTGAAACAGTTTGAAGCCTTGTACAGACACTGGCCATGCATTTGGATATTAACATAAGAATTAACCTCAGCTGAAAAAATATCGTTCTCAGGTTAAAAGCTCACTTGCTACTTTTTAAGTGTTCTCCCTGTCTTCTAGAAGAGCACACAGATTAAACTGGTTGCAGCACTGTGATAAAAAAGTGGGAGTAAAGGAAAATTCCAATTCAGCTGTGAACTTATACAGTACACTGCTTTGCATGTTGTCAAACAGCAATATGGGAATAAGAAAACTACTTACCTTACAGGAATGTCACAAGGATTATTGAAATTATGTATGCTTACTGGATGCTCTGAATAACTGTACATATTTTAAGTACAAATGCATTGTATTTGTTTAATCAGTGTATATGCCACCTATCTTGTAAATATCTAAAAAGTGATGTACAATACAAAATCAAAAACAAGGCAAGCTTTAAACTACTATTGACATAAAATATATAAAACTCTTCATCAATTAGAACATTTAAAGCCAGAAAACTCAGCCACAATACTTCCCAAACTAAATAACGCAATCAGGAACACTCCCTTTCAAACAGCCCCCAGATAACAATCCTCCTTAAATTTTAGCACTCATACTGTTGTTTATTACATTCAGTTTTCAATTGCTCAAGACCAATTTCCAGGTTGTTCAGGACTTCATTTGTTAATAGCACAACCTTGACCTGGTTGGGACTGCAACCAATACAGTTTGCTTCAACACTAGGGTAACGTGTGCAGCTACGTACCACATTAGTCTTTCTAGCTCCACACAATGCACCACGCACGGCTTCCAGACCAAACACAAAGATAGCTCAACATTGCATGCAGTCTAAATGTGTGGTTGCCAACATATAAACCATAAAAGTCAGTCATAGGTATTTGTTTCTACAATAGTCACTTAGTCTAATGTCAGTTAAGAATTTAGAAGCTTCTCAAACTATGTAGCTATCCTTTAAAGGAGTGCCATTGATATGAAGAATAAGACACTCCCCTGAATCTACCTACCCACAGAATCACTGCACAATTATCCACTCCCAGTTTACTTAGAGGATTTGCTAATATTTGGAATCATCTCTGCATCCATGGAGAGGCAAGGAGGCAGTTGCCAGCACACGCATGACTGTGCCATCCTGCAAATGCTGAGACTTACATACTTGCATCAGATGTTAGGAATGTAAGTATGCGAAGGCAGTGTTTGCATGATGACATCCCTGAATGTGTGAGATCATTCTTCCATCATCATGGTTTACTGCAGATGCCACCACCTGCCAGGAAGGGTGTTTTTCAAGAGTGGGTACATCACTATCTCCTTCAAGGCATTGGCCACCAAACCCATGTGCAAAGATGCATTCACCACTCCCTGGATCCACTCAATCAGTTTCACCTCAGCTAGAACAAACATGCCCACATGGGCAATAGCTGAATTGATTGTATTCTTAGGCTTCATGAACTGAAACCGATTATATTTGATTGATTGATTGATTGATTGATTGATTGATTGATTGATTGATAAGACTTATATACCATCTTGTATAACACAATTCTAGGTGGCTCACAACAATAATAAAACCAAAGACAAGAAAACCAGGCACCTGACTCACCATCTCCCATCCATGAAGCTATACAATTCTCAATCTCCAACCTCACCCAATCACAGCGCCAGAGGGAAAAAACCAACTCCTTATAGCTTTCTAGAAGGCTAAAATGCTGAGACCCTGCCAGATCTCAGGGAGAAGGGTCCTTCACAGGGCAGGGGCTGCTATGGGAAAGGCACACTTCCTAGGTCCCACTAGATGGCAACATTTAAGGGATGGGACCTAGAGCTACCCACCCTATCTAGCCTGGTGGAGTTGTCAGATAACCTCAGGGAGAGGCAGTCCTAGAAATAACCTGTCTCCATGCCATGTAGAGCTTTAAAAGAAAGCAGCAGCTTGAACTGCACCCAGAAAGAAACTGGGAACCAGTGCTACTCGTGCAGCAGCAGTGTAACATGGTCAAATTGAGGGGTGCCCAGCACTGCACTAGCTGCCACATTCTGGACCAGTTGTAACTTCTGGATGGTCTTCAACACTGACCCAAAGGCACCCTCCCAAGCAGCATTCAAGCTGGGGTAATTATACCCTCAGAATAATTTGCAAACTTGTCATAGCAGACCTCTAAGAACTTCAATCCAGGAATAATCAGAGAAGATAACAACAAATCTAAATGATTTGGAGAAGCTCTTCTGGGCACTTAAATGAGAATGCAAAGTAAGCCCCATCTATTGCCCTCATTGCCCACAAGAGATGTGCTTGTGTGCCTAATACTTATCTGACTGCTCTGATGACAAATCACTACATTGCCGAAATTATGGCCAACTTCCACCCTTTTTCATGACATAGAGTTCCCCCTCCCCCAAATAAGGGAACAGAAAGAATTAGGAGTGGCTATTTTGGTAGCCCACCTTCATGAGTGTGCTGACCAAATTGCTACTGGCTATTGGAAATTCCACCAGAGCATTCTGGGTTCCATCAAATTCCATTACAGTAGTCTTAAAGCAAATATTTTAATAGGCCTTACCTTGCAGCAAGCCACTGATGCTATATAACTAAACTTCACCATGTGGCAGTCAGAGTAATTTTAGTCCTTCATATAGCTAGGTTTCAACCTCCCCACAGTTTAAGGAAAAAGACTAACCCAAAGTATGTTCTGGCCTGTGCACCAGTCTGAGGACAAATTGAGACAGCCTTATTGGTCTCAGTGAGACTATGAAGTTCTGAACCAGCCTGTACAGGGTTCTCTCACTGTCAATGTTGAAGTCCTTCAGAATGACCAAATATGGGTTCTCCAATGCTATAGTGAAGACATCCTTAGCCAGATCAATCAGGAAGGCTGTTGAGCTGCAAAGTGGGTGGTCCACTCCCAATTCTATCTTGTTCACTCACTTGAAAATAGGTTTCAGAAGGTTTTCCTAGTGAATACAAACCTTTAATGATCACAGCAATGCCTCATCACTACTTGTCTGGTTTAAGCTTATGCAGAATTGAAACTGCAGGCAGGAAAGCTAGTTGTTATCAAAGTACACCTATCCAGTGGCTTTTTTGTTCAGAATTAAGTCATGGACGAGGGCAGCTTTGTTATGAATCAATCTGGCAGGAGACAGTGACATCTCCAGGTGAGGAACCAGAAGCTATGACACCAGTACCTTGGAAAGAAAGGCAGGGCCATTGAAAGAAAAAATCTGCATATCTGTATCCTCTGAACATTCCCATCCTATCCCTTTCTCAACCTGCAAGCAGCTATTTGTGTGCCTCTCATCTTCTGTAGAGGACTAAACTATTGGTCTCCAAAACCCAAAAAGTTAAGATAGCCATGAAGAAGAGTGAATAATTAATCATTTCAGGTACAACCAAATGTTTCCTCCAAAGGCCTTCTAAATAGTCTAACCAAGCTAATCTGACTCCCTAATGACCTACTTGCTATAGGTACTAGCACTTTATCTCTGCTTGTTATTTTCAAATTTACACTTAAAATGTTGGAGGTATACTCCTTAAAAAAATCACATGCAGTTCAACTTGTAAAGTTCTTGTCTGCCAGACCATCCCTAGAGAGGTACACAATCTATTTAATGTGTGACTTGTATGCAGTGCAATGTCCTTGTCTCTCCCCATTAGAGATGGACAATGTTCTTGGAATGGTTTATACCATAAAGTCACATTAAGAAGCTGCGTCTATTTTAAATGCCAGAAAAGCAGAATCACAGCATTTCAGTTCACTCACATAGCACCTTTACATTACAGCTTGCTTTTCCAACCTAAAATACAGATACTTTATTTTCACAGACAGGAAAATAAAGCCTAAAATGTGTTTGTAGAAATTCATCTCATAATTCCTATTAGTCATCCAGTGCATGACAATTCTTTTAGCTACTGGACAAGAGGGTGGTAACTGATAATTTAATCTATACATAACAGATGTTTAATATTTTAGTGGTCAAGGGCCATATATTGCCTACAATAACATACCTACATAATAGATAAACAAAATTATACTGTTACTCAAAATAATACCAGACCTGTGCCAGACTCTGCAGTGTTTCAGATTTGATCCTCAAAAGACATTTTGGAACATGCAGGGGCGGGAAGGTAGTGGTTTTTTCCCCAGAATTGTGCAATTGCTGTCATAGTGGCTGTGTGATCTCAGGAAAAGATGTGGTTGTTTTAAGGAGTTATAAACAGGTGCTACTTTCACCTCCTTGGATGTTCTGAAGCACCATTTTGGCACTGAATCCCCAAACTGAACAGCCTTAGGTGAATACAGACTTAGTGTTATATTTAATATTTCTCTTAGAGTAGCTGATGTTTAGCTAGTAAATGTGTTCATTTCCTCCCATAATGGTATTAGATTTTAAGGTTACTCCATAATGCAGATCACAGAGATATCTCTCTCTGTGCATTAGATCCAGGGCTTTTGAACTTTGGTGTTGGAGAATACTCCTGAGAATACCATGGACAGTCAAGAAAACAAACAAACAGATCATCAAACAAATCAACCCAGACTTTCCACTCAAGACATAAAGGCTCAAATTATCCTACTTGGGACATGCTCTATTATATGAAGACCTAACTCTTTGGAGAAGGCTCTAATGCTGGGAAAGGTGGACGGAAAGAGAAGAGGATGACCAGAAGCAAGGTGGATGGACTCAGTTGGAAGACCTGAAATATCAGGTTGGGGATAGGTCATCATGGAGAAGGCTTATCTTTGTGGTTGCTAGGAGTTGAAAATGACTTGATGGCATATAATCAATCAATCAGTGTGTAGTGGAGTTTCCTTTGTACTGGAGGAATTTGTGCTGAGGGAAGTAGATTAACTGGCAAGGAATGCCTCCTTGTCATCCTTCCCCCAGCAAAGAACTTCTACAGGATCTGAGTGCCTTCCTTTCTTGAAACAGCCTATTTGGATCCAACCCAGTGCACACAACACAAAAGCTAACTTGCTCATTGTCAGGCAGCTGACTTAGTGATAAGATTATGGTATGAGAGATTATTGTATTATCTTTCCTGCACAAGCAGAAAAACTGACCTCTCAGGCAAGACTCATCAAAGGCATCACCAACAATGAGATTAATCTAGATACTTGATATACTTTCATTTATGCCAGTAAAGTAACTTTTCCTCTTCCTTAAATAAATTTAACTATTTTCTACAGCCAGCTGTTTTCCGGCTAGCTATGGCACATGAAGAGATAGAGCTTGCAGAAAGACAATTGGGGTCTGATAATAAAAATTCTGTCAGTGCTACCAGGTTGCTGTCCGTGGTCCTGAAACCAAAGACAGCTAACATTTTTCAGGCCTTGCGTGGACTATTACTTCTGCTGCCCCATTTTCACATATTCCCTAACGGACTTTACAAATAACACATTTATTTTTACAGCTGGCAATAGCAAACTAGACTTTCCACAGTCCAATATACATTTCCTCATCCAAGCCTCAGAACCAATGATTTAGTACGGTCCTACCTACCTGGATAGCCAGTTTTCCGCCAGAAATTCCAAGCACCGTGATTACATTTTAATACATCTTTTTGCTTCTATTCACATGGTGTGAAAAATGTTCTGCTCTTGTAAAAAGCATGTCTTTTAATGGCACCTGTCAGAGCCTATCAACAGTCAGGAAATGTGGCTAAGTAAATAATGCCATTTGTTATTGTGGGCAGTATCAGCAACTGCTGGACATCACATCAATCAGTTTTTAAAAGGCAAATTAATAAAAGGATATGTGGTGGCATAAACACATTAACATGGAAAATTCATTCAATTCCTCCCCCAGCAAATACCCCTGTGAGTAATATAGTAACAGCCAGGCCCCTGAAAGGGAATCGTTAGCTACAACACTAATATGCAGCAGCCAATGAATTTGCAGGGGATTGCATATACTGGTTCAGTTGTGTTCCTCAAAAGAACTCTTCTCATTTCATATTTCAAGGGTGCTTCTACGAGATTTAAAGTCTATACCTAAAAAAACCAGATATGAGATAAAAAGTATCCTGATATATTAATCAAAGAGCCAGAACTGGCAACTGCTTCCTGCACAACAAATCCATATGTACCAATAGAGGTGAATATGTATAGCTCAGGGTTGAACTGTGGAGTCCTTGGGGTTCTCTGAGCTTGGTTCTTTTCTTGCAAACGTTTCATTACCCAGCCAGGTGCACTGAAGATGTTACCTAGCCGGGTAATGAAATGTTTGTAAGAAAAAAACCAAGTTCAGAGAACCCCAAGGACTCCACAAATCCATATGTGAATGTGGCCATATTTGCAATTTACAATCAAGGTCAAGAACCACACCTTTAGGTTGCGTACTTTTTCACAGATTGCAGCATGACACTTTCCTCAAATCCTAGGGCTGACTTTTAATCTGCTCTGCATCTGGCACAAGCTCCTTATTCCTGCCTTCCTGTTCTTATTTCCTCTCTGTGTTCTTCATCTGCCAGCTCTACAACCATTAGCAACCTAGAAATCTCTTTCTCCTTTAATTAACTCTGCCATTTCTCACTAGCTGCTGGACTATATCCTGGAACTCTTTCTCCAAACACAATTACAAGAGCTACCACTTTTTTCCTAAAGCATTTAGCTCTACACCATAGTGTTGATATACCCATAACGGAGTACACATTTCAGAATCTTGAATTCATCCCTAGGGATCTTGTTTCTTCTTATTTTTCTTTTCACCTCATATCTGATTTAAACTGCAGGTTCCTCAGGGCAGGGAACTATCATTTGCTCATGGAACTTTTTTTGAAACACAGTGCAAACAATACATGACAATGTTAGCTTTTCAAGATAAACCAGACAAGAAGTACAACCATGAGTACTAGCTCTATCTTTACTGTAAGGTTACATTAACAGAAGTTTGCAAGATTGAAAATACTTTCCCTCTCCTCTCATTTTACTCTCCAAAAAACTAGGGAGGATCCCTTCTGAAATGCTTCCCACACCCCCTTCTCTGCTTCTGTGGGACGAGAAATCTTTTATATGCCGGTTGTTCAGTCTGCAGCTCTCCCTCCTGTCTCCCAAGGTCATTCCCACATACCATTACAGATGTCTATGTAAAACAAATTTTATTACAAAAAGTTCTACATAAACTTTTTTGTTTGTTTGCTGTAGAGCACAACAGACTGAAGATATCTGTGAATATAATGGAAAGCTGCTATACCAACCTGGCAGATGTACCTTCATATACCTGCAGTCAGTGAAGAACTTCAAAAGTCTCCATTCATTCTGAAGATAAGTTCATATGTGCTAACCCTAATACACTCCACACAAGTGAAACATCTGAGCACAGAATGTCATTCATAGGCAGATGTGAGTACCATGGAACCCACTGGCCAGAGCATCCACTTCTGCTGACCTATAGAGCTTGGCTATAGCTTGAGATGCTGCCAGGGCCATATATGATGCTGTCAGTGTAATAACCTTTCCATCACCTTCTAGAGCAGCTTTTTTCAAAAGATGTCTGAGATGTTTTGGGGTTCTACTTCCGTAATAGTTTGGGACTATGAAACTAGAAGTCCAACCTATCTGGAATGCCCCACAATAAAGGAAGCCTGCTCTAGAGTGATCTAGAAACAGAAACCAAGACAAGCCATGATTACAGAAGATAGGCTGACAGGATGACACTCAGTTCTGAAAATGTCTAAGTGAGGCCAGAGCTAATGAGTTGCACTTGATACTTGAAATGAATTTTTCCCTGATCCAGGCATTGTAACTGTAAGCCAGGAGGAGCAGTTACAGCACTTCCCCAATTACACCGTTATAAGCAATATTTGATATACTTTTCCCTATATCAAGGGTGTGCAACTTCCTGACTTGGGAACCACAACTCACTACAAATGCAAGAGACTTTCCAGTGACCTGTGTTTTAACCAGAAGGATCAGGGTATATTTGGAGGCTTCTCCTTCCTACTCCCTCTTTGGTCTTTTAGTGGTGGGAATGAGAGCAGAAGGGATCTTGGAAGCAAAACATTCTCATTTCCACTATTAGCAATCCCCCCCTCCCCAATAATAATAATCTGGGTACATTTTAAGTTATTTTTTTGGTGGGGGGTTGCTGGAATAGGAGCAGTTTGCATCCTTCTGGCTCCCATTCCTACACTTGTTTTTTAAAAAGTGTGGATTGTTAACCTTTCTTCATATATTTGTTCATGTTTATATTTTATTTATGTAAAAATATGATAAAAATTATATTGAAAAGTGGGGATTTCATCTCTGAAAATCAACCATTTTGCTGCTGAATTTTGGGTTGTTGGAAGAGAGGTTGCTCACCTTGAAGCATGCACATTAATAATTGCAACTTCTGTCATTTGACACTGTATATGGAGATAAATTTGCAAGATCTCTCTTTTGTCCTGATGCTGAAGGCTTGCAACACATCCATTGGGATCCATGTGATATATAATATCTCCTTAGGTACATCCATCTTTTATAATGTTGTCATTTGCTAACAGAGGAATTCTTTGCCAGCTTTCATTCTGTGGCAAAGAAAAGACCTTCTGTATAGAAGGTCCCAACTTTAATCCCCATCATTAAGAATATTTTTAATATATAAGCAGGAAAAGTACACATACATACTTCAGAGATTTAAGTCACTATAAGATAGCTTTGAATAGATAAATCTGCCATTTGCCCAAGATGAGTTAATATAGGAAGCAAAAACAAATGCAAAGCAATTTCTCATAACATCACTGCTACTGGTGAATTAAGTTGAATACATTTGTTTTAGGATACAAGTGTTATGTGTCAATGTTATGGTAAAAGATGCTATGAGCAGGAGACTTTAATATCTGGCATATGTGCAACCATAATTTACTTGGCTATAAGCTGCCACCTAGCCTTTCAGGTGGAGTAACAAAACTTAGCAATTTGGGGTGTGATGTTGTGATTTTTGGTCATCCAGAAGATATCTGATAATGATGTGCAGAATGTTTTAATTTCAAACAGTTCTGAATTTGAAATGGCCTATTTTGCCTTGGAACAATAATTTTGCATTCCAAACAGGATGTTCCAACCTTTCTGGAAGTATTTTGAGCTCCAAACAGTTGATTCAAGATTGAAACACTTCCAAAATTATTGAAATAACCCACACTGAATGCAAAACAACTGTTTCAAACTCAAATAGGGCATTTCCATTCAAAAATGAATTCAAAACATTTTCATACCTCCAATAGTCAATGAAGAATTAATCAGGAATCCAAGAATATTTCTAATCAGAAGCAATATTATGTCCTTATAAAAGGGACAGTAAAGCAGGATGTGCTGCAAAGTTTCAGTGGCACCCAAGCCACAAGGACAGGTTCTATCTCTGTAGGGGTTGTTCCTGAATTTGCTTTCCAAATTTGCTGAAGAAAGAATTTTAGATCAGATTGCGTGCTTTATTGCTATAGCATTGTGAGGTCAGGTGATTGCCAGAGAGTATGTAGGAGAAAGCTTGACATGATGAACTAGGTAAAAAGAACATTTCAACAGTAGAGAACTATACCAATAGAATAACGATTATATTTGCAAGAAAAGATCTTCAGCCTTAACTATTTTTCCCCTTTCTTATACATTTCATTTTCCATGACAATTTAATGCTTATTCCTCCAACAATATTCTTCCATTGAATTAAATTCAGAATTGGCTCTAAAGCTTATGCTGACTGGTGCCCACACGAGAGCCGTTACTTCATTTAAAACTGGCTTATGTAATGCCATTAGAGAGGTTTTAACTAAAAGGAAACACACAGTTATGCACAGCAAATCAAGCAGCTATTTTTCTACTTCCATTCCCATTCTCCAGAGAGATCCAAATAACTGGTGAAAGGAGTGGGATATTAACTGCTGGATTAAAAAGTTCATGAATGCCAACATAGGCTCCCAGAGAAAAGTATTATCTGCAGCCATATGTGAAGGCATTTTGTGGAAGACCCCCACAGATTTCAAGGCTGCATACATTCCACAGAGCCAGCCATTATGTGACATTTAGGTGCCCATCTAAGGAGAAACAGACATGAATTCAGACAGTTATTGTCTGGAACTGAGATTCCTTTAAGGAAGGAGGGTGAATTCTCTTGATATTCTCACATCTAAGTCCAATTTGCCCATTTGGCTCCTTCCAGGATTACTGAGGGTTCTGGGAGTTATAGTCCAACAGATATGAAAGAACATCTGATTTAACCATTAAGACCACATGCTGCTTATCACTTCTTGTTTTCCATGGAAAAACTGACGGTCATGTGGGCACCAACTTAGATCTCTGGGAAAGGCAAAATCCTTATCCTAACACAGATCAAGGCCTCACTGTCAGCCCAAGAGGCAGGACAAGCCATTCTGATATCACATCAGCTGCTTAAAGGGGCTATTAGAGAGTTGGTACAAGCTGCTCAAGGCTGTAAGGGTGACATAGAATAATTAGTATATCATGGCAAGTGTCTTCTGCGGCCTTCTATTTATTTATGTATGTATGTATGTATGTATGTATGTTTCAAATTTGTCACCACCCATTTCACTGCAGAGTGACTCTGGGCGGTTACTTGGTTATTCTTGGTTACTTGGTTACTCTTAATTGGAGAACTATTGCCTAACAACATTAGACCATCTCAGAAGATAGCAGGCCTACCATGGAAAAAAAGACTATTCGCAGACCTGGACGTAGTTTGCAGAGAAGTCTGGGTTCCATATCTCCCACTTTTATTCGTATATATTATTTCTTAGAAATATTTCTCTCCAATTCATCAAAATCACTCAAGGCAGGTACTGTTTTGTCATCAGGAAAGTCACTGTGCAAGAGTCATTATGTGAGATGGGCAGCTATGCAAATGTGATTAAATAAATAAATAAATATTGATTAACAGTGGAGTGCAACGAGGGAGTTGTAATAAAGTTGGGGAAATGAGTGAAACTGGGGCAAACTGGTAGAGGTTTGCTATGAAAAGCAAGGAAATAATTTGGGTGCTAGGAATCTGGGTGCCCAGGGTGGTGGGACAGAAGAGAAATGATGCATGGATAAACAAGGAAAAAGAGGTACAGAGATTACAGGTGGAAATGACGTAGTTCTCTGCCAGACCACTGAAAATCCTGCAAGGAAACCTGAATTGGGGCCTTACATTCAAAAGGGGAATTGGCAAGGAGAAATGAAACTTAACATTTGGAAAAGAAATAAAAAGATGTGGAGTTGTGGGTGGGTGCACCCAGACCTAGAGACACTGCTTGATATAAGCAAGGGTTTAACCCAGAGAAAGACCAAGCCTGAAACAGCAAGGAAAAGTAAAAAGAGTAACAACTTTGATCTATTGGGGGAAGAGACAGAGACATATAGAAGACCTCAACTTTGGGTATGGCAGAAAGGAGGGAGAGACAAGGAGGAGTGAGGAGGAGGAAAGGAATCACATTTGGAACTAGCAGAGGAACCCCCCACCTTTCTCATGGCAGTAAGATTACTCATGGCAAAACTCATGAACAAGAGATGAAGAAAGGAAGGCACAAGGCTTTGTGCAAGAAATGCCAGATCAAAAATTGGCAGCTGTGTCCATGTGGTGCAAAACTCAGGGAGCTCATATGTCAGGAGCTGAGAAGCAGTTTAGAGATTTGACCCAGGAAGAGAAAAATGGATGGACGATTTGCAGCAGGCAGGCAGCTGCAGGGCCACAGCTCTGCAGAGACAAACAGAACGAGCGCAGTTTGGAATGGGGGACTGAGGATGAGAGAGAGAGTTGTTTGGTTACTGGACTGTCCATTGGAAAAAACAGTAGATACAAGTAAAAGCTGTAAAAAGTTCACCATTGACAGTGGGATATTCTTTTTCTTATCCGATGGCCTCGGAGGGAGGGAAATCAACTGTTAGAGCTCCCCCTTTTGGTTGGCAGCAGGCTTGATGAGATTAATTCTACAAGAGTCTCCGCTTGGCAATCTCTGTGCGGGATTCAGCTCTCAAACCCAGGACCAGCTCCAGTGTTAAACAGTTCACAAACTGTACATCCTGTTTATGCACCAACAGGTTCTCTAACTGCAAGGGGCGGAGGGGAGCACATACATTCCATTTCCTTTTTTCACTCTCATTCAGAACTCCCCCCTGGAGACCACTCTCTTGCCTCCCCATAGCCACACTCTCCTCCTGTTCTCCTTGAAGGGCATTCTTCCTCTTGCTTGCAGTGCCTCTGACAGGACCTCAGGACCTCTGGATGCCCATACTTGCAACATGCGCTTCCATCAAGACATTGTGCATATACATTCTCCTTCCCATCCTGGGCCCAATTGTCAGATCTGGTCTACACAGTGCTGGCACAATGAGATGATGGGGTGATGGCATGCCTTCATGCTGCCAGTTGCAAGACTTCCTGCAGTTAATAAGCACAGATACACATGTAGTAAACATGTAGTAACAGAGAACTCCAAAATGACACTAGCCTGCCTGGTATGCTCAGTCTCCCACTTCAGGATGCTACCACTGATCAACATGTTTAACCATGTTGATCAAGCTAATCAGCCAAGTCAGGAGTAACCTTTTTATTGCAAACATCCCTTCAAGATCTCTAAAAGCCACATCTTGAAATCATCATCATCATCATCATCATGACACTCTATAGATCTACAGAGTACCATTATCCCCCGCCCCATTTTTTGATTGCTCTAATCCCCTGCATACATGCAACCACCAACTCTCTACATGATGGCTTCAAAGGATCTCTGCATTCAGCATCTGCTCTGTCACGTGTTCCTCGCTTGCTAATGGCAAAGCAGGGAGGGAGGGAGGAAGGGTGAGAGAGATGGCAGGCAGATGCGTTTGATGTCAAGCAATACTATACAGCCAAATAATGGAGAGGGGAAGCAATGGCGTAATTTATCAGGTTACACTTTCCCTTCACCTGTACACTGAGCTGGGCTGGTTCTACCTTACAGGTATAAATACCCATCTGGCCAGCAATATGTGTATTTCGTGTACTTGGGAATCCACTTTACAGGAGCCCTTGTCTTTCTACATTCATACCTGGAGCAGTGAGTATTGTCATTCCATCAACAATAGGAAGAACAGATGGCAGAACTGTGCTCTGAATTAGAAAAGCAGGATACTTCCAGAGGGAAGAGTACTGTGAATCGTCACACATATGCAGTAAAAGCCTCTAGGCTTGGCTTTGCTACACAGCAGGGGTATATTCCTGAATGTTTTTACCTTCAGTTTTTTAAAAGCAAATTTCTCTCTTTGGTGACTGGGAGTGACAGCAGAGAGGAAAGCGTTTTAAGACAACTCTGGCCCCAGCTTGACGTTAAAGAATGAGATTTCTCTATATCCCTTGGACCTCCCCAAGATTAGCAGGAGCAGACTAAGTGATGCAAGAATACATGATAAATGGAAATATGTACACAACTTTTAGAAGGTTTGTGTTCGTGTAAGTATGTGCAAATCTGGGTCTTCCTAAGGTATGGTTCTCTGACTGAGCTTTCAGTGTAGAGGGATAAAGGGTCAACAGCTACAGATCCTGCCTGTTGTAGAGGTTTCCCACACAGCTGCACTAATCTAAGGATATGTTACCCATTATAAACCCTCTTTGAGACATGTACTTGGTACATCATCCAGTGCTTACATCACATATGTCACTTAACATTTTTAGACATGTGGCTTAGAAAATATTCAAACATTTACTATTGTATGTGACCAAAGGTTTTCCATAGCCTAACTACAGCAAACGTTTAATATTTTATATTGGTATAATATTTCTATGCTGAACATTTCTGCTCATTTTCAGACAGGCAAGTGTGCTGTTTCAAGTCATCATACAGCAAGTATATTTGGAGAAGAGAATAAGAAAACTTGGAAAAATATCAGGGCAGTTGAGAATGGGCATTAAGTTAGGTATTTTTCTGCTGCCTGGCCCAGTTTAGAACAGATGTGCATGATGCCCACAAAGTAAATTAAAATAGATGAATCTATAATCTAAAAAAGCCAACTTGAGGAGGAGGAAGACTGTATCAGAAGGATGCTTGTGTCTTAAGATGGTTAAATTCCCACAAATAGCACTTTTACCATTGGAGTACTAGAACTGTCCTCATATAAACATTTTGCTTTAATGCAATACAATTTCAGAGATTTCAGTCAATTTTGAAAAGCTTCTCATTACTCACAGGTTCTCTTTGCTGTGCCATCCATCTTATTTTTTCATCCATTTTACTCAAACTTATATTTAATTCTCTTCCCCACCTTAAAACAGGAAGACAGCTTGGTGTTGTTTTATGAAACTTAACTATCATGGCTTTTTTCAATGTCTCCTAGTTTCATAAGGTTTCTAGAAATATCCGAATGTAGCCTTCCCCAGTCCAACATCCTCCAGATGTTCTGGCTTTTAATTCCCATAATTCCCACTTAGTTGTGGCCAAAGGAAACCCACATACAGCAGCTTTCAAATGTGAATAAAAAGCTAGGTTTCGTTTGTCTGTTTTTTCTCCTTTTTGGGTCTTCCAGATGGACAGCTCCTAATGTTATCAAGCCAAAAGCCTTGTGCAGCTATTCCATCTTTTTTCTTCTTCTTCTAAATAGGTATTTTATTCGGGGGGAAAGAGAATGTTATGGAAAATTTGAGAAGGTTATAAATGGGAGACCTTGTGGCTCAAGCACCTGTAGCATGCCTGCTGGAGACAGTTTTTGCCTATTAAAACTCTTTACTGAAGCTGCCTTTCTCTTACTTCTAATGAGCCTTGGAATTAGAACACCTCACAGTAATGAAAAATGTTTCAACTAGACAGTGTGAACTGATTGGGCAGATTTTTCCTATAATATTGGCTGCTGTTTCCCAATGAGATGGCAATTTCATAATCTGGTCTCATGTCATTGAAACTGACCGTCTGGGTGGATCATTAATTTCCCACTTCCAGAATAGTATCTATAGTAGGATGTTTAAAATGAATCCAATTTGATTTGACAATTCAAATCAATTTGGAAAATCTGTTCAGTTAAATTCAGATATTCAAACTGATTTGGACCCAAAGTACGAATTGGTCCCAAATACAGTCAGACTATTAAAGTACATGTGCACATATGCAGAATGTTCTCTATTTGGTTCATCAAATTGATTCAAGGTCCTAAATCCACCCAGATTAGTCTAAATTAATTCAAAGAACCAAATATTCACACATGTTTAAGAAGTGCCTCTTCCAGCACTGAAAGAATGTACAAGAGGGATCTTAGAGATGCAAGGGTCTGCAAAGCCTACATTATTATTTGTGGTGACAACCTGGATACAAAGGGGAATGCTGTTGTTAGACCAATGCTGTAAAAGCATTCAAGTTTTAGGGGAACCAAAATACAGCCTTGGCCACATGTAGGCTTAATGTAAGTTAATAAGGCCCATGACACAATTTCAAAAGCACTCTACAAGGGATCAGACTTCCGACAAAAGCTATTATTCTGTTTTTTAGTTCCCTACTACTTTGGAGAGAAAGAAGGAGTTGAAAGAAAGAAGGGGAGGGAAAGAGAGAAAGAGAATGGCTCCACCAACTTTGAGTTCTGACCCCACCCACCCCTTGCTTCAGCCCTGCCCTTTATTGGAATGAAGCTCCCAATGGATTCTGTACATCCAACTATTGTTAATTCATTCTAGAGTAGCATAACAGCCAGCAATGCATTTCCTCCCACAATTCTTATTGAGAAGAACATATGGGGGAGACGGGTTAATCCAAAATGTATACATATATCAATTTGCATTATTGCTTTAAAACAAATAAACAAGACAGGCTGTCGCTCAGTACATGTTTGCAAGGTTCAGATTCTCAGTCCACTGTCTTTGATATCTTCACATTAAAGAACAAGACGTCACCTGCTCATAAAGAGGATGAGAGACCAATAGCCTGAACCAATGTAAGTCCTCTTCATATGAACAACCCTGCAATGCACAATAGTGAGTACTGCTTAGGGGTGATCCAGAATGCAAAAAGCACACTGGAATCACCATGAAAACCTGCCCATCTCCTATCTTAGTCCTTGGTGAAACTCACATATATTTGGAAATCTCAGCACTTTACTATTAAGCATAATCCTTCAAACAGCTAAATGTACATGGGTTTCATGATTAGGTAACTTAGATTACCCATTTTTCCCTACTCCCCGGTGAAGTAGGCTATGAAACTGAGAAATCCAGAATATTATGGTATAAAGACTAATAAGAATACTGTAGTTCAAAAGTCACCATGCTTTCATTAGTCCCAGAAACTATGACATAATTTTAACTCAAGAAAACTAAAGCCTCCCCCTCCTTTTAGTTGTGATAAGTTGCATTGTGATAAGTTAAGCAGTTTAACCACAAACCTTACTAGTCACCTGAATATGGAGACAATGAATGAATTGAATGAGAATGCCACCAAGTGGCCTCTCTCAGACCACAAATTCTAGTGGGTTCTATGGTTTACTGATTTGCTCCAGGACATGAAACAGCAGACGTGATGGTCTGAACCACGGTGGCAAAAGATGAGGAATGAATATCAGTATGAGCCTAGGTTCAGACCTACAATGTGGCAGTGACAGTTAATAATTCTCTGCTCTCGTGGCAGCTACCAAATGTCTTCTGGTGGCTTTGTCTAAGGTGGTCAACTCCCTGTTGGAGAAAGATGGGATGGGTGGGATGACTTTTCTTTAGGTTGCTACAGAACATTTGCAAGACATTTTTACTGACATAATTGCTTTTATTCACTCTTAGATTCCACATTGGCAAGAACAAGTGAGGTAACTACAGCAATGTCTTGTAGATAAAGTATTTGAGATACTTTTCATCTTGTGGATTTTGAGGATGTGGCAGAGTTCTTTGCAGCATGAATTCTACTACCTGCAGGCTGAATCCCGCCTCCTTCAGACATCTGAGAGATAGACAGTTGGATCTGAGAGGTTCCTTGAGGGAGGGGCCTGTAATCCCTTCCCTTGAAGGAGGCAGGGACTCAACCCGTCAGGAAGGGTTCATTTCTCAATCCAACCCTGTTGGATAACTACTCCACAGTCTCCAACCTTTCCTTTTAGGGGAAGATTTTGGAGAAACTGGTAGGACTGAAGCTGCAAAGAATCTTGGATGAAGTGGATTCTTTAGAGTCCTTTCAATCAGCTCTCACACTTGGAGGACTGAAACTGCCTTCTCACTTTCATGGGTGTCTTCCAGTTGAACTTGATGGAGGAACTGTGCCCTCTCCAGTCTTGTTGGATCTTTCAGTGGCATTCAATATCATCAACCGTGATATCCTTGTGAACTGCTCATGAAGGCTAGGAATGGGGTCAGTGCTCTATAGTGGTTGTACTTCTACATGAGCATGTGATTCCAGCTGGTGATAATCAGAGTTAAGGGTCCTACGGGGCTCAGTTCTTTTCCCCATATTGTTTAACTCCTACATGGGTTCAGAGCTTTCATTTGATCAGCAGGTGCAAAACGTGCCCAGTTCTAGCTGGTTCACCAGTTGTGACCCTTTTTAGAGCAACAGTCACTCATGCTTCCCTTACCAAAAGATTGGATTACTGCAATGTAATTTTTATTTGGGGCTCCCTTTGAAGATTGCCCTGAAACTTCAGCTGCTGCAAAATGCAGTTGCCCACATGGTGGTGGGTAAAAGCATTTCAGCAGTGCTACACCAATATTGCAAGATCTGCAATAGTTACCAGGATGCTTCCAAGTCTAAATGTTGGTTTTGACCTATAAAGCCTTATATATGGAGCTCACACTTTTAGAATTCAAGAGGGCCATTTTGTTAGCTGTGCTGTGCTACCTTAATGATCCCTGTTGTTTTAAATTGATTGTTTTATGATATTTACGATGTTTTTATGTGAGCTGCTCAGAGTTTATAGAATTGGGCAGGATATAAATTATGCAAATAAATAAATAATCTGGATTATGACAGATTGATAGCAATGCGCCACTAACACAAAACAAAATCTAAGCACACACATTATTTTTTCTGCAGCCCTGTAGAATAAGCAAATATTTCTAGCCTACCTTTGTAAACCATTAATTCTCAAGGAACTAGTCCTTTACTAGAGACAGGATAGAAATGTTTGTCCATTTTACAGATGGAATAATTAGTGAAACAGAATTAATTCGATTATTTTCTGTTAATTTATATTAAAATAAATACTAAATACTGAGTTCCAAGATGTTAATAACTGGGATTATCTGTCAAAATAACTAAGTAGATTAGGTGGCCTTTCCCCCACTGATTCCAGAGTGGACATACATTACCTACTATTTTTTCTGCCAGTCCTAGACCTGACCTGGCATCAGCTGCCTGCCAAACTATCAGGGTCACTGAGTTCCTTGGCACTGATCCAAGAGGCCATGCCCTTCTTCCAGCCAACTCATCACATGCCTAGATTTCCCCCTGGGGGCAAAGCAGCTGCAAAAAGCAGATCAGGGTTTGATTAACAAATTATTAAATTCAAAAGAATTCATTTCTAATGCAAAACTGTTTCAAGGGGTTGGTAAATGCTGGAGGATGTCTTAGGTTAAGCTCCCTTCCAGAGGGATGTCTGCTCTAACATTTTGCCCCTTCTTGGAGTTACTGTTTATAAGTTCCTCTTCCACTGCAGGGTTTGTGATTTATGAACAAGCATTATTCCTGGCCTCTCTCCTGCCTGCCTCCTCCCCTCCCCGGCTCTAGGCTTAGTTAGGAATTAGCACCAGAAGACCAAGCAGACGGTCCAAGGATCCTAAGGGAATCTGTCTTAAAGGAACAGGATCATGGGACCTTACAAGGCAATCCTATATGGGCCAAGACTGAAATAAGCAACTGAGTTCAATGGAATTGAAAGGCACATGGAGTTGCAGCCTGAATAACCAACAGAAAGGAAACGTTGGCTAGAGAATCCCACCTTCCCAAGATGACTATAAGACAGGAATAGCCATTCTTGACTAAAGTCTTAAATTATACTGTATTAAGAATACTCTTCAAAGGCAACATTACACATAGAAATCACCATGGCATCACCTTAGGAGATTATTAATCATTTTAAAAACCTTTCATAGCAATAGTATTTTCAAGAGATCCTGTAAGTTCGATCTCAGTCATCAGCACAGTTTGCCAGAGGTAATACCATTTTAGGACTGTGCTTACATTTAAATTAGCATCTTATTACTCACCCTTTTAACAACCCCACTACACCATCACTCAGTTCCCCCCCCCATCCCAAAGAAAACAATGGCATTTTCAGGCCATTGCCTGTGCCCAGACGGCAGTCCTGCAAGCCTTCCAAGGCATCCTGGATGGCTTTTCTGCACCTACTTGAAGAAGTCTTCCTTGCAATAAACACTTCCAGATCTGGAGAAGCAACGTTCTGCCAGCTGCATCTGGCAATCGGCACACTTGAGGCAAGAGCCGTGCCAGTGTCGATCAAGGACTTTCAGGATGAACTTATCCAAGATGTGCTGATTGCAGCCAGCGCACTGGGGGATCTCTGGCAAAGGAAGAAAAAGAACAATATCAGCAACAACCAACAAAAATTTCTGCAGAGCATGAAAAGACTGCAGTGAGCAGACACATCTGACTGACGGAGCGGGTGGAAAGCATTCTTTCTAACTGATTAAAATACTGAGGGTGTAAATGCACAGGTGTGGTTGAGCATAATATTGGTCACTAATATGGGAGAAGGATGTACCTGCTGTTCAGGGTGATACATTATGATGGTTTCTATTAGCATGGAACAGACCAAGTGGGCAGAAGGCTGCCTATGTGGCTTGCAGGAACTGGGAACTGAGGACAGCCCCTGAGTTCAGCCCCAGGGCATCAGATTAATGATGAAACTTTGTCCCTGTGACTTACACCAATTGGTACTATATCATCAGGGCATCTCAGTTCTGAGGGAATACCTTAGGGCCAGCAGAGAGATTCCTAAACATCCATCGGAAAACTGCAGGCGAGGGTCACGCTGTGTCATGGCCCTCTGCCTAACAACAAAAGAAACATGGCAGGCCCATGCATTCAGATTTACCTTCCCCTTGACAAGTTGTTGATTTCTTCTACTCCCAACTGATATATATACTTGCTTACAGCCTGAATTATAATTAAGAAACCTCTTATTCCTTAGTTATGCCTATACTAAAGCCTTCATAGTTTAGCTGAGCCTGGTCATTTGGTTGCGTTCAGGGTATAAATTTGTTTTAATTCCACAGGCAAGAGTTTTCTTGGGCAGAAGATCATCAGAGAATTATCATATTTAATTGTGCACAATTAAATACAGTGGTACCTCGGGTTACGAACGCCCCTCCTTACGAATTTTTAGAGATACGACCAGCTCTGGCCCCAAAAATTTACCTTGACATGCGAACTCCGCCTCGAGCTACGAACCGGATCTGCGGCCATTTGCCCTGCTGCCACGCGGTCGCGGCTTCCTGTGGGCGAGATCGCGGTAGCAAGGAGACATTCGGTGAGGCTTGTGGTGTGTTTTGGGGGAAATTTGCCTCGTGGTGCGACCAAATTCGGAGGGCGGATTAGCCGTATTTACATTGAACCTTTGGGAAAATTTACCTCGCGTTGCGACCAACTAGAGTTGCGATCAGAGTCACGGAACGGATTAAGTTTGTAACTCGAGGTACCACTGTATGAAGGAGGGACTTGGAGCAAATGGGAATGAGGGTGTAAGGTTAACCCTGGTCTGCTATTTCCAGCTTAAATTTGTCCTCACAACTTTTTTTTTTTTTTTTGCCCCAGAGGGGGGAACATGCAGGAGTTGAGGAGAATAGCTGAGGAGTCCATTTTTACAGGGAAAAGTGCAGGAAGATGGTTTCTTCCAGTTTTTATGAGTCCCACTCACTGCTATTAAATTCTAAACAGCAACAGTTCCCCCCCACACACACACACACATCATTTCCATGCAGATTCTAGTATAAAATTCTGACCGAGGAAGATTCAGAGGCTTCTATGTTCTTACAATGAAACTGGCCTGTTTAAAGTCAACACCTTGCTTGTTTTGTATTATTTAAAAAGCTTGGAGCCAAGTGGCCAGCTTTCTTGCTTCACAACTAAATCTTTTAAAATCCAGCTTGAGCTCAAGATTCATCTATTTAGCCTCACCCAATTTAAAGGCCTGATACAAGTTCCATAATCGATTCATCCATAAAACATTGTAATTTTTAAACATTTTAGGTTAGAACTCTGCAGCTAGAAGAACCCAGATTCTGTAGTCAAATTCTCAAATTTAGGAGGTTATAAATGTATTGATGCAGCTCACAAAAATTAAAGGAGGAAAGCATTAAGTCCAGGGTAAAATTGGAAAACAACACACAATAGGTAGGAATGAGAAGCCCTTGTAGGACCAATGCTCCTTTTCCCCAATTCTAGTTTGTGATTCCTTTTCTGAAATTAAAGCTGAGATATTCAGATCTCTGCCCAGACAAGCCACGTCTACAGCAGGAGCTACTAAACAATAACTTGAGGATATTCAGAAACTTCCATAATAAATTTTATCACTTTGGATCATGTCCAAAATCCAGAAGAGAAGTAACATTACAGTTTGGACTGTCTTGGTTTCTTACCATCTAAAACCATTTCTGTTTTCCTTCCATGGAACTGCAGGCAAACATTTTATCAAATCTTGATTAAAACAATGGCCAGATAAAATGACTCACAGCATAACATGTAGCTTCAAAGTCTCTCAGCTGGCCATTAAGGCTATGCAGCATTGTAAAAATATGTAGATTCTTAGTTTTCTAAACTAGAAAATGCCTGAAAAGGGAACTAGAAAAGAGCCAGATTGATTCAATGATTTAATAAAAACAAAAATGTTGCTTTTGAAGGCTTTAGGATTTTTTAATATTGACATGTCAACTTTTTTCAGAGGTTTTCTATTTTTGCAATGTCAGATCTTCAGATTACCAATCCTCTGTTTTGTTCCTTCTTTCTATCATATTGATCCTTTTGCTCAGAAGAATTAGATGTAGTGACTATACTAACCATCCACCTTCTAAAATCCTTTCCAACCGCAACAGCCATCTCTCTCTCTCTCTCTCTCTCTCTCTCCCCCCTCCCTCCCTCTTCTTCCTTCCTTCCTTCCTTCCTTCCTTCCTTCCTTCCTTCCTTCCTTCCTTCCTTCCTTCCTTCCTTCCTTCCTTCCTTCCTTCCTTCCTTCCTTCCTTCCTTCCTTCCTGCTGGCATAAATCCTGGAGTCAAACTGTGGAACCCAGAAGTTTAATAAGCGACAGTTTTACTGCAATCATTTTCATGCCCAGGGAAACTTCACCTGCTAATTTCTGTCTGACTGATTGCTGTCGTTAAAAGCTAGCAAGAAATGCTTTGGAAAGAATAGCACATCAAATTCAGATTCCACCCTGAGAGATAATGGGGCTTACATTTTCCCAAAGAAAAAGGTAAAAATGGAACTAATATCATTTAAACAGAAATGCAGTACATCTCACCATAGTGTGAGAGGCTGTGACTTGTGTATCTGTTCAATCCAGATAGCAAATAAGGATGGTGACTTTCATGGCTTAATCTATCCCCTCATATTATGCTTCATGTTTAAACCAGACTTGTACCATACAGCTCTTCAGATAAAGGATTGTCCTATGTACAACACCTGATCACTCTATGCTTTATCAACCCTTTTAACAAGGTACAGAGAAGTGGATGATCTTAACATTCAAACAGATCCAGCATCCAGGACAGCTGGAGACTAGAAAGACTGGCTGGATGGTTTTGCCTACATGAGATTTTAATTTTCCAACTTTCCTAACCATTGTTAGGGCTTCAGTACATATGTACAATACATGGAGGATTTATTTCCATATGTAATTGCAATCTGTGCCATTTTGTGCAGAAAAACATCCAGTTGGGTAAAATGTAATCTCTGACCCACTATTAGCTGTGCTAATCCCAATGCCTTCAAAATTCTTCCCTCCTCCTTTTTATGTCATCCTGTATCAGGTTGAAAAAATCTAAACTATATAGATAAAACATGCCTAACAAATCAAATATAGCATTTCATATTATTTTAGGAGACCTTGCCTATGTCCAACACTTGTTTCACACTAAAGGACCTAGTAGTGCTTTTTAGACTATACCTAGTCACTATTTATTTATATATATATAATTATTAGCTGGGCATTTTGGAATGCAGAGTTACTGTTACCTTTGCTTTTGCTAAAAGCTCTTTTTTATCTTTCTTTAGACTGTTGCATTTTTAATAAAACAAAATGATCATATATGTACTAATTATTTATTTTTTCTTATTTCATATTGCTATGGTTTTATTAATCTTGTGGCCCATCTAGAACTAAAGAGAAAGGATCAGTCAGATCAAAATTGCAGAATTAATATA